>CM053579.1:59378141-59406395 GCA_028646485.1 Cryptoprocta ferox
TTGCTCTCCTAAGAAGCAGTGTGCATGGAGGCACCTCTCCAAGGACAAGGGAGATAGCTGGTGCCATTTCTCCCCACTCACACCCCTCAGCATAAACACAGAGCCACCTGCAATAAGCACCATAGCACCAACACTAGCTTCCTAGCCTGCTTATAGCAGGTCCCACACCCCTGCACTCTGGAGGTACTGCCCTTCTGGGTCAAGCTGGTATCAGTCACAGCATGGTGGGCCCGTTCCCTAGAGGACCAGCAGAAACCCCTGTCCACACCACATCTCCTGACCAGAGAGTTCTTCAGGGCTTAATTTCTAGTGGAAGTAGCATCAGGTCTCATTTCACCAGCAGACCAGAGCACACCTAGTTAACCTCACCACATTCAGACCAGGGACGAAACACTGCCCAATGTAGGCAAGGAGAATGTCTGCAGAGGACTGGCCTGAAAGACGGAGCACCTAAAACACAACAGAAAACATGTAGCACACACCAGAGACACTCCCTAAAGCTCCCGGCCATGGATAGTATATGACCTCTTCTTCCCAAAGCCATTACTCTCAGGAGCAGAAAACATGACTGGCTCATCTAACACAGAGAAGAAGACAGAGACTTAGAAAAATATGTGAAGATGGAGGGATTTATCCCAAGTGAAACAACCAGATAAGGTCACAGCCACAGATCCAAGTGAAACAGATATAAGTAACATGCCTGATGGAGAATTTAAAGCAACAATCATAAGGATACTTGCTGAGCCTTGGAAAAAAAGTAGGAGACTTCAGGGATGCCCTTACCACAGAGATAAAAGAATTAAAAAAGAATCAGCCAGAAATGAAAAAAAGCAACAACTGACATTGGAAACATGCTTGTGCAATAAACACAAAGCTGGAAGAAGCACAGAAAAGAATAAGTGATATAAAGAACAAAATAATGGAAGATAATGAAGCTGGACAAAAGAGAAAAAGAAGACTTGTGGAACACAAGAATAGACTTAAGGAACTTGGTGACTCCATTATATGTAATAACATTTACATTATAAAAGTCCCAGATGAAGAAGAGAGAGAAAGGGGTAGAAAATGTATTTGAGGAAATCATAGCTTAAAACTTCCTTAATCTAGGAAAGGAAACAGACATCCAGATCCAGGAGGCACAGAGAACTCTCATCAAAATAAACAAAAGCAGGCCAACACCAAGATATATATTTTAATTAAATTTGAAAAATACAGTAATTAAAAAAAATCTTAAAAGCAGCAAGAGAAAACAAGTTCCTAACTTTCAAGGGAAGACCCATAAGACTAGCTGAAAATTTCTCAACAGAAACTTGGCAAAGCCAGAAAGGAGTGACATGATTCATTCAAATTGCTGAATGGGAACAACACGCAGCCATGAATAATTTATCCACAAGGCTATCATTCAAAATAGAAGGAGAATTAAAGAGTTCCTCAGACAAAGAAAAACTAAAGGAGTTTGTGACCACTAAACCAGCACTGCAAGAATTTTTAAAAGGGACTCTTTAAGTGGAAAGTAAAGACCAAAAGTGATAAAGACAAGAAAGGAACAGAGAATATCTTGAGAAACAACAACAAAACAAATAATGAAATCACACTAAATACATATCTATAAATAATTACTCTGAATGTAAATGGACCAAACACGCCAAAAAAAAGACAGAAGGTGTCAGAATGAACTTTAAAAAACTAAGACCCATCTAAATGCTCCCTACCAGAGCCTCATTTTAGACCAAAAAACACCTGAGATTGAAAGTGAGGGGATGGAGAAACTTTTATCATGCAAATGGATGTCAAAAAAAAGCTGGAGTAGCAATATTTATATTGGACAAACTATATGTTAAACCAAAGACTGAAGAAAGGCACTGTATTATAATAAAGGGGACAATCCAACAAGAAGATATAACATTTGTAAATATTATGGCCCCAACATGAAACACCCAGATATATAAAACAACACCAAAAAAGGAACTCATTGATAATAAATACAATAGTAGAGGACTTTAACACCCATACTTACATAAATGGACACATCATCCAAGCAGATAATCAACAAGGAAACAATGGCTTTGAATGAGACCTTGGATCAGATGGATTTAACAGATATATTCAAAACATTCCATTCTTAAACAGCAGAATGCACATTCTTTTCAAGTGCACATGGGACATTCTGCAGGTCACAGATCAGGCCTCACCAAGTACAAAAAGATTGAGATCATACCATGCATATTTTCTGAACACAACACTAGGAAACTTGAAGTCAACTATACGAAAAATATTGGAAGGGCACCTGAGTGGCTCTGTGGATTGAGCGTCTGACTTCAGCTCAGGTCATGATCTCACGGTTCGTGGGTTCGAGTCCCGCGCCAGGCTCTGTGCTGACAGTTCAGAGCCTGGAGCCTGCTTTGGATTCTGTGTCTCCCTCTGTCTCTGGCCCCTCCCCGTTCATGCTCTGTCTCTCTTTCTCTCTCAAAAATAAATAAACATTAATAAAAAGAAAAATATTGGAAAGACCACAAATACATGAGTGTTAAACAACATGCTACTAAACAATGAATGAATGGGTCAACCAGGAAATCAAAGAAGAAATAAAAAATGTATGGAAACAAATGAAAATGAAAACACAATGGTCCCAAACCTTTCAGATACAGAAAAAGCAGTCCTAAGAAGGAAAGACATAGCAATACAGGTCCACCTCAAGAGGCAAGAAAAATCTCAAATAAACTGTTTAACTTTATACCTAAAGGAGCTAGGAAAAGAACAACAAATGAAGCCTATAGCCAGCAGAAGGGAGGCAATAATAAAGACTAAATCAGAAATGAATGATACAGAATCAAAGAAACCCAATAGAACAGATCAATGAAAGCAGGAGCTGGTTCTTCAAAAAATTTAATAAAATGAAAAACCTCGATGACAATAACCTATAAAGTTTAAAAAAAAAAGAAACAAAAAAAATATAGGAACCACGGTATTAAAGAAACATAATTCTGCATTTGAAATTTCTTTTTACTATTAATAAAACAGGGTATTACTTGATAGAAAAAAAAAAAAAGAAAAACCTCGAGCCAGACTTACCAAAAAAGAAAGGACTCAAATAAATAAAATCACAAATGGGAGAGGAGAAATAACAAACAGTACCACAGATACACAATTAGAATATCATGAAAAACTATATGTCAACAAATTAGACAACCTGGAAAAAAATGGATAAATTCCTAGAAACATATAAACTATGAAATCTGAAACAGGAAAAAACAGAAAACTTGAATAGAGTGATAAATCAGCAAAGAAACTGAATCAGTAATCAAAAACTCTCCCAAAAAATAAAAGTCCAGGGCCAAATGGTTTCACATGTAAATTCTATGAAATATTTAATGAGGAGTTCGTACCTATTCTTCTCAAACTATTGCAAAAAATAGAAAAGGAAGGTAAACTTCCAAATTCATTCAATGAGACTAGCATCACCCTGATACCAAAACCAGATAAAGACTACACCAAAAAAGAAAAGTACAGGCCAGTCTCTCTAATGAACATGGAGGCAGAAATTCTCAATAAAATACTAGCAAACTGAATCAAACAGTGTATTTACCACAATCTAGTGGGATTTATTCCTGGGCTGCAAGGGTGTTTCAATATCTGCCAGTCAATCTATGTGATATACCATATTAATAAGAGTATAAGAATTATATAATCCTTTCATTGATGGAGAAAATGCATTTGACAAAGTACAAATTCATTCATGATAATTATCTTTAACAAAGTAGGGTTAGAGGAATCATACTTCAACACAATAAAGGCCATATATGAAAAACCTAAAGCTAATATAATCTTCAATGGGAAAGAAATGAGAGCTTTTCCTCTAAGATCAGGAAGAAGACAGTGATGTCCAATCTCACCACTGTTAGTGTTAGTATAGTTAGTATAGCAAGTCCTAGCCACAGCAATCAGACAATGAAAAGAAATTAAAAGCATCCCAATTGACAAAGAGGAAGTAAAATGGTCATTATTTGCCAATGACATGATACTCTATACAGAAAACTTGAAAGACTCCACCAAAATATTGCAAGAACTTATATACATTCAGGAAAGACACAGGATACAAAATCAATGTACGGAAATCTGTTACATTTCTATACACAAATAATGAAGCAGCTGAAAGAGAAATTAAGAGAACAATCCCAATTGTAATTGCAAAACCATAAGATACCTAGGAATAAACCTAACCAAAGAGGTAAAATATCATAATCCAAAAACTATAAAACACTTATGAAAGAAATTTAAGATAACACAAAGAAATGGAAAAATATTCCATGCTCATGGATTGGAAGAACAAATATGGTTAAAATGTCTATCTTGCAAATTAACAATAGAACTCCCCTATGACCCAGAAATAGCACTGCTAGGGATTTACCCAAGGCATACAGAAGTGCTGATGCATAGGGGCACATGTACCCCAATGTTCATAGCAGCACTTTCAACAATAGCCAAATCATGGAAAGAGCCTAAATGTCCATCAACTGATGAATGGATCAAGAAGATGTGGTTTATCTATACAATGGAATACTACATGACAATGAGAAAGAATGAAATCTGGCCATTCATAGCAACGTGGATGGAACTCGAGGGTATTATGCTAAGTGAAATAAGTCAGGCAGAGAAGGACAGATACCATATGTTTTCACTCATAAGTCTAACAGGAGAAACTTAACAGAGGACCATGGGGGAGGGGAAGGGGGAAAATAGTTGGGGAGAGGGAGTCAAACCATGAGAGACTCTTGAATACTGAGAACAAACTGAGGGCTGATGGAGGAGGGGGAGAGGGGAAGGGGGTAATGGGCATGGAGGAGAGCACTTGTGGGGATGAGCACTGGGTGTTATATGGAAACCAACTTGACAATAAACTATAAAAGAAAAAAAAATTAAAACAGTGAAAGAAAAAAATTCTGCTGTTGTAGTATGAAAGCAGCTTTAGACACTATGTAAGTGAAGTGGTATATTTTTCTTTATAGACACAGAAATTTGAATTTCATATAATATCATGTGTCATGACATATTTCTCTATTTTTTTCAACCACTTAAGGCCATAGTTTGCTAAGCCCTGATATAAGGCTCAAGAAAGTAGGAACCTTTAGGAACCTTGTGATTTATTCATTCTTATGTCCTCAACACTTAGAATGAGGCCAGGCACACAGTAAGTATTCAATAAATACTTGTTGAATAAATTATTCTTACTATTTTGAATTCTTATATTTTCTATATTGTGAAATGCCTTAAATCCTCTTTGGAATAGGACAAGATAAAAAACAAGGCATATTTTTAGAAGGTCATCTATCTAGAAAATAAAAGAGCCACAATTTGCATCTGAACGTTTGTGATACCAAAGTGTATATTCTGTCAAGTATACCATACTAACTTCATAGAATTATGTACCCTTCTCCAAATACCCTCTGGATTAGCTCCAACCTCCAAACATGAGTCTCCACATGTAGTAACCAATTAAATTTACAGAAGCGAGCCACATCTTGAATTTGTAATTTAAAAAGCCTAGAGTTTTGCAGAACTTGTGCCATTTTGTCCCTATTTTGATTAATCTGGAAAGTGAGAATTAGAAACTAGCAGTTCACCAATTTCAAAGTTTCTTGTAGGAAGGTAAAGTGATATTTCATTCTTCTTGGAAATAAAACAGGCTTTGGTGCCTGTCAGACTTGTTAAGATTGAGATCCCAGCTCGGCCAGTAACTAGCTGTGAACATTTGTCAAGTCACTTACCTCTAGGATCCTCAGTTCTAGTAGGAAAAAGAAATACATTCTCCACAGTAAGGTGATAAGGGTCAGAAATAGTTTGTCAATACCTAGTACAGTGCCAGAGACATAGCAGATACTTAAAGGCAACAATAATAATGATAAAAATATCATAATTATTAATTTAGTATACAAATAATAAGTTCCTATCTTGTGATAGTCAGGCATTGTTCTAAACACTTGGGATATAGAAGTAAATAAAACAGGCCCCAAATCCCCACCCTCATTAAGTTTATACTCTAGTGATTATTGTGAATGGTTTTTATGTTCTTACCCGTCATTCCAATATTAGTGGTAGTAAACTGTAACAGATTCCTACTTAAATATCTCCAACCTCAGAAAAATCTCAATGTACAAAATAGTTGGTTTCAATTCTAGTTCCGATGGAATTCCCAAGCACTTACCCTCCTTGTGGTGAGCCAGAGGACGAGGAGCTGGTCTCTTTATGTGGAAAGAGGGGGCTTTGGTGGGCCCAGAGCCTGGCACAGGTCCATTGATGGCCTTTGGTATGGCCTTGGTCCCTCCATCTTGCAGGCTAGACACCAATTTCCCCACATCCACTTCAGGAGTGAATTCCAACTTGCCATCTGAAAGAAGCCTGCTTGGGGACTTCCTCCCAGTATCAGCTTCCCCACTCCTCTGAATAGGCAATTTGGGGTATTGTGGTAGCTTGGGGGGTTCTATACTGCTGGTGATAATACCATTGGGTGTTTGATGTTGGATTTCATCTAGGAAAAGTTGGTGCAGAGGGAAAATTAATGATAACTTTATTACCATTTCATTTTTATACAGGCACACACAATATTGAAAAATTGTACATATTTTCAATGAGGCTATTATTGTGGAACAAATCATTGATACCTTCACAAAATCAGTCTCTATCTACCCCAATTCATGTGGAGTTACAGAGTCCAACAAATAGGGAATTCAGTTCAAAATCTGAGTATGATTTTCACCACCACAATTAACACCACAGTAACACCAAGATGCTTTATTCAAAGGGGTATGCAATTTAAAAGGGACTTAAGAGTCACCAATCAATTACAATTCTATTTTTTAAAGTAACACCAGTTAATCCTTAACTATTTCTCTTCCTCTCAAAAGTAATTTGTTAATATCTCTTAAATTTAAAGTTAATAAATTTAACAGAATTTAACTTCATTCTCCATCCTTATAAAGAAACTCCTAACTCTAATGAAAGCCAAGGATACTCACCTTAGACAAATTAACCAACACAAATACATGCAAAATTTTAACAATTAATTTTAAGAGATTCACAACATCCCTTAAAGCTGTTAATCCCTAATTGAGAACTCCTGTTTTCTGGAAAGTGACACCTTTCTTCATAGTAGAAAACCTAGATCAGAGTTTAGTGGTTAATAACAGGTTCTGGTTGGCTAAATGAGACTTGAGAAATATGTCGAGCAGTTTTAATACATGGTTCTTATTTGGATCCTGGTTTTTAAAAAAAATTATAGGAAAATTTGAACACTGACTGGATAGTGATCTTAAGGATTTTATTTCAGGTATGATGATGGTATTATAATTTTGGTTTAAAAAGGTCTTTATCTTTTAGTGATACATACTGAAACATTTATGGATGAAGTGACATGATGTGGGTTGGAGATGTGGGTAGGGGTATAGATGAAACAAGAATGGACATATGGTGGTAAATGTTGAAGCTGGGTGATTGGTACATGGGCAGTATGTTATACTTTTTTTTAAGTTCAGTTTATATTTGAAACTCTCCATAGTAAAATGTTCAAAGAGATGCAGGCCTTGGAATCAGGTGACCAAGTCTGAATCTTAGTTCTGCTTCTTATTAACTGTAGGACCTTTGGCAAGTTCATGATCTCTCTATATCTCAAGTTTTCTTCTCAGTATAATGGGAATAATAATAGTACCTACCACATCAGGTTGGAGTCAGGGTTACATGAGATGGTATACTTATTCTAGTGTGTGATACATAATAAACATTCTATAATAGTTAGTTATTATTTATGCTATTATGTTCCAATTAGGCAGTGAGGCAAGAATTTTTATGTGGGAAAGAAGGGTTAAGTTTTGCTGCAAAGACTTCTCCCCCCAGAGAGCTTTCTTCTCTTTGAGAACCTGTTACCAATCATTCCTGTCACCATTATAGGGATCAGGGCCAAAAGGATTCCCTCTATAGTTTCCCTACTCTGTCCCAAGGTAGATAAATAGTCCT
Organism: Cryptoprocta ferox; assembly: GCA_028646485.1. Taxonomy (NCBI): domain Eukaryota; kingdom Metazoa; phylum Chordata; class Mammalia; order Carnivora; family Eupleridae; genus Cryptoprocta; species Cryptoprocta ferox. Next base: position 59,386,149 of record CM053579.1, read on the forward strand.
GCTTTTATGACCCTAACACTAGAGCATTCAAACAAAAATCAGACTAGAGCATTTAAACAAAAATTTACTGAAGGCTTACAACTAATAGTAGGGGCATAAGCACAAGAGAGCCATGTAACTAGATCATATGCTTCCAGGACATGCCTTGTGGCAGAGGCTACCTGTAAACCTCCAGCACTTAGAAGTAACCTTAAGCACATTTACCCTCTCAGAACAATGAAGTGAACAGTGACATGAATCTCTTCTCTCACATGCTTTAGGCACAACATCTCATTTACATGTTTTTATTTGAATACTTTCTTCTAGTAGAAAGACCCTAGGAAATTTCACCCCTGCTCTACTTTAGAAGAGACAACAGGGATTGGCTGTGCCCTATGGGCCATAACAGCATTATTACCATCTCAATACAGTATAAGAGCTCCAATGTCATAAAGATGAGCCACATATATAGTCTCACAGAAGCCACTACCTTTCACATGGGAAAGGATATTTTCCTGATTCAAGGAAATAGGGGATAGAATGATAGTAGCAATGGAGACTTAGGAACTAGACCCTCTGCCAAGGGAAACTATTTCTAGGTTCTGGGATTGCTGAATAATAATGAAAAAATGGTAGTGATGATAATAATGACTGTGATGGTAAATGGTAACAGATACCATTATTTGGGCACTTTCTCTGTGCCAGGCCCTGTTCTAAGTGCTTTACATGGATTATCTTGCCATTATCTTCAAACTGCTCTATAAAGTAGTGAACTCTTTATTAGTCCTACCTTGCAGATAAGTAATCTAAGGCACTGAAAAGATCAATGTACAAAGGTAATGTGTCAGAGCCAATTTTCAAAGCTAGAAGTCGGTTTCTAGAGTTCACACTGTGAGGAGAGAGGTTATTGTTCCTGTCAGGTAACAAGTGTTTAGTATCATTCTCTTTCTTTAGCTAGTCATCCATTTCCACAAGAAAACACATAGACCAGCTTCAGAAACTGCAGAAAACTGGGAGTGAATCAGGATAGACAGGGAGGCCTCACAAATAGGCAAGTACCCAACTGGGGGCCTCTCTTCTATGTGTGGGTAAGTGGAAGGGAGAAGCTTTAAGATGTATCATACTAGTGCAGCAGGAGAAATATATCAATTATTATAATACAAGTAGAATCATGCAAATAAGTGATATGAGGAGGACAGTGCTAATTCTACCTGAAGGGGCTGGAGATCTTGCAAAATGAGTAACATTTGAACTGGGCCATGAAGGATTACAATAGGTAGAAAAAGAGGGAAAGAGAACTTCAGATAGAACAGCTTGGGGGAGTGAAAAATCATAGTTTGCCTAAGAAAATGTAGTGTGGCTTAAGCATAGGAACCAATTTTAGATGATAAGTGTGGGTAGTTGGAGATGAGGTTGTTAAGGTGGGTTGGGGCTGTATCATGAAGGCAATAAATGCCATATTCATGAATATGAACTTTATAATTGGGCTGACGTGGACTATGACTCTTTTTTTGTGGCAGGGAAGTGGTATTATCAAATGCATTTTTCGAATATACCTTTAGGTTCATTATTAAAAGTTGACTGGACTAGAGAGACTGAGGTAGGGAGACCAGATAGGATACTGCTGATAAAAAGGATCTAAATTAGAATAGCAGCAGCAAAGAGAGATAGTTTCAAGAGAGGTTAAAGAGAAGGAATGGACAGTGCTTAGATATGGAGGTGTGAAGGAGTCCATGATGTTGGTGAACGGACTCATTGAAATACTCTATATAAGGGGAATAACAAGTTTGGGGGCAAGCACAGTGGTGAGTAAAAGGACTGGTGCCTTATAAGAAGAGTGTTTAGACATTATACAGTAGACAAATGAGTTCTAGAATGAGAATGATGCAAATTGCTGCACTGTCATTTGGAAGTTATGTGGATTGAGCAAACTACTTTCCCTCTCCGAGCATTCAATGACTTCACTATAAAATGGATCTCAATTAACCAACCTCAAATGAGAGGTAATAAGAATTAAAGGAGTATAGATTCATGTCTACTTATGATGGAAATAATTAAAAAGATAACAAGATATGGAGACAGCCTAAGTGCTAAAAGATGAATGAATACAGAAAATGTGATATATATACATACATATGTGATTATTCAGCCTTAAAAGAGAAAGATATCTGCCATTTGCAATTATGTGGATAAACCTGGAAGACATTATGCTAAGGGGAATAAGGCAGACACAGAAAAAGACTGCATGATCTCATTTATATGTAGAATCTAAAAAAGTCAAACACATAGAATTGCATTGAACCTGTAGATAGCTTTGAGTAGTATGGAAATTTTAACAATATAAATTTTTCTAACACATAAAATATCTTTCCACTTATTTGTGTCTTCTTCAATTTATTTTATCAATGTCTTCTAACTTTCAGTGCATAGGTCTTCAACTCCTTGGTTTAATTTTATTACTAAGTATTTTTTGATGCTACTGTAAATGGGAAGATTTTTAAAATTTCTTGTTACTGAGTTGTAGAAGTTCCTTATATATTTTGGATATTAACCCCTTAATAGATAAATGGTTTGTAAGTATCTTCTATTGTGTAGGTTCTCTTCACTCTGTTGATTGTTTTCTTTGCTGTGCAGAAAGAAGCTTTTTGTTCAATGCAACCAAATTAGTCTATTTTACTTTTAGGGTCATATAAAAAAATTATTACCCAGACCTATGCCAAGGAGCTTTTCCCCTACATTTTCTTCTAGTAGTTTTACAGTGATAGGTTTTACATTTAAGTCTCTAATTTATATTTTTTTTTAATTTTTAAAGTTTATTTATTTATTTTGAAAGAGAGAGAGTGAGTGAGCACAGAAGGGGCAGACAGAGAAGGAGAGAGAGAATCCCAAACAGGCTCCACGCTATCAGCACAGAGCCCAGTGCAGGGCTCCAACGTACGAATCGTGAGATTAGGACCTGAGCTGAAACCAAGAGTTGGACCTTACCCAACGGAGCCACCCAGGCATCCCAGTCTTTAATCTGTTTTGGATTGGTTTTTGTACATGGTGTGAAATGAAAGTCCAATTTCTTTCTTCTGCATGTGCATATCCAATTTTCCCAATACCATGTATTAAAAAGAGTATACATTCCCCATTGTGTATCCTTGGCATCTTTGTTGAAGATCAATTGACTGTCAATGCATTGACGTATTTCTGTGCTCATTATTCTTTTTTATTGGTCTATATGCCTGTTTTGATTATGATAGATTTGTAATATATTTTGAAATCAGAAAGTAAGCTACCTCCAATTTGATTCTTTCTCAAGTTTGTTTTGGCTATTTGGTTCTTTCGTGGTTCCACATGAATTTTAGAATTGTGCTTTTCTATTTCCTTGAGAAATGACTTTGGAATTTTGATAGAGATTGCATCAAATCTGTTGATCACTTTCTGTAGTATGGAGATTTTAATAATATTAATTCTTCCAATACATGAACATGGGATATCTTTCTATTTATTCATGTTTTTCATCAATGCCTTATTTTCAGCACATAGGTCTTCAACTCCTTGGTTAAACTTATTCCTAAATATTTTTTGATACTATTGTAAATAGGATGGTTTCCTTAAATTTTTTTTTGGATAGTTCATTGTTAGTATGTAACACAAGTTAATTTTGTATGTTGATTTTGTACCCTGCACTTTACTGAGTTTTCTTATTAGTTCTGACAGTCTTTTGGTGGAGTGTTTAGAGTTTTCTCTATATAAAATGTTATCATCCACAGACCATTTTACTTCTTCCTTTCTAATTTGGACCCTTTTATTTTTTCTTTTTCTTGACTAACTTCTCTGGCTAGAACTACAAGTATTATGCTGAATAAAAGTGGAGACAGTGGGAGATCCTTGTTTCTGATCTTAGCAGAAAAGCTTTCAGCTTTCAACTTTGAATATAATGTTAGCTGTGGGTTTGTCATATACAGCCTTTTTGATATTGAAATACATTCTTTCTACACCTAATTTGTTGACAATGTTATCATGAAATAATATTGATGAATATGCTTTTTCTGGATCTATTGAAATGATCATATAATTTTTATCCTTAATTCTATCAATGTGATGTGTCACATTTGTTGTTTATATAGAACCATCCTTGTATCCATCCTAGGGATAAATCTCCATTGATCATGGTGTAAGATCCTTTTAATCTCTTCTTGAATTCAGTTTTCTATTAGTAATGTTGAGGATTTTTGCATCTATGTTCATCAGGGATACTGACCTGCAGTTTTCCTGTTTTATATTGTCCTTGTTTGGTTTTGGTATCAAGGTAATGCTGGCCTCATAAAGAGAGATATGATTGTTCCCTCTTAAAGTTTTTGGAATGGTTTAAGAAGGATTGGTATTAATTATTCATTAATGTTTGGTAGAATTCTCCAGTGAAAACATTAGACTGTGAAGCTTTTCTTGGTTGGGAGGTTTTTGATTGCTGATTTAATCTTCTTACTCATTATTGGTCTGGTCAGATTTCTTATTTCTTCATACTTCAGTCTTGGTAGCTTATATGTTTCTAGAAATTTATCCATTTCTTCCAGGTTATCCAACTTGTTGGCATTTAATCATTCACAGGTAGCTCTTTATGATTCTCTGAATTTCTGTGGTATCAATTATACGGACTCCTCTTTTATTTATAATTTTATTTGAGTCTACTGTCTTTTCTTAGTCTAAATAGATGTCAATTTTGTTTATCTTTTTTAAAAAGCACCCTTAATTTCTTTGATTTTTTTTCTATTTTTTTTCTGACCTTTATTCCCTTTGTTTCCACTGTGACATTTACTTTTCCCTTCCTTTTACCATCTTTGGCCTTATTTTATTCTTTTTTCTAGTTCCTTGAGATTTAAAGCTATGTCGTTTATTTGTTATGTTTCTTTTTTCTTAACATAGGCATTTGGCACTATAAACTTGCTTCTTAGAACAGCTTTTACTTTATCCCATAAGTTTTAGTATGTTGTGTTTCTATTTTGTCTCACGATAATTTTTGTATTCCAATTTGATTTATTCTTTAATTGGTTTTTAAGGAGTGTGTTGCTTAATTTCCAAATATTTGTATTTTTTTTCTATTTTTTTCTCCAGTTATTTATTTCTAGTTTCATACCATTGTGGTCAGAAAAGATAATTAGTATGATTTCAAACTTCTTAAATTTGTTAGGCTTTGTTTTGTGGCCCAACTTATAATCTATCCTAGAGAACGTTCTGTGTGTGCTTTAAAAATGTGTATTCTACTGCGGTTGAATGGAATGTTAGGCATAGGTCTTTTAGGTCCATGTGGTCTATATTGTTGCTCAAGTCAGCTATTTCCTTATTTTCCATCTGAATGAGCTATGAACTGTTAAAAGTGAGGTATTAAAATCCCCTATTATTTTATTATTCTATTTCCCTCTTTATTTGTTAATATTTGCTTTACATTGGATATTGTGTACATATACACATTTACAATAGTAATATCCTTTGATAAATGACATAATAATATATAATGACCATTTTTTCTCTTGTGACAGTTTTTGACATATAGTGCATTTTTCCTTATATAAGTATTGTCATTCTTGCTCTTTTGTGATTATCATTTACATGGGATACCTTTTCTACTCCTTCACTTTTGACCTATTTGTGTTCTTAATGCTAAAGTGAATCTCTTGTAGACAAAATATAGTTGAATCTTATTTTTTAATCCACTAGGCCACTATGTCTTTAATTGGAGAATGTAACCCATTTCCATTTAAAGTAACTACAGGCATACCAGATGTATTGCAGGTGTGGTTCCAGACCACTGAAATAAAGGGAATATTACAAGTAAAGCAAATTAAATAAATATTTTGATTTCACAATACATAGAGAAACTATGTTCATACTACACTACATTATATTAAGTGTGCAATGGCATTATTTCTAAAAAGACAATGTGCATACCTTATTTTGAAAATACTTTATTGAGGGGACTCACTGAGTAGAAGGGAAAAACCATAAATAAAAGTATGAAAAATAAGTATATCGGTAAAAATCAGTCAAGGAATTCACAAAATAATAGGATGTAAAATATCATACCAGATACCTAAAATGTTGGTTGGAGAGGAGGAAAGAATGGGTTCAAACTTAAGTGATGATCAATTTAATATAGACTTCTATATGCAGAAGAGGTTATATGCAAATGTTAGGTAAACATATATCAAAAACCAATAATAAATATGCACAAAATAAAGAGAAATGAATCCAAGTATATCACTAAAGAAAACAAGGAAACCATGAAAGAGAGCAAAAGAATGAATGTTTCAGAGAAATAACTACAAAACAAGTTATAAAATGGCACTAAATGCATATCCATCAGTGATTACTTTGAATGTAAATGGAGTAAATGCTACAATAAAAAGAAATAGGGTAGAAAATGGATTAAAAAACAAGACCCATCTATATGCTGTCTACAAGAAACTCATTTCATACCTAAAGATACCTGTAGATTGAAAATGAGGGGATAGAGAAATATTTATCATTAAAATAGATGTCAAAAGGAAGCCATAGTAGCAGTACTTATATCAGGCAAAATAGACTTTAAAAAAGACTGTAACAAGAGACAAAGACACTATGTAATAATAAAGGGAACCATCTAACAAGAGCATGTAACATTTGTAAATATGCACCCAACATAGGAGGGACCAAATACATAAAACAGTTAACAATAAACAAAGGAACAAATCAATAGTAATACAATAATAGTAGAGGATGTTAAAACCATACTTATGTTAGTGGACAGAGTATCCAATTAGAAAATCAACAAAGAAATTGTGGCTTTGAATGACAGAGTGAACGAGATGGACATAACAGATATATTCAGAACATTCCACAATAAAATACCAGAAAACACATTCTTTTCAATGCACATGGAACATTCTTCAGAATAAATCACATATTTTGCCAAGTGCATATGGAAAATTCTCCAGAACAGATCACATATTATGCCACAAAACAAGTTTCAACAAATTAAAAAAGATTGAAGTCATACCATGTATCTTTTCTGACAATGCTATGAGATTAAAAATCAATCAAAAGAAAAAATCTGGAAAGAGCATAAATAACTGGAGGTTAAATAACATACTACTAACTAATAAATGGGTCAACCCATTAGATCAAAGAAGAAATAAGAAATTACATGGAAACAAATGAAAATGAAACACAACAGTCTAAAAATCATTGGGATGAATTCTATACCTGAAAAACAAATAATCCAGTGAAGAAATGGGCAGAAGACATGAATAGACACTTCTCCAAAGAAGACATCCAGATGGCCAACAGACACATAAAACGATGCTCAACGTCACTCATCATCAGGGAAATACAAATCAAAACCACACTGAGATACCACCTCATGCTGGTCACAGTGGCTAAAATGAACAAATCAGGAAACTATAGATGATGACGAGGATGTGGAGAAATCGAAACCTTCTTGCACTGTTGGTGGGAATGCAAACTGGTGCAGCCGCTCTGGAAAACAGTGTGGCTCCTCAAAAAATTAACAACATAACTCCCCTATGACCCAGCTATAGCACTGTCAGGGATTTACCCAAGGGATACAGGAGTGCTGATGCATAGGGGTACATGTATCCCAATGTTCATAGCAGCACTTTCAACAATAGCCAAATTATGGAAAGAGTCTAAATGTCCATCAACTGATGAATGGATAAAGAAGATGTGGTTTATATATACAATGGAATACTACATGGCAATGAGAAAGAATGAAATCTGGCCATTTGTAGCAACATGGATGGAACTGGAGGATATTATCTTAAGTAGAATAAGTCAGTCAGAGAAAGATACCATATGTTTTCTCACTCTTATGTGAATCTTGAGAAACTTAACAGAAGACCATGGGGGAAGGGAAGGGGAAATATTTACAGAGAGGGGAAGGAGGCAAACCATAAGAGACTCTTAAATACTGAGAACAAACTGAGGGTTGGTGGGGGGTGGGGTAGAGGGGAAAGTGGGTGATGAGCATTGAGGAGGGCACTTGTTGGGATGAGCACTGGGTGTTGTATGGAAACCAATTTGTCAATAAATTATATTTAAAAATGCAAAAAAAAAAAAACCCGCCTAAATCATTGGGATGCAGCAAAGGAGTTCTAAGAGGGAAGTTTATTGCAGTATGGCCTGTCTCTTAAAGAAGAAAAAACTCAAATAAACAACCTAACTCTACACATACAGGGGCTAGAAAAAGAATAAATAAAACCAAAACCCTAGCAGAAGGAAGGAAACAATAAAGATTAGAGCAGATACAAATGATATAGAAAAAAAACTATTAAAAAATCCCTAGAGAATAGTTCAATGGTTCTTTGAAAAGAAAAACAAAAATTTATGTACCTTTATCCATACTCATCAGAAAAAAAGAGAAAGGACTCAAATAAATAAAACAACAAATGACAGAGGAGAAATAACAACCAACACTACATAAATACCAACAAATGTCAGAGAATATTATGAGAAACTATATGCCAACAAATTGAATAACCTAGAAGAAATAGATAAATTCCTAGAAACATATAACCTACCAAAGCTGGAGCAGGAAGAAATAGAAACTGGAACAGACCCATAACAAGCAAAGAAATTGAATCAGTAATAATAATAAAAAAACTCCCCCCAAACAGAAGTCCAGGACAAGACAACATTTAAAGAAGAGTTAATACCTATTCTCCAAATATTCCAAAAATAGAAAAGGAAGGAAAACTTCCAAATTCATTCTATGAAGCCAGCATTACCATGATACCAAAACCAGATAAAGATAGCACAAAAAAGAGAATTACAAACTTATATCTCTGTTGAACATAAATGCAAAAATTCTCAACAAAATGCTAGCAAACTGAATCCAACAATACATTGAAATAATCATTGACCACTATCAAGGGGGATTTATTCCAGGAAGGCAAGGATGGTTCAATATTAGCAAATTAATCAATGTGACACATCACATCAATAGGGGAAAGAACAGAAACCATATGATCATTTCAATAGATGCAAAAAAGACATCTGACAAAGTACACATCCATTTGTGAAAAAAAATCCTCAACAAAATAGGTCTAAAGAGAACACCTCAACATAAATGTTTCATATGAAAAACTCACAGTGAATATCATACTCAATGGGGGAATACTGAGAGAACTTTTCTCTTAAGATTATGAACAAGCAAGGATCTCCATTCGAACAAATTTTATTCAATATAGTACTAGAAATCCTAGCCATAGAGTCAGATAAGAAAAAAGAAATAAAAGGCATTCAAATTGGTAAGGAAGAAGTAAAACTTGCACTGTTTCAAGATGATATGATACTATATAGAAAAAATCTGAAGACTCCGCCAAAAAACTTCTAGAACCAATAAATAAATTTAGTAAAGTTGCAGGATACAAAATCAATGTTCAGAAAAGCTGACACATTTCCACAGGCAGATGAGAAATGAGGCAGAAGGAGAAATTAATAAAATAATCCCATTTAAAATTGTACCAAAAATAATAAAGTAGGTAGGAATAAACTTAGCCAAAGAGATGAAAGCCTTGTACTCTGAAAACTGTAAAACATTGATTAAAGACAACAAAGATGACACAAAGGAAAGGAAAGACATTCCATGCTCAAGGACTGGAAGAATAAATATTGTTAAAATGTCTATAGTACCCAAAACAATCTAGACATTTAATGCAATCCCTAACAAAATACCAGTGGTATTTCTCAAATAACTGGAAAAAACAACCCTAAAATTTATATGGAACCACAAAAGACCCTGAATAGCAGCTACATCCAAAAGAATGAAACTGGGTGAATTTCTTACACCATACACAAAAATAAACTCAACATAGATTAAACATCTAAATGTGAGACCTGAAATCCTAAAAATCCTAGAAGAGAGCACAGGTAGTAACTTCCCTGACATTGGTCATAGCATCATTTTTTTGTAGGTATGTCTCCTGAAACAAGGGAAATAAAAGCAAAAATAAACTATTGGGACTACATCAAAATAAAAGGTTCTCCACAGTAAAAGAAACAATCAACAAAATTAAAAGGCAACCTGCTGAATGGGAGAAGATATTTGCAAATGACATATTCTATAAATAAGGGTTAGTATCCAAAATATATAAAGAATTGATATAATCCAACACCTAAAAAATAATCCAATTAAAAATGGGCAGAAGAAATGAATAGACATTTCTCCAAAGAAGACATCCAGATGGCCAACAAACACATGAAAAGATGCTCAACATCACTCATCATCAGGAAAATGCAAATCAAAATTACAATGAGATGTCACCTCAAACCTGTTAGAATGGCTAAAATTAAAAATAAAAGAAATAACAAGTATTGGCAAGGATGTTCAGAAAAAGGAAACCTCATGCACTGCTGGTGGCAATGAAAACTTGTACAGCCACTGTGGAAAACAGTATGGAGGATCCTCAAAAAAATTAAAAATATAACCACCCTATGATCCAGTAATCACACTACTGGGTATTTAGCTAAAGAATATAAAAACACTAATTCAAAGGGATACATGCACCCTTAAGTTTGTGGTGGGATTATTACAATAGCAAAATTGTGGAAGCAGCCCAAGTGTCCCTTGATAGATGCATGGGTAAGGAAGACGTGGTATATATACACAATAGAATATTACTCAGCCTTAAAAGAGAATGAATATTTGCCATCTGCAATGATGTGGATAGAGTTAGAGTATTATGCTAAGGAAAATGAGTCAGAGAAAGAAAAACACTATATGATTTCACTCATTTGTGTAATTTAAGAAACAAAACAATCCAGAGAAATCCGCAACTCTTTCTTTCACTTAAACACTTGCAGGTTATTTTAGGGTTATTTAATTAGACTAATTTCAGTATTGTTGTGTCTCAGAGAAGAATGACGAGAGGAATAGATATGGGGGAATGGCCAGCTGACAAAGCAGTCAGAACGCAACATTTATCAATTAAGTTTGCCATCTTATATGAGCACCGTTCATGGTGGCTCAAAACAAATACAATTGTAACATCAAAGATCACTGATCTTAGATCACTGTAACAAATATAACAATAATTAATAGTTTAAAATATTTCAAAAATTACCAAAATGTGACACAGAGACATGAAGTGAGCAAACAAATGCTGTTGGGGAAAAAATGATGCCAATAGAGTTGCTCAATGTAGGGCTGCCACAAACCTTCAATTTATAAACAACAACAACACAGTATTTGTGAAATGCAATTAAAGTGAAGCACAATAAAATGAGGTATGCCTATATTGGTACTTAAGAAGTTACTACTGGCATTTTGTTAATTGTTTCTGATTCCTTTGTATTCCATTTCTCCTCTTTGCTATCTTTGTGATTTTTTGTAGTGTGTACTTTGATTCCTTTCTCCTTATATTTTGTATATCTACTACAGATTTCATATTTGTATTATAAAGTTTACATAAAACTTTGTATAGTTATAATCATTAATCTAATAACAAAGTAACTTTGTATACAAAACCTCTGCACGTGACTACATTTTAACTTCTTTTCCCTCTGCATTTTGTTATTGGTGTCATAGTTTATATCTTCTTAAATTTTTTATCTATTAAAAAATTACTAGAGCTATATTCATTTTTAATCCTTTTGTATTTTAACTTTTGTACTAGACTTAAAAGTGATTTACACATTAAGCAAAATGTCAGAGAAAGACAAATACAATACGATTTCACTCATGTGGAATTTAAGAAAAAAAACAAGCAAAGGGAAAGATTAGAGAGACAAATCAAGAAACATACTCTTAATTATGGAGAACAAACTGATGTTTACCAGAAGGGGGTAGGAGATGTGTTAAATAGGTGATGGGGAGTAAGGAGTGCACTTTTCACAATGAGCATGGAGTGATGTATGGAAGTATGGAATTACTATACCGTACATCAGAAACTAATATAATGTGTATTAACTAACTGGAAATAAAATAAAAACTTTTAAAAAGTGATTTACACATCAGTATTACAGTATTAGAGTATTCTTAATTTGACTATATCTTTACTAATGAGTTTTATACTTTCATATCTTCTTCTTGTTAGTGTCCATTTGTCTCAACTTGAATAATCTTTTCTTAGCATTTCTTATAAATTAGGTCTAGTGGTGAGGAACTCCCTTAGCTTTTGTTTTTCTGGAAAAGTTTTCTCTCTCCTTCATTCTGAAGGATTGTTTTGTCTGGTATGTTATTCTTGGTTGGCAGGTTTTTAAAACTTCCTTTCAGTACTTTAAATATATCATCCCACTGTCTCCTGGCCTGCAAAGTTTGTGCTGAACAATTTTCTCATAGTATTATGGGAGTTTGTTTTTATTTACTTATTTTTATTTGTATTTTTTGAGAGAGACAGAGTATGTGTGAGCAAGCAGGGAAGGGGTAGAGGGAGTGGGAGATAGAATCTCAAGTAGACTCATCACTCAGTGCGAGCCCAACATGGGGCTCAATCTCATGCCTGTAAGATCATGACCTGAGCCAAAATCAAGAATCAGGTGGTTAACTGACTAAGCCACCCAGGCACCCATGGGGGTTTCTTTGTATGTGATGACTTTTCTCTTGCAGTGTTCAAAGTTCTCTGTTTGTCTTGGAATTTTGAGAATTTTATTATAATCTGTCTTGGTGAAAATATATGCTTAATCTATTTGGGTTTCTTTGGGCTTTGATGATCTGGATGTTCATGTCCCTCTCCTATTTAGGAAGTTTTCTCTCATTATTTTTTTTAAATAAGCTTTCTCTCCCCTTCTCTTTCTTTGCTCCTTCCAAGACTCCCACGATACATGTATTAGTTTCTTAGACAATGTTCTATAAGTCTCAAGCTTTTTTTCACTCTTTTTCGATTATTTTTCTTTTTGTTCCTTGACTGGGCAATTTCAAGTGACCCATCTTTGAGATCAATGATTCTTTCTTCTTGTTAGTGATAAAGCACTCTATTGAATTTTTCAGTGCACTCATTCTTCAGCTCCAGGTTTTGTTTTGTTTTGTTTTGTTTTTCCCATGGTTTCTATCACTTTCTTGAACTTCTTGTGTACTGTTTTCTTGATTTAATTTAGTGGTCTATTTGCATTGTCTTTTAGTTCACTAGGCATCTTACAGACAATTATTTGGAAGTCTTTGACAGTTAATAGATCTCTATTTCTTTTGGGTGAGTTTCTCATGCTTTATTTTGCTCCTTTATTGATGTCATTTCCCCTGGCTATTCCTGATTCTTGTGTCTTGTGGCCTTTTGTTGGTGGTTGCCTATTTGAAGATGTAGGCACATCTCCCTGTCATTACAGATGATTGGAAAGGAAAGCCCTTTAGAGTCAGAGCAAGAAGAGATTTGGGGTGGCCCAGCTGATGGACTACACAGGTGGGCTTGGTACTGGAGTCCTTGGGTAGGCTGATCTGGTGCCTGGGTCAGTGGGTGGCCAAACTTGCAGCCTGGATCTGCATGGGCAAGCTTGCAGTCTGGGACCAGGCAGCTGGTCTGGCACTGAGGAAGACCTGTAGTCTGGATCTGTAGGAGGCCTTCCTGGAGGCTGGGTCTGTGGTTGCATTCTGTAGAGTAGGTCTGCTGGGCCAGGCTGGGGCCACAGGGACATCCTGGTGCTGTGTTAGTTCTGGAGCCTGGGTTTGCAAGAAACAGCCTGGTTCTGGGGCAGGCCTAGAGTCTAGGTCTATGGGGGTCACCCTGGAGCCTGGATCAATGGAAGATGGGTAACTGGGTTCACTGGGGTGGGCCTGCTGCTGGGGCCGTGAAGTCATGTGTTTACTTTACTCTCCCTCACCCATGTAGATAGTATCTCTCTCTGTACTATGCTGTGTGAGCTTGGGGGAGGGGTGATATGTCTAATATAAAATGTCCTCCCTACCCTCTGCAATGCACTAGTTGTTATTTCTGTGCTCCCCTCAGGTGCTATAATCTCTCAGCTGGATTCTATAGTTCTCATGAAGGGATTTTCATGCATGGAGGTTTGTTCAAATTAATTTTACCATGGGGAAACAGCAAAGAAAACTCCTATTCAGTTAACTTGCTGAAGTCATTCCTCCATGTTAACTAAATTTCAGTTTAAAATCTCAGAATATTCAGGGGTGCTTAGGTGGCTCAGTCAGTTAAGCATCCGACTTCAGCTTAGGTCCTGATCTCAACATTTATGAGTTCAAGCCCCACATCAGGTTCTTTACTGTCAGTGCAGAGCCCACTTCAGATCCTCTGTCTTCCTTTCTCTCTGTCCCTCCCCCACTTTCTCTTTCTCAAAAATAAAAGTAAAACATTAAAAAAATCTCAGAGCATTCAGAAAGCACATTCCTCACCCATTTCAATGCACTGAGGTACATATATAAGAACATATTGGATCCTTCACTGTCCTCCCTAGGGATCATGGTAACTAGCTTTACAGGTTCATCTCTGTCCTGTCCACTAAACAATTTGTCAGTGGCACAAACCTTGCTTTGATTGGCTCAGGAATTGGAAAAAGTCTATATTTACATTGAGAAAAATGGCTCCAGTTCTGCCCTTCAATATACTTTTCGTGTCTAATTACTATTAAGAAGCCAAGGGTATACCTCAATACTGACCTTCACTTTCATCCACAGAAGAAGTATAAAAAACTGTTCTTTCCCGTAAAAAGCGCTTTGAAATCGTGATTGGTTTGTGCCTTCTTGCTGTTACTCGAGGTGGAGGCACTGGGGGTGTAGCACTTTCTTCAGGTGGACCTGAATAGATCTGTAAAAGGAGAATATGTCCAGGAAACAATTAGAAAGATTGAATTTTTGTCTCCATAATGCCAACTACCAATTGATGCTCACCAACATTACATCTAGTGTCTGCCATAGCAATTCTAAAATAACTAAAGGAATTGGGGGGATTTTTCAAAATCACTCTAGCTACCAGCAAGTGTTTAGAGGTCTTCTATCTTGTTTAAGACACAGGACCTGGCACTTCATAGTGTGGAGGAAACAATGCAGACAAAAATAGGGATATGAGTCCTGGATTTTTCACTTACTGCCTGAAAAACCTTAGGCAAGTTACCTCCTATCTCTAAGGTTTAGATTCCTTATCTGCAACATGGGGAGAACACCACCTACCTCACAGTGTCATGAGAAGTGAAAAGGGTAGTCAAGGTACATTGTATGGGTAGGGGTGGATTGTGGAGGTTACTAAATGCACCAAATATTTCTGAAAGGATACCAAAGAAACTGGTTAAAGTGTTTCCCTCAAGACAAGAATAATGAGTGGCTGAGGAAAGGATGGAGGAAGCCTATTTCTCACTCCTATATCATTTTCATCTTTTAAAATTTCATACCCTGTATGCATTACTTATTCAAAAAGGAAAGGGCAAAGTCAAAATTTCTCATATGATATAAAAAGTGCTGGACAAAAGAGGAGGAAGCTATGATTACATTTTTATATAGGATCTCATATGTATTTGAGAATCTTTCTTGTCTCTGGAGAGACTAAGCTTTTGGCCAGAGTGCACCCACTTTGGGAGGACACACATGTGGTGAGGGAGGAAGGGGACCATTGTCTAGTGCAATAATGAAATCAACCCCAATGATCAGAGCAAAGAGAAATGTCAGAGCCCAACATTCTATCAGGCTGCACAGTCACAGAACTTAAATGACTGGGAGCACATGGAAACCCTGTGTAAAAGCTGGATAATGATAAAAAGCAGTGCAAGCACAATCACAAGGCAGTACATGTCTCAATGCTTCATGACATAGGAAAGAGAGAATATGGCATAGTAGCAAGCAGATGAGCTTTGCGGCCATATGGTTTCACAATCGTTAGTAATAATATTCTAAAAAGCTACCATTTTGTGAACATAGGCTTAAGAACTATAGGGTTTGTTAAGAATATTCCTTACTATGTATTAAACACACCAGGGTCTTTGCACTGAGTGTTTTATCTATGTGGAGTGCTCTTCCTCCAGATGTCCATATAGCTTGCTCTCTTGAATTCAGTAGGTTATGATAAAATATATTCCTCTCAGTGAGTCCCTCCCAGTGAGCATATCTAAAATTTTGACACACCTCCCTGTATGCAGTGCCTCCTATCCCTTTCCTTAAGTTTTGTTTTCTCCTTAGCATTTCTTATTACTTTCTAACAAAGGTAAATTGTAATTATTTATTTATTTTTTTGTTGTCTGCTGCTCTAACCTATTTTAAGCTAGTTGGAATTACATTATCATGTTCACTGCTATATCTCCAGCAACTAGAAGACTGACTGGTATTGCTGAGTTAAAAGAAAAACACATTTAAAATACTGATGTAAAACGCCAAACTGTCCTCTGAAAAGACATAATAGCTACTTCCACTTCCAGCCAAAATAGGACAAGAGGTATTAGGTTTACATCTTTAGCCAGGAATAATTTAAAAAACTAGAATAAATACATATAACAATACTTTTCAAGGTTATGAGAAATCTGGCAATGAAAGACAGTGATCCATGAGAGCCAGTAAAAAGAAATGAGGTGAGTGAGCCCCATATTTTCCAGCTTACAGCCTGGAGAAATTCTGAAAGCCATAATAATGGAGAGAACTTTGGAGGTGGGGGTAGGCATCAGTTTGCTTAAGTTGAGGACACTGAGTGCAAGTATGGGGAGGGCAAGAAAGTGAATTATCCGGGCAAAATATCAGAGAGGAGGTAGCTGCACAAAGAGCTCTGGAAAGCTGCAGGGATCCTCTTTAAGACTTAAGCTGAGTACTAATCAATACTTATGTGTGAGGCAAGAACCACAGAATTGAATTAGAGGGACTAATTACCTAAGATCACACAGTGCCTAGAAGAGTTCCTGTTCTCACCACTCACACTGCAGAATCAAATAATTAAGTGCTGTGGGTGGTGGGCACTGCAGATGTGGAGCATACAGACAGCTGGCTAGCGGCAGCAGCACAAAGGCTAAGTGGCAGCTTGGGTGCCATTTTTCTTTTGTCTTAATGTAGGTGTTAATCAGTATAAAATTCCTTCTTAGAACTGCCCATAAGTTTTGATAGTTTCACCACCGTAATTTGTTTCAAGATATGTTTTAATTTCCCTTTTGATTTCTTCTTTGACCCCTTGTTGTTCAGGAGTGTGCTGTTTAATTACCACATATTTGTGAATTTCCAGTTTTCCTCCTGTTATTGATTCCTAGTTTCATAACATTCTGGTCAGAAAAGATACTTATGATTTCAGTCTTCATACACCTCTTAAGGCTTGTTTTGTGACCTAGTATATCATCTATGCTTGAGAAAGCTCCATGTGTACTTGAGGAGAATCTGTACTCTGTTGCTGTTGGATGCAATGTTCTATAAATGTCTGTTAGGTTCATTTGGTCTAAGGTATAGTTCAAGTCCAATATTTCTTTATTAATTTTCTGTCTGGATGATCTATATGCATTGTTGAATGTGCGGTATTAAAAGTCCCCTACTATTATTTTTGTTGTCTATTTCTCCCTTCGTATCTGTTAGTATTTACTTAATATATTTCAGTGCTCTGTTGGGTACATATATTTTTATAATGGTTACATCCTCTTGGAAACTAGACCACCCTATCATTATATAATGACCTTCTCTGTCTCTTGCTACAGTCTTTGGCTTAAAGTTTACCTTGTCTCATATGAGCATAGCTATCCCTGCTCCCTTTTGGTTTCCATTTGAATGGTATTGTCTTTCTCCAACCCTTCACTTTGAGCTATGTGTAGCCTTAAAGCTGAAGGGAGTCCCTTTTAGGCAGCATATTGCTGGGACTTAATTTTAATACATTCAGCACTCTATGCCTTTTGATTGAAAATTTTAATCCATTTACATAATTGTTGATAGGTAAAGATTTACTAATTCTCTCTTTATAATCATTTTCTGGCTCATTTGTAATTCTGATGTTCCTTTCTTCTTCTCTTGCTGTCTTTCTTTGAGTGAACTGATTGTTTTCTGTACTGGTATGTTTTGATGCCTTGCACTTTATCTTTCGTGTATCTACTTTAGGTTTTTGCTTTGTGGTTATCATGAAGCTTCCATAAACAAAAATATCAATGTAACAATCTCTTTTAAGCTGATAACAACTTATCTTTGATCACATACAAAACCTCTACACTTTTACGCATCCCTATATTTTGTTTTTGATGTCACAATTTACCTCTTTTTATACTGTGTACCTATTAACAAATTATTGTAGCTGAAATTATTTTAACACTTGTGTCCTGTAACCTTTGTATTAGAATTACGTGGTTAACATATCACAATATTACAGCATCAGAGCATTCCAAATTTGAGTATATACTTACCATTACCAGTAGATTTTATATTTTCATATATTTTCATATTACTAATTAGTGTCCTTTTATTTCAGCTTGAAGAATTCCTTTCAGTATTTACCGTGAGGTAGGTCTAGAGTTGATAAACTCC
This sequence comes from Cryptoprocta ferox, assembly GCA_028646485.1. Lineage (NCBI taxonomy): Eukaryota > Metazoa > Chordata > Mammalia > Carnivora > Eupleridae > Cryptoprocta > Cryptoprocta ferox. The sequence continues at coordinate 59,404,519 of CM053579.1, forward strand.
CTTAGCTTTTGTTTGTTTGGTAAAATCTTTACCTATCCTTCATTTCTAAAAGTTGACTTTTTAAGGTAAAATATACTTAGTTGGCAATTTTATTCCGTCAGCATTTTGCAATATCAACCAACTCTCTCTTCGCCTGAAAGGTATCTGTGGGAAATCTGTCCATAGCCTTATAGGGTTCCCTTTATACATATTTTCTCTCTCTGTCTCTCTCTCTCTCTCTCTCTCTCTCTCTCTCTCTCACACTGCTTTGAAATTTCTTTTTGTCTTTAACTTTAGACAGTGTCTTGGAGAAGACTGTTTCAGGTTGAATTTTGAAGTGCTTATTAGCTTCATTAAATATCTCCCCAGATTTGAGAAGTTTTCAGCCATTATTCTTTAAAAAATTTTTAATTCCAGTATAGTTAACATACAGTGTTATATTAGTTTCAGGTATAAAATATAGTGATTCAACAATTCCATACATCACCCAGTATTCATCATGACACTGTCCTTCTTAATCCCCATCACATATCTCACCCATCCCCCCACCTATGCCCCTTCTAGTAATCATCAGTTTGTTCTCTATAGTTAAGAGTCTGGAGGCAGCTGGGTGGCTCAGTCGGTTAAGCCTCTGACTTCAGCACAGGTCATGATCTCATGGTTGTGGGTTTAAGCCTCACATTGGGCTCTGTTCTGACAGTTTGGAGCCTGGAGCCTACTTCATATTCTGTGTCTCCCTCTCTCTCTGCCCCTCCTCCACTCACGCTCTGTCTCTTTCAAAAATACGTAACACATTAAACAACCTTTTTTTTTTTAAAAAAAAGGGTTTGTTGCTTAATTTCTCTCCCCCCCCTTTTCCTTTGCTCATTTGTGCTGTTTCTTAAATTCCACATATGAATGAAATCATGGTATTTGTCTTTTTCTGATTAACTTATTTTTTCTTTTCAAATTTTTATTTAAATTCTAGTTAGTTAACATACAGTGCAATATTGGTTTCAGGAGAATTCTGTGATTCATTACTTACATACAACATCCAGTGCTCATCATAACACATGTCCTCCTAAAACCCATCACCCATCTAGTATATCTCCTACCCACCTCCCTCCAGCAACCCTCACTTTGTTCTCCATCATTAAGAATCTCTTATGATTTGTTGCCCTCTTTTTTCTTTTATTCCCACTCCCATATATTTATCTGTTTTGTTTCTTAAATTCCACATATGAGTGAAATCATAGGGTATTTGTCTTCCTCTGGTTTATTTTGCTTAGCAATAATACATTCTAGCTCCATCCACATTGTTGCAAATGGCAAGATTTCATTCTTTTTGATGGCTGAGTAATATTGCTGTGTGTACGTGTGTGTGTGTGTGTGTGTGTGTGTGTGTATGCACATGTGTGTATGTGTTGTGTACAACATCTTCTTCATCCATTCATCAGCTGAAGGATATTTGAGCTCTTTCCATACTTTTGTTATTACTGATAATGCTGTTACAAACACTGGGGTGTGTGCACATCTTTGAATCTGTATTTTTGTATCCTTTGGGTAAATACCTAGAAGGGCAATGGCTGGACTGTAGAGTAGTTCTATTTTTAACTTTTTGAGGAAACTCCATACTGTTCTCCAGAATGGCGGCATCGATTTGCATTTCTAGCAATAGTGAAAGAGAGTTCCCCTTTCTCTGCATCCCTGCCAACACCTGTTGTTTCTTGTGTTGTTAATTTTAGCTACTCTGAAAGGTATGAGGTGATATCTCATTGTGGTTTTGATTTGTATTTATCTGAGGAGGAGTGATGTTGAGAATCCTTGTGTCTGTTAGCCATCTGGATATCTTCTTTGGAAAAGTATCTATTCATGCCTTCTGCCCATTTCTTTTTTTTTTTTTTTTTTTTTTTTTTAAA
>CM053579.1:59406895-59437611 GCA_028646485.1 Cryptoprocta ferox
TGTTTTTTGAGGTATCCCTGAAAAGGAAACAGACTAGCATACAGGGAACAAAAGCATGGTAATGCACAGACAAATCAAACAAACAAGCAAGCCAAAAGGGGAAAGGAAGTAAAGAAAAGGAAAGGAAAGGAAAGAAAAGAAAGAAGAGAAGAAAAGAGAGAAGAAAAGGAAACAAAGACAAAAAGAGAAAGAAAAACAAGGTGGGGACAGGGACAGCAAAAGTCTGTGGGCAGTCTAAAAGCATATAAGCAGCCAAGAGGAGAGATAAGAATATGCTACGGGAAATATATCTGGATGGCAGCAGAAAAGAAGGAGAAGCAAAGAAATAAGGGGAAAAAAAAAAAAAACAAGACAACTCCCCTGTGCGGATGGGCATGGTTTGGTGTCAGGTCAGGTCTCGGGGGTTGCTCTCTCTGAGGCCCCACCTTGGTGGTTGCAGGGAGAAGTATGGCACCACTTCAAAGCTTTATCAGAACCAAGCGTTGCAAGCCGCCCTTCTCAGTCCGATCTCCCTGTGCCGCGGGCGAGCCAAACTGTATTCTCCAAGCTCCGCCTCACTTCCAAATCCCAGTCCGTGCAGTTCAACACCCTCACCGGGGATGAGATGCGTTCCCGCTGGCGGCTGGCCTCCCGGGCCGGCTTGCGCCACCCTTTTTGAGGATCCGCTGCCACTGCCGCCGCCACTGCCGCTTTTCAAGGCGCCTTTCTTGGCGCCGCTGCCGCCGCTTTTTGCTCCGCCGCCACCTTTATTTGTGCCGCAGCTGATCCCGGTGCGGCTTGGAGTGGATGCCCCTGTCGCTGCGCCCAAAGAAATATTCGCCGGCCAGATGGGACGGATTTCTCTCCCGGCGCCCGGCAGTTATATATGGGGAGATGGGCGAGTTTTTCCTCCCTTAGAGATGGTTCTAGGTGCGTTTTCCGTCTCTTTTCTCTTCCCCCAGTCTCTCTGGGGCACTGCGCGCTCTCCCTGTGTTGGGCTAGGGGGCTCCCTCCTCCTGCACCACCGGGATCCGTCCGTCCCTTAATTTCCCAGATCACAGTCACTCACTCAGGCATCTTTGAGGTTGTCTTCTTTCTGGCATCTGTTTCTTCTTTCTCCCACTTGCAAATCCAAGTTTTATCACTTCAGTCCTTCTCAGTTCAATCCATACGGGCGTACGCGGATTACAGAGCTCCCTCCTTCTCCGCCATCTTGCCCGTTCTCTGAGAGTTTTTATCATAAATAGATAATAAATTTTGTCAAATGCTTTTTCTGCATCTACTGAGATGATCATGTGTTTTTTTATCGTATTTGAAAATTTCTGGGATTCCTGGATCTGGATGTCTGTTTCCTTCCCAGGGTAGGTAAGTTTTCAGCCATTATTTCTTCAAATAAATTTTCTTTCCCTTTCTCTCTTCTCCTTTTGGGACTGCTACAATGCCAATGTCAATCTACTTGATATTGACCTATAGGTCCCTTAAGGTATCTTCACTTTTTTTACATTCTTTTTTTTCTTTTAGCTTCTCTGTTTGGGTTAGTCCCATTGCCTTGTCTTCTAGCTCACTGATCCTTTATTTTTCTTTCTTTGGTCTGCTGTTGACCCCCTCCAGGGTATATTTCAGTTCAGTTCATGTAGTATTTAGCTCTGTTTCGTATTTTTAAAAATATTTTCTGTGTCTCTCTTAAAGTTTTCACTGCATTTACTCATTTTCTCCCATTTTGGTGAGCTTTTTTATGACTATTAATTTGAACTCTTTTTAAGATTTAGTAGTTATCTCTGTTTCATTATGTTTTTTTTCTGGTTTATTTTTGTTCATGTTTTTTTCATCTATAACACACTCCTCTCTGTCTTTATTTTTCTTTCTGTATTTTTTCTATGTATTATGTAAAATGGCTACCTCTCCAAGTCTTGAATCTCATGGGCAAGTGTTGAAGCTTGTCACTTAAGTCTATTCTAGTTCTTAGTTGTCTATCAAACTTTTGTGTTTGTTTAAGCATCGTGGTTTATTCTTCACAAGTTCCAGGTGTTGAGTGTCGGCCAAGATCTCTCAATGATCCAAAGGGAGTGATCTCGGCCAGCTCCTAGTTTCAGGATGATTGGAAGCCATCATGGTGCAGCTGGTAAAGTATGTAAATATATATTGTCCTGAGGGTTAGACTATAACCATAGACCCTACTGGCCTCCGGATCAGGTAAGCTACAGTTATTGCTATAGGAACAGATGCAAAAGTTGTGGATGCAGAAAGTTATGGTCCTTTCTGGGAAGTACTGGTGATCTGTAGTGAGGCCTAGGTAGAGCACAAAGATGTTGTCCCACAGTCCACATTACTTGAGAGCACCTACCCTAGCCTCTGTACATGTGGCAAACCTGAAGCCTACTCTTCATACTGAAGCTACAGGACAAATACATATTTTTCCCCCCTCAGGAAGACTAGAAATATATTTTAGTTTGATTTCTTTGCAATTCTCTGGGAGTGATAGACTGTTAAGAATTATCTCAATAATTGTTACATTCCCAAGGGACATAGATGTGCAAGCCACTTTGGACACCAGAGCTGGGTGAACAGAGTCCCTTCTGTGTTCTGAATTTTCCTAATGGCTTTAGTAAGTCAACTGGAGAATTCAGTGGTAAGTCACAACTACTGGTTTTAGCAAGGTCTCAAGAGAGTGCATGAAGCACATGCATCCACTGGTTTTGGGATGGCAGAGGGAGAGTATAGGAACCATGTGCACCCTCCAGATTTGGAAGGGCACCTGGAACATCCAAGAAATTTGAAGGTATGCTGGCTTTGATAGGGCAGCTGGAGAGTACAGGGGTGGGTCATACCCACCAGCTTTAGCAGAGCAGAGGGAGAATGGAAGAACTGGGATAATTTGATTTTTATCTTTCATGTTATTAATATGATGTATCAAATATATTAATTTCTGTATATTGAATCATCCTTTCATTCCATGTAAACATCCAATTTGATCAAGATATGATACTGGTAATGTGCTATTGAATTCAGTTTGCTAGTATTTTGTGATCAATTACTGAATCTATATCACCAGGTATCTTATTATATAGCTTTTTTTCCTTGTATTGTCTCACCTGGCTTTGGTATCAAGGTAATATTTGCCTCAAAAAATAAATGTGGGGGTTTTCTCTCCTCTTCATTATTTTGAAAGCATTTAAGAATTAGCACTTTGTAATATTATTATATTATGTATTATGTATATTATTCTTTGTAATATATCAATAAACATATAACCATGGATATATTTTGGGCTCTTTATTCTGTTTTATTAATCTATGTGTCTATAATTGTGCCAGTGCCATACTGCTTTTTAAATCTTTTTTAAATTTTGACTCCAGTATAGTTAACATACAGTGTTATTAGTTTCAGGAGTACAATATAGTGATTCAACAATTTTATAAATTACTCAGTACTTATCATGACAAGTGTACTCTTAATTTTCTTCACCTATATCACCCCTCCTCCCACCTACCCTTACGTTGATAACCATCACTTTGGTATCAATAATTAAGAGTCTGCTTTTGGTTTATCTCTTTTTTACTTTGTTCATTTGTTTTGTTTTGAAATTTCACATATGAGTGAAATCATATGATATTTGTCTTTCTCTGACTAACTTGTTTCACTTAGCATTATAGTCTCTATATCCATATATTGTTGCAAATGGCAAGATTTAATTATTTCATATGGGTGAGTAATATTCTACTGTGTGTGTGTGTGTGTGTGTGTGTGTGTGTGTGTGCGTGTTATCTTCTTTATCCATTCATCAATAAATGGACATTTGGATGCTTCCATAATTTGGCTAGAGTAAATAATGCTGCAATAAACATAAGGGTGTGTTTGGCTCTTTGAATTAGTGTTTTTGTATTTTTTTTTTTTTTTAGTAAATACATACTAGTGAAATTGCTGGATCTTTGGGTAGTTCTATTTTTAACTTCTGAGGATTTTACACAATGTTTGCCATAGTGGCTGCCCCTCTTTTGCATTCCCACCAACAGTGCAAGAAGGTTCCCTTTTCTCCATTTCCTTGCCAAAACTAGTTGATTCTTCCGTTTTTGTTTTTTTGTTTGTTTTTTGTTTTGTTTTGTTTTGTTTTTGTTTTTGTTTTTATCTTAGCCATGCTCACATTTTCATGAATGTTAGGTGATATCTATTGTGGTTTTGATTTTGATTTGTATTTCCCTGATGATGAGTGATGTTGAGCATTTTTTCATGTGTCTGTTGGCTTTCTGGATGTCTTCTTCAGAGAAATGACTCCTCATGTTTTCTACTCATTTTTATTGGATTGTTTGTTTTTTGTGGTATTGAGTTTTATAATTTTTTTATATATTTTGGATAACAACCTATTATTAAATGTGTCACTTACCAATATGTTCTTCCATTCAGTAGGTTGTCTTTTAGTTTGTATATTGTTTCTTTTGCTACGCAGAGGATTACATGTTCATTTTCATGTGCTCCCAATTGTTTATTTTTGCTTTTACTTCCTTTGCTTCGGGAGACATATCTAGAAAAATGTTGCTATAACTAATCTCAGAGAAATTACTGCCCATGCTTTCTTCTAGGATTTTTATGTTTTCAACTCTCACACTTAGGTTTTTAATCCTTTTTTAGTTTGGTTTTGTGTTTGGTGTAAGAAAGTGGTCTAGTTTTATTCTTTTGCATGTAGATGTCCAATTTTCCTGACACCATTTGTTTAAAAGACTATCTTTTCACCATTGGATATTCTTCCTTCCTTAGTAAAGATTAATTTACTATATAATTGTGGGTTTATTTCTGGGTTTTATATTCTGTTCCATTTTATCTATGTGTCTATTTTTGTGTCAGTACCGTAGTGTTTTGATTACTACAGCTTTGTAGTATAACTTGAAATTTGGAATTTGGATGCCTCCAGGATTGCTTTTCTTTCTTCAAGATTGCTTTGGTTATTTGGGGTCTGTTGTGGTTTCATAAAAATTTCAGGATTGTTTATTCTGTATCTGTGAAATATACTATTGGTGTTTTGATAGGGATTGAATTAAATATGTAGATTGTTTTGGGTAGTGTAAACAGTTTAACAATATTTGTTCTTTCAATCCATGAATGTCTTTCTATTTGTTTGTGTCTTCTTCAATTTTTTTCATCAATGTCATACTTTTCAGAGTACAGGACCTTCACCTCCTTGGTTAAGTTTATTCCTAAGTATTTTATTTTTGGGGTACAATTGTAAATGGGATTGTTTTCTTATTTCTTCTTCTGCCCCTGTATTATTACTGTATAGATATGCAACAGAGTTTCTTCTTTTAGGATAATATGAGGTGTGTGATTTAAATATATGGATTTTATCATGTTGAGGGATATTCCCTACAAACCTACTTTGTTGAGGGATGTTATCATGAATGGATGTTGTCCTTTGTCAGATGATTTTTTGCTTCTACTGAAATGATCATTTAGTTATTATCCGTTATTTTATTAATGTGATGTATCACATTGATTAATTTACAAATACTGAACCATCCTTGCAACCCTGGAATAAATCCCATGTGATTGTGGTGAATGAGTTTTTTAAATGTATTGTTGGATTCCGTTTGTTAGTATTGTGTTCAGAATATATGCATCCATGTTCATCAGGGATATTGGCTTGTAGTTCTGTTTTGTAGGAGAATCTTTATCCAGTTTTGGTTTCAGTGTAATGTTAGCTTTATGAAATAAATTTGGAAGTTTTCCTTCCTTTTCTACTTTTTGGATTAGTTTGAGAAGAATAAGTATTAGCTTTTCTTTAAATATTTGGTAGAATTCACGTGTAAAACATTCTGGCTCTGGACTTTTTTTCTTGTGAGGTTTTTCATTACTGGTTTAGTTTCTTTGCTAGTAATCAGTATATTCAACTTTTCTATTTCTGTTTGTTTTGCTTTTGGTAGTTTATATATTTGTAGAAGGTTATCCATTTCTTTGAGGTTGTCCAATTTGTTGGTATATATTCTTTGATAATATTCTCCTATAATTGTTTGTATTTCTGTGGTGTTGGTTGTATTTCTTCTCTCTCATTTGTGAATTTACTTATATGGATCCTTTGTCCTTCTTTTTCATGAGTCTGGTAAGTTTATCAATTTATTTTTTAAAGATCCATCTCCCGGTTTCATTGATCTTTTCTTTTGTTTTCTTAGTTTCTCTATCATTTATTCCTGTCTTATCTTTATTATGTCTTTCCTACTGCTTTGTTTATTTTTCTATTTCTAACTCCTTTAACTGTAAGGATGCTAATACTTTTTTTAATACTTTTTTAACTGTAAGGATGCTAATGCTTTGTTTATTGTTCTATTTCTAACTCCTTTAACTGTAAGGTTAGGTTGCTTAACTGAGATTTTTGTTGCTTTTAGGTAGGCCTGTATTGCTATATAATTCCCACTTAGCACCACATTTGCTGCATCCAAGTGGTTTGGACCACATATGAAAAAATCTCACAGATAATATCAACCTGAATGGGAAAAACCTGAGAGCATTTACTCAACATTCAGGAATAAGTCAGGGATTCCACTCTTGCCACTGTTATTTAACATAATACTGGAAGTCATAACCCCAGCAATGAAAACAAAAATAAATAAATAGCCTAAAAATCAATAAGGAAGAAGTAAAATTCCACTATTTGTAAATGAAATAATACTTTACATAGAAAATGTGAAAGACTCCATCAAAACACTGATGGAACTGATACACAAATTCAGTAAAGTCACAGGATAAAAAAATCAATGTACAGATCTGTTGCATTTCTATACACTAACAATGAAGCAGCAGAAAGAAAAATTAAGAAATCTACCTGATTTACAATTGCACCAAAAACCATAAGATGCCTAGGAATAAACCTAACCAAAGTGGCAAAATACATGTACTCTGAAAACCTAAAATACTGATGAAAGAAATTGAAGATGACACAAAGAAATGGAAAAGCATCCCATGCTCATGGATTGAATGAACAAATATTGTTAAAATGTCTATATTATCCAAAGAAATCTACACATTTAAAGCAATCCCTACAAAAAGTCACCAACATTTTTCACAGAGCTATGACAAAAATAATCTTTAAATATGCATGGCACCAGAAAAGGCCTTGGAGAGCCAAAGTAACCTTGAAAGGCAAAGCAAAGCTGAAGCATCACAATTCCAGGCTCCAAGTTATATTTCCAAGCTGTAGTCAAAAGAATATGGTACTGGCACAAAAATAGACACAGAGATCAATGGAAAAGAATAGAAAGCCCAGAAATGAACTCACAATTATATGAGCAATAAATCTTTGACAAAGAAGGAAAGAATATCCACATGGATACAGTCTCTTCAACACTTATTAAACTGTTAAATTATTAAATTATAAAATCCAGTAAAACTATACAGTATCATGAAAAAGAATGAAACTCAACTACTTTCTTACACCATACAGAAAATAAATTCAAAATGGATGAAATACCTTAATGTGAGAGCTGAAACTATAAAAATTCTATAAGAGAACAGAGGGAGTAATTCTTTGACATCTGGAGTGACAACTTCTTTTCAGATATATCTCCTGAGGCAAGGGTAACAAAAACAAAAATAAACTACTGGGACTTCATTGAAAAGCTTCTGCACAACAAAGGAAACAATAAACAAAACTTAAAGGCAACATGATCAAGTGGGATTCATTCTTCAGCTGTAGGGCTGGTTCAATATTCAAAAATCAATCAGTGTGACACATCACATTAATAGGAGAAAGGATAAGAACCATATGATCCTGTGAATAGATTCAGAGAAAGCATTTGACAAAATACAGCATTCTTTCTCAAGAAAAACTCTCAAGAATATTGGGATAGAAGGAACATACCTTAACATCATAAAAGCCATGTATGAAAGGCCCACAGCTAATATCATCAATGGGGAAAAATTGAGCACTTTTCCCAAGATAAGGAACATAACAGGGATGTCCATTCTCACCACTGTTGTTTAACATAGGGTTGGAAGTCCTAGCCTCAGCAATCAGACAACGAAATGAAATAAAAGTCATCCAAATTGGCAAAGAAGAAGTCAAACATTCACTTTTCACAGATGACATAATAATCTACACGGAAAACCAGAAAAAAATCCACCAAAAAACCTGCTAGAACTCATACATGAATTCAGCAAAGTTGTAGGATATAAAGGTCAATGTACAAAAATCGGTTGCATTTATATTCACCAATCATGAAGCAACAGATAGAGATATCAAGGAATCAATCCCATTTACAATTGCATCAAGAACAATAAGTTACCTAGGAATAAATCTATCCAAAGAGGTAAAAGATCTATTTACTGAAAACTATAGAAAACTTGTGAAAGAAATTGAAGAAGACACAAAGAAATGGAAAAATATTCCATGCTCATGGATCGGACGAAAACAGATATTGTTAAAATGTCGATACTACCCAAAGCAGTCTACACATTCAATGCAATCCCAGTCAAATTGCATGGGCATTATTCTCAGAGCTAGAAAAATTAATCCTAAACTTTGTATGGAAAAACAAAAGACCCTGAATAGCCAAAGTAATGTTGAAAAAGAAAACCAAAGCTGGAGGCATCACAATCCAGGACTTTAGCCCTGTCCTACAAAGCTGCAATAATCAAGAGAGTATGGTATTGGTACAAAAACAGACACATAGACCAATGGAATAGAATAGAGAACTCAGAATTGGACCCACAAATGTATGGCCAACTAATCTTCAACAGACCAGGAAAGAGTACCCAATGGAACAACATGTATTAGAATGAAACTAGACCATTTTCTTACACCATACACAAAAAACAAAATGGATGAAAGACTTAAATATGAGACAGGAAACCATCAAAACCCTAGAGGAGAAAACAGGCAACAACCTCTTTGACCTCAGCAGCAATGTCTTACTTGAAATGTCTCTCAAAGCAAGGGAAATAAAAGCAAAAATGAAGTATTGGGACCTCAGAAAGAAAAAAAGCTTATGCACAGCAAAGGAAACACTTAACAAAACTGAAAGGCAACCGATGGAATAGTAGAAGATATTTTCTAATGACACATTGGAGAAAAGATTAATATCCAAAATCTATAAAGAACTTACAAAAATCAACACCTGAAAAACAAATAATCCAGTGAAGAAATGGGCAGAAGACATGAATAGACACTTTTCCAAAGAAGACATCCAGATGGCCAAGAGACACATGAAAAGATGCTCAACATCACTCATCATCAGGAAAATACATTTCCAAACCACATTGAGATACTACTTCACACAGGTCAGAGTGGTTAAAATGAGAAACTCCGGAAACAGCCAGTGTTGGCAAGGATGTGGAGAAACGAGAACACTCTTGTACTCCTGGTGGGAATGCAAACTGATTCAGCCATTCTGGAAAACAGTGTGGAAGTTCCTCAAAAAATGAAAAACAGAATTACCTACAATCGAGCAATAGCACTACTAGGATTTTATTCAAAGGATACAGGTGTCTGATTCATAGAGGCACATGTACCCCAATGTTTATAGAAGCTCTATCAACAATAGCCAAATTATGGAAAGAGTCCAACAACTGATGAAAGGATAAAGAAGATGTGTATACACACACACACACACACCACACACACACTGTAATACTACTCGGCAGTAAGAAAGAATGAAATCTTGCCATTTGCAACAACGTGGATGGAATTGGAGGGTATTATGTTAAGTGAAATAAGTCAGTCAGAGAAAGACAGATATCATATGTTTTCACTCATATATGGAATTTGAGAAACTTAACAGAAGACCATGTGGGATGGGAAGAAATTAAAAAAAAAATACTTTCAAACATAGTGGGAGACAAACCATAAAAGATTCTTAAATATAGAGAACAAACTTAGGATTGATGGGGGGTAGGAAAATTGGAGATGGGCATTGAAGAGGGCACTTGTTAGGAGGAGCACTGGGTATTGTATGTAAGTGATGAATCATGGGAATCTACTCCTGAAGCCAAAAGCACACTGTATACTCTGTATGTTACATGACAATTTATATTAAAAAAATAAATATAAAAAAGAGATGAAGTGATTAAAGAATGCATTTATTGTGATGAGCACTGCATGCTGTATGGGAGTTTTGAATCACTATTTATATATCTGAAACTCATATAACACTGTATGTTAACTAACTGAAATTTAAATAAAAACTTTAAAAAATGTAACATATTTCTGTATATTGTTTTTATATACGGAGACCATATGAATTCATTTATTGGACTAAAAATTTTTTCATTGAGTTCTAAAGATATTCTATATAGAGTATCATGTCATCTGAAAATAGTGAACATTTGACTTCTTCCTTGCTAACTTGGAAGAAATTAGCTTCCTTGCTATTTCTTCATGTTGTGTGATTGTTGAGGCTAGGACTCCAAGTACTATTTTAAATAACTTTGGTTAGAGCGGTCTTCCATGTCTTGTTCCTGACCATAAAGGGAAAGCTCTCAGATTTTCCCCATTGAGGGTGATATTAGCTGTGGATTTTTTATATATTGCCTTTATTATGTTGAAATACATTCCTTCTATCCTTACTTTATTGAAGGTTTTTATCATGAACAATGTTGTACTTCATCGAATGCTTTTTCTGCATGTATTGAAAGGACCATATGGTTCATAGGTTCATATACTTTCTTTTATTTATTTTTAATTAATTAGTTATTTTTAATTTACATTCATGTTAGTAGCATATAATGCAACAATGATTTGAGGAGTAGATTCCTTAATGCCCCTTACCCATTTAGCCCATTCGCCCTCTCACAACCCCTCCAGCAACCCTCTGTTCACTCTCTATATTTAAGAGTCTTTTTTGTTTTGTCCTCCTCCTTGTTTTTATATTATTTTTGCTTCCCTTCCCTTATGTTCATCTGTTTTTTTTTAATCTTAAAGTCCTCATATGAGTGAAGTCATATGATGTTTGTCTTTCTCTGACTAATTTCACTTAGCATAATACCCTCTAGTTCCATCCACATAGTTGTAAATTGCAAGATTTCATTATTTTTGATTTCCAAGTAATACTCCAGTGTGTAATACTCCACACACACCACATCTTCTTTATCCATTCATCCATCATTGAACATTTGGGCTCTTTCCATACTTTGGCTACTGTTGATAGCGCCACTATAAACATTGGGGTGCATGTGCCCCTTTGAAATAGCACCCCTGTATCCCTTGGAATAAATACCTAGTAGTACATTGCTGGGTCGTAGGGTAGTTCTATTTTTAGTTTTTTCGGGAATCTCCATACTGTTTTCCAGAGTGGCTGCACCAGTTTGCATTCCCACCAGCAATGCAAAATAGATCCTATTTCTATGCATCCTCACCAACATCTGTTGTTGCCTGAGTTGTTAATGTTAGCCATTCTTACAGGTGTGAGGTGGTATGTCATTGTGGCTTTGATATATATTTCCCTGATGGTGAGTAATGTTGCGCATTTTTTCATGTGTCTATTAGCCATCTGGATGTCTTCTTTGGAGAAGTGTCTATTCATGTCTTTTGCCCATTTCTTCATTGGGTTATTTGGTTTTTGTGTGTTGAGCTTGATATGTTCTTTGTAGATTTTGTATACTAACCCTTTATCCAATGTCATTTGCAAATATTGGCTCCCATTCTGTCTGTTCCCTTTTAGTTTAGGTGATTGTTTCCTTTGCTGTGCAGAAGTCCCAATAGTTCATTTTTGCTTTTATTTCCCTTGCCTCAGGAGATGTGTCAAGTAAGAAGTAGCTGCAGCGGAAGTCAAATAGATTTTTGCCTGCTGATTTTGATGGCTTCCTTTCCTATGTTTAGGTCTTTCATCCATTTTGAGTTTATTTTTGTGTATGGTGTAAGAAAGTGGTCCAGGTTCATTCTTCTGTATGTTGCTGTCCAATTTTCCCAGCAGCATTTGCTGAAGAGGCTGTCTTTGGATATTCTTTCCTGCTTTGTCAAAGGTTAGTTGGTCATATGCTTGTGGGTCCATTTGTGGGTTTTCTATACCGTTTCATTAATCTGAGTGTCTGTTTTTGTGCCAGTGCCATACTGTCTTGATGATTACAGCTTTGTAATACATATTGAAGTCAGGGATTGTGATGTCTCCAGCTTTGGCTTTCTTTTTCAAGATTTCTTTGGCTATTCGGGGTCTTTTCTGGTCCATACAAATTTAAGGATTGTTTGATCTAACTCTGTGAAGAATGCTTATGTTGTTTTGATAAGGATTGCACTGAATATGTAGATTGCTTTGGGTATTATTGACATTTTAACACTACTTGTTTTTCATATCCAGGAGCATGGCATATTTTTCCTTTTTTTGTGTGTGTCTTCTTCAAATTCTTTCATGAGCTTTCTATAGTTTTCAGTGTATAGATTTTTCACCTCTTTGGTTAGATTTGTTCTTAGTTATTTTATTGGTTTTTGTACAGTTGTAAATGGGGTCGATTCCTTGATTTCTCTTTCTTTTGCATCATTATTGGTGCATAGGAATGCAACTGATTTCTGTGCATTGATTTTATATCCTGCGACTTTGTTGAGTTCATGGGTCAGTTCTAGCAGTTTTTTGGTGGAATCTTTTTGGTTTTCCATATAGAGTATCATGTTATCTGTGAAGAGTGAAAGTTTGACTTCCTCCTGGCCTATCTGAATGTATTTTATTCCTTTGTGTTGTCTGCTGAGGCTAAGACTTCTAACACTATGTTGAATAACAGTAGTGAGAGTTGACATCCCTGTGGTGTTCCTGACCTTAGGGGGAAAGTTCTCAGTTTTTTCCCATTGAGGATGAAACTAGTGGTGGATCTTTCATATATGGCTTTTATGATCTTGAGGGATGATCTTTTTATCACTACTTTCTTGAGTGTTTTTACCAAGAACAGATGCTGTAGCTTGTCAAATGCTTTCTCTGCATCTATTGAGAGGATGGTGTGGTTCTTCTCCTTTCTTTTATTGATGTGATGAATCACATTGATTGTTTTGTGGATATTGAACCAGCCTTGCATCCACGGTATAAATCCCACTTGGTCGTGGTGAATAATTATTTATTGTATTGTTGGATCCAGTTGGCTATCTTGTTGAAGATTTTTGCATCCATGTTCAGGGAAATTGCATCAGGGAAATTGGTCTGTAGTTCTTATTTTTGTGGGGTCTTTGGTTTTGCAATCAAAGTAATGTTGACTTCATAGAATCAGTTTGGAAGTTTTCCTTCCATTTCTATTTTTTGGAACAGCTTCAAAAAAATAGGTGTTAACTCTTCTTTAAATGTTGGGTAGAATTCCTCTCCAAGCCAACTGGCCCTGGACTCTTGTTTTTTGGGAGAATTTTGATTACTAATTTGATTTCTTTACTGGTTATGGGTCTTTTCAAATTTTCTACTTTTTCCTGTTTCAGTTTTTGTAGTTTATATGTTTCTAAGAATTTGTCCATTTCTTCCAGATTGCCCGTTTTATTGGTGTATAATTGCTCATAATATTCTCCTATTATTGTTTGTATTTCTGCTGTGTTGGTTGTGATCTCTCTTCTTTCATTCTTGATTTTTATTTATTTGGGTCCTTTCTTTTTTCTTTTTGATCAACCTGGCTAGGGGTTTATAAATTTTGTTGACTCAAAGAATCAGCGTCTGGTTTCATTGTTGTTTTCTACTATTTATTTATTTATTTATTTATCTATCTATTTATTTATTTTCAATTGCATTGATTTCTGCTCTGATCTTTATTATTTCATGCCTTCTGCTGGTTTTGGGTTTTATTTGCTGTTCTTTTTCTAGCTCTTTAAGGTGTAAGGTTAGGTTGTGTATCTGAGACCTCTTTTCCTTCTTTAGGAAGGCCTGGATTGCTATATACTTCCCTCTTATGACTGCTTTTCCTGCATGTCAGAGGTTTTGGGCTGTGGTGTTATCATATTCATTGGCTTCCATGTACTTTTTAATTTCCTCGTTAACTTCTTGGTTAGCCCATTCATTCTTTAGTAGGGTGTTCTTTAGTCTCCAAGTATTTTTTATCTTTCCAAATTTTTTCTTGCGGTAGATTTCATGTTTCATATCGTTGTGGTTTGAAAATACGCATAGTATGATCTTGATCTTTTTGTACTTGTCAAGGGCTGATTTGTGTCCAAGTATTTGATCTATTCTGGAGAATCTTACATGTGCACTGGAGAAGATTCTGTATTCTGCTGCTTTAGGATGAAATGTTCTGTATGTATCTGTTAAGTCCATCCGGTTCAGTGTGTCATTCAAGGCCATTGTTTTCTTGTTGATTTTCTGTTTAGATGATCTGCCCATTGCTGTAAGTGTGGTGTTGCTACCATTATGGTATTATTATCAATGAGTTTCTTTATGTTTGTGATTAATTGATTTTTATATTTGGGTGCTATCACGTTTGTACCATAAATGTTTACAATTGTTCGATCTTGGTGGATAGACCTCTTAATTATCATATAATGCCCTCCTTCATCTCTTGTTACAGTCTTTATTTTAAAATCTAGATTGTCTGATATAAGTATTAACTCTCCGATTCTATGCATTAGCATGGTAGATGATTCTCCCTCCCCTTATTTTCAATCTGAATGTGTCTTTAGGTCTAAAATGGGTCTGTTGTAAACAACATATAGATGGATCCTGTTTTATTATCCATTCTGTTACCCTATGTTTTTTGATTGTAGCATTTATTCCATTGACATTTAGAGTGAGTACTGAAATATATGAATTTATTGCCATTATGTTGCCTATAGAGTTGGAATGTCTGGTGGTGTTCGCTAGTCTTTTCTAGTCTTTGTTTCTTTTGGGTTTTTTTTATTTTGTTTTGTATTGTTCTGTTTTGTTTTCGTCTTTCCTCCCCTCAGAGAGTCCCCCATAAAATTTCTTGCAGGGCTGGTTTGGTGGTCACGAACTCCTTTAATTTTTGTTTGTCTGGGAAACTTTTTATCTCTCCTTATTTTTTGAATGACAGCCTTGCTGGGTAAAGAATTCTTGGATGCATATTTTTCTGATTAAGCACATTGAATATATCCTGGCACTCCTTCCTGGCCTGCCAAGTTTCTGTCTGCTGTGAACCTGATATGTCTTCCCTTGTAAGTTACGGACTTTTTTTTCCCTTGCTGCTTTCATGATTCTTTTCTTGCCTGAGTATTTTGTGAATTTGACTATGATATATGCCTTGTTGGTGGTCAGTTTTTGTTGAATCTAATGGGAGTTCTTTGTGCTTCCTGGATTTTGATGTCTGTGTCTTTCCCCAGGTTAGGAAAGTTTTCCACTTTGATTTGCTCACATAAACCTTCTACCTCTTTTTCTCTTCATCTTCTGAGACCCCTATGATTCTGAGGTTATTCCTTTTAAATGAGTCACTGAGTTCTCTAATTCTCGTAGCATGCACTTTTGCCTTAGACTTCCTCTTTTTTACTACTTCATTATTCTCCATAAATTTGTCCTCTATATCGCTGATTTGCTGCTCTGATTCATCCATCCTTACCAACTTGGCATCCATTCAAGATTGCAGCTCTGTTATAGCATTATTTATTTCATACTGATCAGCTTTTACTTCTTCTATCTCCGTAGAAAGGGATTCTAATCTATTTTTAACCTCAGCTAGTATTATTATTATCATGATTATACAGTCTGGTTCAGACACCTTGCTTGTATGTGTTGATTAAGTCCATGGCTGTCATTTCTTCCTGTTCTTTCTTTTGGTGTGAATTCCTTTGTTTTGTGTTCTTGAAGGTAGAAAAGGAATTAATGAAGTAAAAAATTAAGATTAAACAATTAAAAACAACACAAAAAAATCAAATATAGGATGCTAGATCCTAGGTGTGTTTGGTCTGGTTGTTGAAAGAAACTTGATAGATTAGAGTAAAAAGAGAAAGACAAAAAAAAGGAAAAAAAAGAAAAAGTTTGAATCTTTGAAAAAAATTAATTAAATAAAATATAATAAAATATAATAAAATGAAATGATGGAAGTAAAATAGAATATAAAAATTTACAAAAAATAAAAACTACAGTAGAAAAAAATAAAGGGAAATATTTTCAATAAAAATGGAAAATAAAAATAAATTTTTATATTTCTGTATTCGAGAATAAGAAAAGAAAAAGAAAAAAATTGAATAGATTTCCATGTGAACAGAAACAAATATGATTGAAATTATATCCAGTTTACCTCAGAAATCAAAATATGAAGCACTTTATAGTCCATAAACTATAGGCAGAGACACTTGTGTTGTTCCTTAAGAGCTCGGTTGGCCCAGTTGGGCAGGGCTTAGTCTAAGGGCTCCATTCTCCAGTAGGTGGTGCTGCTTAGCTTACTGGGGTGGATTGTTGTGGCACTTGTTGGCATGTATGCGCATGTGTGGGAGGGGTGAAAATGGCGTCACCCAGCTACTCAGTCTCTAGTATCAGAACTCTGTGCTCTCCCCTATCGGCAATCAAGCAACCCTCCTTTGTCTCCAGCTTCTGTCCACTCCTGAGTTTTATCTCAGATGGGGCTGTGTTTCCCAACCCCTTATTTCTGAGGGACTATGGCTTTGACCTGTTCTGACTCTGGGAGAAGTTCTTGCTGAACAATGGCCATGTGCTGACCCACCCCCAGGAACGTTCACAAGACAGTGCTACTGCCTATGCCCAGAGACTGTGGCTGAGTGCCATCCCGCCCCAGAAAAAGTTTGTGTGATTGTGTAGCAGCACAGTTTCAGGGATTATGGTAAATTACAACACACATCTGGCACCAGGCTTCACCCTTAGCGTCCTTGTTCCAGCACCAGTGAATGTGGCCGTTCTCCAGGTTCCACAGGGACTTTTGCCTGTGGGGAGGCATCCTCTACCAAATGTCCTCCCAGCAAGGGAACCGCCTTTCCCCATTTGGCCTGAGGACCTCTCTGACCTCGCTCTCTGCTCCCAGGGATTCGCCTTTCCCACCAGACCACCACCAGGTATTGAGCTGCAGAGTTTCAGACTCTGCATTCCCCTGTTTAAAGAGTTTTAATGGAACTTAAACCCTGTCCTTTCTCCTTTCTCCCTTTTTTGTTCATTCCCTGTAGCTGTTTCCACTCCTCCTTTTTCTCTCCAGCTGCTTTAGTGGGGGGTGCTTTTCCCATACTCTCCCCCTGTCTCCATGCCCTCTCTGCAAGCAAATAGCTCCCTGCCTTCCTCGGCTTCTCTCTCCCCCAGTTCACCTCTCTGTGCCACATACCTGCCAAGTTCTGTGGTTCAGATTGTGCAGATTGTTGTCTTAATCCTCAAGTTAGTTTTCTAGTTGTGCAAGATGGTTTAGTGTTGATTTGGCTGCATTTCAGGGACAAGAGATGCAAAAAGACCTTCCATGTTGTTCTGCCATCTTGGTCCCTCTCCATATTCCTTCTTTTATTAATGTGGTTTGTATTATTGATTGATTTGCAAGTATTGATTTTCTAATATTGAACCACAGTTGAAGCCTAGGAATAAATTCCACTTGATCATGGTGAATGATTCATTTAATGTATTGTTGGGTTCAATTTGGTAGTATCATGTTGAGAATATTTGCATCCATATTCATTGGCAATATTGTACTGTAGTTTTCTTTTATACTAAAACCTTTTTCTGCTTCTGGAATCAGGATAATGCTGGCCTTATTGAATGAATTTGGAGGTTTTCTATCCATTTTTATTTTTTGAAATAGATTGAGAAGAACAGGTATGAACTCTTCTTTGAATGTTTGGTAAAATTCACTGTGAAGGTGTTGTTCCTGGAGTTTAGTTTGTTGGGTATTTTTTGATTACTGATTCAAATTCATTTCTGGTAATTGATTTGTCCAAATGTTCTGTTTATTCCTGATTCAGTTTGGAAGTTTATGAAATTCTAGGAATTTATCTTTTTCTCCTAGTTTGTCCAATTTTTTACCATATAAGTTTTTGTAATATTCTCTTATAATCCTTTGTATGTCTTTGGTGACATTTTTTTATTTCTCCTTTATTTGATTTTGTTCATTTGAGTCTTCTCTCTCTCTCCCTCTCTCTCTCTCCCTCTCTCTCTCTTTCTCTGGTGAGTCTGCTAAAGATTTATCAATTTCGTTTATCTTTTTGAAGTACAAACTCCTGGTTTAAATGATTTTTTCTATTGTTTTTTTTTAGGTTTAGATATCATTTACTTTTGCTCTACTCTTTCTTATTTCCTTCCTTCATTTCCTTTGGGGTTTTTTTTTTGTTCCTATTTTTCTGGTTCTTTAACGTTTTTATCTGAGATTTTTCTTGCTTCTTCAGGTAGGTATGTATTGCTATGTCTCTCTCTCTCTCTCTCTCTTTCTTTCTCTCTGTCTACCTTTTTCTTTTTGTTTTCTCTAAATTTGTATTTAAATTAGAGTTAGTTAACATACAGTGTAATAATTAGTACCAGCTCTAGAATTTAGTTATGCAACACTATACACAATCCTCGGTGCTCATCACAATTTCCTTCCTTAATTACCATCACCTAGCTAACCCATCCGCCTACCCACCTCCTCTCCAGTAACCATCAGTTTGTTCTCTAAAGTTAAGAGTCTATTTCTTAATTTGCCCCTCTTTCCCCCACCTTCTGCCATATACATATGTTTGGTTTTTTAAATTCCACACATGAGGGAAATCATATGGTAATTGTCTTACTCTGACTGACTTATTTAGCTTAGTATAATACTCTCCAGCTCCACCCATGTCTTTGCAAATGGCAAGACTTAAGTCCTTTTTTATGGCTAAGTAATATCCCATTGTATAGTTATACCAGACCTTCTTTATCCATTCATCAGTAGATGTACATTTGGCTCTTTCCATAATTTGTCTATTGTTGATAATGCTACTAGAAACATCAAGGTGAATATATCTCTTGGAGTGAGTATTTTTTATTCTTTGTGTAAATACCTAGTAGTGCAATTCCTGGATCATACACTAGTTCTATTTTAAACTTTTTGAGGAATCTCCATGCAGTTTCCCAGAGTGGCTGTACCAGTTTGCATTCCCACAAAAAATGTAAGAGTCTTCCCCTTTCTCTGCATTCTCAACAACACCTGTTGTTTCTTGTGTTGTTCATTATATCCATTCGGTATGTTGTGAGGTGATATCTCCTGAAGTTTTGATCTGTATTTCCCTGATGACAGGTGATGTTGAGAATGTTTTGTTGTGTCTGTTAGCTATCTGTGTGTCTTCTTCCCATTTTTTAACTAGATTATTCCTTTTTTGGCTCTTGAGTTTTATAAGTTCTTAACAGATTTTATCTATATCAGATATGTCATTTGCAAATATCCTCTCCCATTCCGTTGGTTGCCTTTTAGTTTTGTTGATTGTTTTCTTTGCTATGCAGAAGGTTTTTATCCTGATGAAGTCCCAAATAGTTCATGTTTGCTTTTGTTTCCCTTGCCTCTGGAGATGTATCTAGTAAGATGTTGCTGTGGCAACATGGTCAAAGAGGCTGCTGCCTGTGTTCTCGTCTAAGATTTTGATGGTTTCCTGTCTCACATTTAGATCATTCATGCATTTTGAATTTGTTTTTGTGTATGGTATGAATTAGTAGTCAAGTTTCATTCTTTTGCATGTTGTTCTCCAGTTTTCCCAACACCATTTGTTGAAGATCTTTTTTTCCATTGAATATTCTTTCCTGCTTTGGTGAATATTAATTGACTATATAGTTGTGGGTGCATTTCTTGGTTTTCAATTCTGTTCCATTCATTTATGTATTTGTATTTGTGACAGTACTATATTGTCTTGATTACTACAGCTTTGTAATATAACTTGAGGTCCAGAATTGTGATGCCTCCAGCTTCACTTTTCTTTTTCAAGATTGCTTTTCTTATTCTGGGTGTTTTGTGATTCCATACAAATTTCAGGATTACTTGTAGCTCTGTGAAAAATGCTGGTGGTATTTGGATAGAGGATTGCATTAAATATATAGATTGCTTTGAGTAATAGAGTCATGTTCACAACTTTGTTCTTCAAATACATGATCATGGAATGATTTTCCATTTCTGTGTGTCATCTTCAATTTCTTTAATCAGTGTTTTATTGGTTTCAGAGTACAGATCTTTTTGTTTCTTTGGTTACATTTATTCCTAGTTATCTTATCATTTTTGGTGCAATTATAAATGGCATCAATTCCTTGATTTATTTTTGTGATGCTTCATTATTTGTGTATAAAATGCAACAGATTTTTGTATGTTGATTTTGTAACCTGTGACTTTACTGAATTCATGTATAAGTTCTAGCAATTTTTTTGGTGTAGTCCTTAGGGTTTTCTTTTTTTAATTAAAAAATAATGTTTATTTATGAGGGAGAGAGAGAGAGAGAGAGAGAGAGAGAGAGAGAGAGAGAGAGAGAGAGGAAAGAGCAAGAGAGAGGGAGACAGAATCTGAAGCAGGCTCCAGACTCTGAGCTTTCAGCACAGAGCCCAACTCAAGGCTGAAACCTATGAATTGGAAGATCATGACCTGAGCTGAAGTGGGACGTTCAATTGACTGAGCCACCCAGGCGCCCCGGTCTTTAGGGTTTTCTATATAGAGTATCATGTCATCTGCAAATAGTAAAAAATTTGACTTCTTCCTTGCCAATTTGGATGCCTTTGTGTTTTCAGTGTTGTCTGATTACTGAGGCTAGGATTCCCAATACTATGTTAAATAATAGTGATGAGTGAGAGTGGACTTTCCTTTCTCGTTCTTGACCATACATGAAAAGCTCTCAGATTTTCTCCTTTGAAGATGGTATTAGCTGTAGCCTTTTCATATATGGCCTTTATGATGTTGAGGTATGTCCCCTCTATATCTACTTTGTTGAGTGTTATTATCATGAATGGATGTTATACTTTATCAAATGCTTTTTCTACATGTATTGAGAGGATCATATGGTTCTTTAAAAATTGTTTTGATGTTTATTTATTTTTGACAGAGAGACAGAATGTAAGCAGGGGAGGGGCAGAGAGAGAGGGAGACACAGAATCTGAAGCTGCCTCCAGGTCAACCTCTCAGTCACTCCCAAATCAAACTGCAGTAAGTCTGGGTCAGTGTTAAGTCCAAAGTAGAGAAACACAAAGCTCAAGGCTATAAAAGGTATGTGCACCCCTCAGAGATAAGCACAGAGAATTAGATGTTGCCTCTAGAAAAGCAGCTATGCCTCTCATGATGCCAACTCTGCAATCCGCGAAGAAGGCGCAGGCGTCCGTGCACATCCCCACCTTTTTTTTCCACCCAGGTGTCCGTGGCCACACCCGCTTTTAATGTAAATGTTGAGTAGTTGTGACAAAGACCATCTGTACTAGAAAGCCTAAGACATTTACTATTTGTTTACAGAAAAAATTGTAGATACTTGGGCCTAGAAAATCAACGAAACAATAAACTAAACCCTCATTTGTAGCATTTGCCAACTTCTGCAGTGCAAATGTTCCTATTGCAGCCAATTTCAAACTACAAATGTGACCTTCTCTGAACAGAGTTGGGAAGATTTGCATACATTCCCATCCGCAGGATACAATAGACAACCTCAGGGGCAGAGTTATTAGTAAAACTAAGTTTTAGAAAAGTGAGCTGAGCTGTCAGCACAGAGCTCGATGCAGGGCTTGAACTCATGAGACTTGAGATCATGACTTGAGCCAAAGTTGGACACTCAACCAACTGAGCCACCCAGGCGCCCCATGGATCATATGGTTCTTATTCTTTACTTTATTAATGTATCACATTGATTGATCTGCAAATAGTGAACAGCAGCCCAGGAATAAATTCCATTTGATCATAGTGAATGATTCTTTTAATGTATTATTGGATTCAGTTTACTAGTATCATGTTGAGAAATTTTACATCCATGTTCATCAGCAATATTGGAAGTATTTCTCTTTTTTTATTGGGGTCTTTGATTTTGGAATCAAGGTAATGCTGACCCCACATAATCAATTTGGAAGTTTTCCTTCCATTTTTAATTTTTGGAATAGTTTGAGAAAATAGGAAGTAAGTTTTTTTTGAGAGAGAGAGAGAAAGAGCGAGATCAGGGGAGGGAGAGAAAATACCAAGCAGGCTGCATACTGTCAGCCCAGAGCGCAACACAGGGCTCAAACCCACAAAGAGTGACATCATGATCTGAGCTGAAACTGAGTTGGATGCTTAATCAACTGAGCCATGGAAGCACCCCAGTTTTAGTAATATTTTTACCAAAAAGCAGCTCCTGCTTTTGTAGATGTTTCCTATTTTCTTATTTTTTATTTTAGAGAGAGAGCTTGAGTGAAGGGAGAATAGCAGAGGGAGAGAGGGAGAGAGAGAAAATCTTAAGCAGGTTCCATGCTCAGCACAGAACATGACGAGGGGCTCGATCCCATGATCCTAGGATCATGACCTGAGCCCAAATCAAGAGTTGGATGTTCAACTGATTGAGACACAGAGGCGCCCCTGTTTTTTAGTTTCTATATCATTAATTTTTACTAATCTTTATTATTTCCCTTTGTCTGCTAGATTTATGCTTCATTTATTGTTCTTTTGCTAGCTCCTTTAAGTGTAAGTTTAGATTATTCATTTGAGATTTTTCTTGCTTCTTTTTTTAATGTATTTTTGAGAGGCAGAGACAGCACGAGCAGGGGAGGGTCAGAGAGAGAGGGAGACACAGAATCTGAAGCAGGCTCCAGGCTCTGAGCTAGCTGTCAGCACAGAGCCCGACGCAGGGCTCAAACCCACAAACCATGAGATCATGACCTGAGCTGAAGCCGGACGCTTAACCGACTGAGCCACCAAGGTGCCCCGAAATTTTTCTTGCTTCTTGAGGTGGGCCTGTATTTCTATACACTTTGCTCTTATGATGGCTTTTGCTGCATCCCAAAGGTTCTGGACCATCATGTTTTCATTTTCATTTGTTTCATGTATTTTTTATTTCTTCTTTGATTTTATGGTTGACTCATTCATTCTTTAATTTCATGTTGTTAAACCTCAATGTATTTGTGGTCTTTCCAATTTTTTCTTGTGGTTTACTTCATTTCATAGCATTGTGGTCAGAAAATATACATGTTAAGATCTCATTCTTTTTGTGCTTGTTGAGGCCTGATTTGTGACCTCATATGTGATCTTTTTTGGAGAATGCCCCTTGGGCCCTTGAAAATATTGTGTATTCTGCTGCTCTTGGATGAAATATTATGAATATATCTGTTAAGTTTATATGGTCTAGTGTGTCATTCAAAGCCATTGCTTTCTTGTTGATTTTCTGCTTAGATGATGTGTCCACTGAAGTAAATGTGTTTTTTGATTTCCCAGTTATTGTTTTATTAACAATGAGTTTCTTTATATTTGTTGTGGCTTTATATATTTGGTTGCTACAATGTTGGGGGCAGAAATATTTAGAACTGTTAGATTTTCTTGTTGTATAGTCCCCTTTCTGATGATATTTTTCCCTACGATATCTCTTGTTACCATCTTTGGTTTATTTATTTATTTAATTTTTTTTTCATTTTTGAGAGACAGAGAGACAGAGCATGAGTTGGGGACGGGCAGAGAGAGAGGGAGACACAGAATCCAAAGCAGGCTCCAGGCTCTGAGCTGACAGCACAGAGCCTGACGCAGGGCTCAAACTCACTGACCGTGAGATCATGACCTGAGCTGAGGTCAGATGCTTAACCGACAGAGCTACCCAGTCGCCCTGCCCCCCATATTTCATTTAAAATCTAATTTGTCTGGGATTCCAGTCTGAGTCAGTTGATAGAGAACGTGATTCTTGATTTCCAGGTCATTAGTTCAAGCCCCATGTCATGTGTGGAGCCTATTAAATTTTTTTTAAAGCTTATTTATTTTTGAGAGAGACAGAGGATGAGCATGGGAGGATCTGAGAGAGAAAGGGAGCCACAACATTGGAAGCAGGCTCCAGGTTCTCAGATGTCAGCACAGAGTCTGATACAGGGCTCAAATTCACAAGCAGTAAGATCATGACTTGAGCTGAAGTCAGATGCTTAACTGACTGAGCCACCCAGGTGTCCCCGTGGAGCCTATTTAAGAATAAAAATCTAGTTTATCTGATATAATTATTGCTACATTGGTTTTCTTTGACTTCCATTTACATGATAAGTGTTTATCCACCCCCCCAGTTTCAATCTGCAGGTGTATTTAGGTCTCAAATGAGTTTATTTAGGTAGCATATAGATGGGTCTTGTATTTTTGTCCATTCTGACACCTTATAGCTTTTGTTTGGAGTGTTTAGTCCATTTATATTCAGAGTAATTATTGATTGATATAATTTAGTGCCATTTTATTACTTGTTTTGTTATTGTTTCTGGAGATTTTCTATGATCTGTTCTAGTGTTTGTCACTTTTGGGTTTTCCTTTTCATTCAAAGAGTCCTCTATAAAATTTCTTGCAGGGCTGGTTTAGTGATCACGAGCTCCTTTAATTTTTGTTTGTCTGGGAAACTGTCTCTCTTTATATTCTGAATGATAGCCTTGCTGGATAGAGTATTCTTGGCTGCGGATATTTTGTATGCAGCATCTTGAATATATCATGCCACTGCCTTCTGGCTTGGAAAGATTCCATGGAGAGATCTGCAACTAGTCTTATGGGTCTTCCCTTGCAAGTTAGAGACTTTTGTCTTGCTGTTTTTAGGAGTTTTTCTTTATCAGTGTGTTTTGCAAATTTAATTATAATATATCTTGGTGTTGGCCTGCTTTTGTTGATTTTGATGGGAATTCTCTGTGCCTCCTGGATTTGGATGTCTGTTTCCTGCCCCAGATTAGGGAATATTTCAGCTATTATTTACTGAAATAAACCTTCTGTCCCCTTTTCTTTCTTTTCTTCTGGGACTCCTTTCATACAAATATTATTATATTTGATGAAGTTACTGAGTTCCCTAATTCTCTTCTCATGATCCACAATTTCTCTTTTTTGTTCAGCTTCATTATCTTCTATAATTCTATCTTCTATATCACTTAATCTTTCCTCTGCTTCTTCCATCCTTGTGGTAATTACATCTAGTATGGTTTGAATCTTAGTTATTGTATTTTTCATTTCTGACAGTATTTTAGCTCTTTCATCTCTGTGGTAAAGGGTTTCCCTGATATCTTCTATGCTTTTCTGAAGCCCAGTGAGTATCCTTGTGATTGTTGGTTTAAAATCTCCATTAGGCATATTACTTATATTTGTTTTGATTAGATCTCTGGCCATGTCCTTTTCTTGTTCCTTATTTTGGGATAAATTCCTCCATCATAGCATTTTGTCTAAGTCTCTGTCTTCTTCTCTGTGTTAGAAAAGCCTGTTTTATTTCCTGTTTCTGAGCATAATGCTTTATGAAGAGCAGGCCGTATAGTGTTCAGGGCTTACCTTTTCAGGGACTGTGTCGTGTTTGCTGCATGTATTCTGCTGCTGTGTTTTTGCTGCTTTATCCTTCAGGCCAGTCATCTACAGAAGCCCTCCTTGCCAGCAGTGGCAGTGTTTGGACCTTTGGCTGGCATGTGGGGAGTTTTAACTAGGTGTCCTCTGATCTGCTTGTTAAATGGGACCTGATGCCACACTGGGACTGAAGCAATTGTGACTAGGCACAGCAGTTGCCTGAATGTGGGTGGGGGTGTCAGGGCTCAGTGTAAGCAAGTTAGGTAGCTAGTGTTGGTGCTACAGTGATTTCCACAGGTGGCTGCACAGGTGAGGAGTGGGAGATGGAAGTGATGGCAGCCAGCTCTTTGGTCCTTGGAGAGGGGTCTCTATGCTTGCTGCTCTCAGGGAAGCACTCCCAGAAGAGTAAATAATCTCCCCTCATGCATCCAAGTCATTTTTCAGATTGATGTCTTCTTGCTGTCTGTCTCCAGGACGCTTGTCTGCCTAGAGCAGGGCAGTGCACTTTTAGTTCTATTCCAACAAGTCTGCTAACTTTTAAAACTCCAAACATTAAGGACATGCTGTGCCAGGGGTCTGCACTGATTTTCTGGGGGAGGGTTTCATGGGACTGGGCCAGATACAGGTTTGACAGAGAAGGGCAGTCTTCCCAGAGCCCGGGGGCATGGGATTTGGAGAATGTAGGCTAAATAGCCAGTGTTTGGGTTAGCCACTGTCAGCAGGTGTTTGTTTCTGTGCCTATGCTGAGGGGCTGGGGAGAGAAATGGTGCCCAGCATCACTTTTGTCCCTGGAGAGGCGTCTGTGAATGCCACCTCTCACAGATGCATTCCAAGAAGTGGGAACAGTTTCTCCCTCATGTGCATTGGGTGATCTTCAGATTGTGCTGTCTGGCTGGGCTTGTTTGCCTACCTTCTCTCTCCAGGACTAGGGCAGTGCCCTCAGGGCTCTATCTCAGCCAAACCCACCCACCTTTAAAACTCTAGTCTTTGAGCCCTGCTGATTGCAAAAACTCAAAAAATTGCCCCTCCCATTTTCCCAACCAATGGCTTTGGGGAAGTGTTCTACTTTGTGTATTTCCTTGTTTGCTCCTCTCTCTCTTACCTTTCTCTTAGCCTAGGGCTCCCTCCTCTCTGCAGCACCTACAATCCATCTTCCCCCAAACCACGTCTGTGTACTTCCTACCTTCCTCCATGTAACCTCTTCTCTCCCTTTAGTTGTGTAGTTTGTTCTATCAGACCTCAGGTCAATGTTTTGAGTGTTCAGAATGATTTGATAGTTATCTAGTCGTGTTCAAGGGAAGAGAAAAGCCTAGGCCTAGTCCACCTATTATGCTGCCATCTTAGCTCCTACCTTATACAGTGTTAATTTCTCCTCTTAGAAGAATTTTTGGTAAATGTCAACATTTGGACTGTTGTGTTTTAATTTTTATTTTTGTCCATTTATTATTGACTTCCTCTTTGATTTCCTAGTTGACCCATTGATTGTTTAGTAGAATGTTATTTTACCTACATATATTGGATTTTTTTTCCAGATTTTTTTGTGTGGTTAATTTCTAGTTTCACAGTGGTGTGGTTGGAAAAGATCCATGGTATGACTTTGATCTTTTCAAATTTGTTGAGACTTGTTTTGTGATGTAATATGTGATCTAGATTGGACAATGCTTCCATGTGTTTTTGAAATACTATATATTCTGCTGTTTTATATTTGAGTGTTCTGAATATACCTGCTAGATCCATCATGCCAGAGGTCATTCAAAGCCACTGTTTTCTTGTTGATTTTCTATGTGGATGATCTATTTGTTGATATAAGTGAGGTGTTAAAGTCTCCTACTATTATTGTATTAATATTGATGACTACCTTTTTTTTGGTTGTTATTAGCTCCTTTATGGTTTTGGATGCTTCCATGTTGGATACATAAATATTTACAATTGTTTTATCTTTTTGTTGGATTGTGCCTTTTATGATTATATAGTGTCCTTTTTTGTTTCTAGTTACAGTCTTTTTTTTTAAGTGTATTTTGTCTGATATAAGTATCACTACCCCAGGTTTCTTCTCACACCCATTTGCCTGATACTTTTCCATCCCTTTCTTTCCAATGTGCATGTGTTTTTAGGTCTGAATTGAGTCTCTTGTAGGCAGCATATTGATGGGTTTTGCTTTTTTATCTATTCCATCACACTATGATCTTTTATTGAAATGTTGAGTTCATTTTCATTCAAAATAATTATTTTTTTTAACTTTATAGTTTATTGTCAGGTTGGTTTCCATATAACACCCAGTGCTCTTCCCCACAAGTGACCTCCACCATAACCATCACCCCCTTTAACTTTCCCCCTTCCCCTTCCACCCTCAGTTTGTTTTCAGTATTCAAGAGTCTCTCGTGTTTTGTCTCCCTCAAAATAATTATTGATAAACAAGTATTTATAACCATTTTGTTACTTTTTTATGGTTGTTTTTTAGCTCTTATGTGTTCCTTTCTTTTATTGCTTACTTTTCTCATAGTTTTCTGGGTTTTTTTTAGCGATGTACTTGGATGCCTTTCTCTGTATGTTTTGCTTATCTGTTACTGGCTTTTGATGTGTGATTATCATTAGGTTTGTATATAACATTATGCATATATAAGTATATATTAACTTGATGATAGCTTATGTTTCAACACATTTTACTCCTCTCCCTCCCATGTTTTATGTATATGGCATTATATATACATCCCTCTATTTTTTAAAATTATTTTAATGTCTATTTATTTTTGAGAGAAAGAGAGAAAGACACAAAGCATGAGTGGGGGAGAGCTAGAGAGAGAGGGAGACACGGAATCTGGAAATAGGCTCCAGGCTCTGAGCTGTCAGCACAGAGTCTGACATGGGGCTCGAACTCATGAACCCTGAGATCATGACCTGAGCTGAAGTTGGATGCACAACCAACTGAGCCACCCAGGCGCCCCTAATTTTTTTTAATTTTATTTTGAGAGGGAGAAAGAGAAGGAGGGCGGAGGGGCAGAGAGAGAGGGAGACACAGAATCCGAATCAGGCTCCAGGCTCTGAGCTGTCAGTACAGAGCCTGATATGGGGGGTCAAACTCAGGAACGGTGAAATCATGATCTGAGCTGAAGTCGGACACTTAAGTGACTGAACCAGCCAGGCACCCTTAATTTTTTTAAATAGATACATCCCTCTAGTTAATGATTCTTTTGATTGAGTTTTGTAGATATACTTATTTTTACTGCTTTTCTCCTTATTCGTACATTTCTTAATCTGATGTATGGTCTTTTATTTCCTCCCAAATAGGCCCTTTAACAATACTGATAGGGTCAATGGTAATCATGAATTCCTTTAACTTTTGTTTGGGACACTCTATCTACCCTTTTATTCTGAATGGTAGCCTTATTATATAGAGTATTTTTGGTTGTAGTTTTTTTTTTCTTTTCTCTTTCTCTTTTAGAACTTTGAATATATCATGACACTACTTTCTAGTCTGCAAGTTTCTCCTGAAAAGTAACCTTATAGTCTTATGGGGATCCTTTTGTATGTAAATGCTTTCTTTCCAGGTGTTGCTTTTAAAATTCCTTTTTTATCACATTTGTGACATCTTTATTACAATGTATTTTGGTGTGGACCTCCTTTGGTTGATTTTGTTGTACATTCTCTGTGTCTTCTGGATCTGGATTTCTGTTTCTTTCCCTAGATTTGAGCAGTTTTCAGCTATTATTTCTTCAAATATATATTCTTCCCCCTTTTCTCTCTTTTGGGATTAGTATTATGCAAATGTTGTTATGCTCAATGGTGACACTGAATTTCCTAAGTCTGTTTTCATTTTATAATTTTTTTCTCTCTCCAGTTAAGCTTCATTACTTTCCATTAGTCTGTTCTTCCATGTTGCTGATCCATTCTTCTGCTTCCTCTAGGCTGGTATTTATTCTATCTAGTCTATTTTAATTTCAGTTATTGAGTTCTTCATCTCTGATTGGTTCTTTTTTATGTTTTCTATCTCTTCATTTGGGGTCTTACTGATGTCCTCCACAATTCTCCTCAAGTCCAGTAAGTATCTTTATGACCATTGCTTTAAATTCTCTATTAGGGGGAGCGGGCAAGATGGCGGAGAAGCAGGGAGCTCTGTAATCCGCGCACACCCGTATGGATTGAACTGAGAAGGACTGAAGGGATAAAACTTGGATTTGCAAGTGGGGGAAAGAAGAAACAGACGCCAGAAAGAAGACAACCTCAAAGATGCCTGAGTGAGTGACTGTGATATGGGAAATTAGGGGACGGGCAGGTCCCGGTGGTAAAGGGGAAAGGAGCCCCCGAGCCCAACACAGGGAGAGTGCGCTGTGCCCCGGAGAGACCAGGGGAAGAGAAAGAGAGACGGAAAACGCACCTAGAACCATCTCTAAGGGAGGAAAAACTCGCCCGTCTCCCCATATATAACTGCCGAGCGCCGGGAGAGAAATCCGTCCCATCTGGCCGGCGAATTCTTCCTTGGTGCAGCGGCAGCGGCATCCACTCCAAGCCGCACCGGGAGCGGCGGCAGTGTGAAAAGCGGCGGCGGCGGCGCCAAGAAAGGCGCCTTGAAAAGCGGCAGCGGCCGCGGCTGCGGCTGCGGCGGCTCCACGAAAAGATTGGTGCAAGCCGGGCCGGGAGGCCGGCCGCCAGAGGGAACACATCTCATCCCCAGTGACGGTGTAGAACTGCACGGACTGGGATTTGGAAGTGAGGCGGAGCTTGGAGAATACAGTTTGGCTCTCCAGCGGCACAGGGAGATCGGACTCAGAAGGGCGGTTGCAACGATTGGTTCCAGCAAAGCTTTGAAGCGGCAACATACTTCTCCCTGCACCACCAAGGCGGGGCCTCAGAGAGAGCAGCCCCCGAGACCTGATCTGACGCCAGACCACGCCCATCTGCACAGGGGAGTTGTCCTTTTTTTTTTTTTTTCTTTTTTTCTTTCCTTTTTTCTTTGCTTCTCCTTCCTTTCTGCTGCCATCCACATATATATACCGTAGCATATTCTTATCTCTCCTCATGGCTGGTTATATGCTTTTAGACTGCCCACAGACTATTGCTGTCTCTGTTCCCACCTTGTTTTTTTTCTCTTTTTGTTTTTGTTTTTCATTCTTCTTTTTTCTTCTCTTCTTTCTTTCCTTTCCTTTCCTTTCCTTTCCTTTTCTTTACTTCTTTCCCCTATTGGCTTGCTTGTTTGTTTGATTTCTCTGTGCATTTGCGTGCTTTTGTTCCCTGTATGCTAGTCTGTTTCCTTTTCAGGGATACCTCAAAAAACAAGCCAAAGTACACATGGTGGAGAGTCCCAAATATCACTGACCAGGGAAATAAAATAATCAGAGGCACAAAAAGAGAAACCGAGGGACACCATTAAAAGAACACTTTCTGAAACGACAGGTCCTGGACAGTCAATGACCCTCCTTTAACAGAGTAATACTAACAGGTGCTCAGTACATAACGAGCTTATAAAACTGACAAGAGACAGAAAGCTAGCCAAAATGACGAAG
>CM053579.1:59438111-59477728 GCA_028646485.1 Cryptoprocta ferox
ACCACCGGGACCGCCCGTCCCCTAATTTCCCAGATCACAGTCACTCACTCAGGCATCTTTGAGGTTGTCTTCTTTCTGGCGTCTGTTTCTTCTTTCCCCCACTTGCAAATCCAAGTTTTATCCCTTCAGTCCTTCTCAGTTCAATCCATATGGGCGTGCGTGGATTACAGAGCTCCCTGCTCTTCCGCCATCTTGTCCTTCTCCCAGAAACATTAGTTTTCAAGTCATACCAGTGGAATATCTGGGACATGGAGTATACATATATCCATCCTTAGTAAATAATAAAAACATTTTCACAAAGTAGTTGTACCAATTTGCACTACCACCAGCAATGTATGAGAGCTCCCATTACTCTAATCATCACCACCAATTGCAATTGTGAGGCTTCTAAATGTTTTCCAATCTGATGGGGATATTAGATATACACTTCTTTAAAAAGATTTCCACATATTGTTTGATTACTACCGTTAGCAAGAACGAGATGGAAAAGGAAAGAAGCCTTGGTTCTTTTTGTTGCCTCAATAAAGAATTATAGGACAGTGAAATGAAATTAAAGCAGAGCAAAGTGGTGCACCTGGGTAACTCAGTTGATTGAGTGTCTGACTCTTGATTTTGGCTCAGGTCATGATCCCAGGGTTTTGAGAGCAAACCCCGCATGGGTCTCTGTGCTGAGCATGGAGCTAGTTTGAGATTCTCTCTCTCTCTCTCTCTCTCTCTCTCTCAAATTAAAAAAAAAAGGCAGAGGAAAGTCTTATTAAAATACATTCAGAGGGAGGAAATGGCCAGTCAAGAGAGATAAAGGCCCCAGAGATTCCAGGGTGTGGGCTTATATCAATTTTTTTCTTTTGGGTGAGTCCTAGGGTTGCAACATTTGAGTGACAGGCCTGGATTATATAATAATTGGCCAACTACCCAAGTCCTTTCCCAAAATATATTCAAAATACCTGTACAGGGTAGGAAACCAACATTATTTCTATTCTACAGATACAAGTCAAATAAGGACAACTGGCTCCTTTCTACATGAGTGCAACAAGCACAACAAACAACTCTTCCTCTGCTGGGATGTTGTAACCACAGACCAACAGCTAGATGGGTGGAATGGGGTGATCCCTGGGTGGTTCTCGGTTGGGGTTTTCCATCAGGACACCTAAGGTCCATCGTCATGTTGCTCATGCCTAGCTTCCTGCCTAACACTATTATTTTGTAATATACATCTTGAAACCTGGGATTGTGATACCTCCAGCTCTTCTTTCTCAAGATTACTTTGGCTATTTGGGATCTTTTGTTGTTCTATACAAATTTTAGTATTATTTGTTCTAGCTCTCTGAAAAAATGTTGTTGGTATTTTGATAAGCATTTCACTAAGTCTGTAGATTGCTTTGGGTACTATGGACATTTTTATCAACACTGGTTCTTCCAATCAAGAGCATGGAATATCTTTCCATATGTTTATTTCATCTTCAATTTCATCTTCATCTTTCATCAATGTCTCAGTTTTCAGAGTACAGTTCTCTCACCTCCTTGGTTAGGTTTATTTCTAGGTATTTTATTATTTTGGTACAATTGTAAATGAAATTTGTCCTTTAATTTCTCTTTCTGCTACTTCATTATTAGTGTAAGATGTGCAACTAATTTTTGTACATTAATTTTGTATCCTGTGAGTTTAATGAATTCATTTATCAAGGAACCCTCATGCACTGTTGGTGGGAATGCAAACTGGAGCAGCTGCTGTGGAAAACAAAGTGGAGTTTTCTCAAAAAATTAAAAATAGAAGTACCATATGATCCAGTAATTCCATTACTGGGTATTTACCCAAAGAAAGCAAAAACACTAATATAAAAAAAAATGTACATCTTTATTGTTTATTGCGGCATTATTTACAATAGCCAAAATATGGAAGCAACCATATGAAATAATGAAATACTGAAATAATGTAATAATGAAAGCAACTAATCAAATATTAGCCTTATAAAACAATGTGCTCTGTTTTTGCAACAACATGGATGGGCCTAGAGGGTATAAGTCAGTCAGAGAAAGGCAAATACCATATGATTTTACTCTTATTTGTAATTTAAAAATTCCCAGCCCACCCTGAGTTCGCCTTCTACGACAATACGTCATTTGGCCTCACTGAGGCCGAGCAGAGGATGCTGGACCTCCCGGGCTATTTTGGGTCAAATGAGGAGGATGAAACCACAAGTACTCTCAGTGTGGAGAAGCTGGTCATCTAGACCCAGATCAGCCTGAGACTTCATACAGCTGGGGTCCTTTGCCCAGCTCCTGGCATCAGCTGTTCACAGGGCTCTATGGACTGTTTTGTGTAGCTATTTGTACAAAAACAAAACAGGGGCATCTGGGTGGCTCAGTCTGTTAAGCAGCCGACTTCAGCTCAGGTCATTATCTCATGGTTCGTGGGTTCGAGCCCCACGTCAGGCTCTGTGCTGACAGCTCAGAGCCTGGAGCCTGCTTCAGATTCTGTGTCTCCCTCTCTCTCTGACCCTCCCCTGCTCACATGCTGTCTCTCTCTCTCTCAAAAATAAACATTAAAAATTTTTAAAAAATGAACAAAGAAAAAAAAGAGACAGACAAAAAAGAAATTCAGACCCTTAAATAGAAAGAACCACCTGGTGGTTGCCAGAGGGGAGGTGGGTGGGGGCATGGGTGAAATAGATAAAGGGGTTCAAGAGTACACATACTGATGAGCACTGACTAATGTATAGAGTTGTTGATTTATTATATTGCATACCTTAAACTAATAAAGCACTGTATGTTAATTATACTTTAACAAAAATAAATAAATAAAAAGGGAAAAAAGAAAAAAAAAGAATCTTCCCTAGCTACAAAGTTAATCATGTATTGGATAGAGTGAGAGGAACACATTTTCAATGGATGATGCAGACATACACATCTTATTATAGACTGCTATTACAACAAAGAATGTGTTGGGAAAATAGAACTAAGGAAAGACATTTCAGCAAGTGGAGGGGAAAAGGTGAAAGTTATGACTAGAATGTCCATGAATTTGCAACACTAAATTATGAGCTGAGGGGTCCTTTAGCATACCACAGTAAACAAGGGCATTGTGACACATTTTAATTTTTTGTGTGAAACATGGTAGTACCTAATATCTGCCAGACATCCTGCAAGCTACTGGCTTCAGGTAGTTTACAGTTTCAGCGTTAGATTGTGCCATATTCCTTTTGATGGTTGCCAAGATAAAAAAGCAAGCACTGTGTGAAAATCCATATGGAAAAGGAAATGAGGATAGTGGTGTTTAATCCGATTCAGAGATCTGTGAAGTTAGGCACTGCCTGCAGTGTGGCTATTTAAGATAAATTAAAATAATATTCTACTGTATATTGATATGTATTTTAATATTTTTCTTTCTATTTATATTATTATTTTGTAAGCAGCTACTAAATCAAGGCATAAATATTTATTGAGTTGTTTGAACCTAAGAATTTAGTAAATGGAACCTTTAGATACTTCTTTTGCCTCAGAGATGCTGTGAAAACACTAATAACTTTTTTCACCAAGCTAAGGGCATTGGTAACCATGAATGTTTGGGAACTTTTGATATAACCTGATAAACCATAATGAATAGATGGGAAGGTGACCTAAATGCTTATTCTCTTGCCCTTCTCACTGTTCTATGATATAGGCTGCAAGACTGCCTAGAGTTTCATTCCACTTCTTCCCCGTATTAAACTCCTTACTGCTTGGGGGTGCAGGAGGGAGCTTG
Organism: Cryptoprocta ferox; assembly: GCA_028646485.1. Lineage (NCBI taxonomy): Eukaryota > Metazoa > Chordata > Mammalia > Carnivora > Eupleridae > Cryptoprocta > Cryptoprocta ferox. Next base: position 59,441,854 of record CM053579.1, read on the forward strand.
AACAAGTGTTTCGTTTTTTTTTTAAGTTTATTTATTTATTTTGAGAGAAGGAGAATGGGGGAAGTGGGCAGAGAGAGAGAGAGAGAGAGAGAGAGAAAGAGAGAGAGAAACCTAAGCAGGCTCCACACTTTCAGGACAAAGCCTGATGTGGGACTCAAACTTACGAACTGTGCTGAAGTCAAGAGTTGGCCGATTAATGGACTGAGCCACTCAGGTGCCCATTGAACAAACATTTCGATACCTGGCCTATCTGTGGAAGAAATACTGCTTTTGACTGAATCTCCAAGAATCTATTATAGTTTCTCAACTGGGAGTGAGTTTTTTCATGGACCATGGTAAATTAGCTTTATCTACTCTATATTCGTAATAGTTTCTCATTTGAAGGAGATGTTATTTATGTGTTCCTATTACCAGTGGACAAAATGAACTCATTAACTTACATTTTGAGCTCATTTTATAAGAAAAAAAGGCCCACAAAAAAGAGATTATGATCAGAAGAGTAATTGCCATGTAGTTATATTGATTTTATTCTTCACTGGCATAAATAACTCATATTCTAAATGCTATGCTTAGGGGCACCTGGGTGGCTCAATCAGTTCAATGTCTGATCTTTGATTTCGGCTCAGGTCATAATCTCATGGTTCATCGGTTTGAGCCCCACGGTGAGCTCTACACTGACAGCACCAAGCCTACTAAGGATTCTCTCCCTCTCTCTCTGCTCCTGCCCCTCTTGTGCATTCTCTCTCTCTCTCTCTCTCAAAATAAACAAATAAACTTAAAAAGATAAATGCTATGCTTAACACAGGTAGGCAGGTAGATAAATAGATATATGTATATATATATGTAGGTACATAGAGATAGGGATAAAGATAGAGATTTTATAAACATATATTCATAACCATCCACAGATGAAAATATTAAGCTTTTAAATATTCTCATTAAGAAAGGCAGAGAAAAAATTCATAAGCTAGTTAATAGAATGTTAGGGTGGTAGGGCACCTAGAGACCCTCTAGCCACATTACAGATGGGAATACCAAAAAGTCAGATTCTATTAGAGTGGGACACAGCATCAGGGCCCAAGTCCTTCTTTGCTAAGGGAGAAAGCATATAACAAAAATTTTAGAATTACCTTTCCTTTGTCACATGGTCTTGCTTTACATTCCTACCTTTAAGATCTCTTTATCAAAGTCTTAGAAAACAAAATGTTAACATATTATCTATTTTAAAAAATTAGAAAACTTCCACTTAAGGAGAATATGTTAAGGAGGGGATTGCTATACTTCTGGGAGATTCTGAGACCAAGAGAAGAAAAAGACTGTTCAAGGACACACACTTAGGACTAGAACCTGAGGCTTCTGACCAAAAAGGCCAAGGCTCTGGTCCAGTCAATCCTAGAGTCCTGTCCTTATTCCCAGCACTATGGGTCAGGAAAGCTATGATCTGAACTTGTTTTCCGAATTTCTGTGGGCTGGGGAACTCCTTAAGTTCAGGCAGTTTGCCTCCTGCATCTGGTTTCAGGCTCAATGCCGAGCTTGCTGTGCTGGGAAACTCTCCAGACCTGTCTGAGGCTCTTGGCTTCCCTGCTTTAGAGCTCAAGGGAAGGGACCGGTGAATCCCTTGGAGTGGCTGGGATTTGCAGCTCATCTGGGAGGCCTATTGGAAGGCTTGCTCCTAGCTGGTCCTGGAAGGAAATAAGAAAGGAAAGAGGAAGAAAACAGGGAGGGAGGTAAGGAGGCAGAGAGGCGGGGGAGGGTTTTTTTTCTCCAACTGTCCCTCACAGCAGGTACTGACCAGGACCATTAGGTCCAGCACTTGTGGCCTCAAAGAGGCAGGGATTTGAGGATTGTTTGCTGGCTGGGTTTTCTTCCTCCATTTTTCCCCTTCCTTCTCCTCCTTGGGTTATGGTGACCTGAAATGTGTCTCACAGTGAATTCTGAAGCAGCAGTGTCTGAGAATAGCTCACAGAGCAGCAGCAGTTTTTCCCCACCCTCTGGAAAGACAAGCAGGAGGAAAACTAGCATATTCTGCCTGTCCCGCCCCTGAGTGATTTGGGGGGCTGAGCACGGGAGGTTGGGGTAATCATGACCTTGTGTTCCTTGATGTTATTTGATGTTGGTTTTGGCTCCATTCAGGGAGTTAAAAAGCACATAAAATGAAGCTAATAAAACTGCAGGGCTAGGGAAAGCACCAGGCACAGGTTGTGGGCTTCTAGAGCAGCTGTGGCCAAGCTTTCAGGCCTGGCTGGCTCACCATCCTTTCAAGGTGAAGATTTGGACCAAGCCATAGCCAGATAGCAGAAATTAGTCGACTTTGGTGGCCTGACTAGCTTTGTACAAGGAAAATAACGAGGGACATGAGATGTGCATCTTTAGGCTCCATTTCTGACATCCATGGGCACAGGAATGAGGTTTCTTCCCTTCCAGGCAGCATTTACTCTATCCAGACTGGAACAATCAGGGTGCTTCTGCCAGTCTGCCTACCAAAATACTCGCAGCTAAGAATAAGGGTGAGAGCTGGTCCTACCAGGGAGTAGTGGCATCAGGATGAGAATAAGGGAAAAGGGGTGCTGGTCTAGGCCAGGAAGGTACCGCATTCATGAAGATGCTGAGAGGCTGAATGATCCATAGGGTGGCAATGAAAACAGGAGTCATCAGTACCTACTCCCTGATTACCTGGGATGAGGCATGATAATTAAAAGCATGCCTAGTATGAATGTGAGTGGAAGTCACTTATAAATGCCTCCTCATCTCTACCACAAATGTGGTCTGCATATATATATAACAAGAAGGGGAGACTTTGCCACTTAGATCTGATTGAGATAGAAACAGAGGATTAGGCTTTCCTAAGAGGTTCTAATAGTGGTAAGGGCATTGGATTTGGAGACAGAAATTCAAAGTCCTAACTCTGTTACTTCTTAACTATGTGATTTTTCATGAGTATATAACTTTCCTCTCAGCCTTATATTTCTCATCTATAAAGTGATTATAGGACCTTTTCACTGATTAAATTAGATAACAAATGTAATGTATTTGGCAGTATATCTAGCATATACTTAGCACTCAACAAATTCTAGTCCCTGCTGACCCCCTTCATTTACTAAACTCTCTAATAAAAAGACAAGTGCAGAGGTTTGAAGCCATGTATCCTCTGGAACATAGCCATAAATGTTGGTACAGGGAACGGAACTATGGAGGCTTGGCAGAGCCCCACAGAGGATTGTTCCCATAGCTATTCCAATGAGTGGGAGTAAAAGCAGGGAAGAGGAGGGGAGGGAGAAAAGAACACTGGAGGCATTTGAGCCAAGTGTTAGGACCTAGATGATTCAGAGAGGGACAGATCCCACCTAATCGAGATCAAGGACACTTTCTACATCAGTGTGGGAAATTATAAAGGTGGGGAGCTGGTGATAGGTGATCTCTCAGCTGCATTGGGCATTCTTATAGCTGCCATCCTCTCTCCACTTCCACTTGAGAATAGTTTAACTCTGGTAATTTTTCCATTACCCTGTCATCTGTCCTATCCTCAACCTGGCAGGGGTCACCAAACCCTTGTTCCACTTGTCTAATGGAAGAGCCAGCTGGCCCATGGCCCAGACCACCCAGCAGCAAAGAGTAACTGGTGCTATAATCTTGATATTTACTCTGTCTGCCCTCTCATGGCCAGCAGGAGAGAGTCAGAGCTGCATTAAATTCACTTAACATTTAAGTTGAGAAACCTCAATGACAATATTGTGAAATTATGTTCAGTTGCAGAAGGGGAAACTGAGGGTCATAGAGATAATGTGACTCATCAATAGTCTACTGGTGATAACTCAGGTATGTCTGATTATGATGAAAACTTATAGGGGAGTCTTAAAATAGAAGGCTCCATATGGAAATAAACGGTGAGAAAATCTTCCCCATCCTTTTTCTCTTCAACACCTGAATCCTTAAGCCCTTATTAATAAATTCCCCTTTGACTAGAGTTTTGGTAGGCAAAGCAAGGGCCTCTTGCACCAAGAAGGACAAATCCTCTCCTTGTGGTGACCCACATGTATTCACTCTGAAAGAGAATTCAAACCAAATTTCTGGCTATAAAAACACTTAAGTCTTCTTTCTCATTTCCTCCATCTTTATAGTTCATTGTTGAGGTCAGCTCACTCTCCCCCTTTATCTTCAAAGAAACATGGTTCCTTCTGGTATGTTTGGATGACAGGACCAGAGCTCTGGCTACAACTGCCCCCAACCCTCAGGCAGCTCTTCCATCTCTGATTTGTACACTATTCTCTGTATTCTCTACGCCCAGTGTTCTCTCAACTCATGTCCTTCCCAGACATCTGCCCCACTCTATTTCACATTCTGTTCTCATCTCACTCATGCTTTAACCAACATAGTCTTTTCCCTTAAGTTCACTTTTCAGCCATTCTGACTAGAGCTTTCTGTTTAGTTTCCCTCCTGGGATTCCCAGTTGTCTACCCTTAGCTCTATTGGTACCAAAATTTCTGTGCTCCTCTTCTTGTTGGTTTCTTTTCCTTCCTTCTTTTCCTTCCAGGCAACATTTACTCCGTACAGGCTGGTATGATCAGGGTGCTTCTGCCAGCCAGCCAGCAGGGCACTCTTGACTAGAAATAAGGCTCAATGGCTCCATTATATTTGTAAGACACTTCTGTGGTTACACTGAATATACTGAAATACTAAATTTGCATCGAAAAGGGATCATTATATAAACCATAATGGGGGAAGAGAAAAATCTACTTCTGCTGTCCTGGGACACTGAAAACAGTCATAGCAGGGAGCTGGGTCCTCCTGCGACTGACTCTCAGATCATGGTGCAAGTGGGTGAGTGGCAATTATTGCAATATGATATTGTGTGTTGGAATCATTATGCTTCAAAATGAAATATTTGTATGACATTTTCCTCCAATTTCCAATAAAATTAAGAGCTTTGGGGTCTAAATGCTATAACCTTCAAAAGATACAGTCTGAGCACTGCAGTGTTTGTCTATGCACCAGAATAAAGCTTATAAATTAGAATCTGTCAGTCAGAGTTCCTCATGGAAAGGTTATGCTGTACCTGAAAAATGTGTACTACCTAATTAATTCTAGTCTGGATTATGGCTGTAGAAGCAAGATAATGTGATGGGGGAGGAGACCATGTTCAGGCTTTTATTTTAAGGCTAAGCTCAGAATTCTTCATGACTCAGTTACAAGAATTCCAGGTTCCCTAAGACATTGGTAACATGGGCCTGGTGGGGAGAAAGCCTGGGGAAGACTATCCTGGCTACAGTGTTAAGGTCCAGTAAATGTAGTTAGCCCAGTCAGTGCAGGACAAGACAGGGAAGAACTGCTGGCTACTTAACCACTCAGTTGGTTGGTGATGTGAGATCTGGTTATGGGTAACAGATGGGAGGAGTGGGAGGCACAAGAGTGGAACCTGTTCCTAGAAGAAGAAGGCTGAAATGGGAGGTGGCTATGAACCCCAGGATTGGAACTACATGAAAAAAGATAACCAGGCAGGAAACCAAGATTATGCACTGGACAAGCATGAGGTGAGGGAACAGAATACTGAAACTTCAGGGCTACATAGTTGCTTATGTCTCACTCCTAACTCACCAAGTGTCATCCAATTAAGCAAAGAACACAGGGGTAAAGCAGTAGACACAATATAGTAACCAACGGTCGGGTACCAGGTTTGAGGAGTATAACTTCTTTCCAGACTGCGTTGACTGAAATGTATAAAAATTTTAAAATTCTTTCCACCTTGATCAAGACAGGCTCAGGATCTATGGCAAGAAAAGGTCTGAGAAAGAGGTCAAGAGTGTGGCAAATTTGGGTTGGAAAACTGAGCAGGGAGAAAGCTAAGACTTATAACCACCAGGATATTTTTCTCCTTTCCAACCCTTTGTCACACCTACCCTCCACTTCTACATTCGATTTCAAGATCTAGTGGTACATATTAATCATTCCCAGCCTGGTACAGTTCCAAAGCATGGACTATGGAACCAAAAACAAATCTTAATTCTACATCTCCCTAGTAAGCAATTTTAGTCACGCATCCTTTTCTTCCCTGAACCTCAATTTTCTGTTCAATTTCCTCATCTGTAAAATGGGAATAATAGTCCCTTATTTCTTTGCAATGTTGTTGGGAAGAGTCAAAAAATTTTGCATAATGAAGTCAAGCATAATGTCTGATACATGATGTTGCTCTATATTTGTTGAATTGGAATATTTGAGGCAAATTCTGAAATCTATTTGATATAAAGATTGGCCTTAACACAATTCAAAACTGACTGCATTCTCTGACTGACTTGTTTTGCTTAGCATTATTATCTCTAGCTCCATCCACGTTGTTGTAAATGGCAAAATTTCATTCTCCTTGTGGCTGAATAATATTCCATAGTGTATATGTATCCATCTTCTTTATTCATTCATCAGTCGATGGACATGGGCAGCTTCCATAGTTTGGCTATCGTAAATAATGCTGCTATATTATGGAAGTATGGAATGATTAAATTCTACACCTGAATATAATATTACACTCTATGTTTACTAACTTGAATTTAATAAAACCTTAAATAAATAATTCTGCTATAAACATAGGGGTGTTTGAATTAGTGTTTTTGTAGTTTTTGGGTAAATACCCAGTAGTGGGATTACTGGATTGTAGGGTAGTTCTATTTTTCACATTTTTTACCATAGAATTTCACTCACATGTAGAATTTAAGAAACAACAACAACAACAAACAAAAAGAAAACCAGCAAAGGGAATGAGAGAGAGAGAGAGAGAGAGAGAGAGAGAGAGAGAGAGAGAGAAGAACAAAACCAAGAAACAGACTTTTAGCCATAGAGAACAAACTGATGGTTACCAGAGGGGAAGTGGGTGGGCGGTGGGTAAACTAAGCAATGGGGATTAAGGAGTGCCCTTGTCATGAAGAGTACTGGGTGTTGTATGTAAGTGTTAAATCACTAATTTCTACACCTGAAACTAATATCACACTGTTAACTATACTGGAATATAAAATATAATATATAAAATAAAATAATAAAAAAAACCCTAACTGCATTCTTTTGATTGGTTTGCACTGGCATTGAGCAGCAATTGACCAGAGCTTAAAAGACAAGACCTAGGAGAACTCAGAGCTGAAGAGTAAAGGAAGGGAGAGAGAGAAACTGAGATTGGAGAGAATGAAAGAGACTAAACAGGGAGAAAAGAATGGGGTAGTAGAAATGAGAAAAGAGCATCAAGAGAAGAGAGAAGGGAAAGCAGTAGAGAGAGAAAGAAAAGATGGATAGAAAGAATAAAGGAAGAAACAGGAGAGAAAGAGGCAAAAAGGTCAAGAGAGACAGGACAGAGATAGGAAGAAGAGAGAGACAAAAAAGAGAGAAAAAAACGAGAGAGAAAGGTAAAGAAAATGAATGAGGGCTTGGAATCAACCAAATTAAGTTACCATTTGGGCACAGTTGCCATGTGACTCAGAAATTCCTCTCTTGGGGAGGGGAGAAGAGAAATGAAAACAGATGTCCAGGCAAAATCTAGTGCATGGATGTTGATAGCAGTTCTATTCATAATAGCTAAAATGTATAAATAACCCAATTGTTCATCAACTGATGAATGGATAAACAAAATGCAGTATGTCCATGCAATGTAATATTATTTAGCAATAACAATAATGATTAGTTGGGGCGCCTGGATGGCTCAGTTGGTTGAGCGTCTGACTTTGGCTCAGGTCATGACCTTGCAGTTTGTGAGTTTGAGCCCCACATCAGGCTCTGTGCTGACAGCTCAGAGCCTGGAGCCTACTTCAGATTCTGTGTCTCCTTCTCTCTCTGCCCCTCCCCTGCTCACAATCTGTGTATCTCTCTAAAAAATAAATAAGCATTATTAAAAATAATGACGAGCTTATACAGGCTACAACATGGATGAACCCTGAAGACATCTGGCTAAGTGAAAGAGTCAGTTACATAGGACAAATCCATAAAATGGATTACTTTATAATCCATTTATATGGAATATCCAGAATAGACAAATCTGTGGAAACAAGTAGATTAATGGTTGCCTAGGGCTGGAAGAAGTGGGTATGGAGAGATTGGGAGAGTAATAGTTAAGAGGTGTGGGCTTTTCTTTTGGAGTAATTAAATTGTTTTATAATTGACTATTAGTGGATGCACAACTCAGTAAATATACTAAAAGCTACTGAATTATACTCTTTAAATGAGTGAAATGTGTGGTATGTTAGTTATATCTCAATAAAGCTATTTAAAAAGGAGAACCAAAGTCAGGCAACAGGTTGGATTTTGCCCAAGGGCTATAATTTTTCTGGCTCCTGGCGTAGCACACGGGCCATTTTCAAAAATGTTCGATATGTGCTTGAAAAGAATATGCACTCCCTAGTGTTGGGTCTAAAGTTCCACATATTAAGAAGAAAAAAAAACTTGCTTAAGTTTTCTGTTCAAATCTAGACCCTTACTATTATTTTGGTCTTCTTAATCTATCAATTCCTGAGTGAAATATGTTAAAAATCTCCTTCAACAATGTTAAGTTTGTTAACTATTTCCTTAAACAACGTGGGTTTGAACTGCAAAGGTCCATTTATATGTGGATTTTTTTTTACTTATATGTGGATTATTGTTGTGTAAATATATTTTCCTTTCTTTATGATTTTCTTAGCATTTTCTTTTCTCTAGTTTACTGTAAGAATACAGTATATAATACATATAATATAAAAGATATGTGTTTATCAACTGTTTATTTTTATCAGTAAGGCTTCTGGCCAATACTAGGCTATTAATAGCTAACTTTTGGGGAGGTCAAAAGTTATATGTGTATTTTCAATAGTATGGAGGGTTGGTACCCCTATCCCCTGTATTATTCAGGAATCAGCTGTAGTTTCACATTTTGCATTGTATATTTTGAGACTTTGTTATGAGAGGCATACAAATTTGAAATAATGTTATCTTCCTGGTAAACTGGATATTTTATCATCACGAATTTACAATCTATTTACAGTAATGCTTCTGTCATATGTTTATTTTGTCTGTTGTTAATATAAACAAACAAGCTCTCTTTAGTTTGTATTTGCCTAGTATATATTTTTCCATTGTTTGACCTTCTGGTTATTTTAACAATATTATGTAGATACTTAAGTCTAAAGTTAATGAGTAAAATTCAACATTCATTCATGAAGAAAACTTTTAACAAATTATATAAAAGTATATGGAAGGTATAGAAGGAATGTAGCTGAACATAGAAAAAGGCCTGTGTGAAAAGTCCACAGCTAACATCATACCCAATGCTGAAAAGTTAAAAGTCTTTCCTCTAAGATCAGAAACAAGACAAGGGTACATACTCTTACCACTCTTATTCAACATAACTATTCAACATAGCATAACTTCTGTTCAACTAGAAGTCCTAGCCAGAGCAGTCAGGCAAGAAAAAGAAATAAAAGCATCTGAATTAGAAACAAAGAAGTAAAATTATCTCTATTTTCAGATGACACGATTTTATATAGAGAAGTTCCTAAAGACTCCACCAAAAAATTGTTACATCTAATCAATGAATTCATTAAAGTTGCAGGGTAGAAAATTAATATACAAAAATGTGTGTGTCTATATGCTAACAATGAATTATGTGGTAAAGAAATAAAGAAAATTATCCCATTTACAATAGTATAAAAAACAATAAAATACTTAGCAATAAATTTAACCAAGGAGGTGAAAGATTTGTACATTAAAAACTACAAGACATTAGTGAAAGAAATTTAAGAAGACACAAATAAATGGAAAGGTATCTCATGTTCATTAGGTTGGAAGAATTAATATTGTTTAAGTGTCCATACTACACAAAGCCATCTATGGATTCAATTCAGTGCAATCCCTATCAAGATTTCAAGATTTTTAAAACAGAAGTAGAAAAAACAATCTTCAAACTTATATGAAATCACAAAATGCCAAAAAATAGCCAAAGAAATCCTGAGAAGGAAGAACAATGCAGGAGGCAGCACACTGCTTGATTTCAAGCTATACTATAAAGCTATTCTAATCAAAATGGAAAGTTTTGTATTGGCATAAAAATAGACACATAGGCCAATGGAAAGGAATTGAGAGGGCAGAAATAGACCTATGCATACATAGTCAATTAATATTTGATGAAGATACTCTCTTCAATAAATGGTGCTGTAATAACTGGATATTCACATGTAAAAAAATGAAATTAGACCACTGTCTTACACCACTCACAAAAATTAACTTGAATTGGATTAAAAACTTGAACATAAGACTAAAAATCATAAAAATCCTAGAATAAAACATAAGAGAAAAACTCCTTGACATTGGTTATGGTCAATGATATTTTAGATATGACACCTGAGGCACAAGCAGGGTAGTAAAAAATAAAGAAGTGGGACTACATCAAACTAAAAAAAAACTTCTGCACAGCAAAAGAAATGAGGAACAAAATGAAAAGGCAATCTGTGGAATGAAAAAAATATTTTCAAACCATATATCTGATAAGGGGTTAATACCCAAAATGCATAAAGAACTTATACAACTCTATAGCAACAAACAAATAAACAGAAAAACAAAAATCCCGACCCCAAATAATCCATTAAAAATGGTAAAATGACCTGAATAGACATTTTTTTCCGAAGAAAATATACAAAGGTCCAAAAGGTACATGAAAAGGTGCTGAACTACATTAATAATTAGGGAAATGTGAGTCAAAATCACAATGAGATATCACCTCACACCCATTAGAATAGCTATCATCAAAGACAAGAGAAAACAAATGCTGACAAGGATGCAGAAAGGGAACCCTTGTGTATTGTTGGTGGGGTTGTACATTGGTGCAGCCATTATGGAAAGCAGTATGGGTGTTCTTCAAAAAATTCAAAATAGAACTGGGGCACCTGGGTGGCTCAGTTGGTTGAGCATCTGACTTCAGCTCAGGACATGATCTTGCAGTTTGTGACTTTGAGCCCCACATCGAACTCGCTGCTGTCATTGCAGAGCCTACTTCAGATCCCCTGTCCCCTCTCTCTGCCCCTCTTCAATTTGCTCACTCTCTCTCTCTCTCTCTCTCTCAAAAATAAATAAACATTAAAAAAATCAAAATAGAACTACAAGATGATCCAGCAATTGCACTTCTGGAACTATATCTGAAGGAAACAAAAATTCCATGTTGAAGAGATATTTGCACCCCCACATTCATAGCAACATTATTTATAATATTCAAGACATGGAAACAAGTGTCCACTGACAGACTAATGGATAAAGTGATGTTATATACATATGTGTGTGTTAGAATATTACTCAACCATAAAAAAGAAAGAGATCCTGCCATTTGTGACAAATGGACGGACCTCGGGGGCATTATGCTAAGTGAAAAAAGTCTGACAGAGAAAGACAAATACTGTATGACCTCACTTACATGTGGAAACTCAAAATAAGACAAAACCAAAATCATAGAAAGTGAGATCAGATTTGTATTTACCAGAGGTGGTGGGCAAGAGGTGGGGGAATAGGATGGAGGCATTCAAATGGTACAAAATTTCAATTATAAGATAAATAAGTACTGGAAATGTACAACATAATAATTCTAGTTAACATTGTGGTATGGTATATTTGAAAGTAGTTAAGCGAGTAGAATTTAAGAGTTATCATCACAAAGAAGAAAACATTTTTTCTTTTCTATTTGTGATCTATATGAAATCATGGGTGTTTGCTAAACCTACTGTAGTAATCATTTCACATTATTTGAAAGTTGAATCATTATGCTGTATATTGTAAACTTACACAGTTCTGTATGTTGATTATATATCAATAAAATTGGGAAAAATAAAACAACTGGGAAAAAAGTTAATGAGTACCTTTAACTTCCTCAACAGCTTAAAGACTTTAATTTTTTAACTATAATGACTCTTTTTCAATATAAAAGCTGTTGCCAAATTCTTTAATTCTTTCTTATTTCTCACAGATTAGACATTACTTTTTTTTAGTCAATATAGTCAATGTATTTTTAGTTTTATTTACATTTATCAATATCCTTGCTTATTATTGCCTCTTGCATCTCAGACCTTCCATCCAAGACCCTTTACCATCTATCTGAATTATATTACTTAGAATTTCTTTCATTGAGAATCTGGTTAAAAATATCTTTATTTTAACTTGAAAAATAGTTCTGCCAGATAGGAAATTCTCTTAGTACATCAAAGTTAATTTTTCACTGTCTTCTCTTGCCATTATTATTATCAACAAGTTAATCTTTTTTATTATTTTTTAAATGTTTATTTAAACATTTAAGAGAGAGAGAACGTGCATGAGTGAGGAAGGACAGAGAGAGAGGGAGACACAAAATCTGAAGCAGGCTCCAGGCTCTGAGCAGTCACACAGAGCCTAATGTGGGGTTCAAACTTCCGAACCACGACATCATGACCTGAGCCGAAGCCGATGCTTAAGTGACTGCACCACCCAGACACCCCTCAACAAGTTATTCTTAAGTGTAACTGGCTATCTTCATAGACAATCTGTTTTGTTCCTGTCCCTCCTCACTGACTGCTTTTATTGTATATATTTTTTTCTTTAGTGTTCTGTAAAATCTGGATTTATTTGACTACCTCGGGACTTGTCAGGGCTCTAGGTCTTAGAAACAAATGTTTTTCAACAATATTGAAAAAAATTGTCAGCTGTTGTGTTTTTTAATAATGCCTCTTTCCTACTCCATGACTGTGCTCTGGAAGTCTAGTTGGGTATATATTAAATCTGTTTTAACTTCATATCCCTTAATCTCTCATAATTTCCATTTTATTGTCTTTCTGGTCTACATTATGGATATTATGTTTGCATATTTCTTATTTTCCTAATTCTCTTTTCATTTATATTTAATCCTATCATCTATGTTTTACTTCTAGAAATCCTATCTTATTCCTTTTCACATTTTGAAAAGTTTAGTTTGGTTGTTCAGTATAGTCTCTTGTTCTTTGCCTATATTCCAAACATTTTATAGGTATCTTGAATCACTTTAAATACACTTAACTTTAGGGGCACCTGGGTGGCTCAGTCAGTTAAGCATCTTGACTTCAAACTCAGGTCATGATGTACTTGGGTCATGATCTCTCAGTTCATGGGTTCGAGCCCAGAGTCAGGCTCTGTGCTGGAGCTTGGAGACTGGCGCCTGCTTCAGATTCTGTCTCTTCCTCTCTCTCTACCCCCCCCCCCCGCTTACGCTCTGTCTCTCTATCTCTCTCAAAAATAAATAAACACTAAAAATAATATAACTTTATATTCTATGTGTGATGGTTTTACATTCTTTAGTCTGTGGGTCTGATTCTGATGTTTGTTGTTTCTGCGGGCTTTTAGTAAGAGTATCTTATTTTGTGGGTGTGTGTTTTACAGCTTTTGACTGAGATGCCCATTTTCTTTGGACCTCTATATATAGGAATTTTTGAGGCCTGTATGCATTCTTACATGGAGCATTTACCTTCGTCATCACATGTGGGGACTGCTGATCTGAGATCTCATCTTTTAGTTTTTCAGACCTCATAAGTATGTTTAATTAGGACTACAAAATTCTTTGAAGACCATCTATGGTTATAAATTCTCATGAAAGGTTTATTTTTCTTCTCCACCCAATGCGAAGTTTAAGTGAGGCAGGTGTCCTTGCTATCTCCTGTGAGATAAAGTAATTCTTCCTCACTCTTACATTAAAGGGAATAGCACTTTAGAGTACCTGCCTTATGTGGAATTTTCCCATAAGATTTCTCATCTTGGGCAAGCCCTAGTATTTATCTCCTTTTTTCTCTCACCTCTTACACTCATCAACGTGGAAATTCAGTCTCTCAGGGCAACATTTGGCTTTGACACTCATTTACCTCCAGAGTTTCTGCTTTCATTTCCTTTCTGGCTGTGGATTTTTTACTATCATACTAGTTCAGCAATAAATTTTAAAATATTATTATTACTTCTTAAAGTTTTTATTCAAATTTGATAATTCAAATATATATTGTATATATACAGCACTATATAGAGTGTTAACGTATAGTGTAATATTAGTTTAATATTAGTTTAAGGTGTACAATGTAGTGATTCAACACTGTATTTCACCTTACATCTTAATTGTTTTCATTAGATGGGTCATGCAGGGTAGCTAGTGGACATACTGCTAGACTCCAAGACAAGCAGGCTCCATGTTCAGTGTGGAGCCCTATGTGGAGCTCGATCCCCCTGGGATCATGACCTGAACTGAAATCAAGAGTCAGATACTCAACCAACTGAACCAGTCAGACACCCTTTTATTTTATTTATTTATTTATTTATTTATTTATATATTTATATATTTATTTATTTATTTATATTAGTCCAGCTAACTCTTAAAATAACAATGCTTTCTTCCTGTCACATAGTTAACTAGGATATTAATAATTCCTGCCCTTCTTTCCTTATGGGTTTCCTGTGTGTCTCCAATGAGATAGTGGATATCAAAGTGCTGTAAGGTATAAAGCACCACTTAAATGGCAGTGGGTTGTTATTATAACTAACTGCAAGCCAAACTAGTGGCTTGGGCTTAGGAGAAGGAGATTCAAAGTTTAAAGTAGAGAGAGCTCATTTCTAGTTGAGGAAATCAGAGAAAACATTCTGGAGTTGGCTTCTGAGTTGAGCTTTAATTGGTAGAAAAGATTTGCCTAGGCCAAAATGGAGGAAAACATTTTATATGAAGGACACTACATGAACAAAGTCTAGTAGAATGTTCCCTATTCTCAAAGGGAGGCTTCATGTCTGGTCTCTTGTCTGTTAGTGTTTATATAATGGTATTGCCTATATTGTGGTTCCTGACTTAGATCTTTAATGGAATCCATACACCCTGACTTCAGAAACTCCCCAAGCAGCCACAGTTGCCCACATTCATTCTGGATAGGAGATGTCTTAGGCCTATATCAAACTTGTCTAGGTACAGAATGATTCAAGAAGCATTAGTAGCAATATACTCCCACAAAGATTGACAGGTGTGTGCGAATGATAGGCAAGATGGCATGCTGTAGGAGTGGAGGCTGTTGTGGAACAACAAGCAAGGCAATACTGGGTGTGTTGTCAAGGAAGCTGGTGAGTAGAAATATGCAGGTACAGCAAACTCTATCATTAGATTTTTGTATGATACAGATCTTAAAATGTACAAGTAAGATTATAGGCATTGGAGTGAGATAAAGGTGGAATTTCTGAGATTAACAAAATTCTGGTTTTAGCCAAAAGTTTCACAGAATCTAAGAAGGCATGTTAGAGCAGTAGGAAACTTAGCCCAGTCCTCATTTCCCTTCCTCTGCAGATAGGGATACTCAGGCTGCTAGAGTTTACCTGCTGATTAGTGGCAAAGGCTGCTATTCTGCTTCCTTATCCCATGATGTTTTCCCTTACTGGAAAAACATGTTCATAAATTCTCTGAACACTCAGTAAACTGTTGTAGCCCAGGTACCTCTAAGTAGAGATAGGAGAGGAGAGCAAGAGACTTGGCAAGACACTTGGGAGATAGTAGGGCTAGAGAGGACCATTATTTCTCCAAAATAACTCATCTAAAGTTTTGG
Source organism: Cryptoprocta ferox (assembly GCA_028646485.1). Taxonomy (NCBI): domain Eukaryota; kingdom Metazoa; phylum Chordata; class Mammalia; order Carnivora; family Eupleridae; genus Cryptoprocta; species Cryptoprocta ferox. Next base: position 59,457,402 of record CM053579.1, read on the forward strand.
GAGGAGGTAGTTGCTCTGTGGAAATCATGGGTTTGTGTACACCAGACATCACTGTCACTCTTGGAGCGGGTGGTTGTAAAGACAATTTCATTGTGATAAAGTACCTTCTTTATTCCAATGTATAATGCTGCATGGTTTTGAGTTCCCTGAACCTCTTTGCAAAGACCTAGAAAATGAATTAATCTTTCAATAAAGAAAATATAGTACAGTGATAAAAATTTTAGGCTTTGTCAACAAACACACTCTAGCTTGAGTTCAGGTTTTACTACTCAGAAGTAACGTTGGGCCTGAGCCAGAAATAATGTTCGGTCACAGCCTTAAATAATGAGAGTAACTATGCTCAACTCATAGGGTGATGTAATGATTAAGACAGAGTATAAGAAGTTTAGCTTTAGCATTTCTTGGCACATAGTAAGTACATTCTATTATTATTGTTATTCTCTTGAATCAATCTCTGTATTACCCTTTACTATATTCTTATACAATATGTTTTAACATAGCTTTCGTCTCCCAAAAATAATTATGTTACATTTTTGTTAAAAAAAAATCCTTAATTATCTGAAGTGGTGTTCTGTAATAAGTTGTGAGATGTGGTAGAAAAAAATTGTTGATAAGACCTTAAACATTTAAATTGGTGGATAATTTTCCTAAAAATATGGTATGAGAGGTTCACATTTTTCCTTTCAATACTGTCTTACCTGTATTTGCTTTCTTAAGTGGGAGGAAGGGGCTAAGCAATAGCTGTGTGTCAAGAATGACAGAACACTAGAGGCTCCCTTGAGAATATGCCACACGTGGCCATTATCTTTCACCTGTGGCAACTGAGAATGACTGACCTACAGAAGAAATTCCACTTCTTAACAGGACACACAGGCTTTTCACAATGGGACCTAGCCCAGACTCATCTCCAGCACTTATTCCCCACTAGTTCTTTTTTTGATGTTTATTTTTAGAGATAGTGTGTCTGTGAGTGTGGGGGAGGGGCAGAAAAAGAGGGAGAGAGGCTCTCCTTCCAGGGAGGCTCCAGGCTGTCAGTGAAGAGCCAGATACAGGGTTTGATCTCATGAACCATAAGGTCATGACCTGAGCCAAAATTGAGTCAGGACTCGTAACTGACTGACCCACACAGGCACCCCTCCCCACTAGTTCTTATTTGTTTTGTATCAAAGTAGAAGCCATACTCTTTTCTGTTTCTTTGATATTTACCTAAGCTGTCCCCTCTGCTTTGGTTGTCCGCTCAGCTACCTTTCCCCCCTGTAAAATTTCCCTTCATTGTTCAAGGCCTGAGTGTGGACATGTTATCTCCTCTAGAAAGGTGAAATGTTGTATCTTCTTCAGTATTTTTTTCTAAAATCCTTTTTGGATGAATGAATGACACCCCATACCCATAGAGCACCAATTTGGCTGTTATCCCACAGCCCGCATTACCCTTTACAATGCTGCTACCACTCCTCTCAAGGATGCCCTGTCTGCTATCTAGGAATCCTGTGCCAGTGAGAGTCACCTCAGGAAGACAATGGTAGGTACAGGTGAGATAGTATCACATACTGTCACCACAGAGACCGTTAAACACATTAAGGATGGGGCGCCTGGGTGGCTCAGTTGATTAAGCGTCTGACTTCGGCTCAGGTCATGATCTCATGGTTTGTGAGTTCGAGCCCTGCATCAGGCTCTGTGCTGACAGTTCAGAGCCTGGAGCCTGCTTCGGATTCTGTCTCCCTCTCTCTCTGCCCCTCCCTTGCTTGTGCTCTGTCTCTCTCTCAAAAATAAATAAACATTAAAAAAAAACACATTAAGGATTGTATCAGATCCTGAAGTCTTCTGTAAGACTGAAGTCTAATGTGAAAAGCCTGAGACTGAAAATCAGAAGATTCAGTTCTTTCAGTTCATACTTAGGGCCCTTAATTATTCAGGAGCAGCTTTGCCAATTATTTACCATGTAGAACCTCAGTTTTCTTATCTGCAAAATGAGTTTGATCTCTGACCTGCCTGCATCTACAGGATGTTGTGAGGTTCAGATGAGATCATATGTTCTGGGAATTGAAATGTTGGCAAGAATTTCTATGGCTCTCCTTTAACCTTGGGATAAAGGCAAAAACTCGTGTGACACAAAGGCCCTCATTGGCTTTGCTTGTTCCTCTTCTCTACCCTCTTCTCTCACAGCCACACCCTTCTTCCAACTTTATCCTAAGGCTAAACTATTTGCTGTCTCTTTCCTGAGGAAGCATGCCTTTTTCTCTGCCCTCACTCCCATCTTCTTTCAACTTGGGTCGCCACCTAGACTGTTCTAAGAAGGCTTCCCACTAGTCTATGCGAGGCATTCTTCTTCTGTACTCCAACAGAAGCTTGAACTTTCCTCACCATAGTACCCATTACATTATATTACAATTGTCTGTGTCTTTGTCTGTCTCTCTCACTATACTGAAAGTTCCATTAGGACAGAGACCATCTTTGTCTTTGGGGTACATAATGGTTACACAAATAGTTTGTGAATAAATAAAAGAACAAATGAATGAGGGAATAATTGGATACTGTGCCCCTGTCAAGAGTCCTTGCAGTCTTTTGAGATGGTGGGATTCTTTCACAAATTTCATCCTGACATTATCCACTCTTAGAACTATGTATAAGCATCAAAAGGGCTTATTTCTGTTGGGGACAAGTGTCCCAGAGGACAGGTGATGTGCTTTTCACAGTATGTCCTGCTCTTTTGGCCTATTTTATGATATGAGATTTGAAGTGCCCAGTGGGGGCTGGGGGTGGAGCTTTTTGCATAGCGTCTGGCTTAAGTCAGCATTTTTGGTAGTCTTCCTGGTTGGCAGCCATTCCGAGCTCTCCAAATGGCCTTCGCCTTGTTTGAAGTAGCCTGGAAAGTAGTTGAGAGAAGAAGGGAAGTTGTGGCCTGAAAAAGATGGTGGCAGGAGAATCTGAGAATTTGAATCATCTGCATCTGCATGTTAACTCAGAAACCTATGCTCTCATATTTCAGTGGGTTTAAATGTTTCTCATTGTTTCTGCAGTTACTTTTCCAATAATTCTCTCTTTCTCTCACACCACCCCTCTTGAAGTGTATGGTAGGTGAAATATATGCTGTGGTTGGAATAGAGATCTTTGAACTGTATACGTGGGAAACACAGATGAGAAGTGGAGGCTCTCACCATGGCGCTGAACCAGTGTGCAAAGGGATGGTGAAGGTTTTCAGGTGCCACCCTGGCATGCTGCCTGCAGGCATATGAAGGGACCATAAGCTGGGTGTTCTAGGGCTAGTCCCTTGCCCACAAGTCCAAATTCATAATAACATTCAATAAAGAATTTGGCCTGGCTTCCTCATGTGAAGAATGTTTGGGTTAGATGCTAAGATCCCTTCTAGCTCAAAAATTATCAAAGGTTGGCCTACTCTTGACTGAAAGATGGATGTGAGAAGTTTGGGGGTGGATATGATAGGTTAAAGTCCTAGAATGTCCTGGCCTAAGACATTTAATAGGCTATAAATTCGCTGAAAGCATGGACCATAGCTTACTTAACTCCTAATTATCTCTGCTATTTATGAGATCATCTAAACGCTAAACAAATTATTTCATTTTTGAGCCCTTTCCCCACCAGTCAAGGGGTTGACAGCATCTACAACACAGGACTCAATTGTTGTTTTGACCTCCTGCTCTCCAAAGTGTTCAGTAAATTTTTTGAGTAAAAATATGAGTATTTTAGTTCCAAAACTATGTGATCTAGGGATAATAAAAAGTCTTTTCCTTTCCCCTTTATGTCAGGATTAAGAAAGGTGTTACATAGTAGTAATAGTACAATAGTAGTTTGCAATAACCATGGTTTGCATATTGGAAGGTGCTTCCCATTTCATCTAGCCTTACTGCACATTTTCATATATACTCATTTCATAGATGAGAAATCTAGATCCAGAAAAGGGCAGAGAGTTGCCCAGTATCATATACTGAATCAACAGGTCAGAATTCTAGCTATACCCTAGCTATATGACTATGAGCAAGTTACATATTGGGCTCTGGCCTCCAGGTTCTTTTTAATCCACTAGATGCCCTTATCCCCAATGACCTCTGTGCTTTGCTACTCCTTGGAAAATTTATTATGGATGCTAACTACCATGTCACATTAGGTAGGGGCTGAGTAGTAAATAAAACCAAGTATGGGAAGTTAGACCAGTCTCTGTAAGTACCAGAGAAGATAACTAAGCAATGGTGATCAGAAGGGTCTTCTGGAGGCAGGCTCTGACACATATAACCCACAAACATACATATTCTCTATTACTTAGACACACAGATCCCCAAAATGTCTTGTTTTCTTCTCTCCATCACTGTGTTCATGAAAAATTTGAGAAATTTGTCCACTCTGAGGTGGTCAATGACAAATACAGCTCAATGTGGGATCCTTCTCAGAGGTTCTTGCATTAAAAAAATGTTTTAATGTTTTTATTTATTATTGAGACAGAGAGAAACAGAGCATGAGTGGGAGAGGGGCAGAGAGAGAGGGAGACACAGAATCTGAAGCAGGCTCCAGGCTCTGAGCTATCAGCACAGAGCCCGATGCGGGGCTCAAACCCATGAACCGTGAGATCATGACCTGAGCTGAAGTCGGACACTTAACCAACTGAGCCACCCAGGCGTCCCACAGAGGTTCTTGCATTTTAACAGGGAACAAAGCAAGAGCAATAGCCTCATTGGCTGGATCACATACATTCTTATTGAATCCCCAGCCTGCCCCAGTAGAGAGACATTGTGCAACCTCTATTACAGGTGAGGACATTGAGGCACCAGAAAGCTTCTGCATACCTCATCTGTCACTTCACCTGCATTTGTCACACCTCATTGATGTCTGTATCTTAGGCTCAGAAATTCAACTTGGGATCTCTTTTAAGTATCCAAACTAGGAGGAGACAGGAGGCCACCTTGTCTAAACCTTTAAAAACCCCAAAGAAGGCTGGTTCAGATTTTACCTGGGTGGTCAGGGGTGATAGGCTTTTGAAAAACAGTAAGAATGTGAACATGCCCATTCCTTATCTGAAGCTTGGCAAGAACTGGGCAGTGAAGCTCCTAATAATTTTATGCTCCCATAAAGATGAGGATGAGGGTGAACAGCTGAATTTTGTGTGGTTTTCTCCTGGTTGACAAGCTCAGGGTTTTTGATGAGAGGTTGTAATGGGTCATCAGGGTCTATCTGTACTTTCTAGCCCAGACTCTTTGATATTTTGGTGGTCCCAGCACAACCTATGCTAGGGCCAACACAGGGCAAATTTATAGCCCCTGTGCAAAGATTTTTTTAAATATGTGAAAATCAACATAGCATAAAAGGCCACTGGGCATGATGCCAACTTTTGACTTCAATAAAGACAGCCAATAAAAAAGAGCTAATTAAAAAACTCTGATGACATTCTCCTGAAATTTTAGATGGTTTTATGTTTTAACAAATTAACAATCATGATAAGAGAACATTAGCAGCTTTTCTTGAATCTCTTTGTTAACAATAACTTGAGCCTGCAGCCACAACAGGGGCTGTGGCCAAATTTTAGCTGGCAGACCAGCAAGCCAGTATTTTACACAATGGATGACATTTCTGAAAGCACAGACAGAGACAAACTCAGAGTCACACATGGATTCCAACAAACAAGTTTCTGCCATTTTTAATTGTATTTAGAGCAACAAAAGATTCCAAGATTACAAAAAAAAAAAAAAAAAAAAAAAAAAAAAAAAAAAAAAAAGAACAGAGCACTAGCGCTTGGGGCTGGCCCTGCTGCCCAGTGGAGGCCAAGTGCCATTTTAAGTACTGAAGCCCCGTTAAAAGAACTTTCAGGCAAAATTAATGTTTCTTTTTTTTTTTAAATATCTTTATACGATGTGTTCTTTCTTTTTTCTTTACTTTTTCCCTCAACATTGAAAATTAATTCTTACATTTGGTTACATTGTGTGCTCCCTCCTGCTGCCAAATTAATCTCAAGGACAGCACAAGAATGTCACATCTGAGGCACTCCCTAATCAATGTTCCAGTCTAGGAAAAAGCAGAAAGATGTCACTGAGTGGTGAGGAACTCTTTTTTTTTTTTTTTTTTTTTTTTAGCTTGGATTACCCTAGTGGTGGCTACTCTCAGCACCTGAGTGGCTTATGGGACAGGACAATCCCACAGGCACTTCACTTCAGGACAGTTAGCACCAAGGGCTAAGGTTGGGAAAGACTGCATGCCTAGTCTGCCTGTGGTGCAAGGAACAGAGTCCCAAAATGTAAAGCATCAGACAGGGAGGGCACCACCAGAGAAATAGCAACATTTTAGGATTTTCTTTCCTTTGGGGTATGTGTGTGTTTCAGTTTTCGGTGGCCAGTGGAATCTGCAGCCATATGATAGACAGCCTCATTAATTAGTGCATATGGGGACTGTTTTAGGCTACAAGGACTCCTCAATCCATAGTCTCTCATTTAATTCTATCAAAGGCTAAGAGACAAGTGAAGTAAGGAAAGGGATCAGCACCCCTGTTATATTGAATTGGGGTTGCTAAGTAATCCATGCATATTACCTACTTTCTGCCAAATCAAAGGGTGATGAATCAAAACTGCATCAAAGGCTGTTTTTCCTTTTTAAAAGTCTACCTGCTAAATCTAAATACTTAACACTCATTTCTGGGGGCAGTAACATTCGAAATGGTTTGTTACTCAGCCTTAGCATCTGAAGAGGAAGAATCACTAATACGGATTTTTCTGCCTTCACCTAGAAATGGTTGAAGGTTGGGAGGCTCTGGGCAGCAGACCCCAGTGTCAATTTCTTAACTGAAGAAAAACATCCCTACCCATGGGCAGAGATGAACCTGCATTTACAGAGATACAACTTCTAGCACACTGACAATTTTTTAACAGATAAAAACACATTTTCATTGTCAAAATCTTTACAGAACATACCCAAAACCAAAATTAGAGCACACAGACACCCAGTAGCAAGAGCACCTCAATCATAGGTGAGTGAATTGTGTGAAATATGGAGCACTTGCTCCAGGTTCCCAAGTGCAGGAAACTGCCCTTTTCTCACAAGGATGGTGAAGAACAAAGAATACTCCTCCTTTCAAAGCTCAAGTCCCATTAGGGGGCCACTGGTTAATCATTTGGGTGGGCCATTGGCCCCACGTCTGGGCCTCCCTTATGGTAAATCCCAGTTGATTCCAATGGGTCTTCACCACCCTTTACACATTCATCTGTCTTGGGCTAGTAAAGTGCAATACATCATGTACCCTATTCTTTCCCTCTCTGCTCCTTTGTTAGGCCTATGGGTAAGGCCCCAATAGAGGCAGAGATCTCTTAGTTATCTGATTAACCCAGGTATCTTTTCCATTCTGAGAGAGCTTACAAAATTTAACTGTGGCCTCTCTCACAAGTACATGGTATCAATTATGACCTGGAACCAAATATAAAGGTGCAGAGAAAGATAAAGCTATCAGAACACATTATATCTATACATATATAATTCAATTTTGAAACATGGATACAAATACTCATTTACAATATATTTTAACCTTCTGCCTTAAACCCCGGAGAGCTTTTTGTGCTGTCCAAAGTGGGCAGAAATGAGGATTTCTGCCTTCTGTCCCTTTAGTGCAAAATCTAGTCCTTTAAATGCTCTCCTTCTCAACAAGGGCTTCACATCTTCAGATAAGATAACATGGGCACTAGCAAACACAGTGGCCAAGACAGCTCCATTTCCAGCCATGCAATAATGGAGCTTTAAGAATTTTCTCAACAACTACTAGAGAAAAAGAAAGTAGTTCTGCTTATAAAATCGCTTAGTGAATGACCTATAATCCATTATTTTTTCAAAATTATCTTCACTTTTATAAACATGTATATTGTTTGGGAAAACCCACAAAACTCTTATATAGGTCAGTAAACAACAAAAGTCCTTTAGTCTGTCTTTGGATAGTTTACCAAAGAGGCACTAATGCTTGCTCCCTCCCTGCTCTTAAAATTTTGGTATCTTAGCAGATACAGTATAATCTTTGGTTACATAATGTTATGCTTTCATCTCTTTGTCTTTTTTTAAAAACTACTTTCAAAGATTTTCAAAGAGATTAGTGGTAAGAAACAGACCTCCCTATAAAAGGCAGCAGGGGTAGAAACTTCCTTTTATAACAAAATGCACATGCTAAATGGCTTATTTTGACTTTAAGTTTGGGATTTGATCCTGTGCTTTAGCATCCCTGGTTCCCATGATCCTTTACAAGGGTTGAACACAAAGGCCACTCCTTTGGCCCATTGCCCTCTTACCTGGGCAAATGGCACAAGATAACCGGTAGTCAGCCTCTTGTTTTCCCAGGGGCATGTAGGGATAGTTAAAGGGCTGTCTTGAGAGAGTCTCATGAAGTGCAATCCTGGCACAGGGCTGGAAAGGGGTAAAAGGGAGTGGCTTGGGCTTTTGAACCCTGCAGAATATCAAGGGAGCAAAGACGGCAAGGCCAGGTCTGTGCTGTGGCTAATAAAACAAACAGAAGGTACTTGAAGCTCAAAGTTAGGTCATTTGCGTAGTGTCAGTATCATGTGGATGATGAAACTATTTTCTCCGAAAGTGCAAATAGAATACTTCTTGCTATATATGCATATATGTATTTAGAAGTAGAGTATGGACAGAGAGGGACTCTAGCATCAGCACGTTATTTCTCAACCTGGAATCACCTCAGCAACTACCCAAAGGACAGAGTGAAGCTTTTTTTTCTTCTTTTTTTAGTTCCAGTGAACATATATAAAAATATATGTATTACTGATTGTTTTTTCAAAGATATGTGACAGAATCCTTCAAAAACTTTCATTCTCATTAAAAAAATAATGAACTCTCCATGAAAAATGATACTGTCTGTGGCACAGATCAGCTATGGAAACAAAGAACTCAACCTCTATTTCAGCTCAGAGGCCAGGCCTGGGATCGCTGCACAATGAATAAGAGCTGAAACTGCCACACGACTCTTTTCTTTGACCACAGAGTTTGTGACCCTGACAACTGTCTGCTGCCTAGCACAGATGGGGCCTTCTCCCTGATGTTCCTTCTTTTTCTCTTCCTCACTCCATCCTCATCGTGCACTGTAAACCTCTTTGGAGACAGTTACCATGACTTCTCTGGTGAGTTATTCTCATCTTTCAGCTCACCAGGTGAGTGGATCTGGATGGCCCATCCTTCATGGGTGAGCAGAGTGTGCCAAACACATCAACTCTGTACAGCAGAGTGCATGCAAAATGAGACTTTTGTCAATTACACTGCTGGAACATCAATGGCTACAAGAAAAAAAAATCCCCCTTTTATCTGTGGGAGAACAAAGCTAAGCTAAAATCTTCACTCACTGAAACCTCAGTGCAAAAACACTAGGCTTAAGGCCTTGTTTAGGCCATTTTTCCCTAGCCTTGTCATTCAGAAATTCAGAGTAATTAAGTTGTTTCTGCTTTTAATTACACTGCTGTTTCACTGATTTTTGGCTTTCACAAATGCAAAACATATATATTCATAAAGACAAGAGTCACAATTGGGAAATCTATAAAGATGAAAAATTTTGTAGTCAGAGAAATAAAAAGGAGATCATCTAGTATTTACAAGGAGAGGTATTAGAATGATATAATCAAATCCATGTACCATAAAAGATGAAAATCATTTCAAAACAGATGTGAAGGAACTATTAAACTATAACCTAGTTTAACTGAAAAGAGTGATGGATTTTTTTCCTTTAAAACAGCTAGAAGTAATCTCGTGAGCTTATATAAGCCAAATGATGTCATAACAAAGAAAACCAGAATTTGTCTATCCTACCTCAGAGAGAGAACCTGTCAGCTTTAATTTTGTCCAGCAGTCTTTGACTGGTATATCACCTATCATAGGTTCCTTTTTCCCTTGTTATTTAAAGTAGCTGTTTTGCAAGTTCATTTGGCTATTAATATCAACACAGAAATCAGAGGAGGAAACCCATGTAGATAATAACATGTCACTCAGAAATTATCTTCTCAACAAGTAGAGTGAGCCAACTGAAATGGGTAGGTTGGTAACTTGCCCCTAATTTCTTGAGTTTAACAGATGACTTTAAGAGCTAAGTGAGGAGGCAGTTGCCAAGATGAGAAAGTAGGTGGACATTCCCCCTGAACTCAGGATTGGGGGACAAAGTCAACAAAATAGAGGTGTGCCAAAGGACTATAGGAAACCAGTGTCCCAGGGAGCACACCCTGAGTTCATGGATGGCAGCCCACTGGAGCCATGCCAACCAGACCTTTCCAAAAGAGGTCATGGTTCTGTAGTGTAAATGTTTCAGCCTTCCTCTGACTGAGAGGCAGCTACAAGGTGGAGAATCTGAGTGAGTATGGCCGATGTCGGAGCCCAGAATCAGCAGCAGAGGATGATGATGAGTAAACTGACCAGATTGTGCCCATCTGGCTTTAGATTTTGCCTCTGAAGACTTTAATTTAGTAGTTAGTCTCCTTTTAGTTTCTTCTCTCTTCTTCCCATGACTTCTGCAGGTGGATATGCTGGGTCGCAAGGAGAGCATTTACAGGGTTTCTGCTTTTAGTGCCTTTATTCTTCTCACTCTGGTAATTGAGTTTTCTCTTTAACTCTGACCTGCATAGCTCCTTTAGCTGCTCTGAAGGAAGAAGTAGGTATTTCTCCACTTGGTGGGAAGGTATCATCTCTAGGGGAAAAGGGCAAGATGCCCAGCTTGTACAATCCCATTGATGCCTTCTTTCCAGTTTGTCTAAGGGCTCCAGAGATCTGATAGTTGATGAAAGACATTTGGTAAGAAGTCTTTGAGCCTACAGGCATCGAGATAGAAGTCAAGACTCTTGGCTTGCTAGCCTTCATGGTGGTAGGAGCTCTTAGCAAAGAGTCTGTGAATATGCCCAAATAAGTGGACAAACATCACCACCATGGCTGTAACACAGTCTAGTTAAGTCCAGGGCCACAAAACACTGACGAGGCGGCGGGGGTAAGAGGGATCTTTCAGCTGCATGGCATCAGGCAGAAAAAATTCAGGTATTTTAAAAGTAAGGGCAAAGAGTGATCAAATCTTCAATGTCCTAAGCAGGAAAACCACCAAGCCATCAATTCCTTTTCCTCTGATTCCAGCCCCAACCTCTTCCCTGACCCACAAATGGGAAAACAGACTTGGATCTGGATAGGGCCTTCCAAAGGGTCAAATCTCTCCTTTCTTTCTTATTGGTCTGACTCTTTAGTTGAAGTGACAAAGTTTTGGCTAAAGAGAACATTCAGTTCAAAGCTCTTAGAAAGGCTTACTGAAAGTGGAGGCAGACAGTGAGAGAGAAAAAGGATTGGTTGTAGGGGAAGTATTCACATGCAGACATGTTTTCAAACAAGCACATTTTCAGTACAATGAATTGCACTACAGTAAAGCAGACTAGCCATCAGGGGTCAAGGCTGTGGGCAGGTACTGGTGACCTAACTGTCTTCTTCCTCCCATCCTCTCTTAAATCTGTCTCCTCCCCCTACCCACTCCTAACTCATCTTTGGGGTCATTCTGCCCTCTAATGGCAATAGCCATTGGCAGAAAAGAAAGTTTCCCAGGGAGGCTGAATTTGGAAAAAAATCAGTGACTCCCCATGGGCTTGCAATTTTCACCTTACTCTAGTCACTGTTGGTTTCTTTGAGGAATTCTGCTTGTTTTTATATTTTTAAGAGGAAAAAAACCTGTAAGGATTTTTGGTTTTAGGGGCACTATTTGTTTTTGTTTTTGTTTTCCCAGATACTCTTAGCTCTCTAAACTTCCCGTGGCATTAGGTGAGTAAACATTTGTGTGGCTGGCACACAGTGCAGTGCTATAAACAAGCACAAGTTGACACTGGGCCACATGAGGATCATCACAGATTTAAAGAAATACAACACCATTCAAAACATAGATAAGAGCCATGGCAAGGAGCAGAGTCTGAAAGAGCCATGGGAGGGTCAGATAGGGCGGGGGGGGCGGGGAGGAAGAAAGGAGGAAAAGAGGGAAAAAGAAGTGCAGCAAATAGGAAGGAACATCTTCATGACATACTGTACATCAAAAGAGGAAATTCCCCAAGGCACCGCAGAGAAGGAGTGCAGAGTTGTAACAGGCAAAAGATATCTGAAAAGGGGAATGGGGTATGGTGAGAAAATGGGGGCTTCCAAAGCTTCACTGTGTGTGGAAATAGATGGGCTTGACTTTCCCAGAAAGAATCTTGGGGACTTGCACAGAGATGATTTCTGCCATCATTTCTGGAAAGTCCACGCTCACCATGTGGGACTTGATTAGCAGGTCAAATGTGAACTGATGCAGCTCTCGTGCAATCTGTAGGGGGAACAATAAGAGGGAGAAAACAGGCTTGACAAGGAGTTGGCTTGTGTCAGGCTCTTCACCCCATCTTTGATTTCCTCCTTCCCTGTTGTTGGCCCTCCCTGTGTGTGTGTGTATGTGTGTGTTCACACACATGTACACTAAATGGTCTCCAGGGAGTTACTGAGGGCTCACAAGAGATCTCTTACACCATTGCAAGCTCTCCACCTCAGGACTGCATGTTCCTTTTCCTCAGCACATGCACTTGAATGCTCTCTGTCTCTCTCTCTCTCTCTCTCACACACACACACACACACACACACATGCACAAACACACAAATATGATTCAAGGAAGAGGGGAAAACATTCAGGCCTGTTTTGTCTGCCTAGAGAACTTATCTGCTCTAAGCCCTTTCCCTGAGTCCCAACTGCTCTGTTCTCAACTCCCCCATCTCTTTCACAACTTCCAGGGGCATTGTGACCTGTGTTCCTTTCCTCTCCATTGCATTTTTTTCCTGGACCACACTCAAAGCCAGAGGGGAATGGAAGCATCTCCTAACAGGTGGTGCCAGATCCTAGAAAAGCATATTATCACTTGGCTCTATCAAGTTACTTCTCCCTGAAGAAGCACCCTCCATTGTTTGCTTACAGGTTGCACAGAGTCCAGGAGCTTGGTGAGCTGGTAGAAGCGCCTTGAGCAGGATGTGGGATTTTTTCTCTTGCAAGCAATGATACGATCAAGTTCCTTGATGTAATTCATTCGAAGTTCATCAAAGAATTTTTGATTTTTCAACCCATCCACTGGAACTGATGTGGGATGAAAATAGAATGGGGAGGGAAGGCATGCCCACAAAGGAGCATTAGACAAAGCACCAAGTTTGCTGACCACAGACTTGACCCCCGCCCCCACAGGGAGGGAACCATCTACTTGGTTTCCTGTCAGTTGAAGTCTGTATGACTGGGTCCTTCAGTCTCCAGGAAGTTCACAGAGAAAAGACTAGCTGGACCCAATCTGAAAGGCATCAAGTAAATAAAATTTACTGAGCCTTTTCTTTTTCTAGTCTTCTCATCTACACATTTCTATGACCTGTGGTTTTATGTTGTCACAGTCCAGCCCTGACTTAGACAATTAAATTATATAGCTTTGAATATCAAAATTTTCCTCCTTTCCCCCTCATATGTGCTAAGACAGCATTCTGCTTAGAAGAGACATTAAAGAAAGATTACTTGGCTGCCTAATAAATCCTATCTGAGTTGCTTATGTAGACCTCCTACTATTGCTCTGCAATAAATATTAGGTGGTTCTTGCCTGTTTCTATGGTAGAAGCTATGGAAAAGTTTAGAGACCTGCTACAGCCAGCTTCAAAAGCCTTGTTCCAAAGAAAGACTGGAGGTAGGTGGGGATCTAACAGAGGTTGAGTTCTAGCAAAGAAAACTTTCTTTGCTAAGGGAGAGTGGAAGATGGAGGGTGAATGAAGAAGGGAAATGCCTAGGAGCTTGCTTCTCTCTGATTAATCTTTAGTGGAAAAAGTAGCTCCCTTCTGAGTCCCTATGACACCAGGAGCATTTTTTTGTTTCTCCAGGCACTTACTAATGCTGAATAGCAGCAGTGCCTTCATGCACAAAAACTCCTGGGGGGTGATTTGGAGCCATCCAAATTCTTGAGAGAGGTGTCTCATTCGTACGCACTGGCTGTACATCCGGGACTTGTGCATGCGGTACCTGGGGAGAAGATATACAGAGAAAGGGAGTAAGGGAAAGTTTAACAATAAGCTCAGAGAGAACGTCTTTGGTTGTCCTCCCCAACCCAGATTCTCCAAAACGAGCTTGCTGTTTCTCTTGCTGGTGCTTTATTGATAAGGAACAAGGTTGTTCTTTTTTTTTTTTTTTTTTCAAAAATCCTGACATCCTGATAACTACTCATCTTCCCTGCCCAGGATATGGGTTAGCACATGGAATTTCCAGGTCCCTGTGCCCCTCCTGTTTCCTGAGGCAGAGACAGGAAAGCCTAACCAAATGAACACAATGGGCCAGGCACATGGTCTCCCTGACTACAGTTCTAATATTCCAGTTACAGCCAGAGCCAGAACTTACCTCCCAGGCATCTCAACTTGGAGAATTTCTAGGAGATAAGCTTTAGAAATCAACTCCTAATATAAAGACACCAGGATTCTCAAGTAACCACAGTAGTTTATCCTGTCAATTCCCCTGTCTCTTGGTGCAAATGCCATTTCCCTTGCTAGAAATTTCATCACTTAAAAAAAAAACCCAGTGAAGATTCCCCATATCCCTTCAAAATGAGTTCCAATGCTTATCAAATCAGCAAGGAAGTGTTTCTGAATGTCCAATCTAAATGTCTACAGAAGGGTAGCCTATTCCCTCATATACTGGTCATTTTTTACCACAGTTTGGGAGTTGTAAACACATGTGAGCTGCTTTTATTATAGTGACTTGTCAACAGATCATCACATTATCACCTATAAATTATTTAGGGAAGTTGCCAAGGCTTGAAAAGTTTCTTGGGGCAGGGGGGCAGGCAACCTCTCTGTTTTATGACTGGTTATGGCAAGCCTCTAAGGAGATACAGAATCTTCTTGCTAGTTGGCCTTCCTGATTTGCAACATTTCAGAAATCTTGTGTATGTGTGTGTGCGTGTGTGTGTGTGTGTGTGTGTGAGAGAGAGAGAGAGAGAGAGAGAGAGAAACTTATTTTGTATCTTGTAAAGAAAGGAAACAGAGGTCAACACCCACTTAAGTAGTGAGGAAAAAGACCTCCTGGATTAGGCTTGAAGGCTGTGGTTTGACATTTTGGTCCCCAAACCACTAGCTTTGTCCACAGGCTAAACAGCCCTGGTACTATTTGGGTGGAAGCCCAAAACCCTATCTCAAGAGAGATCTAGGCTGGCCTAGAGAAAATGGGAAGGGGGCAGATGGTATATTCAATTCAGGCTGGATACCAGCTACAAAGAGGAAGTGTTTAGATAGTATCACAAGTCAACTGACCAAAGTAATGTTGCTCCAAGGCCTTTCACACCCTAGAGAATTTTTTAGTAAGGTCTGTTGATCCTGGGACCTAACCCTACTGTACTTCCAAGCTTCTGTTGATGATAACACTACAGTATTTTTACCACTAAAATCATGGTCCTAATGTGGAAGTTTGATGTAACACTGCTGCAGACGCCAGGGACAGAGAAATGTGGGGAAAAGAGAGAAGAAAAGGAGAAAGGCAAGGGAAGGAATTCAGAGGGGAAGGTAACAAGAAGGAGAAAGGACAAAAAGAGTAGGGAGAGAGTTAATGGGAAGGAAAGGGAGAAGAGTGTGGAAAGCATAAAAGGGGCAGGAATGGAATTCAGGAAGAGAGCAGAGGTAGATGAAAATAAATGACAGTGAAAAGAAAAAGACATGACAATTGGAAAACACTGAGCACAGTGCTTGGCAAATAGTCAGTGTTCAATAAATGACATGTAAGGAAGGTGCCATTATGATGCTATTCTCCATTCTACAGATGATAAGACTGAGGTTTAGAGAAGTTAAATAATTTATTCAAGGTCACACAGCTAGGGTTCAAGCCCATTACCCTCACATGTGTTCTCCACAAATAGGGGAGGAGGAAAGAAGAAAGCAGGTCTTACGACAGGGTTTGGTGTCAAAGAGATCAGGAAATAGGTTGGCTCAGAGATACTGTCTTTCCTTTTGGGCTTCAGTTTCCATATTAGTATCTTGAGGAGGCTAGCAACAATTAGTGGCTTTCAACTGAAGGGTACTGCCTCCCTACTGGGTGCTAGATATATGTGGGGGAAATTTGGGCTGTTACAGTAACTGACATCCTATTTGGTATTTGGTAGGCTGGTAGCAGGGATGTTAAACATAAACATATTCCAACATGCAAGAACATCTTACACAATGAAAAATTATTCCTCTGAAAATGTCAACAGTATCACTGTTGAGAAACATTTTTAGGTATCTACAGAGACTCTATGAGCTCTAACATAGTGCTTCCTACATGAGGAACGGGGGCTCTGTTATTTCAGGAGCCCTAGGACTTGATGGGCCTAGGACTCTGCCCCTGTGGTATCTTCTGAAGAGATAGATGGGAATGGGCCAGAGAGCTAAGAATGGGTGCCACATTACTTACACAGAGGCAGAAAAGGAAATGAGGATTTATAAAACAACAATTATCACCTTGCAAAGATTCAAGGGCTCTAGATGAGGCATGTTGTGCAGAAGCCCAGGGTATTAATTCAATCACTGGAGGGCAGCAGGAAGGTAGGGGTTAGAGTTAAACAGGAAGAGGACTTTTAAAGGCCTGCCCCAGAAGATGGCATCATAGGTAACTCTTTGGAGGTCTGGAAACCACTAAGCAGGTTGTGCCAAAAGCCCAATGGTTATTCTTAGCTTCTGGCTACCAGGGTTGGCTGGGTTGGAAGAGGGCAGCTGGGGATACTCATTTTCCCCCATATGGCCCTGCTGTACTGGAAGGAACCAGTAGCCTGTACATTTTATTTTAAGGCTCTTCTGAGTTAGAGGGCTGGAGGGGAAGGAAGGTTAACTCCTGCCCTGACCAAAAGGATTCTCTGTGGTGTGACTAGCTCAAGGTCCTTGGGAAGGTTATTTTTGGCCAGCTCCATGCACAATGCTATCAAGGGACCTCAAACAGCAGACTTAGGGAAGATTATCATAATTAGGGAAAGAGTATCAGAAAGGTACTTCTCTTATTTATTGCCTATTATTGGCCAGGCATTTTACATACATTAGATCCTATTTTAGTCTTCATAACAAACCATTTAAGAAAGTTATATTTTATTAACAGACAAGGAAACTGAAGGTCAGAGAAGTTACGTCTTGCCCAAAGACAGTGATGCAGGATGTTATAGAGCAGAGATTTTAGCTGAGAAAAGTGTAATTCTAAAATCTGAGCCATTGGCATAATTCATGAAGGATAAGTAGAGCTAGTGGCAGGGCAAACATTAATTAAACCTTTTTTTTAAAGAGAAGGGAAGTAGCTGGGCCAATGTTATGTGTCCAGAGAATGGTGGAGCTGCCCCTCCTTGTCATCTACCACCATGAGGCAGTATAGGATCTATGAGTTATACAGACATACTTTGAATTCTGCCACCAACATGCCTTGGATGAGTCACTTTATTTTGTTGAGCCTAATTTTCCCTATCCATTAAAAAAATACCATCTGTAAAAAGGGGAAATCAGGTTACCATGAGGGCTCAATGGGGAAGGATTTAGAAAGTGCCTAGTATAGTCTTGGCATAGAGGAGTTGCTCAACAAATGATGACTGGCAGTAGCCCTCAGTGGTAGGAAGGGGACCACAGGAGCCAGCTTCTACAACTAGAGTCCTTTGCCCATTTCCTAGTTGTTTTACAGTGAAGGAGAAGGGCCTTGACTTAAGGTTGAGATAATCTATAAAGCAGGTCAGAACCATGGCCAAAATACTAGGTTTTGGATGGGAAAGGAATGGCTCAGCACCAACCCCCACCCATTGCTTCCCACTAGGTGGCCTGTAACAAGGGCAAAGCCACCTCAGATTGGGCAGGCTGGCTGGAGCCTCTACTGCCTCACCTATAGGTCAAATGGGCCATCCCCCACCATTACTCCCATTACCGTCATCACCACCAACTAGGTCTGGCCCGGATGTTATATTTATGTGAGTTCTGGGCCCATGAGCACTTACTCATTGAAAACCAGGTCAGGGGCGAAGTAGAGCATCCTGGAGTTGACATTGGTGAAAGACCGCCAGCCCATGGCAAACACCATAAGCCCCATCCAGGAGTACTGAATGACTGCCATCTGGTCATCCACGTGCAAGTTGCGGAAGCCTGAAGACGGGGCAGAGGCAGTGGTCAGACTGGGCAATGAAGGGCTGAGTGAAGTCCCAGCCATCTGCTGGGCTGAGAATCGCTGAAACTCGGGCAGCTTCTGAGGAGCCCCAGGGAGCATCAATACTGAGGAAAAGGGGGAGAATAAACTATATGGTGGGGATAATATTCCTTGCTCTCTCTACCTCATTGGGCTACTCAAATGAGATGATGATGGAGGCAAAAACTGCTCTGTCAGTTGGAAGAGAATAATAATCTAACACTGCTTACAATGAGTGAACTCTTTTATATTACTTATATTAACCCATTTAATCTTCACAACAATCCAATTAATTAGGTTCTATGAGTAGCCCTATCCTGTGAATTAGTAAAAGTGAATCATGGAAAAGTTAAGAAACTTGTCCAAGATCATAAGGCTAGTGACTAGCAGACCACATTCCAAAGCCAAGCAGTCTGACTCCAAAGCCTGTGCTCTTGATTACTATGCCTTTCTAAAGATGTGTAATAATAATATCTCCTATATGAACAGCACTTTTCACTTTACAAATATCTTTTCCAGCTATAATCTTATTTTTCTCTTGTAACAGTCCTGGGAAATGGATATTATTACATATCAGCATACGTTGGAAAGCAATTCGATAGCCACTGCCTGCTCTATACCACCTTTAGGCTCTCTCTCTTTTCTCTGATCTTCTTTTGGATGCTTACTTCCTGTCCATTGTTTTCTACTCAACAAGTAACCTGGCTCTGCTAGTTTCCGACTCTATCGTTTCTGCCTACTACCATTAAAGTTCTTTATGACCTGCCTCCTTAGACTAATTCCTTGCCACTTATCTTTTCATAATTTAGGTTCTAGTTACAATGAAAAACTTAATTTGTTGAACACACCATACTTTCTCATGCCTCTGTCTCTCTGCTACCTCTGCACAGTCAGTTGCCTTTGTCTAGAATGTATTCACCCCTCCCTAGGCTTTCCATATGATAAATACCTACTCATCTTTCAAATTTTCACTGAAAAGCTACTTCCTCTGTGAAGTCTTTTCCAACTTATCTAAGCAGAAGACTTAGTGATTCTTCTTTCACCTTCTTACTGAACTTTGTGTAGCCCCACCCAATTATAACACTTAATACACAATATTGGAATTTACTTATGTACACATCTATCTCCTCCACAAGACTTGTAGATTCCTGAAAACAGGAACCATCCCTATTTCATGTTTTCTCATTAGTACATAGCACAGTTAAGACAGTTGAGTACACATTTTTAAAATATTAATTTAATATGTATTTAATTTAATAGTAATTAAGAGGACTAAGGACTCCCATTTTCTCTTCATTTTATAAAATGGGAATCAGATGATCTCCAAATTATCTCCCTTAATCTCAGAGAACCGAAGCTGCTAGATGCTACTTCCACAATACCACACAGAGATCAAATGTAGCTATATTCTTCTGGAGGTTTCCAGACAGTTGGATGCTTAGAGAATCACCTCAGAGCTCATCTCCTACCAGTATCTCAATTCTCTTTTCCCCAGAAGATCCAGAAATGAGGTATTGTTTTGCTATACCTCATTAGGAATGCTTCCATTAATTTAGATACAGTTTCTAAGTTTCCTGTTGATGACCTCCTTTAACTCTCACAATAACCTAGAGAGCAGAAAATGTGACACTCATTTTGCTAACAAAGAATTTGAGGGCTAGAGAAGTTAACGGACTTCCCCAAGTTCATGTAGTCTATGTGTGGCTGAATTGGGACTAGAATCTAGGTGTTCTAATTCTCTTCAGGGCTTTTCCCACTCTACTGCTGAAGGACACAGCTCAAGAACTGCTAAGTTCATGATCTTTTTGTAGCCATAGGCCAAGGTCTGAAGTATACACTATCTAGACATGTTGTTCTGCTTAGTTGGTCCTTGCCCACCCCAAAACCCCATTTCTCCTTTTTCTCTTCTCTTCTCTTCTCTTCTCTTCTCTTCTCTTCTCTTCTCTTCTCTTTTCTTCTCTTCTCTCTTCTCTGTTCCAAGCCTACCAAACATCAGGGATTCTTGAGTCCTCATATCACCACCATTGAGCTCAACTGATTGACTGCAATC
The DNA here is from genome assembly GCA_028646485.1 of Cryptoprocta ferox. Classification (NCBI taxonomy): domain Eukaryota; kingdom Metazoa; phylum Chordata; class Mammalia; order Carnivora; family Eupleridae; genus Cryptoprocta; species Cryptoprocta ferox. Next base: position 59,477,597 of record CM053579.1, read on the forward strand.
TTACCTCCCAGGCCTGAGCCTTCCATCTTCACTGTAGTGATATGCTGACAGACTAGCTGAAGCCTCAGACTTTAGAGTATTTCCAGACAGAAGTCATTTCTGTAGCACAGAACTCTTAGTACTGACTCTTCC
>CM053579.1:59477828-59512796 GCA_028646485.1 Cryptoprocta ferox
AATACTGATGCTTTTTTCACTCCTTGAGATGCCAGGGAGCTAACAAAAAGAGGAAAAAAGGGAAAGCTTAGTTTGGCTGTAATACTAACTAACTGTAATAATACTAATGGTCTTTACTGAGACCTACTTAGCACTCAATCCTAATTACTGTGTATACATCAGCAACACGGCAGGCTAATTTTCCTATAGGTCTAATATGATTACAATATCTAACTCTGTTTTCTAAGGCCCAGCCTTTGAAGTTGCCTGCTCAGATAGAATGACTATTAAGTAAGGGATGACTTGAGGAAACAGTAGCTCCAGCCTATAGGTTTCCTTCAGCATACCTTCACTTAACACCTATTTGGTACTGTTAGGCTATTCTGGAGAAATGAAGAGGAGTTATTCTCAGGTTTTGAAACATAGCAAACAGGTTAGGGAGCAGAGGCAGCTTCACTGAGATTCTGTTTTCTTGATAAAGTTTAGTCAATTATAATTTCTTAGCAATCTGCAGTGGAAACCTATAGTCCCATATCTAGTCTGGGAGAACACGTCCAAAGAAAGGCCAGTTGGGAAATCTTTGGTGTTCTAGTGCATTCAATAACTGAAGTCTTCAAATAAGATAATTCATCCCTGGGATCCATGCAGGAGCTTCTAGGCAAGGCTGATGGCAGCTTAAATTGATTTTAGTGAAAGCAGTGGCTTTAGTATTCAAGCCTCATAATAATGACCCATCATTTACACAGCATCTACTATTGTTTCAGCTCCTGTACTAGGTCCTCTTTATACCTAATCTGAATGTTGTTAACAATTTTCAAGTTAGTGATTGTTCTACCATCTCTGCAAATGAAAAAACAGAAGACATGTAGACATGTGATTAGCTCAAGGTCACACAACTAGTATATAGCTAAGATTCCAAATCAGAAGCATCTGATTACAAATGTACTGAAAACAATTCTACTCACCCACCCTCAACTGATAGTTATTATTTATTAAAGTCCAGGTACTATACTAGGCAATTTACTTATATGATCACCATCACAGAAAACTTAAAACAACAAAGTTTATTCGAGTAGATGCCTAGCACAGTGGCTCGCACAGGACAGGAACTCAATCTGTTGAATGAGCAAATAACTAGAACTAGTAGGTAATTATCAATAATATGGATAACAACAGTTCTTATAAACGTGGTAATTGGCTTCTTTTGAAACTACTATTTTAAATGACTCAGGGTCAGAGATCATTTCCTTGGATGAGCTATGGTGAACTGATACTGACTTGCAGACTTGTTAATGTTAAGGAGAGAGCTTCCGATTCTGAGGGTTGGGCTGAAGAAAGCCAAGGACTCCCAGTCATACAAATTCTGCCGTAATAAGTTGCACCATATTATTGTTAACACCACCAAATTAGAAATCAGGGAATGTGAGCCTAAATTCTGGCTTCAATTTGTTAAGTAACCAAATGGAATAAGTTAGTTAACCTCTCTGAGTCTTGTCATTTGAAATGGAAATAGCTCCTATGCTTAACAGGACTGGTCTGAGGATTAAGTGGAATCGCATGTATGAGAAGTTTCTCTCTCCTATAAAATAGGATAATTTAGGTGGTTGGCAACAGCTAGGAAAGACTAAACTGATTTTTGTTACACACATGGTATCAAGACATTCAGCTGAATAAGTAATAAGAATTAAAGAAACTTTCTATTTTATTTCTTTGTGTTTGTTTCCTCCCTTTGTGAACTCTCTGTTTTGGCACAGTGCATACACAACCAGAGTCCTTGGGTCTTCGTCCCAGTGATCTTACTGGCTAGTCAACCTCAGCTTCTCAAGCAGGGAAGGTGTATGACTGGGTCTTGTGAGTTAAAAAGACAAAATAGAGGCTTGATAGCCAACATGCAATGTCTTCAAAGGCAGCATCCAAGTGGGCTTAGATGAGGCTTTGGCCCCTCACTGTAAATCCCAGGGCTTCAGAACTACAGGGGCACTACACAGACTATGGGTAGAGTGGGATGAGGAGAAGATTTGGAATTAGGAGGGGACCTGGGCTCAAGTTCTGGCCCTGCTACTTTCTGACTGTGTAGCTGTAGCCAAAGCATGCCACTTCTTAGAGCTTTAGTGTTTTTATCTATAAAATAGGAAAAAGAATCCCTATTTTATAGGATTGTTATAAAGGTCAAATCAGGTAATACAAATGAAACTGCTCTGTTCACCATAAATTTCCATCTGAATGGCAGTTGTTCTTAGAAATCTTTGACTCCATAACAAGTTTAGGTTGTCCATGTTTCAAAAGAATCTTTGAGTTATAGAATTTGGGATGAAGAATCATTAAAGAGTTTATTCTTCATTGGTTTCCAAACTGTGTTCCTTGGAGCCCTAAGATTTTCAACAGTGACCTGAGGCTTCTCTTGATAGTGAGGGAGAGGCACTGGCTTTAAATCACCTAGCTCTACTTGGATCTATATACAATGTTTTTAAGAAATGAAGAGTTTGGCTGCTAAAGGAGAGTTGTGAATGCTTAGATAGACAAGCTTTGAAGTTTCTTCAAGCTCTAATATTCTAATAATCAGACCTGTTCAAATTTCAGATGGCCTAGGTAGAAAGTGAGTTCCCCATCACTGGAGGTAACGAAGCAGAAGGTAGACAGATACTTTGTATTTCTTTCACTATCACCTAATATTTCCTCCCATTACAATTCCTAAGGCAGTTTAAAGAGCACTAAGAGTTTCTTGAAGCAAAATTTGAAAACCATCAATTTAGTCCAAACTACTCCTCACACAATATAGATGAAGAAACTGAGACCCAGAAAGGGAAGGGGTCACACAATGAGTTACCAGCACAGCTAAAACTAGAATCTCAGTGTTCTGACTCTCAATCCTTTCTTTCTATCATATCATATTAAAAGAGTTCCTAAAGGTAATACTGAAGACAAAGTATCAGTCAGGCTCAAAACTATCTTTGCAGGTGAGCCTGTGTGTGTACATGTAGAAGAGTATCTTAAGGCATATAAAGTATGTCCACATGATCTGTGATTATGGGGAAATTGGCTGACTATGTATGTAGGTTGAACATGCAAACCTGATTGCTGTATGCTGATGTGAGGAATATGGGATACTCTATAATGCTGCTCTTTTCCTTGATTTATTAATTTTCCTTATTTTTAAAATGGAAATTATACCAATCTCTCCCCTCAATAGGGTTATAGTGAGGACTGCATGAGTTAATTGGCAGGGAAGGACCAGGCATGGTGCTGGCCCATAGGAGCAATTCACTAAATATAATCTCCCTTATCCCATGCCCCCACTTTCCATTTCCTTACCAGGCAAGGCCTTGGCCCACTTGACCACATGTACAAGTTGTCTTTCACCCAATTCATTAAGGCTAGAGAGCAAGGCTGCAAAGGAGTCGGGCTGGTTGTTGTCATGTCCAGCACACACCACGCCTGGCTCAATGGCTTCCAGAACATTCAGAAAGATGGGCTGACACTCATAGCCTTCAATGTGTGACACTGTCAGCTTCTGGGTTGGCTCCTCAGTGGGGCTGGTGGCATTGGAAGCCTCCCCTTCCTCCTGTAGTTTCAGATTACCAAGTTTCTTCAGCTTCCGGGCTATTGGGAAGGAAAGGAAACTTGGATTTATTATCAATGGCCAAACACACAACTCAGCTACCCTGTTAGAAAAGTTGACTAAGCTAAGAAAATAAGGATGTTCATTCTCTATGGTCACAAAATCTAAACTCCATAAGGACAAGTGCTCAGTTTAAGCACTGGTTGAATGAATGAATGATTCATCATCCCAAAGCCCTACTACACCCAAACTTTCATATCTTACTTTCTCATCAGTCCCACTCTGGATTTAATAAATGGGAATTTTCTTGTGTTACAGCATTTCCTACTGAATACTATAACAGCCTCAGATATTGTCAAACATTACATCCATAGTTGAACATACACTGTAATACACATATTGATTTCCCTTTTTAGCAAAGGGGAGATTAGGAAGCTAAAGGGCTGAAATCCCCAATATTATCCAAGAACTAACATAACGTCCCTAACTCTATACTCTGTAAAATGGGAGCCATACTAAGCAGACATCAGAAAGGATGATAGAAATAGCAGTATTTAAAGCATAATAATCTCAAACTCAAACCTGAAGAGCCAACCTCCCCTTGTGCCTGCATACACACAATTTATATAGAGGTCATTGGGCATCCTGATGTTTATTTTGTGTTGCTTTCCCTAGCATTTATATTGGAAGAAATGTAAATAATTGGAAAGGTCATAACTTTGAGGCCTAAGACAGTGAGTTGTACTGGGGAGAACCAAAAACCACTTTATGTTTAATCTCTTTAAAATAGCAATAATAGTAAGTAAAAAAATAAAACAGAAGTTGATTGTACAATTTAAATGGATAAATAGAACAAAACATGTTGTTGATATGTTTATGGATCATATAGAAAAAGATCTGGAACTGACTTCTGGAACTGACTTTCAGTTCTAATTAGAAAAATAAGTCTTGCAAAGTCCAATCATAGTGCAACTCAGTAAGTCAATGTAAGAATGGATCAAATGTTTGGATCAACAAGTAGGATAGAGAAGGAGAAAATGGTGGGGTTGGTGGTGTAAGAAAAGCACAGAGAACTTAGGGTAAAATAACAGGTGAGACTGGATAATCAATCCAGAATGCAAGATGACACTGTCCAGCAATCATTTCTGCAGGGCTTGCACAGTCAGTATTAAGGAGATATCTCATCCCCCACCTCCACCAAGGGCACAGGATTGAAGGTATGAGACCATCTTCTCCCAGATCTAGAGGCCTGGTCCCCAAAATATCTTGTCATGTGGTGAACCAATTGCTGACATGGGTTCTTGTAGGCATTTGCACAGTTTGGCAGTGCCTCCTCGATCTGTTCCCTTGGTACAGTTTCTAAAGGTAGACCCCATCACTCCCATCACTAGCAGTTTCTGGCTTTGAGCTCAGGAGCTGCCAGACCATGTCTGCCCCATTCCAGCCTGAAAGAGGACAGAGATGTAATTAGCCCTATGCCTGAGGTAACTAAGAAAAATAAAGATAACTTTTTTTCAGGGTCTTCCATGTGTCTCACTTCATGAACACATTACATCATTTAATACCACATGATTTTAGGAAGTTAGGAGTATTTTCTATACCTGTTTTATAAGTGAGTAAACTTAGGAAACACAGCCATCAAGAAAGAGAACCCAATAACCTGAACCTGGCTTGCTGACTACAAAGATTATGCTCTTTCTACTGTATCGTTCTGCTCCTCAAGGTCTCTGAAGCCTGAACCCTACTTCTAGACAAACAGCAGAGTTGAGGAGTGGGGCTGGGCTTATATTCCCTCTGACTTCCATCCTCACCCCTGACTCCAAACGTCAGTAATGAGCATCAAATCCAGAAGGGAAGAGGCAGGAAACTATGAAAACATTCCAGCCATGTGCCCAAAGAAGAAACAGGTTTTGGGGCAGTATAATGGCCTAAAAATTCATAAATGACAAAGTATGAAAGGTCAATAGAAATCATCTCATCCAGGAGTTACAGATTCAAAATACCTTCAGGGTCTACATAGGCAATAGAGTGGTGTGTGCTTGTCTGTCTGTGTGTGCGCATGTGTGTGGGTGTGTGTGTACAGGAGAATGGTAGGAACTTCAGTGAACTGGAATAAATGACTACTGGCTTTCCTGCCCCTGCCATGCGCATGCATGTGTATACACATACGCAGAAACTTAGAAGGCATTTGTGTAACATTGAAAAATCTTCCTGGAACTCCTCTGTATTACAAAGTTAAATTTAGTACTATTCCAAAGTTAAATTTAGTACTTAGCTACCATTTTTGGACTTCTAACATTAATCCAAATTTTCAAGTCAAAGATACAGAGGCTGAGTCCAGAAGGAGTGATCACCTACTGGCAGAGCTAAGACTAAAACCAGGGCTTTTATTCCTGATCCAGAGTTCTCTGTGCCACATCAGCTCTCTTTTTGACTAACTTGTTTCTACTCTGTCACAGTACTTGCCTCTCTGAATTTCTTCTAGATATGTACTGTCCAACACAGTAGCTAACCACATGTGGCTGTATACATTTAAATTAATTAAAATTAAAGAAAATTAAAAATATAACTCCTTAGTCTCACTAGCTACATTTCAAATGCTCAACAATGCAGACATAGAATATTTTCATCATCCAAGAAAGTTATATGGAATAAGCTGTGAATCTAGATTGTTCTCTGGGGCAGCTGTCTCATTTGTAATGCCCTACTCATGCTATTGATAAAAACGAAAAGACTCTAAATAAACTTTATACAGATGAATCCATGAGCTTTTCTAAAAGGTACAGGTACAAAGCAATTGGTGTTAGTGCAATCAGTGAAGTACGCTCTGTCACCTTGACTCTCCCACCAATGAGTCAGATCTCAGTGGGGTGATGACTCGTGGACCTAAGTAAAAGCATTACAAGCAAGATCAATATGTGCAGAGACTGTGGGGAGAATCTATCAACATGAAATAATTCCCCTTCTCTACATAGTGCTAATGAGAACTTGGCTGGTATTTTCACATCCTCCTCCTCTAGACCTATATGGCATCTGCTTGAGGAAAAGAAGCTGCATTCCCAGTTGCCTCTAAGACCTGGGTAATGTGTTGTCCCTGCAGCCACACTGCCCAAGCTGCACCAGGTGTTCTGGCCTCTCTGCCTGAAGAGGGTGACTGTACTGAACGTAATTGAAATCAGATTCCATTCATTCTGTTAGGGGATCCTCTGTTCTCTTTCTGCAGCAGAGACCCACATGTTGCTAGACGACTTGGAATGCTGGACAATGAGGCTTGCTAGTCTCAGCTGTTATCCAATGCCCAAAGGTCTTGTTTTCTTCCATGAAGGCCACCCGCACACCCCTCCTTCCTCCTGCACCTGAGCCCCAGAGTCAGATCTAACTCTTTCATGTGAGGTACAGGTCTGCCAACTCCTATTATGGCAGAGACCCACTGGTTTACTTAAATTGAGTGGTGAATCCAGGAGAAAAGGGATAGTAAAGGTGGATAGTCTTAATGGTGTTTGTTGTTTTGCATCTCTTCCCTATCTTTCAGTCTCAGGTCAGATCAGTGACAACAAAGGGCCACTGGAAAGTTACTTCCCTGTCCCAACCTGCTCTGTAGGGGACTGGAGCACCTGACATGATGTCTGGGGATTCTGCTGCCTGGATCCTATGGAGAACTCACTTTTTAGCCGGGTGGTATTAGACCCTTATGAGGGCTGTCTCTAATAGTGCCAGAAAAAGATTTTTCAATTCCGGTTCCACAGTGCATCCCCAAGGGGAGGTAGATGTGATTAATGTGTAGCTTCCATAGCCACTGTGATAAGTAGGTACTGTTACAGCCTCATTCCTTGCCACCTCATGATAGAGGCTTTCTTATCCATGGGCAGGGACAAGACAAGGTGAGGTTAAGTTCCCAATGTTTTAGAAAACTGGAATCACTATCCCTAAAGTCAAGGATGTTTCTATTCTTCATACCTCACCATAAAATTTGGAGCATAAAAAATTACTTTCTGTGGTAGGTGGACTTCTGAGATGGCACCCAACAGTCCCAATACCTGGTTGTATACACATATTATTCCAGTTATTTAATCAAACACTAATCTACTTGTGTTTGTGAAAGGATTGGGTAGATATAATTAAGCTCAAAATTCAACTGAATTTGAAGGTTGGTTATCCTTGATGGGCTTGACCTAATCAGATGAGCCCTTAAAAGAGACTGGGTTCTTTCTGGAAAGACATTTATGGAGTCAGGGGGATTCAACATAAGGAAGAGTCTCTGTTGCTGGCTTTGAAGGTGGAGGGATCAACATGCCAAGGAATAAGAACATATTCTAGGAGCTCAGAGCTGCCTCTCTCTGGCTGATAGCCAGAAAGGAAAGGGGAACCTTAATTATACAACTGCAAGGAACTAAATCCTGCCATAATCACATGAACTTTGTTGAGAACCCTGAGTTCCAGAATAAGTACAGGCTGGACAATACCTTGATTTCATACTTGTGAAACACTGAGCTGAGAAACCAGTGTCAGACTTCTGATTTACAGAACTGTGAACTGATAAATAGATACTGTTTGAAGTTACTAAATTTGTGATGATTTTTTATGAAGCAACATAAAGCTAATACACCTTCCTTTACAGGAGTGTGGTATATGGCAAGATAAGAGGTTTCAGAGTCAGACGATCTTGAGTTCAAATCCCAGCTCTGTAAATTACTAGCTTAATAACTTTGAACTCTTTGCTCTCTCAGCTTTTCTGAGATTCAGCTTTCTCATTTGTAAAATGGGAGTACCACCACCTAGTTCTTAGGACACTTATGGGAACCAAATGAGAGAGGCTGTTTGGCACATAATGAGCCCTCCTTTACTCTCCATCCATTTCTAAAGAGTAGGGAGTGAATGGCTTGCAGGTGACCTAACTCAGGCATGGGGAAGAAGGAACAGCAGGATTAAGGTAACCAAATACAACAGAGAAGGGAAGAGTATAACACATTTATGAGATGAAAAACAGTAATTGAGTTTTTTCTGCATATAACTGGCTATAAAACTGAATTCAGATCTTAAGTGTAATTCTAAGTGCTAAGTAAACATAGAGATATGTTTGGTACAGGGCTGAAAATTCTTTGTGAAACCAGACCAGGCCATACTTACATGAATGTATTTGAGTATGTATGTGTGCAGGTGCTTGTATATTACAGTGCTTAAATACAGGGGTCATGATCTCAAATACCTTCACTAGTCAGGCAGATATGTAAATGAGGAAAATAGTAGAGTGAACATAAACAGGGTGGGGTGGGGACAGTGAAAAGTAATTGATACTCTGCCTAGGGGCAGTCTATGTCAATTTTCTAAACAAAGACTGTGCCGGGCAAACAATTTTGTAAGTGAATATGGGGAAAGCCAGTTTGTGGCCTCTGACTTAAGTCATTCCAGCCATCTTTTCATCCACTGGGACTGTAGTCAGAGGATCTCACTGTATGACCTTGGGGACATCCTTTTCCTTCTTTTGCACTTAGTTTTCTCATATATGTATAAAAAGCAATAGTTATGAGCAAAGAATTTGGAGTCATACTATGTGTTGTAAGCCTGGCTCTACTGCTTACTAGCTGTGTGAATTTTGGACAAGTCCTAGCCTTTCTGTACCTCAATTTCCTCATCTGTAAAGTGGGGATAATATTAATACCTAATGAATAAAGTTTTTAATGAAGAATATATAGACACTGTGGTAGGTGCCTGTGAGTAGAGGGATGATTCTACACCACCAGAAGGACTCTTTAAGACTGAAACATGATGAAAAAATGCACTCAACTTAAGGAGGAACAATGCGATGATGATATCAAAGTTCTAAAATGTTATTTAAAATAAAGTGCTTTTTATTATTTTGGTGATGTTCAGAGTCTTATGGGATGTGTGACCTTGAGCATATCCCTTGACTTTTCTTATATCTCAGTTTTCCCAACTGAGATATATTGGTTCATATCTGACCTGACTACTGCATAGTATTATTATTAGGAGGAATTTAGATGATTTCAGTGAAAATCCTCTGAATATAGTAAAAGTGTATGCCAATGGGCAGGCTATGACGTTTTCCAATAATGGATCTTTAGTTAGAAAATATTTTTAAAAATTGCTTAGGGTGGCAATCTATAAGAGGTATTGCCTTCCACCTTGGGCAGCTGGTCTCAAGCAAAGGTCAAGGGACAAACTGACAGGTTTCAGAATCCTAAGATAATAATAGGATCTATCTCACAGAGTTGTTTTAATTTTCCCTAACAGAAAGCATGCTAAGACAAAGGTGCTTACAACAGAGTAAATTCTGTAAGTCAGTAAGTTATGCTTTTTACTTTTGTTAGCTGCTAAGCCTCACATTGCTCTGCTTCATCCTCTTTATTTTTTTCAAGTTTATTTACTTATTTTGAGAGAGAGAGAGAGAGAGAGAGAGAGAGGAGAGGAGAGGAGAGAGAGCCAGAGCTGGGGAGGAGGGGCTGAGAGAGGAACAGAGAATCCCAAGCAGGCTCTGTGCTGTCAGCACAGAGACCAACTTCAGGCGCTTGAATTCACAAACCATGAGATCATGACCTGAGCCCAAGCCAGGAGTCAGTCAGTCATTTAACCAACTAAGCCACCCAGGCACCCCCACCCCCTTTATCTTAAGCAGGTAAACTTCTTTCTGAATAAGGTAACTGACGAAACATATAGAATGGAAATCTATTAGGGATTAAAATCAATTAGGAGAGAGAATCAGAGTTGTAAGGGCCCTAGACATCAAATCTACTATAACAACAAAGGCTTAAGAGTTCTAGAAGTTCCTTTAAGGGCCTCTGAGAGAAAGCGAAGTGGGCCTGAACATATGGCTACTTCTTTCAAACTTGAATAGCAGTGCTTTAGTTTGTATCTACATTTGGGACTCTTCGTCAGATTTTGTTTGAAGAACAGGTTCCATTGCCAAGAAAATGTTTGAAGGCCCCAGATCTTTTCTATTCCTTCCTCTCCCATCCAAACCAATCCCTGTTTAAACTATGAGTAGACTGAAGGCCAAGCTAAGTTTTGCCCCAGGTCACACAGCTAGATAGTAGCAGATCACAAAAGACTCAGGTACCCTGACTTCTAGGGTGGTACTCTTTTCATTTCATCAGGCTGAACAGCATGTGATTGGGGAGAAGGGTCAGTTGGAGATGAGTGGGGAATAAGTAGGACAGGGACAAGAGACAGGAAACAGAGCCAGTCCTTGGCAAGCATGGAATGAAAGATTAGTAAGGGGTGCATCCAAGTGTAAGGGTACACTAATAAGTGTAGGCCAAATTTTCTCAGGCAAGAAATTTCCTTGGTCCTCTCCCCCATGCTTCCATTCTCCTCCCAGTCCCAATTTTGAGTCAGAGAAATAGCTGGCAAAAAGAATATCAAATTTTATCTTTCAAGGTTTATGTTGGACTATTTAGTCTAATGGTTTTTAGTTCATGGAGGAGTAAATGTAATTAATAATAGAATGATATGCAATTTTGCATATCTTTGCCAAAGCACAGGATCTGGAAGAAACTATTTCCAAGTCTCTCTCTGACTAGTGAGCCAGAATAAAGGGGGTCACTGTCCAGATGCCATCCTGGGTGAGGGGCACATATTCATTACCAAAAATCTGCTCATGTAAAACTGCAGAGCCTGGAAATGCTTTCACATACCAGGCTTTTCCACTGGAAAAAGTAACTACATGAATTTAGGGCATACATGCTTTTACAATTATATTTAAACTGACATTAAAAACAAATGTGAAACAGCCCAAGCTGAACAGGTCAGCATGACCTGGAAAGCAAACTAGAGGGGGAAAAAAAAAGAAAAAAAAAAGAAAAGTAAAAAAGGCCCAAAGTTAACAGCATTAATTCTGTCAGTCTGTTGTAAATAAGAAAATACCATTGATGTATTAATGGCTTTATTAAGGAAAATTCACTAGCAGAAATATGCAACGTTCAAACAAATAGAAAGCAGTTAAAAAATAAATTACATTAGCTTTTCAATCCACATTAGGGAACCTCTTGTTGGCCTAGAGATTCAAATTCTGTCCCAAGGAGTGGGAAACTCCACTCCCTCCTGATGTTTGGCTTTTTTCCAGAATGTTGCTGACTCAGGAAAAGGAGCAAGCGGAGAGGGAGAGGGAGAGGGAGGGAGAGAGAGAGAGAGAGAGGGAGGGAGAAGGGTGGAGACTGGAGAAGGAAGAGGGTGGGAAATGCAGGTCCCAGGCAAGGCAGAAAGAGTGCTTGGACTCTCATATTTGTCTGCCCTTGGTCCCACAGACTCCACATCCACCAGAAGGAAACTGGTTTCAATATGGAGCCTTTGGGACAAGACAGAGAATAGCGAGATATTACAAACTCTAAGTGTTTCTCCACTTAGAATAATGCAAAGTTGAAGGCTGGCTTGAGAGAAGAACAAGACCTCACACCTGATGGAGAGGCAAGTGGATGATGTGATTGAGTAGTGGGGGATTATGGGCTACTAAGGCTAGAAGTAAAAGGTACAGTCTGATCCACTTTCCTCCTTCATCATAACTTCAATAGGAAATAAGAGAAATAGGTACTGGTTTTTAGATTCTGCCTTCCTCCCTCTTTATGAAAGGGTTAAGAGTATGTGCTTCTGAAAACAGAATCATCTTGACTTTGGGAATAAGGAGAAAATAACTGACTCTAGTCTCCTGGTCTGTTTGGAGAGAGGGGCCAGCTAGCTTCTTAGGGCTGCTTCTTCAGGAGAAGCAGAAATCCAGGCCTGTTTGCTGAACTTATATGGATCAGCTTCTGTCTTCATCTCTGTGATAGAGGCTAAGGTTAAAATCTAGGTCCTTGGCAATGGTCCAGCAGAATGGTAATAAGGGGAAACTCATGAGCTGAATAATGACCAAGTAAAAATGGCCACAGGAGCCTCAGATAGACATAGTGACTTCTTGTTTTAGGAAGCACCCTGAGTCCCATCAGCAAAGCTTCTTCCTGGCAGCACACTGTGGAAAGTGAGCAACCAAGCCAGAGCTTCACTGCGTCCATCCACCTGAATGCCACCACATATGAGCCAGAATAATCAAAAAACACGCTGCTAATGCCAAGTCATATTACAGAAATAAACAATCATGATACTGCTACATGAAGGATAATTGATATTACTTCTTAGAGATAGTCCTCACAACATCCCTGTGAGGTAGGGAAATGATCAGTTCCATTGTAGGGAGTCATTAACCAAGAGAGTAGACCCTAGCCCCAGTGGTGGAGTCTGTGTTGAGGAGCAAGAGCAAGAGGCCCTAAGCTTCAGATTCCAGGTACTTCCAAATTATCCGTTAGAACCTTCTAGAACCCTCAGTCTGAATGAAGTTGGTCAGCCTTTCTTTGGTGTCTAGTTGTTTTGAGATGCTTGCAATTGCCAACCCAAATTTTTTCTAATATGAAAGAGAGACACTGTGGAATAGCAGTCCCCATAATCATATGCCTGAGTGAGGTCCTCTGTTGTAGGAGGCAGCATGCAAAATTTGGGAGTGAGGGTGGCTGCCATTTTAGACTGGGGGTTTTCTTTTCTCTTTTCCTACCTACTTGTAAGACAAACAAGATGGAAAAATGGAAAATTCTTTACTCAAAGTTGTTTACCCCCTTTCTTTTCTGCTTTATTGACAAATATACTAAAGTGCATATATATATATATTTGTGTGTGCCTCTTAGTACACAGTGGGCAAGAATTAGTTGGTGAGAATGGAGGATGCGGAGGAAAGGAGGGGAGGCAGAATTTAACAGCCTTTTCTGCTTTATTGACAAATATACTAAAGTACACACACACACACACACACACACACACACACATATATATATATATATATATATATATATATATATATATATGTGTGCCTTTTAGTACACAGTGGGCAAGAATTAGTTGGTGAGAGTGGAGGATGCGGAGGAAAGGAGGGGAGGTAGAATTTAACAGCCTCATTACAGCTACTCAGAGCCCAACAAAGACTCCCTATTTGGTCTTCTGAATTTCTTGCAGCAGCCAAACAATCCCATAATATTAAAAGCATTATTATTCAGCCTGGAGATGGGAATGCTTTGAAATTACTGTCTCTGTGCCTAACAGCTCACTAATCAAAGCTTGCATGCCTCATTTTGCACCCTGGGGAGAGTCCTCAGTCTCTTTCAGTTTCATTGTGGCCAGCATGACACACCACCCTGTGCAGGCCTCGGCTGGTGACCTTTAATCTTAGTCAAGATCCAGATTTTCTTCTTAGTTCCAAATGCCAGTCCAAGTTCTCTGCAGGTGATTTCTTCAGGATTTGTGCTTACATTCTTTAAATTGCTGACTGCTAGAAGGCTGAAATGTCAATTTTCACTTTAGCCACAGAACCATTGGTCCAATGGGGTTTTAAGCAGGGGAAAGAAACACATTTCTTAAGAGATCTAAAAAGTGCAGCCAGGATTAACTAGACTGAGGAAAATGGAACTTTATTCTAGAAAATGTGTGACCTAGGGTAGTGATGCTGTTTCTAGTTTACTTCCTAGATACCTGTTGTCATGGAAATATTATCAATAATAGGCAATCTGAAGGCTCTACTGATTTCTGAGTGGCTGTGTACTTTTTTCCCTTAGTTCTACTTCATACAAACATGATCCCAAAGGATGTGCAAAATCCTCTAAAAAAGCATCTTGCTCAAGTAAATTGTCTATGTATAATTTCGGTTCAATAAGAAATATCTTAAAACGCTTTTGTGATCTTGAGGACTACATTCTACAATTTGTGAAAACAGGTGGCTATCTTTTAAAAATTTCTTTTCATGTTTATTTATTTTTGGTAGAGAGAAGGAAAGAGAGAGGGAGAAAGAGCATGAGCTGGAGAGGGGCAGAGAGAGAGGGTAACAGAGGATCTGAAACAGGCTCTGTGCTGACAGCAGAGAGCCCAACACAGGGCTCGAACTCACAAACTGTGAGATCATGACCTGAGCCGAAGTCGGACGCTCAACCGACTGAGCAGTTGGCTATCTTTTTAAATCAAAAGTAGGAGCACCTGGGTGGCTCAGTCGGTTGAGCGTCCAACTTCGGCTCAGGTCATGATCTCACAGTTCGTGAGTTCTAGCCCCGCGTCAGGCTCTGTGCTGATCACTTGGAGCCTGAAGCCTGCTTCGGATTCTGTGTCTCCTTCTCCCTCTGCTCCTCCCCCACTTGTGCTCTGTCTCTCAAAAATAAATAAATGTAAAAAAAAATTTAAATAAATAAATCAAAAGTAAAATGTTTTCAAATAAGCAGTTATGTTATTTCAAATAATTTGTTTCTGAATTGTTATATTTAGAAAATACTTGCCTTTGTATATATGACCTATTGTGTGCTGTGCACTCTTAGCTTTCTGCCTACTGCCTTCAAAAAATATTGCCTATGATATCATTTTACTCTCTCAAGAGCAACTGAGGGATTTTAGAGCACTTACAGCAAAAGTAAACAACAATAAAATATTTCTGCTCCTATTACACTTTAAAAACTCAAGGATTTTAAATAGAAATTTTATAAGTAAGATACTCATTGAAGTACCAGATATGGGTAATCATCAATTTTGATGATTAGAAAAAATTATTTACGAAGACAGACTACAACATGTATGTGCTGTCCCAGATAATTTGGATTGAAGGAATAATGAGATACAGTCTCTGGTTTCTCCACATACAAGTTTGCTTGAGAACTATAATTAGAGAGAAGTATAACCTTTTCCCTCCAATGTTCCACCAAATATTTATGTAATCAACCATAGCATGGCAATCTAGACCATGGAGAACAGATTTCAAGAGTTGATTCAAAGGTGATACAGAGACCAGAGAACCAAGGAACCAGTACCAAAGGCTACACTGTAATAGTAGAGAAAGAATAGGCCCCAGTGGTGACTGGGAGTACACAGGCCAATTCTCATCCAAAATAGAAGTGGAGGGTAGTGATATATGTTGTGTGCCTACTATGTACCACTTTCTTCATAAACTTACAACATTTAGGATTCCCATACTATAGTTGTGGAAACTTAGGCTCAGATATCTAAAGATTTGTCAAAGGTCATTAAAATAGTAAGTGGCAGAGCCAGGACTAGAAATGAGGCCTGTCTGTATCTGAGTGCATTACACTATTTCCATAATACCACAGGACTTGTTAAATCAAAAAACATAAAAGAAAGAAAAGCAGAGGTTGTAAGTGCTGAGTCACATGTACACACTGATATCAAAGTTCATGGGGGCAATTCTGCTCCTTAGTTAGGCAGATCTGTAGGAGCACTCAGGTATCTGAGAATTGTGTGTAGCAATAGCATATTTAGCAATGTGACTTACCACTTGAATCCCCTCTACCTCCTGTTCAGCAGACAGCAGAGTTATCATAATCAATAATGTGTAACTCGGTTACTGGGATTTTCTCTCTTCTCCTTTGACTCTAATTAGAGTCCTAAAAATCTTCAGCTTGGATACAAGTGGTAAGTGAGTGGGGGATGGTCAGAGAGAGAAGGAGACACATAATCTGAAGCAGGCTCCAGCCTCTGAGCTGTCAGCACAGAGCCCGACACGGAGCTCAAACCCATGGACTGTGAGATCATGACCTGAGCCAAAGTCGGATGCTTAACTGACTGAGCCACCCAGGCGCCTCGGTCATGAAGCCATTCTTGACTGATTCTCCTGATGAGCAATGGCACACACATCAACATAATAGAAGCCCTTGGCTAAGGGTGTTGTCTGCCTATAGGATAAAGTATTTATCTATACTCAAGTTTTCCAAAGTATATTCCAGAAAACAGTGGTTTTGTAGGATATTAACAGGTGTTATATGAAAAAAAAGTGTTCCTGTGGTTGAATTAAACTAGGAATCCTGAGTTACCAAGCTCCTCAGGTTACTTTATTGCAGTACTTGACAAGGTCTGTGTTATGCTAAAATATACTGTAAATCTTCCTGAGCAGGACCGTAATATGTAGATTTACATAAATTATTTGACCTTAAAAATCATTTTTCATGGACCATGTCATTGAACTAGTTTTCTCAGAACCCATGCCAGGAAACACTCACCTAGACCAAGGCAAGAAATTTGTATAAGGGAAGGACTTATGTACATGGTCAGTATTTGTAGGTATCAAACCAAATGGCACAACTAACCCAGGAACCAAGGCTGCAGTCAGAGGTGTTTAGCAAAATTTGGTGCTAGACTTTTTTTTTCTTTCTCTCTCTACCTGGTCTACTGTGTATTTTTATGAAGTTTAAGTCATATATATATATATATATATATATATATATATATATATACCACACTTACAATCCACTAATTGTCCTTAAAACGCAAACATGTAAAGTAAGTCAGTCAGAGAAAGACAAATGCCATATGATTTCACTCACATGTGGAATATAAGAAACAAAACAGATGAACACAGGGGAAGGGAAGGAAGAATAAAATAAGATAAAAACAGAGAAGGAGGCAAACAACAAGAGAATATTAACTATAGAAAACAAACTGAGGGTTGCTGAAGGGGAGGTGGGTGGGGGGATGGGCTAAATGGGTGATGGGTTTTAAGGACGGCATGTGTTGGGATGAGCACTGGGTGTTATATGTAAGTGATAAATCACTAAATTCTACTCCTGAAACCAATACTACACTATGTTAACTAACTTCCATTTAAATAAAATCTTGGAAGGAAAAAAACCATACAGACACACAAAATGATATGGGGATATATCTATCCCATGTCATAGATCTTCAGCTGCCTGAAATCCAAAAATTTGAGCATAATAACGGAGTCCATTTTCAATGTGGTTTTAGCTTCCCATCCCCATTTCCCCAGATCTGACCATTTAAACTACCTACTATTCCTCAAACTTTAAAAATTTTTTAAATGTTTTTATTTACTTTTGAGAGACAGACAGAGTGAGCAGGGGAAGGTCAGAGAGAGGAGACACAGAATCCGAAGCAGGCTCCAGGCTCTGAGCTACCTGTCAGCACAGAGCCTGACGTGGGGCTTGAACCCACAAACCGCGAGATCATGACCTGAGCCGAAGTCGGCCGCTTAACCGACTGAGCCACCCAGGCACCCCTATTCCTCAAACTTTCAATGTACTTTTCTTATGTCTCTGTGCCTTTATTCAAACTGTGCCCTTTGCCTTGAATGCCCCTTCCCTTCTGTCTCATTCAACTTCTTCCTAGTCATTCCCTCCTTATTGTTTAAGATATATTCATTATCACTGTCTGTCTCCCCTTGTTTAAATATTTGAGGTCAGAGATTTGCTCCCCAAAATGCCTACCATAGTGTCTGCCACAGAGTGGGCACTAAATAAATATTTGCCAAATGGGGGCACCTGGGTGGCACAGTCTGTTAAGCATCTGACTCTTGATTTTGGCTCAGGTCATGATCTCATGGTTCGTCAGCTCCAGCCCCATGTCTGGCTCTGCGCCGACAGTGTGGAACCTGCTTGGAATTCTCTCTCTCTCCCTCTCTCCCTCTCCACCACTCATGCATGCTCATTCACATGATTACTCTCTCTCAACAATAAATAAATAATCTTAAAAATATTTTCCAAGGGGATAAATAGATGAGGAAATTGATGGAAAGATGAAAGGACTAGCTAGTTGGCTAGTTGGAAGAATGAACAGATAAATAGATAGATGAATAAATGCTGTGAAACTTGTCTTCCAAAGACCCATGCCGTGAATAGTGTTTCATCACTGGAATCATTCTCTTGTATCCAGAACATGTGATCCAGAAGCAACTCAGGACTGCTCTTTAGCATAGAGAATGACGAAAGAGCTGGCATCAAGACTGTCTTCAACACTGGAAACCACAAGGATGTTCATAGTGTCCATGATGACATCAGATCATAGCCATGGGCTCGCTGAGCCATTTTCTCAACTAGAGAATCCTAGAGGTTGTTTAAAACCTGCAGATCTGTTAACAGTTTTGAGTCTCAGATGTAAAGTTCAGTTTTCTAGTAGGAAAGAGACTTCTCCAATATGCTTAAGTAACCTGTGAACAAAATGCTGAACACTTTAGATTCTCACATGTTCCAGGTTTATTTTCCTCTTCTGGGTTTGGCTGCTACATGATATTCCTGAAAGGCCCACCATCTTCCATGGTCCAGGAGAAAAGGGAGTAAGCAGACGCCAATGTCATTTATTAAAAGCTGAGAACTCAAGAGTTGCAAAATGCAAAAAGAAAAATGTTTGGAGGGAATAGGAGGTTTCAGTGAGAAGGAGAGGGTTAGGAGAGAAGATGGCAGGTCAGGGCAATTCTTTCTTTCTCATTACACCTTGGAAACATGAAGTATATCCTTGGCAAGTGCAGACAAAAGTGAGTGATGGCTGTGTACTATTCTAATTATGGTCTGTGAAAAACCCACAGCTAATTCACCAGAGGGAAGGTCATTTTCTGGACAGTTATATTTATAACTATTTTCTTACACTAAAAGTAGGCAAGAGGTTTAGATTCTTGAAGCAGTTGGCATTGTGCACTTTTCCAAAAGCAGCCAGAAATGAACCAGATTCAAAGAAAGGCCTATCCTAGTTGTGAAGGGGCAGTTAGTTAATAGCCTGAAGGTAGTCTTTAAGGGATCCACTCTGGAATCCAACCACCCCTGGAAACACCAAGAGACACCAAGAGCTGCTAAAAAAAATAAGCAATGAACATGCAGATAGGCCTAGAAACAGAAAGGAAAAAGCTATGTGCTTTAAGTATCTCTGAGTTATGGAGACCCCATCACCAAACAGTAGATGGAACATTACAGAGAAACAGTTAGAGATCTTGAGGCCTCAAGACCATGCAAGCATCAGCTATAGTGTGCCAGCTTCTCTAAGATACAAGTATAACCCTTCTGTCCTCCACTCCCTCAATAATCTGTATATCCAATCTATTTTTGGACACATAATATACCTTACTAGGTGTAATCTGAGATAGCTAAAATTACTATTCAAGTCAAAATACTCAAGTCTAGACTATCTATACTTCTGAGAGCAATGGATACATAATCTGCAAAAAGGCTAATAAGCTTTCTCTTTGACTTTAGACACAGAATCACAAAATGGTAGTGCCATAAAGATCTTTGGTAAATCTCATTATCTCAATTTTATGATGGGAAAACCGAATCTAATAGGGGAGAAGGGACCCAAGGCCACATTCCTAGTTGCCATTTCAGGATACCATTTTGAGTTGACTGATAGGAAGAATAAAACAAAATTATATGAATTTTCCTTCGATGTGATCAGAATGTCTATGCCAAACTCAAATCTTATGAAAAGGGAAGTCTATTGCTAAAGTATTTAAAAGGCCACTCTGCATTTATGTTTTCTATCATTTTTCCATTGTTTTAAGTAAAGATGTAGTGTACATTGAATTTTCAAGTTAACCACAAACTTGAGAAGGGTTTCCGGCAGAGAATCAGGGAATGTGGAGGTAACTTTAGCAAAATGGAAAGATTTGTTTTTCAAACAATGGTGTTTAGGTGGGTAAACACTTGGGATGTTACTGCCATAGTACTTGAATATAATATATGATTCCCTTAATTACTATAATTGGCTTCAAAACAGGATTTTGATGGTACTTTTAGTTTGAAGTGATCAGAAGTGATTTCTGGTGATGCTCTGTCTGTTGGAATTGTTACATATTATAGGGTGTGACAAGTAATTCAGGGTAAAAGCCAATTGGTAAGTGCCTTGAACAGCTGACCATCTATATTACTAGTGACATCACTGTCATAGTAAGCCCTCACATTTGTCTAGTATGTTGTCATTTACCAAATATGTTCACATTCATCATGTCTCTGTGAGAGTGATATCTCTAAATTACAGATGAAGAAATTGAGGCCTACAGGGGTACTGTAAATAATGGATCTGGGCCTTTAACTTAGATATGCCTGACTCCAAAGGCAAGACCACTTATATAATATCAAGAATCCTTGTATATTGTAGACATTTCTTCAAGTTTGTCAGCCTGAGCTCTATTGTCTAGTATGGTGCCTTTGTATATCATAAACATTTAATAAATATCATAGAAATGGAGCTGAAACAAAACCCATTCACAGCACTTCTCATCTTCTTTTCATTGTGCTGACCAAGCCCGTTCAAATTTGAGCACTCTATCCAATAAATCAATTTGAAAACTTACTGTACCTCTCTCTCCATGAAATTTACAGATTTATGCCTGACTGATATACAGAGAAGTGAAATTATCTGGTATACACAGACTCCTTTTCAAAAACGGTTCTCTATAATCATGTCACAGACTGCTTTATAATGGAGGATATTGGCTGAAACATGAAACTAATTTTAAGATTTTGACCCAAATTTTATGAAAACTTTTGTTGCCATTAAACATCACCTGCATCAAAGTGGGCTTGCAATTCATATCGTCAGATTGAAAAACAAGAGGTTCTCTACCAGGGAGCCCCCATCTCTTACACACAATTCACAGAGGGCCAAATACTGAGAGCTGAGTGTTCCAGAACGCTCACCATCGGGTTGTAACATTCATATGAAGAAAAGTTCCTCTTATCAGTCCCTTTGTCACCTTTCCTGGCTTTCCTTCTGCACTTCTCCACCCCAGTCCTACTTCTTCCTCCCCACCATAGACCACAATTCTTGGATTTCTCTGGAGTATAACAAGCAAACAAGAACAAGGTTGGTTTTTCTCAGATATTTGAGTCTCATTTAATGTGGCTGCCTGGAAAACTACTCACAGAGCATCTGCCTGCCATGTCTGAAAGTACTAGCCACTTTTTGATATGGTTCTGTTACAACTGTTTCAAATTGAACATGAGTTAATTTATTTGCAGGATTTTGGTCTGTGTAAAGACTATTATTGTCCTGTAAAGGAGGGGAGGATACAACAATATGAAGACCCATACATTGAGAACAAGTTGGTTTATATGAACAGGTACATGGATAGAAGTATTGAGCACCTCACAGAAAGCCGGAGATGGAGGAGTGCTCTAAATTAGCTTTGAGAGGGGGAGGGGAAATGGCAGGATTCTAGGAACTTGGGTTTTCCAGGCTGATAATGAGTAATCATGTAGGAGGCTACAGTTTCAGGCATTCAGAAATGAGCTTGCTTTTCTTCAAGTTCCATTTCCAAATCAAAGTAGACTAATGAGTTTGCTTTTTTCATGAAAGGTACTTCTTTTTGGAAGCAGCAGGCAGCAGAGAGTACCCTGCCATTGTGCAGATATAAACATGAAGAAATGATGAATTTGGAGGGGAAGATATAAGTGTAAGCCAAGCCTTGCTGGAATGGTGACAGTGCTCACAGTAGACACAGACTAGGGGACAGAGAGCCTTATGATGAAGGGTTGCCCTTGAAAAAGCTGTATCTTCCTTCTGTTAAGCTACAGTGCTACTGAAAAAAAATGCTTTTGGAAATTATCAATAGATTTGCAAAGAAAAGGAAATGATTAAAAGGCCTGCTCAACCCTGGGAGAAATGGGATAGGAAACTGGCTCTGCTTGGCAGTCTAGTCATAGGCTGCAAAGAGAAGCAGCTTCTCATTCCAGATGGCCAGCCCTACAATATAGGAGTAGTTAACTAAGGATATTCCTGGTTGTTCAGGACCAGCTTGTGCCTGGGTCATCCTGTACCTGTGACTATTCTTGATTCCATAGTTCTCTCATCCTAGCCATTATTCAATAACACAAGGCCAGTATCATTGTGTCCCCTGACTCCACAATCACTCATCCCCTGATGGGTCTTGATCCCTGCTTCACATCTTCTGCTCCTATGCTAAGCCCCAGAGTGGGGTTTGATAAAGAAAGGCACCAGCTGGCTGATGGCCATGTTGGATATGAAAGGGTCAGCTCATATCTAGATTATGGCTGGCCACCTAAGAAGCACCAAAGAGGAAAATCTGGTTTAAAGAGAGAAGGAGAGGGAGAAAGACAAAGGGAGAAAAGTATCATACCTCCCAGAGTCATCCCTGCCTCATAGCATTTCCGTAGGCGACAAGATGGACAATTTTTCCTTCGGAATTTATCGATGGTGCAATCATTTCTGCTGGCACACAGGTACTTCTGTTTCCCTAGGAGAACAAACAGAAGAGTAAACACTCTGTTAATGCATTTCCAGAGTCTCTCTCCTTTGGCATTTCTAGGCAGAAAGGACATAAAGATAACTCTGTCAGATGGGAGAAGTGGACAGAGAATGACCCTAAACAATTTGATTACACAGAATTACACAGATTAGTTTAATTCAATGCTATATTGTTTGGTTTTCATAGGTGTTTTTCATCAAGATGAACAATTGAGATCCTGTTGATACTTCCCTTCATGATAAGGACTACTTAATGGTTTTTAAAAATAAGACATTCTACCTTTACTAAAAGCCAAGTATATTCATGGGAAAATGATCCATGGCAGAAATTACTACTCCTTTAGCATGGCACAGCAAAGACTTGGGCTTAGTCAATGTTTCTTCCTCCTGATCCCTGTAATCATGCAATAGATCATACTCGAGCTAACAGAATGTTTATTTTTCATAAAAAAATACAGGTAAAACTTCTATGAAAGAGAAATCCATGAGATTTCTACTTGTTTTCAAATTGCTAGCTATCATATCGCCAGTCCTGCAGGTTATAAAAATCAGAGATAAAGCTCACTCTTTGTAAGTGAATCACACCAGGTGAAAGGAAGTATTCTGAAGCCAGCAGGAGAAAAACAATTGCTGTCTTGTACACCTGGAGTTGTCACAGATACACAGAAACATATACATATGCTCAGACTCAGAGATCCTCAAGATCACAGCTGCTCAAATAAAGACATGGAGGTCCATTCAAAAATGCATATTTTACTCAATTTTTTGCCTCCTTGCTCCTAACATAGGCCTGACATACGTAGGCCCTCAATAAACACTGAATGAATACACAAGTGGAACAGGGAGATCCACAGGCATATAGAGTAGCCAGCAGAAACAGACAGACATACATACCCTGCTGCTTTGAAACATGCAAGACTTCTTTATGCAAGTCCTCATTTACTGCTGTGCTTTAGTTTATGTGAGAGACTGTGATTTTAGGGAGGCTTCTTTTGGCACAGGAGGCATATTTGTGGTAGGGAAAAGGAAGAAAAATTGAAGAGCTATTGCTATTTGATAGCGGGAGAAAAACACATAAATTTAGCTATATCTTGGCCTTTCTCTCCCTTTTCAGCCTAAAATGTACAGATCAGGCACAGAAAACAATGTATTATAGTAGGTTATTTTATGTAGGACACTCAGTAGTAGCCAGGTCAGCAAAACCTGCCTCTTCCTTCCTTCCTCCCTCCCTGCCTCCCTCGCTTCTTTCCTTCCTTCCTTCCTTCCCTCCTCCCTCCCTCCCTTCTTTCCTTCCTTCCTCCCGCCCTTCTTTCCTTCCTTCCTTCCTCCCGCCCTTCTTTCCTTCCTTCCTTCCTCCCTCCCTCCCTTCTTTCCTTCCTTCCTTCCTTCCTTCCCTCCTTCCCCACACCTTCCTCCCCACCACATTACCCTCTCATTCCCTTCCCCTTGTTAAAGGACTCAGAATGCTGTGCTTGAAGGAACTGTTAAAAACTACCCTGGTATAACCCTTTCATTCCAAGGATGAGCTCTGGGAAGGCGACTTGCCTGAAGAACACTCAACTGGAGACCTATGAAGGAAGACTATTACTACTTCATAGGTACCTGCTATGAACCAAGCCTGTGCTGGCAAGTTTACATATGCCATTAAATGAATAACCTCAGCAGTTCTTTGACATAAATACTATCATTAATTTTACTTAACAGTTGACAAAACTAAGTCCTCTAAACCAGTACTCTTTCTACCATATCACAGGATTTTATTTGTATTAACAGAATACATAATTTAATAACAGCCTTTTTCTGCTGCAAACTGCAGATTGTTATTTGTGCACAGAAAAGATGTTGCTGTGAGTACCATTCAGTCTTTAACTATCAACTCCTAGAAAGGAGTCCCTGTATACAATTCCAGTGGGTTTACTTCCAGTGCCGTGGGTGTTCTAGAATGGGGACATCCCCACAGTTGGTGCCACTGCAATCCTTAGGACTAGTTTGTGACATTAATTAGTAAAACAGGGTCAAATTATGAATACTTCTTTGAGGAATCTCTTCTTCCACAGGAAAATACTAGCTCCTGAACCCAGGCTTGCAAAGGAATGGTTACAGAGCCAATGGATTAGGGTTCCCAGAGGAGTTCTAGATTCCACTGCTAAAAGTAAACAATCCTATGAATGAGGAAGATTACAGTGGAAAATGTATGATTTTTTTTCAAAATTTGGAACTCACATCATCTCTGTAGCTATACTTTATACTTTGTCCCAGAATGTCTTTTGGCCTAAAACACAGATATGCTTTATAATTTACCTGGGAATAAGTGCAAAGCCCAGTACAACCAATGCCATTGTGTATTAATTTATTGAGCATTTATTGAGCATTTATTATGGGTCAGACACTAGCTGACTAGCTGTGTAGTTTACAGAGAAAAATCTCTGCTGAACAAAAATGTTTAAGTCCCAGATAGCAGAGAGAGCACTAGGCTGAAAGTCAGAAGATTTGAATCCTTTTTCAGTCTTATTACTAACTCACTATATGACCTTCGACAAGTCCTTTATCCTCTCGGCTCCATTGATAATATGTAATAGGTTGAACTGGAAAATCACTAAAATTTCTTCCAGCTCAAGGAGTCTTTATTTTATCTTATTTTATTATTTTATTTTATTTTAATTCAAGTATAGTTCACATACGGTGCTATATTAGTTTCAGGTGTACAATACAGTAATTCAAGAATTCCATATCCAGCTCAAGGAGTCTTAAAGGATATCTGGATTTTATCCATAATATATTTGTAGAGCCTGTCATATAAAGGTCACAGGTATTACCAATAAGCAAGTAATTAACAAAAATAATGGTCTCTTCACTCTCAACTCCCTCCTTTTAGGATAGTAACTTGCTGTAACATTACCTCTTATATGTGCAGTCTTTTGGTCTTTTCTCTTTGTTTTCTACAGCCCTTCAAAATATCAAGGTACTTAACATACTACTAGGTACTGCTATTGCAAGCCATATGCAACATATGTATAAACAACATGCTTACACATATGTGTGTACTTATGTATATGTGAATGTGTGTGTGTGTGTGTGTACACCCACAGTAGGGTTTCTGAATTATCTTTGTTTATATGTGTATGTGTGATCACATAAAGTATATAGCATATTAAATCATATAAATGCATATATATTACACGTGTGTTTCTTGGAAGCAGAATAGTGACTCTAAATTTTTAAATGACACTTAATGGTAACAGAAGTGGTAGAGGTTCCCAAAGATGGATATGGAAAGAATCTTCTAAAAATGGAATTGTGACTCATCTGTACAGTTTGGATTAGGAACAAAAATGGGATATAACAACCTCCCAAAGTTGCTTCCAATCTACTTCTGCCTGAATTACCAACTTCTCCAAATTATGGCAGAGCCAATGTATAATCACTGGGTTGCTATTACTCCTTTCCTATTTATCCTACTTCTCCAATATGGCTGAAGTTATCAGCGTTCTTAATAATAACAGTGAATTAAAATACAGTATATAATAACATGTATATTATACATATTTATTTATATATAATAAATATAAAACATATAATAACAAAGTTTGTGACAATAAATTAAAACATAATATAAAATATAGTAACACAAGATTAAAAATGTCTCCCATTTGATTAGCTTACAAACATTAGTAACAATCTTGTACAAAGTAGTATAATAAGGATTACTGTACACATCACTATATAGCTGAATAAAATGATGCTAAGATAAAACTGACCTGTCTTACACACTGTTAGTTTGTTCCAAATCACAGTCCATGACGCTATGAATCTTACAGATTTGAGACAATTTTAAATAGCATTTGGTCACAACACACCCACTCCTCTGTACAAGGCTTGAATACCCTCTGTAACATCCCTGTAAAGGGTTGCCCCAACCTTTCTTGAATTCAAGCCCATTCCATTTCTGGACTCTGTTATAAGGCTCTTCCTTCCGGGACACTCAGCATTTATCTCCTTATAGCTCTGACCCACTGGGTCTAATTGGAACAACCTCATCTTTGGACTGTAAAGGATATTGAAAGCCTTATAACAAAATGTCCCAATGT
Source organism: Cryptoprocta ferox (assembly GCA_028646485.1). NCBI lineage: Eukaryota > Metazoa > Chordata > Mammalia > Carnivora > Eupleridae > Cryptoprocta > Cryptoprocta ferox. The sequence goes on from CM053579.1 coordinate 59,504,466, forward strand.
GATGCCTGACTTTTCAGTTATGAAAATGGACAAAAAGTATTGAAATCTAATGCCCCAAGCCATAGGAAGTTGGTGGTAGAACCAGAGAAAAATCTGGCAACTGCATCCAGTGGAGATGCAGTGTGGGTGGGTGAAGCCTCAAGAAAGAGAACTGTGTGGGTTTTAGGTATCCTTGTTCATTGTTTAGTAAGTATATGGCCCTATGAATGCCTTCTCAGTATTCAGTTGACAGAAGTGTAAGTGAGATCTGTGTATGCTCCAAGGTGGTCCTAGAAAGTCCTCTATTCCCATGCAGTAGCCTAGATGACTGAATAATTAACACAGACAACACAAACTCCTATCCATCTCCTCCTTCTCAGATTCTACAAATATTACACCTAGCCCTTCAAACACCAAGGCTATATCAACAGCTAACTAATAATCAGTCTCACAAAAAAATGTCATTGTGAAATTTTTGGCAAAATACAAAAATTCCCTCTCATGTTGAAGGAGGTTAAGTCCACACTCTGGAACTGCAAACCAGTTGCATATTTAAATGCTTGATAAATCTATTATTTACAAACAGCTGCAAACGCTTGACTACCATGAATGGTCACATAATGGGATAGCATGAGGTCCTCTGCTTGCCAGCTGGCTCTGAAATCCTTGACTGCCTGATGATGTTATGCATGCTTCTTCATGGTCCTATTCTTCCATCATAAAGCTTAAGTATGATCCAAAACTCCAGCAAGAACATAAGTCATGAGACTGCCTTCAGATATTTTCTCCATAGACTTCCCATTTCTGTTGTTTTTTGTCATCCCCATTGGTGCTGCCACGCAGTGGGAGTTGAGGTCAATGTTTGATTAGGCTTCTTTCAATTTGTTCATTCTGAAAAATCCTACTTAAATCAGATCAGTTAAGGCAGGGGAGTTATCCACCACCTGAGGTATCACATCATGCAAATAAGAGGATTGAGTTGTCATGTTCATTATGAAGCTACAGAAAAGACTGAAGAACACAGGACTACTTAACCTTTATTTAATTTTTAAATATTTTATTTATTTTTGAGAGAGACAGAGAAAGACAGAGTATGAGTGGGGGACAGGCAGAGAGAGAGAGGGAGACACAGAATCTGAAGCAGGCTCCAGGTTCTGAGCTGTCAGCACAGAGCCCGACGTGGGGTTTGAACCCATGAACCATGAGATCATGACCTGAGCTGAAGTCAGACGCTTAACCAACTGAGCCACCCAGGCGCCCCAGGACTACTTATCCTTTATAACTAGAGTGTGAATAAAGGACCTATATGAACAAAACTAAAAAAAAATATTGAAGTATGTAAAAGAAAACATGAATTAAAAGATTTCGGTCCCCTTACCCCAGTAAAATCTACAAATTTAAAACAATTCAAACAAAATCTTGACAAAATAATATCAAAGCTTACCTGAAGGAGTAAAATGTATGACATTGCCAAGATACTTTTGAAAAAAAAAAGAGTAATAATACTTTTCCTATCAGACATTTAAAGTATTATAATGCCATAATAATTAAAGCAGTTTGATATTGACTCCAGTATAGATTGATCAGTGAAGAGACGAGAAAAGCCAAAAATAGACATTACATATATATGTAATATGTTATTCTAAATCTGTGAAGAAAGGATGATTTATTCACTAAATGGTGTCAGAACTGGCTAAGCATTTGAATAAGAGAATAAAGTTAAATTACTAGTTGAAACCAAAATAAACTCCATATGGATTAAAGATGTCAATGAAAAAAACAAAAGCAAAAGGAAATCATTAAAGTATTGTTAGAAAGTATAGGCAATTTTTTTATATTTGAAGGTAGAAAGGGCTTTTTAAAAATGACAATAGGGGCACCTGGGTGGCTCAGTTGGTTAAGCATCTGACTTCAGCTCAGGTCATGATCTCATGGTTTGTGGGTTCGAGCCCCACGTCAGGCTCTGTGCTGACAGCTCAGAGCCTGGAGCCCATTTCAGATTCTGTGTCTCCCTCTCTCTGTCCCTCCGCATTAACACTCTGTATCTCTCTCTCTCTCTCTCTCTCTCTCTCTCTCTCTCAAATAAATAAAAATTAAAAAATAAAGAATGATAATAGAGCAACATAAGTGAACATTTTCATAGACTTGATTAGAAAATATTTAAACTTTTTAATCAAAATTAAAGACAACCACAAACTAAAGAAAACATATTGGCATCATCTATGTAAAAACAGTGGTCAATTTCCTTGATATATAAAGATGAAAAGTGCAGTAGAAAAATGGACAACAGACATTAAAAGTCAATTAAAAGAGGAAATATAAATGACCAATAAAGATATGAAAATTGTTCAACTCAACTTCACTAGAAATCATAGAAATACAAATTAAAGAAGATATCATTTTCATAAGTCAGACTGATAATGATTGAATACTAGTATTGGCAAAGAGGTATTGCTGGTAGGAATATAAACTTTTAGAGAGCAATTTTGAAAAATATCCAAAAAATTTAAATACAGATAACCTTTAACCAGTAATTCCACTTCTTGGAATGTTTAATAAGAAAACATTTATGTAAGTACAAAAAAGAAGTCCAAGATAGCATTATGTAAACAGAGAATATTGGAAAAATTTAAAACGAGGTGATTAAATTATTCCATATTTATGCAGGAGAATGCTGTGCAATCCTTTTTTTTTTCACTCGGAATGATGTTCACAGTATTCTGTTTTGTTAAAACAACAAAAATGAAGTTACCAAACAACATATTTTACTGAATTCCACCTTTCATACCTGATGCTTTAGAGCACATCTATTCAAGTTTTTTTTTCTATTGCAATGAAACTTTTTAAACAAGTGAAATATTACATAGAGGTCCTATATACAGAAAACAGATAAAATTAAACCTAATCTGCTTGAAGTAGGCATAGGAAACTTAGAACTCATCCTGCTATACGTCTCCTTTTCTCCCCTTCTCTGCAGCCTTAGCATTGTAGTACACTTTAGAGAAACTCTAGGAGTCCCTAGGGCTTTGTGGAAAAGTTGAGACCCACTGATTTAGTCCAACCCCCATAGCTCCTACTTTACAGATTAAGAAACTGAGACTTGGAGAATGGGGGAAAAAAACTTAAGGTTATAGCATGAGTCAATGTCAAAATAGGGACAAGGATCCAGGCCTTCTTATTCTTAGTCCAGCAGTTTAATGCTACTATCATATGAGACAATAAATGTGAAAATAACATAAAAGCATAAACATATACAGATCTTATCTATTATTATTATTTAAATAATAAACTCCTTGAATGTCAGAAGAGGCAAGGACCTCAGAGATCATCTAGTCCAACACTCTCATTTTACAGAAGGTGAAAGTGAGATACAGAAAGCAGAATGGGTAAGACCAAGATTAAACAATCAGTCAATTACAGTGATGGGATTAAAACTCGAGTCTTGCCTACTATATTCTCTGAACATTTGCTTTTTATTTCAAAATAGTTTTTATATTCATTATCTTGCTGAGCCTTCTGTCAAAGGAGGGAGGGTATAGACCACTATCTTCAATTAATATATGAGGAAATATGAAATACAGAGTGATACTGATACTAAAAAATATAGCTCAGTTTCGATACAGGGTGCATGTGCTTTCTATTTAACCACTATAACCGAGCAAATATCTTATTTGCCTCTATCCTGTCTTATGCTCCCTGAATGTTCTACATCTACCCATACTGCCTCTTCAAAGTATGAAAGAGGAGTAACACTTGACTTCCTGGGGGAGAGCAAAGGAAAAATGCGGGAGGAGATTTCCCACTGTGCTTTGACTGGGTACTATTCAAGGTGCCTTCAAACATGTCACTTCTTTTAATTCTTGTCAAAACTCTTCCAGGTAGTTACTATTCCTATTTTATTTTATTTATTTTTTAACATTTATTCATTTTTTGAGAGAGAGAGAGAGAGACAGAGAGAGAGAGAGAGAGAACAAGTGGGGGAGTGGCAGAGAGAGAGGGAAACAGAGAATCTGAAGCAGGCTCCAGGCTCTGAGCTATCAACACAGAACCCAATGTGGGGCTTGAACTCATGAACCATGAGATCATGACCTGAGCCGAAGTCGGACGTTCAACCAACTGAGCCACCCAGGCTCCCTACCATACCTATTTTAGAATTGAGGAAAATAAGGCTCAGAGACACTGAATGACTCACCTGCAGTCACCAGCTAGTAAGTGGCAGAAGCAGGATCAGAAACCAAGTCTGTATGACCTTCGATATTGATGCTTGCCCTTGTGAATGTGATATCTCTTCTCAAATGGGCTCTAACACTACGCTTCAAAGACAGAGGCAGTGCAGAACAGTAAAAGAGCACAGAGGAGAAAAGAAGACTGGAGGACCAGCCCTTCTGTTTCACTGAATCATTATGTGAGCTGGTGTGTTACCTCTACTCCTTTCTTGACCTTGGTTCTCCTAACTTAGGAGGGAGTGTGGTAGGCACTAAAAAAACAGTAGCAACCTAAGGAAGATGGATTCAGAAGTCTTCAAACAATCCTAAAATTTGTATGGAACCACAAAAGACCCTGAATAGCCAAAGCAATCCTGAAAAAGAAAAACAAAACTTGAGGCATCACAACTCCGGATTTCAAGCTATATTATAAAGCTGTAGTCATCAAGATGGTATGGTACTGGAACAAAAACAGACACATAGATCAATGGAACATAACAGAAAACACAGAAATGGACCCACAACTATATGGTCAACTCATCTTTGACAAAGCGGGAAAGAATACCTAATGGAAAAAAGACAGTCTCTTCAACAAATGATGCTGGGAAAACTGGACTACTTTCTTATACCATATGTAAAAATAAATTCCAAATGGATGAAAAACCTAAATGTGAGACAGGAAACCATCAAAATCCTAGAGGAGAACACAGGCAACAAACTCTTTGACCTCAGCCACAGCAACTTCTTATTAGACACATTGCTGAAGGCAAGGGAAACAAAAGCAAACATGAACTGTTGGGACCTCATCAAGATAGAAAGCTTCTCCACAGAGAAGGAAACCATCAAGAAAACTAAAAGGCATCCTATGGAATAGAAGAAGATATTTGCAAAAGACATACCTGATAAAGAGTTAGTATCCAAAATCTATATAGAATTTATCAAACTCAACACCCAAAAAAGGAATAACCCAGTTAAGAAATGGGAAGACATGAATAGACACTTTTCCAAAGAAGACATCCAGACTAAAATACATATGAAAAGATGCTCAACATCACTCATCGCCAGGGAAATACAAATCAAAACCATGATGAGATGCCACCTCACACCTGTCAGAATGGCTAAATTTAACAATGCAAGAAACAACAGGTGTTGAAACTTAACAATGCAAGAAACAACAGGTGTTGATGAGGATGTGGAGAAAAGGGAGCCCTCTTGCACTGTTGGTAGGATTGCAAACTGGTGCAGTCACTCTGGAGAACAGTACAGAGGTTCCTCAAAGACCTAAAAACAGAACTACCTTAGAACTGAGCAATTGCACTATTAGGTATTTACCTAAAGGATACAAAAATACAGATTTTAAGGGGTACATGCACCCCAATGTTTATAGCAGCATTATCAACAATAGTGAAATTATGGAGAGAGCCCAAATATCCATTGACTGGTGAGTGGATAAAGAAGGTGTTGTATATACATATATATAATGAAACATTACTCATCCATCAAAAATAATGAAATCTTGCTATTTGCAATGACATGGATGGAGCCAGAATGTAATAACCGACATAGGGAAATCAGAGAAAGACAAATACTATATGATTTCACTCATGTATGTACATTAGGAAACAAATCAGATAAACATATGTGAAGGTGGAGAAGATAAGAGAGGGAAACAAACCACAAGGGACTTAATGATAGAGAACAAACCGAGGGTTGATGGAGGGAGGTTGGTGGGAGATAGATTAGATGGGTATAAGTATAAAATTGGGCACTTGTGATGAGCACTGGGGGCTGTATGTAAGTGATGAATCACTGAATACTACTTCTTAAACCAATATTACACTGTATATTAACTAACTAAATTTAAAAAAAATAATTCTTCTATTCATATTGGAATTTCTGATGGGAGTCTCAGAGTTCTCCTGAGTGTGATTCAAGGAGGACTGAAGCCAGTTTGCATTACTATCTTGTTTTTCCAATCTCAACTCTCTTTACTCTAAGGGCTTCCCCTAAAAAATAAAAACACTACAGAAAAAAAAGAGCTAAGTGCCTCTCCTTTGAGTGACCTACATAGACTGGAACAAACCCAGGGCCTGTCTAGGGTCATGCATTCTATAGATAGAACTTTTTCAGGAACTAAGACAGCCTAGAACCTCAGCGCTAACCACTCAAGGAGTGATTCTTTGAAAAGAATTCCAAGCACTGTTGATTCCTAGTAAAATTTCCCCCCAAGATACTGCTTTTGGGCCTGTGGAACAGGCTAGATAATACCAGGCACATAGTCTGTTCCCTGCCAAAAACAAAGTTTTCTGGGAAAAGGACTTAAAAAGTAGCAGAGTCCCTGTAATTCCAAGAATGTGACCATTTCCCCACCTGTCCTACCCACCCAGAAACACAGGTGTCCGTTAACCCAGTACCATGGATGGGCCCTCAGCTAATGCTTTACAGGGATGCTTCTTAGGAGTGTTTATAAAGCTATGATAATTCTTATTTCTTTTGAACCAATGGTTAACTCTAGTGAGAGTGGACAGGAATCAAGCCCAAATTCCTCTTCTTTACTTTCAGTAACTTCCACAATCTGGCCCAAGTTCCATAAAATGGAAGTGTAAAGACTACTGGCTGGACTGGCAGTCAGAAGGGAGGTGTCAAATCCCAGCTCCAATTGCGCTCAGCATCTCTGGACTTTGATTCCTCATCGAAAAAATGAGGATAAACATAATGACATTGTCTACTTCATAAAGTTATACGTATAAAACAAATGGTACAGAATGCATGTACAAGTGATTTGCAAAAGGGAAAATGTTAGATACGTTAGAAGAGTTATAGGTAATATTACTGAGCTTATCGTATCTTGTCTTCTATTTCCCTCCATCAGCGACCATCTTCTGTCCATGCTGCTCTCTTCATTGGCCGCTACCCTGGTAACCACAAACATTCCATCTTCTTCTTGCTCCTAATACACTCTCTCTCTCTCTCTCTCTCTCTCTCTCTCTCTCTCTCTTGTCTCTGCTAAAATAAACACTTCAGTGTTCAGTTCCAATTAATTTTCCCTAGCCACTGCCATTCACATGCACCTCTTGCTTCAAGAGGACAGGAAGTAGAAGAAAGTAGACTGACAAGTTAGATGGTAGATAGATCATGAATAGCCCTGACGTATTTGAATCTATCCACTGAGTTCTTCCATAGAGGGTGTTTACTAATTATCCTCTGAAGAATAATGAATAATTTTTGAGTATACACCTATTATGTTCCAGGCACTATTCTAGGTAGCCAGGGAAACAACAGGGAATAATATAGTAAAAGGCCTTGCCTGCAAGTTGGGTGATCTTTTGGTAAAAACAGGCAAGTAATATATAAGTGATAAATAATAAATATTTTCAAATGGTGATACATACATCAAATGAAGGAAATAAAACAAGGTACTATGATAGAATTGGGAAATTAATTGAGGTAGAGTAGGGAAAGAATCTATGAAGATATGGCATTTGAGCTGACACCTGAATGACTGAAGGAGCCAGACATGCAAAGACTCAGAGGAGGAACATTCCCAGCAGAAGGAATAGCAAATTCAAAGTCTTAATGTCACAAGTGAATTTGGTGCATTTTGGAAGAGCAAGTTGGCTTGTGGGGCTGACATATTATAAAGGGGGAGGATATGGTAGGAAAAGTTGATTGGGTGGCAAAAGCATGTTGTACAGGGCAGTAATTCTCAACTGTTGCTACAGTCAGAAACATCTGTAGAATTTTTCAATAATAACACTGAATGTAAATGGACTGAATGCCCCAATCAAACGACACAGAGTAGCAGAATGGAAAAAAAAAAACAAAATCAATCCATATGCTGTCTACAAGAGACTCATTTGAGACCTGAAGACTCCTTCAGATTGAAAGTAAGGGGATGGATAAATATTTATCACGCAACCGGTAGTCAAAAGAAAGCCGGAGTAGCCATACTTATATCAGACAAACTGGACTTTAAAGTAAAGGCAGTAACAAAAGATGAAGAGGGATATTATATAATAATTACAGGGTCTCTCCATCAGGAAGAGCTGACAGTTACAAACATCTATGCGTCAAATTTGGGAGCACCCAAATATATGAAACAACTAATCACAAACAGAAACAATCTTATTGATAAGAATGTGTTAAT
>CM053579.1:59513296-59542301 GCA_028646485.1 Cryptoprocta ferox
CAGCAATTAATTTTATGACAATTGTTCTAAATTCTTGTTCAGTCATGTTGTTTAAGCCTGTTTTGAGCAGTTCTGTGGCTATGACTTCTTCCTGGAGTTGCTTTAGAGGAGAGTTCTTTCGCTTTGGCATTTTGGCTAGCTGAGTTGCAGTTATTTTTAATGTGAAGTTGCATGAGCGTGTTTGGGTGGGGGAATGCAAGTTAGGCAGTACGTTAACAGATACTAGTCACTGATTCACTGAAAGGTGATGGGAGGTGAAACACATTGACAAAATGTATTACATTATGTCCAGAAAGTCTCATGGTTTTCTGGATTGAGTCACTTGGGACTGCTATCCACAGTGAGAAACTTATCAAAAAGTTGATTGTGGAGTCAGAGAGACTTGAGTTCAAATCTTGCAGCCATCATTTACTGTCTATGGATCTTGAGCAGAATGCTTAAGGTTTCTGGACTTAAGTGCTCTCTTCTGTAAAATGAGAATAATGGTACACACTTCATTAATTTTTCATAAAGATTAAATGAGGTTAAGGTATGTAGAATGTAGTATAGCAGCTGAGACATATAGGTGCCCAGTAAATATCAGTTATTATTGACCCATATGTTACGATGTTTATAGCAGTGACATGGGATAGGGGATTTTAAATCTCTGCAATTGGAAGAGGGCCCTCACACAACAATGCTGTCACCTTGATCTCAGACTTCCTGCCTCTAGAGCTATGACAAACTTCTGTTGTTTATAAGCTATCCAGTCTGTGATATTTTATTATACCAGCCAGAACAGATTAATATACCTATATTAACAAAGAAGAAAATTCTCACTTTCCACTTTAGGAAACTAGAAGAAAAGCAAAATATTAATAAATATTAAAGTAGAAATTAATTAAATACAGAATAAGAATAATCAATAGAATCATTGAAGTCAAATGTTACTTTGAAAAGATCAACAAAATTGACAAACCATTAGATTTACTAAGAGAAAACGATATAAAGCTCAAATCACAAAATCAGCAGTGCAAGTGGGGAAATCACTACCTATCTTAAAACAATAAAACAGGATTAAAGGGGAACACTACGAACAACCAACCATATGCCAACAAATTACATAACCTAGGTGAAATGGGAAATAGTCAAGAAGACACAAACTATGTAAACTGACTCAAGCAGAAATAGAAAATCTGAATGATTCTATAACAAGTAAAGAGAATAAATATATTACTTCATTGTATTAGTAATATAATAAACTTTCCATATCATATGCCACCATATAACCCTATTACAATATCATTGATATGCCTTTTATTCCCATGACTTATTCATTCCATACTGAAAGCCTGTGGGTAGCTACTCTTGTTGTGAACATAGCATAATGTATAAACTTGTAGAATCACTATGTTGTACATTTAAAGTGAATGTAACATTGTGTGTCAGCCATACTAAAAAAAAAATTAAAAACCCAAACAAAATAAACTGCAGGAGCATAGAGAGCCAGTAAAGTATGAAGAATCCAGACTCTGGAGGGGGGATACCAGGACACTATGTACCTCCACCTTCATCTGTAGAATGGAAATAATTATAAGTAGCTACTTCTACCAGGGCACCAGAACTTATACACACTAACAAATATTGCCTTTCAATTAAACACGAAGAAGAAGAAGAAAGAAGAAGAAGGAAGAAGAAGAAGAAGAAGAGAAAGAAAGAAAGAGAGAAAGAAAGAAAGAAAAAAGAAAGAAAGAAAGAAAGAAAGAAAGAAAGAAAGAAAGAAAAACAAACAAAAACAAACTTCTCATAAAGGAAAGCCCAAATCTAGATGTCTTCATTGGTGATTTCCATCAAACATTTACAGAAGAATTAATATCAATACTTTACAAGTTCTTCCAAAAAATAAAAGAGGTGGAAACATTTCCCAACTAATTCTGTTGACCAGTGTTACCCAATGACAAAACCAAAGGTATCACACAGAAAGAAAACTATAGACCAATATCACTTTTGAATATTAATAAATAAAAAATCCTCAATGAAATAGCAACAAAAAGGATTATAATTACAAGATGGATTTATCTCAATATTGTAAAATTGGGATTTATCTCAGGAAGGTAAGATTGGTTTAACTTGTGAAAATCAGTTAATTAATATAATGTACCATATTTAAGAGAATAGAGGCCCCATGATCTTCTCAGTAGATGTAGAAAGTATTGGCAAAAAAATCTAACATTATTTCACAATTAAAACATTCAACAACAGGAATAGGAGGGAACGTATTCAAACTGAAAATGGGAATCTATGAGGAACCCGCAGCTAATATCATACTTAAGTGACTGAAAACTTTCCCGGTAAGATTGGGAACAAGACAAGGATGTCTGCTCTCACCATTTCTGTTCACCATTGTACTGGAGGTTTTATCCAGGCCAATTAGACAAAACAACAAAAACAAACAAACAAAGAGCTAAGAGCCATCTGTATTGGAAAGGAAAAAGGAAAAATATCTTTATCCACAGATCATATAGTCTTGTATATAGAAAATCCAAAAGAATCCATAATAAACTATTAGAACTAATAATTTAGTTCAGCAAAGTTGCTGAATATAAGATTGGTGTGAAGAAATCAATTGTATTTTTCTATGTTAGCAAAGAATAATTTACAAGTGATAGAACACAGTTCATTCAAAATATTATCAAATAGATTACTTACAAATAAATTTAGTGAAAGGTGCAAGACTTCTACAGTTGAAACACTGTGGAAAGATAAGATATAAAGAGATGGGAAAGCATTCCATTTTCATTGATCATAAACTTTAATATTGTTAAGATGACAGTATTCCCCATAGATTCAAGGCAATCCCTTACAAAAACCCCAGGTGGCTTCTTGGCAGAAATTGAAATGTCAAGTGTAAAATTTGTATTGAAATACAAAAAAACCTACAATAACCAAAATACATAAAAAGATGCTCAGCATCACTCATCATCAGGGAAATTCAAGTGAAAATCACAATGAGATGTCACTTCACACTTGTCAGAATGGCTAAAATCAATAACACAAGAAACAAAAAATTGGAAACAGTATGGAAAATAGTATGGAGTTTCCTCAAAAAGTTAAAAATAGAACTACCCTACAATCCAGCAATTGCACTACTGGGTATTTACCCAAATAATACAAAAGCACTAATTCAAAGGGTTACATGCACCCCTATGTTTATTGAAGTATTATTTACAATAGCCAAATTATTTCAATTAACAAGTAGCCCAACTGTCCATCTACAGATAAATAGGTAAAGAAGATGTGGTATATATACTACTCAGCCATAAAAAAGATTGAAATCTTCCCATTTGCAACAATGTGGATGGACCTAGAAGATATAATGATAAGTAAAATAAGTCAGTCAGAGAAAGACAAATACCATATGATTTTACTCTTTTGTGGAATTTAAGAAACAAAACAAATGGTCAAAGAAAATAAAAAGAAGAGACAAACAAACAAACAAAAACACAGACTCTTAACTGTAGAGAACAAACGTTCCCAGAGAGGAGGTGGTGGGGAATGGTGAAATAGGTGATAGGGGTTAAGAGCACACTTATTGTGATGAGCATAGAGTAATGTATGCAATTGTTGAATCTCTGTATTGTACACCTGAAACTAATAACACTGTATATTAATTATACTGGAATTTAAAATATAAATAATCAACAAACAAAAAAAAACCAAAACAATCTTGAGATAGAAGAACAAAGTTGGAGGATTCACACCTCCTGATTCCAAACCTTACTAAAAGCTACAACAACCAAGACTGTGGTACTGGCATAAGTATGATACATAGACCAATGAAATACAATTGAGACCCCCCCCCAAATAAACCCTTACAATATGGTTAAATGATTTTCGACAATGATACCATGACCATTCAGTGGGAGAAAGAATAGTATTGTCAACAAATAGGACAACTTTATATATTCACATGCAAACAAATGAAGTTAGACCACTTCTTTTTTTTTTTAATAGGAATGTCTTTTTTTTTTAATTTATAGTTTATTGTCAAGTTGGTTTCCATATAACACCCAGTGCTCTTCCCCACAAGTGCCCTTCTCCATGACCATCATCCTCTTCCCCTTTCCCCCTCCCCCTTTAGCCCTCAGTTCGTTTTTCAGTATTCAAGAGTCTCTCATGATTTGCCTCCCTCCCTCTCCCTAACTCTTTCCCCCCCTTCCCCTCCCCATGGTCCTCTGATAGGTTTCTCCTGTTAGACCTATGAGTGAAAACATATTAAAACCTAATTAAATTAAACCTAGGATATAACACAAGTATTATATGTCCTTGGCAATTTAGAATAGCAGGAGAATACAGACTTGGGGAGAATTAATGCCTGGTTTGAATCCTGGCTTTGCCACTTACTAGCCATATGAACTCAAACAAGTAATTTACTTTATCTAAGTCCCAGTTTGCATTATCTTCAAAGGAACGGTAATGATACCTACCTCAGAGCTGGAGTTTTAGAATCTAGTTCTCCTCTAATCTCTCTTCCCTACCACTTTCTCGTGAGATTATTATAGTAATGGCCATTTGTTAAGCAGTATGCCAGCAACAGAGTTTAACCTCCAAAATCTCATTGAGTCTTCATAGCAATTTTGTGAACTCTATATTTTTATACCCATTTTACAAGTGAAGAAAATGACTTGTTCAAGGTTATTCTGTTAGAAAGTGGCAAAAGTGGGCATGCAAACCAGATCTTCTACTTACTATATCTTTCCACTTCAACAAGGCATTACTAAATTGGAGAAGTGGAGAGCTATGATGTAACGTGTCAGGTAGTACTTTTAAAAGAAAACATGACTGTCCTCCTGGACAGACAGTCATCAAATTTCAAATCTCAGACTTGCAGAGGGAAAGGAAGCTACCAGACTTATATCATTACTTTGTCAATTTCTCCACTGAAATGACCCTTGTGCCCATAAAGAAGTAGGCACAAGAGACCTATGAGGAGAGAATAACTTTGAAGTCTTGAATTTTATTGTAAAAATTCATGTAGAGTTGTCCCACAATGTGGTTAAAAAACAATATATTTTAAGTTACTAAACATCAGGAAAAACATGATGCTTTTTTTAAAGATGTTTGATGGTTTTCTAAATTTCTTCTTGTTTGAAAAGTGCAGAGATATGTATCAAAAAGATACACTTTCACACATCTATCCTTTTTCCCCTTTATCTATCCACTTGTATTTACCTTTCCCTAAATGTACTTGATAGCCAAGAGGATGATCTTTTTTATTTTAAGGATATTAGACATCTCCCCCTTTTTATGGTAAAGCAAAAGGTGAAGGCAACCTAAACTTACAATGCAGCTATCATGTGGCAGGCACAGGGGGAAGGGCTTAACATGTACTCTTTAATGTAATTCTCACAAAAACCCTCTAGTTAGAAAGCATCCCCACTCTCCAGATGAGATAAATAGAGTTCAGAGAACCTTAATGGCTGAGACCAAGGTTCAGTGGTGGATGCAGGATTCCAGCCCACCTCTGCCTGGCTCCAATGCCCTGCTGAGTTGACATTCATACCTCAAACAAGAAACAGTAGTCTGTGACTTTTGCATTTCACATTGGTTCCACAATCCTTGGAGAATTTGCTTAAAGTAGTCAGACGCTTTAAGGTATTTTCAAGTCTGAGAGACAGACAGATAGACAAACAGATAGACAGACAGACTAAGATAATGTGTAGGTGCTGAAGATTTCTGAGCCCAACTTCTCCATAGTTGAGCTGGCATTTGTAAACCTATAGCTTCTAGTAATCCACTTTTATTTAATTAATTGTAGAACTGTTGAAGTGGTGTTCTGGTTTAGGAAAATTCCATTTTATGTGGCAGTATTTTTCCTTCAGACCCATAAAACTGAATGCACTGCATAGGGATAATAAGTGAGCGTGTACCTCAGGGGAGGCAGGAAGAAATACAAATGTTCCATGCAAATTCTGAACTTACTTGTTCTCAAAGCAAACTTCTGCTATATTTGCACTTAGTATGTTATTTAGGAGGATGTTAGAAACTTCTCAGGTTTTTATTTTTTCTTTCACTATGTGCTGTTGTAGCCATACAAAGCATGCATGTATCATATAAGTTAATTATGCAGCATAGTAATAAAATTAACACTCATGAGCCCTGGTTAAAGAATAAGAACATTTACACCATTTTTTTTTTTGTTTACTGCTCTCTGTAGGACCTAGAATGGTGCTTGGTATGTAGTAGACACTTAATAAATATTTTTAAATGAATACATAAATACATAAACTTGTATTCTCCTTCCTTATATCATTAACCATAGTCTCTCCTTAGAAGTAACCACAATCCGATATTTGGGGTTTATTATTCATTTGCATGTTTATACTTTTTCACATATATATTACCAAATTATATTTTGTTTACTTTTGCCTTTTTTGGGATATGTATGTAATGGAAGCATAATATATAGGCTATTGTAATTTATGTCTTTTATGCAATATTAGATTATAAGATTTACCTATGTGTACCTGTATTCTGTTCCTCGTTATTGTTCAATTGTATTTTATTGAATGAATGTGCTGTAATTTATTTATCCTTCCTCCTTTCAGTGGATGTTTATCATTTCTGCTTTTATAAATACAGCTGCTATGACACCATTCTTGCACATGCTTCCTGGTACAAATATGCATGAGTTTCTCTAGGATAGAAACCTATGGTTGGAACTCTTATTACAGTTTTCATTTCCAATGTCCAAAGGTCAGCCCATGAGGCAGAAATGAAATGTTCCTTTTGTCTACATTACACCAGGGTCAGTGGAAGTGCTGTCCAAAATATTTTTTTTCCAGAAAGAGGAAGTGTAGGTAGGCAGAGACCAGCCTGGTGAGGTTAGCAGATATCTCAGGCCTTTAGTCAAAATGGGTTATAATTAGGAAAAGTTCAAATTCTAAAATTATCTTTATTATTTCTCCTCTTCTTCCTCTTCTTTTACTGTTAAAATTCTAAAATTGTCTTTATTATTTCTCCTCTTCTTCCTCTTCTTTTACCATTATTTTTGTAAGTGGTGTGTTTTATTGAACTCATATCTAATGAACAAAACATTGATGACTTTCTTCAGTCTTAAACACTGATTATAAATTTGATTAATTAGATTATTTTGAACAATTTGAACTGTATTTTAAATTGTAATATGGATGAAAATTTCTGTTTCATAAAGTCTCTTCAAAAATACCTCTTATTTATTCAGGTTTCCATGTTATATATCTAATATTTATTTTCCAATCATATGATAAAAATTACTGTCATTATCATTGTCTTCTAATCTATCCAAATATACCTTTACACCTTTCGAAAATCATTCCTGTCTTTGACATACTTCCTCATCTGTAGCAATCTACATTGTGCCTTACTATATCATCTGCTATGTTGTGTTACAGTTCTTTTCTTCCTTTCTTTCTTCTGTACTAGATAGTTCATTTCTTAGCGGCAAGAATAATATATTGATCATAACAATATCCCCAGCACCTAATCCTTTGCTAGGTATGTAAGGCTAGGTGCTACGAGTTGAGTTGAATCCATCTATCTAATCTCAACCTTCAATTTTATAATGTGGTTAGTCATGGATTATGAATCAGCACTTTGGAGGCAGATTTACCTAGGATGGAATCTGGCATTCCCATTTATGACATGAGTGGTCTTGAATAAGTTTAATTTTCCTGAACATCAGTTTCCTCTCCTACGATATACAGATGATACAGAGCTACTTAGCAGGGTTTGGGGGAAGTTAAATGAGATGATATATATGAAATGGCCTGAAGACACTTGTGAAAACAAAAAAAAACTTCTGCTGCTTCTCCTTGTTTCATGAATGAGGATAGGGACAAATTTTTTACCCAAGGAAATGAAAGTTTCAGCCAAAGGGATAATGTTCTTAACATTTAGCCCGTTTATATATGGGAAGTGAGCTATTTTCCTCTGCCTTGAGGTCCTGCTAATCTTGGTTTGAGAGGCAGACTCCTTCTGGCTTTCCAGTCAAGGTAGGAAAGGGAGAACTTGTGTGGGGGGAAAGATAGCCAGCTGCTGGGTTTACATATCAGCCAAAATTTTTAGTGCTTTCTGCAGTACTTGGGACTTGAAAAAAGGCTAATATTTGTGTCTTAGAGGTAAAGTGTTTGTGAAGTGTAGCCTAAGCAAAAATATTCTTTGCTCTTGCCCTTGCCAGGGCTGATCTCTGGTTATTGAGGGGAAGATAACATTTCATGCTTTTTTGGATCCTGACGACTATGCTGAGCTTGATAATCAAAGAGCCATGTATGTAGAAAGTAAGAGAGTAGCAGAAAGATAATAAAGTAGTGGAAACTATGTTGGATTTGGAGCCAGATACTCCTAAACTTGCTGTCAAATCACTTTGGGCTTCACCTCTCTGAATCTGACATTCTTCATCTGATGTAATAATGACAAAAAAAATTGTTTCTCAGAGTTGTTTTGAGGTGTAGAAATCACCCAACACAGCAAACAGGCTGCCACTAAGATTTATTTTCCTTCCTTCCTTAGTAAGGAAGAAGTGTTAAGAAAAAAATATGGCTACATTCCTGTGGATGAGAATATGGGCAATTGTCATCTATCTGAGACAGATTAACCCAGGATGTCATTTGGGTTTTTTTTTAATGCTTAGACATAGGGCATAAGAGAGAAAAATAATTTGATCTTTGGTTAGTAAGAACAATGTTTTATTTGTTTAAACTTGAATTAATTACCATGGGAGACTCAGAATTATACATCCATTAAGGTTTTAGGATTGGCTTTCTGACCCTCTCCTTCACATCCATCTGAAAGGACTCAGACACATATCATCTTAGAGATAAGAAGTTCAGACTAGATGACCCCTGAAGCTCCATCCTATCCTCAGGACCCTATGAGTATTTAATGGCCAAGTGTTGAGATGGTAACCTGAGTAATTTCCAGCATCACTGTGTATCATTTCCCAACAAGAACCTCAGGTGTAAGGATTTTGCTACTTTATATTGTAGAATGGAGGTGAGGGGATGTCCGCATAATCTAGAGAGATGACTAAGGAAAGTGAGGGAATGTTTGTGGGGGGGGGGGAGACCAAGGAATGCTGGTATGATAACACTGATCATGATCCCTCACTTATGTATTCATTGTAAAGGCTTTTTATCTTTTTATTATAATTTATACTGCCATTCACAACAGTAGCTCAGTAGGATAGGCAATACTATTCCTATTTACTGGTGAAAGTGAGGCTTAGAGAACTAGAGCAAAGGATAACAAACTGCTTTGTTGCTTAGTCTCTTTTGGCTATAGGTCTCCCTTCGGATAAGGTAAGGCCATATAGCTGGGTTCATACCATTTAATTGCTTTAAAATTGTTACCTGACCACCATTTTAAGTTAGATACCTTAACCTCAGGTTTCTGTCTTCATCCTTCCCTCATGTAAACATAGCCCATGAGACTGGCTGACCCCAGAGGACCTCTTGAATTCCTTAGCAGGATCTAAAAAGGCTCTGTCCACATGACAGGAAACCCCACAGACATCATCACTAGAAGTAGCAGAAAAATCAGCTTCACACTGACTCATTTAAGCAAGAAATAATCTTGTTTTATAAATAATAATTTACATATGCAAGTTTTCTCCTGAAGACCTCAGTATTATATCCTTTTATTTCTGACAGGGACTGACATGTGTTGCATTGTTTCTCATGTGTCTTTCCAGTTTGGAGACTGCCAGGGACCATGTCCTACCCATTGACTATTACTTTCCACCCCAGAAGACCTGCCTGATCTGCGGTGATGAAGCTTCAGGCTGTCACTATGGAGCTCTCACTTGTGGAAGCTGCAAAGTGTTCTTTAAAAGAGCTGCTGAAGGTAAGGGGTCTTGTACACTCACTTCTATTTCCCTTTCTCCTTTATCTTATATAGAGATACACCAATCTTCCAGATCCCAGGATTTTATCATTTCAGAGATAAGGTCACTCACTGGTGGGACACTCTCAAAGAACCTAAGAGCCTAAAGAAGCAATTTTTCATACTTGCTGGTCCCCTGGCTTCAGCAGCCTTGGTAGTACAGGCAATGTATTCAGTGAAAATGGTCCCATCTGGTGCTTACAGCTTGGGAGAGTCCTATGAATAGAAGAAAATTAATGATTTGAAAAGATTTAATTTCTTCCCTGTTTGTATTATATTCTGTTGTGCCGTAATGGAAAAATTGTCTTTATTAGAGAAGCTAGAAGTGGAGAAACCCCAACTGAGTCCCCAACCCATTCTCTGTAGTGAATATGGGAATATTCCTTCACAAAGCCTCCCTGGCCTCAGCCCCAGAAATGAAGCTCTCTTGCTCTTCAGCAGACCATTAGTCTAAGCATCTGCTCCCTTCTGCTGCTGCCTTTTTGGGGTCTTTGCATTAATAGCCCCTAGGTAAGTAGGGATCCAGAGTGATAAAACTTTTATTCTCTCATAGACTTGCCCTCATGGCCTGTCCATTAGTCCAGCACCCCAAGCTAAGTTGCATCTTCTATTTGGCTCAAGCCCTAACTTCTTAGTTTTATTTAGCTTTGGACAGTTCATATCTGATCAGCTACCAGAGGTGCTCAGCCTACATCCTACAGCAAGAACTCCCATTTCCAGACCTCCTATATATGCTAGTGACTCCTTCCTCCCCAATCAACTTGGGCTCAAACCTCCTATTCATCCACTTATTTCCCCATCCTGTACTAAGCGCTTCTTTTCACAAAGGGACACTGATAAGCAACCCACAGACAGAGATACTCTGCTTGGGGGCAGACCCAGTTGCCGAACACCAGTATCTACTCCTGCCTTCACTTTCCACAAAGGAAATATTTCCTTCCAAGACCTTTCCTTCTCTTTCACCAGCCTAGAAGTATTGAGTTCCAAGTCAGAACCCAAACAGGCAGACTTTCCTTATGTAAGGGCTATAAACCCTGAGAACAGTCTTAAAATTGGCAGGTATATAAGCCACACCTTTCACCAAAATGTTATAGCACCCACCAGAGGACAATACAAGCATCAGAGAGCTTTTGGCATCTAGAGAAAGGTGCCCTTTACTGCATTTTGCATTGATAGCCAACTGGAATGATGATTGTCTTCTCATCATTTTAGCCGGGTGGCAGGAATACTTATAAAATAGAAAGTCATTATTTTGTTTTCTTCCAGTCTCCAAAGCAGCAAAGAGACAACTATAATTTAGTATTACTGAAAATATGCTGCGTGTTCCTTCTATACCCCCAAGTGGCCTATTGCTACTGCTTGTGCTGGGATAGTTTGAGGTCCAGAGCCCCAGTACCTAGGCCTAGGCAGTTTGGAAAGAGACACAGAGAACAGTTCCTGCCTTTCTTGAGAGTACTTACAGAAGGACAGCTGTCAGATAAGAAAGCAAGGAATAGCCCCAAACGACTTCAGATCACCTCACCTCAACTTCCCCAGTGGAATCTGCTTCCTCCCTCTACCCCATCATCCAGTGGGCTTTTTCTGTAGAGCAGAGAATAAACCAGGGCACCCATCTAGAAATGGTGTGTCAGAAAGCCCAGACAGCACAGTAATAGTCACCATATCAGATGAGGAAAGAATTCAAGTTAGCAACTGAACAAGCAAGTTCAAGTCAAATAGATTAGATTATATTTGATGTTACCTCTGGGTTTTATAGATCTGGGTTACAATACTGTTATTTTTGGAAAACAGGTAAAGTGATTAAACATATTGTAAAAGGGAATATTTTGCTGTCATAACATATTCCACATGGAAGCTTTGTGCAGAAGTTAGAGCTGAAGGAGGGAGAAAGGCAGAATGGCAGGTGGCAGGGATTCCTGGGAGGAACTGTGCTATGATGTGGATCTTGGACTATTTGAGAACAAGGAAGCAGAGAGGGATAATCACTCAACTTGCAGAATGCTTGGAAATCCAGCAAGGTCTCAAAATGCTCTAGACCTTAGAAAAATTTAAGTTAGGGAAACTTGGTAATATTTTTTTTTTTTTTTAGAAAATGAGCCTCCATGGACTCATGGGGCCACTCTTGACTCTTTGACATACAAAAAAATCACAAATGGATTTCTTGTAAAGCTATGGATCCCGTTGGCTCCTTTGGAATATGAACCTCAGGTTCCAGTCCTGAGCCCTTTGAGGGATAGGAGAAGATGGTTTAAAAAAAACCCACAGAAAACAAAGCAAAAAAAAAAAGCATTTTCTTTCTTCCTCCCATCCAGAAAGCTTGGTGGCTGGAACTTACTGCTGTCATTATCTCTGTTTGAAGGCAGGGGGCTGTCTTATTATCCACAGAAAACAATTTATTGATTCTGTTTTATTCCCCACTTTTACAATGTGTCCTTATTGCCCAAATGGCCTTTATGAAAGTGATTCTGAATCTGCCTTACTGAAACTTGGAATTCCACCTGTCGTGGAGAGAGTGGAGCACAAATCTTTCTTTTCCTCATTTGTTTGTTGTTGTCAGTTAAGTCAGACTGAGTATTCAGAGTGTTGTATTCATGGTTTCAGAAATCTCTGGACTGGGCACAGGTACAAGACTTAAAAGCCTGGGATGTCAGATAGAAATCCATTTCTAGCTTTGGTAGTTCATAAAGCATGAGACTTTAATGCTGTCATCGGTGCAAGGCTCAGCACAGAGTCAATTGTAATCTATCCAGGTTTTCCTATTGAGGAGGAAGAAGAGAGAGCCTCATATTTTCTCATTGTCAGTAATTCTGGGAGTTTGGGGGTGAGGATTAGGCTAGCCAGGGAAGTATCTGCATATTTTGAGATTAATAAAATAATAATGGTGCTAGACCATGGGGGTAAAATCACTAAAAGCTTTCTGGTTGATGAAAGTTCTGTGAAAAGTGTGTGTGTGTGTGTGTGTGTGTGCATGCATGCACATGTGCATATATGCACACACATGCAGTTGGGGGATGATCTGTGGGCTAGAAACAGGTATGAGGAGTGGGGTGGTGGGATGAGCAGGGAGGTGACAGGGGAAGGCATACTGAATACTATCTAAAAGGCCAGGAAATCTAAGGAAGGTGATGCCCATACACAAGAGTAGACGTTCAGAGGAGTTTTTGTTGTCTGGCTTTGGATAATTAATTTTCCTCTTTGAACTTCAATTTTCTCTGTAAAATAAGGGACTTAAATTAGATATTTTTAATATTCCCTTCCAGTGTAGATTTTTATGATGACGATTCTACAAATTCAAAACATTGTCAGTATCAAAACTATTATTTGAGCAAACAAACATGCATTTATACCTATATGCACTTTTAGTTATGCCTTCCTAACAGATGGTGAATCCTAGCATCCATTCTTTTAAAAATCAATTCTGAGATGAGGGTAGAGCCAGCTGGGAAAGTTCATTATTTATGGGCTAGGTTAAAATTGAGGACCTGAGATTCTCTCTTACCCCAGCATTGTGACCATAGTTGGATAACTTCCTTTCTTTTCCATTTTCTCATCTGGAAAATTAGGATATAAATCCCCATCTTTACTACATCATGTTTCAAAGAAGGTTAATTAGTTCATCATGTACACTGTGTGCTCAAGAATTTACTATTTTTCAGACATTTTCTAGTAAAACATTGGAGATTGTACATCCATTTGTTTTGTACACATGGAGTGCTGTTTGGTGCACATCATAAAATCGAAACTGTAGTTTACATTCTGGACTCAAAGAATTACACCATCCTCACTGATGTTTACAATATGTCCCAATTTAGTATTCTTGGCAAATTTTATGGAAGTATGGCTTTGATTCCCTCTCTCACCCCAGGTTTTTGTGAGGGAAGAAATGTAAGTGAACCCTCCTTGAACTCTTTCTGTCCTTTAAATCCACTCTTTCCCACCTCAACTCATGTGGAATTGAATGTTACTTCTTGTTCGGAGTCTTGCAGAGAGTTTTTGTGCCTTTCAGTGTCCTCTTGACTTCCTGGCTTTTTGAGTAGTATTACCCAGGGGGCAAATTAACTATGCTAGGAGGATCTGCTAGCAGCTTCACCAGAGCCCTGATCAGGTATCTTTGGCCAAGGAATTGACTGATCCTGATTTTACTGATCCTAGATATATTTTCACAAAGTTCCTCTTATCTTTTATCTGTCTCTGGTTTTACTAAATGTCAAAGCCAGGCTTTAGATCAAGGGTCAGCAAAATTTTTCCGCAAAGAACCAGGTAGTAAATATTTCGGGCCTTGTGAGCCATATGGTCTCTGACTCGACTATTCAACTCTACCTTTGTAGCCTGAAAGCAGCCCTAGACAATACGTAAGCTACTGGGTGTGGCTGTATTACAATAAAAGTTTACGGGCACTGAAATTTGAATTTCATTTAATTTTCACATGCCATTCAATACTATTTTTGTTTTGATTTTTTTCAGCCATTTAAAATCTAAAAATCATCCACAGCTCTTAATCCACACAGAAACAACTGGTACACTGGATTTGGCTTGTGGACTATAATTTTTGACTTTGCTTTAGATGGTCACTTATGCTTGCAAATCTGCAGAGTAAATTTAACTCTTTCCAGTGTTCTGGTATTTTAGTAACTCTCTGAATCATCTAATTTTAAACATTCTTCTGAGTGGCCAGAGTTTGCACATCTTGGTTTTCCAAAATGCCTGGTCTGGTGGCCTCTAGGTATTGAGCATTTTTTACTAAACAGAAAAAAAGTAAGTTAATCTAGGAATGCTAGAAGAGGATACATTTTTTTCCTAATGATCTAGTAGATCACTCTCCTCTGCTATACCCAGGGAAACTGAAAATATTTCATATGTTTTCTAGACTTTAGTACTGTAAACATGTGGATGACTATGAAATCAATATGAGTGAGTTTTGCTGGATGCCACACATACCAAAGATGGAAGGACTTTGGGGACTCTCTGGTACTCAGTGTTATGGAAAAACTTTCTGTCTGATATAAGGCAGGGCCAGGGTGGTCAGCTGAGTTATGGCTCTACCATATATTTCCCCATGATTTTTTGTCTTTACGCATTTGCTGGCTTAATTCTTGGGGTCCCCACAAGACTAGACCACAGGACTGCAGAATTAATTTAGCTCTGTAACCCATTGCAGTTGACACCCACTTGTGTCTCTTGTTAGTGCCCAGTTTGGGAGCCAGGTCAAGAATTTGCCATTGGTGCTATACAGTGCCCTGTGCCTCCTTATTTATAATGTGTACATTTTATGAAAGCAATAATTAGCAAGAGGTTGCTATGTTGCTTCCAAGATCTTAGCCCATTGCTTGCTTCCACCACTATTTCCCAATCTGTTACATTTTTAAAGCCCATGTACTGCAGCTAGGACTTTTTGTTAGTCCTCCACAGAATCTCTTGGTAATTGTGAAACTGTGTGTAGTAGATTTTTGAAGTTGGCTGCTATTGCAAAGGTGAATGTTAGAACCACTTTTTTTTTCAAAGGTAGGAGTTATTTCTTACTTCTATGAGCTCTAGTCCCATAGCAAGAAACACACTATCCTTCAAAATGACCAAAATCTGTGATGAGCCATTATTTCAAAAAAACAGCCTCTTCAGTTATAATAACTATGTGTGCATACTTCTGGAACCTATTGTTCAGGTGTTTTCATGCTGCTTTTCATGGCTAGGCAACTGCTTTCAGCATTCCAAGTAGGCAGGTGAGCTTTGTACCTGCCAGAAAAGGGTACAGAAAAGTAAACTTCCTCCAATACAAAAGAGATAACTGAGGGGCACCTGGGTGGCTCAGTCAGTTGAGCTTCTGACTTTGGTTCAGGTCGTGATATTATGGTTCATGAGTTTGAGCCCCAGATCGGGCTCTCTGCTGGCAGCACAGAGCCCACTTTGGATCCTCTGTCTTCCTCTCTCTCTGCTTCTCCCCTGTTTTCACTCTCTCTCAAAAATAAATTTAAAAAAGAGGAAACTGAGATTTGGAGGTGAATGTCTCTTTATAAAGGGAATAAGGATTAGAATTCTCAGTCCCTTTGCTTCCAGTCATTGTTGCTATTCCTGAGGCACCCCAGTGGAATCACCATAGCTCCTAACAAACCAGTGCCTAGAACAGGCTGGTAGTAATCTGCTCATGCATTCATCCAGTAAACATTTACAAGATGCTTACTACATGGGGGGGGTGGTATTTGGCTCACATACTCAAGATACAGAGCTTGCCTCAAGGAGCTTGGTGATCATAATCCTGAACATCTTTAAATCTCTTTGATGAATGCAGGGCCAACTATATCCACTGCCCATTTGAACTTCCCAACCATCTGAGACAGAAGGCAAAGTAATCCTTCTGGTTTACTGTCAAAGCAAACCAAGGCTTTGACAGCTAATCAACATGTAGTAAGTGGAATAGCTGGAATTTGAACCCAGGTGTTCTGAGTCTGAAGGTAATAGTCACTCTGCTATAGTACAGCTGCCCCTCAAATATGTAAACATCCTAACTCAAAGTAGAAATAAAGGGTTGTTATGCCAAGGCAAATAAGAAAGCCAACAGGGAAGAGATGACAGAAGTTAAGAAAGACATAAGTACCATGGGGAGAAACCAAGGAGACACTGAGTAGCACTAATTTGACAGGGAGCTTGTCTTCCTAAGAAAGCCCCAAATACTTAAAAGAACTGGTGGTGAAAAGAGCGGTTTCTTTATAAAGTAGGGCCAGGGACATGTGAGTCATAGTCCTTCCACCACCTCCTACTTGTCATAGGGATAATTCTGATTCTGATAAAACCAGCATTGGTACCTCTTCATTCACTCTCATCTCACAGTCACAGTCCAGAAACCATAATTTAACACCTTTTCTCAAGAGAATTTTGCTCATTACCAAGCTAATGGAAAATCTCAGAGACAGAGCATATACATACAAACGGTAGATCCCTGGTTCCTTGACCCTCGGCTTTAAGCCTTCTCAAAGTATACCACAGAATGCTTTCCATGGGGCCAGGAGCAAGAGAAATTTATTTTCTTCCTCTTTGATGTCAAAAACAGAAAATACTGTATTTTAGGACAGAGGTTAAAAATCACAAAGTCTTGTCCTCTATCAGTGTTGGAAAATTTTGATCTTCCTTTCTCTACTGGGATGCATCATAATGTGGATGGACCTTGATATCATTGTGGTATCTGCCTGTGTGCCCTGGAGAATGGGCCTTTCACAGTTTCATAAATTAGATATAAATACATTCCTACAGCCCCATGATACAAGCTCTTTCACTTTCTGGACAGCTAACTCAGCCATGAGCTGTTTAGTAAAAAGACTTAAAAGATTCGCAGTGCTTGGAATCACAGGTTCTTAAAATGCTAATCTATTAAACCTTGAATAAAGAAACTTAGAAACCTAAAAATCTGGCCAAGGCATTTTATGGATATGGAGGCTCAGAGAGATGAAATGACTCTTCCAGGTTCACAGAACATATAATTGACAGATATTAGGGCTTCCTAGAGATTTTTTGTTTCTTGCCTGAGGGGCTCTCTGGCCTCAAAGCCAATTAGCAGAGCCACAGAGATTGTTACCTTGAAACTCTCAAGAATTATGTGAGGCAGAATAATAAACATTTAGAACAGCTCTTGGCTTCCAGAAGTACTCAGCTTCTGTGAGTCCCCTCTACTTCTGTAACTTTATGTTTTTTCCCTTTAGAAGGGGAATAAGTACTAATGTTAGTCTATGGAAGAAGGGCTCTATGAGACATTTTCTGGTGTGACAAATCTTGCAAGGTTTTATGTATATAAATGTGTATGGATATTTTAGGGAGCATTTCATAGCTTTCATGTGATATTTCAGATGTCGTATAACAGAAAAGACTGCAGACCACTAATGTAGTCTAGTCTAGTCTTTGATAAGGAATTTATGGACACTCAGAGTAATATCCTAACTACAGAGATATCCAAAATGGCTGATGAGTGGCACTTTCTCCACATGGTATCCATTTATTCATAGGTACTTACTTAATGTGTACGCCAGACCTCTACCAGGCACTGGGATGAAAGATAGTAACAAAAACTATTTATTGGGCACTCAGTATACCCAATATTGCTTTACAGACATTTTCTCATTCAATCCTCACAACAACCCTATGATATAGGTATTATTATTACCCCCACTTTGCAAGAGGAACTGAGGCACAGAAGAGTTAAAGTGATTTGCCCAAAGTCATACAACTAGTTAGTGGCTGTTGAGTGAATATGATAGAGTTATCAACATAACACAGTGAGATAAATGCTGTACTAGAAGTAAATACGCAATCCTCTGAGCATATGGAATAAGAGAATGATTTATTTTACTTAGAAAGTTTGAGAAAGCTTCACAGAAAAGTTAAGGGTTGATTTAGGTCTTGAGGGATACATAATTTGCTAGGTGCAGAAAGGTAGGAAGGGAACTTCAGGAAGAGGGAGAAGACAAACCAAAGGGCTGCAAGAAAGCAAGAGGCTTGTTTGAGGAACATTATGGAGTGCAGAGGTGGTTGAGTTCCCCTTATCACATGCAGCAGGTCCCTTGACCAGCCTTCAGTCAGCCTTTTGTGCCTGCCCCACCCCATGCTGAGCTGTACATTCCTGTTCTACTCTATGATCTTTTGGCTTTTTGGAGCAGGCTGTTGTCTAGATAGTGAAACAAGATGCAATGCAAGAACACCACAGGAATTCTGGTTCTGTCATTGTCTCACCATGTGGCCTTAGGCATGTCTCATTCCATCTTTGCACCTAGAAACCTCCATCTGAATAATAAAGTGGTTGGACTATATGGTTTTGAAGAATTCAGCAGTAAATCTCTTAACAGTCTAAATATTTAAAATAAATCTCCGAAATTTTATGGGTACTCCAGATGTATCTATTTGCCGGTGGTTCACTTTATATGCATCAGCCATGGAAAATAGGCAGACCCAAGTTCAGTCCCAAGTATTCTGTGCTTCTGTGAGGAGAGTAATAGCTCACATGGCTATTGTAAAAACTAAATGATGTATAACACAGCTCCTGGTGCCCAGTAAGTTTTGGTTCCTTCTGGAGTGAAGCCTTAATCATTGGCATGTATATACTTATGGTGTCACCAGGGTAGGCAGAAAGGGAAGATGGGAAATGGTATTTGTGTTAGTCCCTGATTAATGTAAGGTTCTCAGACACACACACACACACACACACACACACACACACACACATCTCTTCAATGTTACTTAATTAAGAGTCAGTAGTATTTGCATAAGAATATAGCAAAAGTCAGTCTCTTCCTTTTCCTTCTTTGGTTCCCAGGGCACTGTGTGTAATATTCCCCAGATAGCACAGCGAGCACATGTTTCATTCCTTCTCCTGGATTCCAGGCTTTGGACTTGAAGGTGTCAGAGCTCTCTATGTGTCTTCATCCTCAAGAATTGTCTGACCTCCCTGGTAAATTCAGGTCCACAGCCACAGGCCCAGAAAAAAAAAGAAAAGCTAACAAAGGTCATAAATTATCCTCCATGTTCTTCAGCTATTGGTTTCCCTTGTCCAGCCAGAAACGTGTTTTAAAGTATATTGAGGCCAGATTCAATAGAAACCTGAGCTAGCACCTGTGTAAATACATTTTTAAGGCTTCTTTTCCTGAAGCCGGATGGATATTTTTTGAAACCAAGCCAGGGTGTCTTTTATATAGAGTTTTGCCTTGTATATCATTGGTGCTGTGGACTTCTTGGAGGAATGTGGTTTGGTTGTAGTGTTACTGTTTGTTTTTTGGGGTAAGAGGCATTTCTTTCAAAAACAGGATAATGTATTGGTATGAGTTATTACTCTACTGTGTTTAGAACACTAGTTTAAAATAGAACACTAGAATTCATTCTGCTTCCCATAGATTGGCTGTACATCCCTCTATCCCCTCTCATTCTCCGATGTTGATCCTTTTAAAAATGAGCCAACCAAAACCAATGTGTATCACACTGCTTATCTCTAACTCCTACCTGAATCACCTTCATATCTTGTCCAAAATTCTATGTGTGTGGGAGATGGTTAGTACCCTGCCAAGAGCCTCTAGGGCCCATCAGTAGGTGGGTATCCAGTTATTCAGGTCCCTTAGTTCTGCTTAGCTTCTGAATACAGACAGGGTTCATCCTTTATTTGTGTGTAATAGGCCCCCTGCTTCCCACTGTCCTACAAGGGCCTCTTCTGCCACACTACCTGGGTAGCCTCCATGACTCCCCAGAAACTCCTCTGTAGCCCGTATTACTTAGAAAACAGTTTTCTTCATAGTTTTTGCAATTTGATGAGGACTAGCCAGCAAATTTACATTCAGATTATGGTTACATGGAAACAGAAATAGATGTAGAAAACAAAAAATAAATGGAATCATCTAACATAAATCTCATCTAACTAAGAGCCCTACAAAGATACTAGAATGCTCTCTACCTAGAATCCCTATTGATGTAGGGGTAAAATACTTGATTTACTTACAACATTTGTTAACTGTGTGACCATGGGAAAATGACATCTTCCTCCCTGAGCTTTAATTTTCTCACCTGTGAAATGGGGATAATGATGACCACCCCCAGAAAAGTTGTAAGAATTAAATGACATAAAGCAACTGGAAGTTTCCTTGCATAGTGCCAGACTTTTAAAAATAAAGTGAACTAGACACTGTGGACAATGCCTCCAGCTGCATGAATGAGAAATCAGCCCCATATCAAATTATAGAATACTTCCAGGGGTCGCATGATTGCACTGTTAGAAATGCTAGTGTGCCTCACAGCAGTCAGAGTGGCTAAAATGAACAAAACAGAATACTATAGATTCTGGTGAGGATGTGGAGAAATGGGCACCCTCCTACACTGTTGGTGGGAATGTAAACTGGTACAGCTGCTATGGAAAACAGTGTGGAGGTTCCTCAAAAAATTAACAATAGAACTCTCCTATGACCCAGCAATAGCACTGCTAGGGATTTACCCAAGGGATACAGGAGTGCTGATGTATAGAGGCACATGTACCCCAATGTTCATAGCAGCACTTTCAACAATAGCCAAATCATGGAAAGAGCATAAATGTCCATCAACTGATGAATGGATCAAGAAGATGTGGTTTATCTATGCAATGGAATACTACATGGCAATAAGAAGGAATGAAATCTGGCGATTCATAGCAACGTGGATGGAACTCGAGGGTGTCATGCTAAGTGAAATAAGGCAGAGAAGGACAGATACCATATGTTTCACTCAAAGGTCTAACAGGAGAAACTTAACAGAGGTACATGGGGGAGGGGAAGAAGGAAAAAGAGTTAGGGAGAGGGAGGGAGGCAAATCATGAGAGACTGTTGAATACTGAAAACAAACTAAGGGCTGAAGGGGGGCAGGAAAGGTAATGGGGGGTGATGGTCTTGGTGGAGGTCACTTGTGGGGAAGAGCACTGGGTGTTATATGGAAACCAACTTGACAATAAACTATAAAAAAAGGAAAAAAAAGAAATGCTAGTGTGAATTAATTCACCTGTTGCTATTTACATGGATAATTTGATAGTAATTATTTTCAGACAGATGGCATATTTCAGAAATGATTCAGAATATGACAGTTTTGCAGATGTGCACATTCCTCAGTACCAAAAACCCAAAAGGAATTAGCTAGAGCAATGGTGGGCAGCACAGAGCTCCCTGGGCCCTGTCTCCTAGTTAGAGGGAACTAGATTTTAGGCATTTGTATTCTCATAGTCTAGTGGCAAGGAAGAAGGGTTGGAGGTGAGTAGCTTTTACTCATTCATTTTTTCAACAAGTTTTATTCCAGGCCCTGTGTAGGCCCAGAGATAAGTGTGAGTTGACCCTGTTGTCGGGGAGTTTCTAGCCTGGTGGACATGCCCTCCAAAGTCAGCTACGGTTTTAATATTTCACAGAGTATCTAAGTACAGCAGAAGCAGCGTGATGGACAGGTAAGAAAAAAAATCTACAGGCATAGCATCCCTGCTCCATGCCCAAAGACAACCCTGACTAAGGCCAGCACAGTTTGAGGGGCTTATCGTCATCAGCAGGTCTGGAAGCCTTATCAACAACAACAAACAATAATGATGATGATAATCATTAGCAGTTCATATTTACTGAACATTTTCTCTGTGTTAGGCACTACACCACTAAATGCTTACTTAATCTTTCCAACATCCCTATGAGGTAGTAGATACTTGCAAATAAGGAAACTGAGGCACAGAGGACTAAGAGAGCAGTAAGGAAACTAACTCATCTCAGTTCAACATATATTCAGTCTCTATTATATGTCAGGCCTTGTGGCAAAAGTTGGGGAGAGAGATGAGTAAAATATCTGAGTCCAGCAGAAGCAACAAATCACAGAGCGAGGCAAGCACATTCTAGGTCTTCTGCTTGATACTGGAAACTCAGCGATGAATGAGACGCAGTCCTTCTTTCAAAGATCTCAAAGTTTAGTGGGGGATAACAATGCAGAAACAAATATTAAATACTGCTCTGATAAGTGTCCTAAGTGTGGTAAGTAAAAAATGGGACATATTATGCAGCCACTGATTTGTTTAAATCAAAGGCCAAAAGAAACAATGTTATTAAGAATTATAGAGAAACTAATTGATTTAAATCAAAGCCCTCCCCCCAAAAATGTTATATAATTTTATTTCAGATTTATCATTTGTGTTCCATTTTTTATTCTATTCCTAAAATGGATGATCAGTATTTGTTTTGCACCCAAAGATAATACAACACTGCAGGAGGCTGCACTTACAATATAGTTAAACTATTCTGTTATCCTATTGCATGCCCACACTTTCTTCTTCCTCTCCTTTACTCAGGCTATGCCCTCTGCTACAAATGCTTTTTCTCCACATCTCCGTATCCTTCAAGGCCTCATTCATATGCCTCCTCCATGAGGCCTCCACCCCATCAAAAGACATCCCATCCTCTTCTGTATTCCACAGCATTTCATGACTCCCTCTCTTGTGGTTCTTACAACTTCTTGCTTTACCTCAGCAATGTACTTACCCATATTTTCCCTCTGCTAAACTGATTTCCTTAGCATGAGGTTCACTTTGATGAAACCATGATTTTATTGTAGATGCACTGGAAACCTCTTTTGGATTGTATTGTGCCTCATGGGCATCACCCTTCAATGTTAAACGTGTGAAATCACATCACCTATCTGGAGGTTTTTATTTTCTACTAATGGCTTTTTAAAAACTTTTTTAAATGTTTTATTTTTTTTGATAGAGACAGTGTGAGCAGGGGAGGGTCAGAGAGAGAGGGAGACATAGAATCCGAAGACAGGCTCCAGGCTCTGAGCTAGCTGTCAGCACAGAGCCCAATGCGGGGCTCGAACCCATGAACCATGGGATCATGACCTGAGCCAAAGTCAGATGCTTAACCAACTGAGCCACCCAGCCTCCCCTACTAATGGCTTTTTAAATGCCCACCACCTTCACACAACAACCGACCAAAATGTATGTCATTGTTTTAGGTCTTGCCTTCATGCTTGCATAATTTGTAGGTTTTTTTTCTTATGCATCTATTATTAGATATTTAGATTGCTTACATGTACTTATGTTGTATTCATACACATTACCTTTTTCTTTTTAAAATTTCCTTAGGACCCATTTCTACCAGTGGAGTGGTAGGCACATTTGTCTGAGTCAAAAGCAGGAATTGGGGGTGGGAGCATATAATGGGCAGATCTTTAGGAATGGTAGACACATAGGAGGAATTGGAAGGAAGCAAGTGGCTATATATACAGCCAAAATGGTGTGTTATGTGTTAGGAATTTATGAAAGGCCCCTCTGCTTGAAAGTATCTTGCCATGCATGATCTGTCACAGTGTCTGATACCCCCTACCATATGTGGAACTGTTTTGGAAGACATGACTTTCTGGGACACATTCATCCATTCTCAGAAAATACTCTTGGGAATTAGGTTGTCAATATATCCATTGGCAGGATTCTGAAGGCATGACACACCAGTCTCATGAATTTTGAAAGGCATAGGGTATTCAGAACAGGTTCTATTATCTGTTACCTGAAACAAGAAGGCATCAAAGTGGCAAGCTCTGAGGAGCCAAGGGTCAAGTGAAGGCATTGAGCATTTGGCAGGAGGAAAGACCAGAAGGGGAAGAGGGAACCAGAGAAGAGTTGTGGAGAGAGATAAACATGCTTCACTTAACAGGACTTGGAATTGTGTTAGGTTTATGCATAAAACTGTAGCAATGAGATCACTTTATATGAGGAACAAATGAATGAGTTCTGAGCAAACCAATAGCTGACTTCAGATAAAATTGTAGGGGGTGATGGCCTGAGGGGGCATCCAAGTCCCCCCTGAGGGGGCATTCATAGTGTCTATGAATATTAGAACACCATGAGGATTTTGGTTGTCAGAAAACCAGCAGGGCAGGAAAACTTAGGAGAGCATAGCAAACTCAGCACATAGAAGTAAATTGACACCAGCCATCACACAGGATTACAACTACTAATGTGTGATAGAGGCCCGCTGCCACTACCTTGAGTGATGGTAAAATCGTTAGAAATGGTAGGTACCTTTCAGGAGTTAGAGGGAGTCAGGTATTAACTTATTGGTTGACTTCACTGTCATGGTTTGGGGGTTGCAGCTTCCAGATACTCCAGTTTTTTTGTTTAGGTGTAGACTGCAAAATCTATTGAAGAGCTATAAATTCCATATGGAAGAAAAGACAGGCTCCCCAAGTTACAGAAGAACATGGAACCCTCTGTGTTTTGATGATTGAGGGGCTCTGTAAGAAGTCAAACCGCATTTTCTAGTTCTATTCCCAGGGTTTTTAGTTTTTGGTGTCCACTGGGACTCGGGGTCTCTTACTTATTTTAAAAAATTTTTTAATTTTTTAATTTTTTAATTTTCTAATTTATAGTTTATTGTCAAGTTGGTTTCCGTATAACACTCAGTGCTCTTCCCCACAAGTGTCCTCCACCATGACCATCACCTCCCTTCCCGTTTCCCCCTCCCCCTTCCCCCCTCAGTTTGTTTTCAGTGTTCAAGAGTCTCTCGTTCTTTGTCTCCCTCCCTCTCCCTAAATCTTTTTCCTCCTTCCCCTCCCCATGATTCTCTGTTAGGATTCTCCTGTTAGACCTATGAGTGAAAACATATGGTATCTGTCCTTCTCCGCCTGACTTATTTTGCTTAGCATGACACCCTCAAGGTCCATCCACTTTGCTACAAATGGCCATATTTCATTCTTTCTCATTGCCATGTAGTAGTCCATTGTATAGATGAACCACATCTTCTTGATCCATTCATCAGTTGGTGGACATTTAGGCTCTTTCCATGATTTGGCTATTGTTGAAAGTGCTGCTATGAACATTGGGGTACATGTGCCCCTTTGCATCGGCAGTGCTATTGCTGGGTCATAGGGAAGTTCTATCTATTGATAGTGTTTTGAGGAACCTCCACACTGTTTTCCATAGCAGCTGTACCAGTTTACATTCCCACCAACAGTGTAGGAGGGGGCCTGTTTCTCCACATCCTCGCCAGCATCTATAGTCTCTTGAGTTGTTCATTTTAGCCACTCTGACTGGCGTGAGGTGGTATTTCAGTGTGGTTTTGATGTGTATTTCCCTGATGATAAGTGATGCTGAGCATTGTTTCCTGTGTTTGTTGGCCATCTGGATGCCCTCTTTGGAGACGTGTCTCTTCATGTCTTCTGCCCATTTCAACAGGATCATATGTTTTTTATCTTACCGTTTGTTAACATGATGTATCACATGGATGGATTTGAGAATATTGAACCAGCCCTGTAACCCAGGAATGAATCCCACTTGATCATGGTGTATAATGCTTTTTATATGCTATTGAATTCGATTTGCTAGTATCTTGTTTAGTATTTTTGAATTGTATTCATTAAGTATATTGGCCTGTAGTTCTCTTTTTTGTTGTTGTTGGGTCTCTGTCTGGTTGGGAATCAAAGTGAGGCTGGCTTCCTAGAATGAGTTTGGAAGTTTTCCTTCTATTTCTATTTTTTGAAATAGCTTGAGAAGAATGGGTATTAACTCTGTTTTAAATGTCTGGTAGAATTCCCCTGGGAAGCCATCCGGCCCTGGGCTCTTTTTCATTGGGAGATTTTTGATCACTGATTCGATTTCTTCACTGGTTATAGGTCTCTTCATATTTTCTATCTCTTCCTGTTTGAATTTTGGTAGTGCATGTGTGTTTAGGACTTTGTCCATTTCTTCTATATTGTCCAGTTTTTTGGCATATAATTTTTCATAGTAATCTCTGATGATTGCTTGTATTTCTGAGGGGTTGGTTGTGATAGGTCCATTTTCATTCATGATTTTGTCTATTTGGTTGTTCTCTCTTTTTTTTCTGAGGAGCCTGGCTAGAGGTTTATCAATTTTGTTTATTCTTTCAAAAAACAAACTCTCTGTTTCTCTTACTTTGGTTCCTAGTGCTACCACCCACTGTTCTTGCACTCTTCCCCCAGTGTGTAAGTCCAGATCACATTCTTTGGGTCCCCACAAGACAAAAGAGGTGAGCTCTTATTCATCAAAATACATATTAGTAAATACTGGAGAAGAACAAACTGGATATACAGTATAAAAAATAAAGAATCTGTTCCTTGGAATCCCAGATCAAATGATCGAGACCCTTCTTTGGGCGTTAGAACTTCCCATAACATGGTTCTCCTTTAGCCATGTCAGCTGGGCCCAATATTTACTTGATAACCATTCTTTGTGTTTGTTAACACATCCATTATGCTCCTAAGGGGGCCTAGGTAAATGCCAAAAACTTACACACATATCCAATAAGAAGGTCACTTTATAAAGCAAGCCCTTATGTGATGCTGTGAGCATTTGACACCTATGATGCTAGGAACACTAGTGAATAACCTGATCCCTTTTTGGAGCAGAATGTGATTGATGTATTGCCTGAAGGAGACCCTCACTGTTCTAGGAAATATAATCCAGAGTTTGGTGACTCACATCAGGTATTATGTACAGACTATGGGTCCTGCAGGTAAGCCTTACTCTGATTAGCTTCAGAGATTTAACAGCAGCTGGGATGTGGTACAGTGGGCCTTAGGAAATTCATTTGATCTCTCTAAGCCTTAATTTCTTCATCTATAAATTGGAGATAATATAGTGGCTGAAAAACGAAAGGAACTACTGCTTATAATATCACTATATAAATTGCAAAGTGATTTGAGTATTATCAATTTATATATATATATATATATATATATATATATATATATAAAATATATTAGTTTATATTTTCTAGGGGATCTCATTACCATTGTTCTGGACAATCATGGCTGTTGTTAAATAAATACTTGACTCTAACCACCCTGGAAACTTTTGTAAAGAGTTGCCTATATGGGAAACAGCCATACTTGCAAATCACTTCATGGCTTGCATCTTCCTTCCTTCCTTCCTTCCTTCCTTCCTTCCTTCCTTCCTTCCTTCCTTCCTTCTTTCTTTTCTTCTTTCTGCTTCTGCTTCTTCTCTTGCATGTTTTCTATGTACAAGGTTATCAAGCATATCTCCTCCAATGTGCAGTTACATCACAATGATTACCTCTCAATCAGTTTCTCAAAGTGAAATTACCACCCTCCAATAGTTTATTACAAATATAACGTACAAATTGATTGACAATATGCCCAACCACTTTTGCATGATATAGGGATACACAGATACATAATTTTATTTATGGATATACTATCTCCCAGCAAGTGAGCAGTAGCCAGAAAATGCCCAAGAAAGACCATGAAGAGTGATTTCCCATCAGAGCTCAGCTTTCAACCTCAGTTGCAAGGTTACTAAATTCTGTGCAGATAAGTTTCAGGGTTTATATAAAAACCAAAACTTGCTCTAAGACAAATCTCTTGTTTCTTTGCCTAGTGTCTTTAATTCCCAGAAAACATGGCTTTAATCTGGCATTTGGCAACAGGGCAGTTTCCTAAGCTGTATACACATTGTAGAAGAGAAGTGATATTATTGGAATGAATTTATTTTTGTAATTTATAAAGACATGGGCTTTTTCAATTCCATAACCCTCAAAATGTTATCTGTTTTCCCCAATAGAGCAGTTTCTCTGCCTTTAATATATTTGCTTTTTGCTGAGCATTCTTGCCTAACAAATGAACCTTCTGAAACTGATTCCAAAGTCCTTTTCTTTTCTTTTTTCTCTTTATGCCCAAACTGCCAGGGTCAGTAGTAGCTGTGGTGGGCTGACAATGAGGTGGCAGTAAGGTAAGCTGTGTCCTCTGGCCTCCCTCCACCCATTCTATCCATCATCTGGGGGGTTCTAAGCCAGTATTCCACAGAGCAGCCTCACAGAACTCACTGAGGCTGAAGGGAAAGTAGGATTTCAAACAGCCATTTTGGAGGGAAGGAATGAGACTTAAAGTTTGTAAAATGATGGTGCTCTCCTTGTTGATTCTTTTCATTCTGGAAAGATACTACTCTTCATTAGTAAATTATCAAAACCTTATGATTGTCCAGGACCTGGGTTGGTTCCTTGAGAAGCACATTACAGAGGGCTCTCTTGGCCAACAAAAATTAAAAGATCAATCACGTATTCATTTATGCAATCAACTAATGTATATTGAGATTTTTCCATTCATTCCAGTCTGGAATGACAAAACAGAATAAGCTTCATCCTTGTCTCTTTCACAATGTAATGAGGAAGATACCTATTTTTTTTCTTTTATAGTTTATTGTCAAGTTGGTTTCCATGTAACACTCAGTGCTCATCCCAACAAGTGCCCTCCTCCATGCCCATCACCCCCCTCCCTCTCTCCCCCTCCCCCATCAGCCCTCAGTTTGTTTTCAGTATTCAAGAGTCTCTCATGCTTTGTCTCCCTCCCTCTCCCCAACTACTTTTCCCCCTTCTTCTACTCTATGGTCCTTTGCTAAGTTTCTCCTGTTAGAATTCTCCTGTCCTTCTCTGCCTGACTTATTTCACTTAGCATGACACCCTCGAGTTCCATCCACATTGCCACAAATGGCCAGATTTCATTCTTTCTCATTGCCATGTAGTATTCCACTGTATATATAAACCACATCTTCTTGATCCATTCATCAGTTGATGGACATTTAAGCTCTTTCCATGATTTGGCTATTGTTGAAAGTGCTGCTGTGAAC
>CM053579.1:59542801-59567427 GCA_028646485.1 Cryptoprocta ferox
CAGGAAACAACCTCTATGACCTCAACCGCAGCAATTTCCTACACGACACATCCCCAAAGGCAAGGGAATCAAGAACCAAAATAAACTATTGGGACCTCATCAAGATAAAAAGCTTCTGCACTGCAAAGGAAACAATCGAAAAAACTAATAGGCAACCGACAGAGTGGGAAAAGATAGTTGCAAATGACAGATCGGATAAAGGGCTAGTATCCAAAATCTACAAAGTACTCACCAATCTCCACACCTGAAAAACAAACAATCCAGTGAGGAAATGGGTAGAAGACATGAAGAGACACGTCTCCAAAGAGGACATCCAGATGGCCAACAAACACATGAAACGATGTTCAGCATCACTCTTCATCAGCGAACACAAATCAAAACCACACTGAGATACCACCTTACGCCAGTCAGAGTGGCTTAAATGAACAACTCAAGAGACTTTTGATGCTGGCGAGGATGTGGAGAAATGGGTACCCTCCTACACTGTTGGTGGGAATGTAAGCTGGTATATCCGCTCTGGAAAACAGTGTGGAGGTTCCTCAGAAACCATCAGTAAAACTCCCCTATGACCCAGCAGTAGCACTGCTTGGGATTTACCCAAGGGATACAGAAGTGCTGATGCATAGGGGCACATGTACCCCAATGTTCGTAGCGGCATTTTCAACAATAGCCAAATCATGGAAAGAGCCAAAATGTCCATCAACTGATGAATGGATCAAGAAGATGTTGTATATCTATACAATGGAATACTACATGGCAATGAGAAAGAATGAAATCTGCCCATTCCTAGCAAAATGGATGGACCTCGAGGATGTCATGCTAAGCGATATAAGTCAGTCGGAGAAAGAGAGATACCATATGTTTGCACTCATAGGTCTAACAGGAGATACCTAACAGAGGACCATGTGGAGGGGAAGGAGGAAAAAGAGTTAGGGAGAGGGAGGGAGACAAAACACGAGAGACTCTTGAATACTGAAAACAAACTGAGGGGGGAAGGGGAAGAGGGAAAGGTAATGGGGGGTGATGGTCTTGGTGGAGGTCACTTGTGGGGAAGAGCACTGGGTGTTATATGGAAACCAACCTGACAGTAAACTATAAAGTTTAAAAAAAAAGAATGAGATAAGGGAAAATATATCTCAATAGCAAGAATTGATCTAGTGTTAATCACCGGAATGCATCAACGTTAGTGCCCGGGCATAAAAAAAAAAAAAAGGCAGCTCTCTAGCCCAGACGGGCATGGTTTGGTGTAGGCAGGTCTCCGTCCACTGTAGGTCTCCCTCCACTGCGGGTCCTCTGGCCGCTCCCTGAGGCCCTGCCTGGTGGTTGTGGGGAGAAAAATGGTGGCTCCCAAGTCCCTTTTTGAACCAAGTGTTGCAACTCACTCTTTTGCTTTTGATCTCCCTGTTCCAAGGGCATAGCCAAGGTGGGCCAAGTTGTATTTCCCAAGCCCCGCCTCATTACCAGATCTTAGTCTGTGCACTTTAATGATACCACCCGAAATGTACTCCCACAGGTGAGGTGGCTTCCTATCTGAGGATTGAGTAGGGGGAGTAGGGGAGCAGTTTCTCCTGGTGCCGCCTGGGATCGGGGTCCCTAGCCCAAGGAAAGCTCCACAGCTAGAGAAAGGATCTCTCTCTGAATGCCCTGTGGCTACAGATGGGATGATAGGATCCCTCTCTGTCCTGGGCTGAGGGTTTTCTCTTCTCCAGAGGCAGTTTATAGCAGTTTCAGCCACTTTTTCTTTTCCCCTCATCTCACCGTGGCCCTCCTCAGAGGGGGCTCCCTCCACTCTATGCCTGCAGGTCCTGGCCTGTTTTTATCTTCCCCAGTTTGCAATCACTCACCTATGAGGCTGTCTTCTTAGTGGACTCTGTCTCTTTTCCTCCCAGATTCTTGCAGTTCAGTGTCTAATGGCTTTAGTCCTTCCTGGTTTTAGAGATGCAGGTGGGCAAAAAAGTATGGAGCTCCCTACTTCTCCGCCATCTTGCCAGGCAACTCTCTGTGTCCATTTTCTGAAGGGAAGGAAAATACTGACTTAAAAATACATATGCACCAACATATTCATAGTAGCTTTTTCTATGATAGCCAAGACATATAGGTAACCCAAGTGTCCATCAGGTGATGAATGGATAATGAAAATGTAGTCTATATACTATGGAATATTACTCAGTCATTAAAAGGAAGGAAATCTTGCCATTTATGACAACATGAATGGACATTAAGGGTATTATGCTATGTGAAATGGGCCAGAGAAAGACAAATATCATATGATTTCATTTACACGTGGAATCAATTTTTTTAAAAAATTAAAAGATTTCATTCTTTTTATGGCTGAGTAATATTCCATTATGCATTCATATATATTATATATATAATATATATCTTCTTTATTCATTCATCTATCAATGGACATTTGCAACATCATGAATGGATACGGAGAGTATAATGCTAAATGATATGTCAGGAAAAGACAAACACTATATGATTTCACTCATATGTACAATTTAAGAAACAAAGCAGAAAAAAAAGACAAAGGAAAAAAACAAACTCTTAAATATAGATAACGAACATAGTTACCAGAGGGGTGGTGGATGGGGAAATGGGTGGAATTTGTGATGGGGATTAAGAGTACACTTATCTTGGTGAACACTGAGTAATGTATAAAATTATGGAATCGCTATATTGTACACCTGAAACTAATATAGCACTGTATATTAATTATTCTGGGATTAAAGTAAATAAATACATTGAAGTTCAAAAAATAATATTAATTTTTTTAATGTTATAGATATAGAGGACAGGTTGGTTGTTGCCAGAGGTGTGTGTATAGTGTATGGGAGAAATGCATAAAGGTGAGCTAAAGGTCCAAACTTCTAGTTTTAAAATAAAAAGATCATGGTGATGCAATATAGAACATGGTAACTTTGGTTAATAATACTGAATTCTATATGTGAAAAGTGCTAAGAATGTAGTCTTAAATGTTCTCACCACAAGAATACAATTGTAATTATGTATAGTGATGGATGTTGACTAAACTTATTGTAGTGATCAATTCTCTCTCTCTCTCTATATATATATATGTATATATATATACATATACAAATATCATATATAATATAATGTTATATGCCAATCATATATCAATAAAAAATAAACAGGAAGGAAAATACTTCCTCTTGGAATTGCTTCTGCTACACCTTTTACATTATAGTATATTCTGTTTCCATTTTCATTTTCTCAAGATATTTTTTATTTCCCTTTTCATTTTTATTTTGACCCATTGATTGCACAGAGTACATTCAATATCTACATATTAATGAATTTTTCAGCTTTCCTTCTGTTATTGATTTCTCATTTCATACTACTGTATTCTGAAAAGATACTTGGTAAGAAATAAAATTTCTTAAAAGTGTTCTCTTTGTTTTGTGGCAAAACATGTAATCTATACTAGAAAATGTTCTATTTAGACTTTAGAGGAATTTCTACTCTAGTGTTTTTGAGTGGAATGTTTGGTATATGTCTGTTAGGTCCATTTGCTCTATATTATTGTACAAATCTTTTAAAAATTATTATTGATTCTCTGGATAATCTATCCATTGCTTTGAGTGAGGTATTGAAATTCTCTAACTTTTCCTATGTCCCTACTCTTTTTAGTTTTTTTTTTATATTTGCTTTATATTTTTGTCTGCCATGATGTTAGGTGAATAAATATTTCCAGTATTATTTCTACTTGGTAATTGATCTCTTTAACATTATATAATGACCTTTTTTTTAAAAAAAATCACTTTTGATCCTTTTGAGCTTGAAGTGTGTTTTATCTAAGTATAGCTATCCCTGCTTTCTTTTGGCTTCCATTTCTACCATTTGCTTAAAATATCTTTTTCTGTTCTTTTTCTGTTCCTTCACGCTAAGTGTGTATTTAAAACTAAAATGTCTCTTGTAAGTAGTAAATCATTGAATCTTGTTTTTTAATCCATTAAGGCTCTCCATGTGTTTTAATTGGATTTATTAATCCATTTAATTTAAACCACTTTTTGGGTGGTAAGGACTTATTGCCATTTTTTTATTGTCTTCTGACTTTTGTAGATCATTTCTTCCTTGATTCTTATCTTGCTAAATTCTTTTGTGATTTGATGACAATTTGTAACAGTATGCTTTAACTCCTTTACCATAATATTTTGTGTATCTTCTACAGATTTTTCCTTTGTGGTGATGATGAGGCTTACACAAAATATCTTATAACATCCTTTTTTAAGCTGATAATTTCATTAGCATACATAAACCTTACATTTTAAGTTTCCCCCCTCACATTTTATGTTATTGATATTACTCTTTACATATTTTCTATATTGTGGATCCACTAACAAATTATTGTCATAGTTATATTGAATATGTTTGTTATAGAGTTTTAAATCTAGAATTTTAAGTGAACTATGCCCTACCATTGACATATTAGAGAATCTGATTTTAACTATATGTTTACCATCATCAGTGAGTTTTACACATATGTTCATACACTTTTATGATATTAAGTAGCATCCTTCTATTTGTGCTTAAAGAATGCTCTTTAGCATTTTCTTTTAAGTAAGTGATAAACTCCTTCAACTTTTGTTTCTTTGGAGAAGTCTCTTCCTACGCTTCTTTCTTTCTTTCTTTCTTTCTTTCTTTCTTTTTGAGAGAGAGAGAGAGAGAAAGTGAGCATGGGGGAGGGGCAGAGGGAGAAGGAGAGAGAGAATCTTTAAAAAAAATATTAATGTTTATTTATTTTTGAGAGGGAGAGAGACAGAGGTGAGTGGGGAAGAGGCAGAGAGAGAGGGAGACACAGAATCCGAAGCAGGCCCCACGCTCTGAGCTGTGAGCACAAAGCCTGATGCAGGGCTCGAACCCATGAACCGTGAGATCATGATCCGAGCCAAAGTCAGATGCTTAGCTGACTGAGCCATCCAGGCACCCCAGAGAGAGAGAGAATCTTAAGCAGGCTCCACGCTAGGTGAGGAGGGGCTCGATCTTGCCATCACGAGATCATGACCTGACCCAAAGTCAAGAGTCAGATGTTTAACTGACTGAGCCACCCAGGCATCCCTATCTCTACATTTCTGAAGAACAGTTTTGCCAAATGTACTAAACTTGATTGAGATTTTTATTTCAGTATTTTGAATATATCATACCATACTCTCTTATCCTACAAAGTTTCTATTGAAAAGTCTCCCAATAATTTTACAGAAGTTTCCTTGTATGTGTTGTCACTTTTTTCCTGCTAGTTTCAAAATTTTCTGTTTTTGACTTTTTACCAATTACAATGTTTCTTGGAATATCCCTTTGTGACTCTCAACCTATTTGAATTCTTTTGGGTCTCATGAATTTGAATGTCCATTTTTCTGCTATTTGAGAAGTCTTCAGCCATTATTACTTTAATGTATTTTCTGTCCCCTTCTCTTTCTCTTCTCCTTCTGGGATTCTATAATGCTTATATTTTTTCTTTTAATCATATTTCATAAGTACAGGCTTTCTTTACTCTTTTTCATTCTTTGTTTTACTCCTCTCCCTGGATAATTTCAAATGACCTATCTTCTAGTTCATGGACTATTTCTCCTGCTTGGTAGAGTCTGATGTTGAAGTTATCTATTGAACTCTTTAGTTTAGTTATTCCTCAGCTGTTTGATTTCTATTTTTTATGGTTTCTACTTCTTCATTGAGATTCTTGTTTTGTTCATGCATTGTTTTCCTAATTTCATTTAGTTGTTTGTTTCCTTGTAGTTTACTAAACTCCTCTAGGAGGATTTTTCTGAATTATTTTTCAGATATTTCATGGATATCCATTTGTATTGGGTCAGTTATTAGAGCTTTATTAGCTTCCTTTCATGGTGTCATGTTTACCTGATTTTTTATGATACTTGATTCCTTGCATGGTGTCTCTGCATTTGAGTAAGCAGCCTTCTCTTCCAGACTTTACAGGTTCACTCTGGCAGAGATACTCCTTCATTTGTAAGCTCAGCCTAGGGTTCTCAATGTGTCGCCCTTTAGCATCTTTGGGAAGATGGTATATTTATTTTGGCAACGCCTTTGACCAAGTTTTAAAGTCAAGGGATGATGCTTGCTGAGAAAAGTTGGATAAGACTACTGATTCAGTTCCTTATCCATAGTTGCCTGGATTCACTGGTCAAAATTCCTAGTTGGGAGGGACTGGATGCTATACTCAGTAGTTGAAAGGGATCTAAATTTGCTTCCTTCCTTGGCAGTGTAATAAAACTGACTCCATGTCTAATATGGCTCAATCATTGGGTTCCTGAATCAAGCATAATCGTCCACAATGCTCTCTGGCCAGACAGAACCACCAGTTCAGCTCTGCAGATGGGTGATGCCACTAAATGGACTCTCTTCTTGGATTTCATGTAAGTGTAAGAGGATTACACAGTTTCCCACATGTTCTGGTTTGGCTTCTTGGTCAAGTGGAACTGAAGGCTATATTTATGCATAGATGAGACTTTGAATTTGCTTCCCAGCTTGGGTGCAACTATAAAACAGACTTCACAGCTGGTATGGCTATTTGTTTGGGTACCAAAATCATGCAGAACTTCCCACTGGATTCCCTGGACAGAAATCGTTTAGTTATTTGGCCCTGCTTGTAGACAGAGCTACTGATTGGGCTCTGCTTGGGCACCTCTGTAATCAAGGCTGGAATGTAGGCCACACAGTTTT
Organism: Cryptoprocta ferox; assembly: GCA_028646485.1. Taxonomy (NCBI): domain Eukaryota; kingdom Metazoa; phylum Chordata; class Mammalia; order Carnivora; family Eupleridae; genus Cryptoprocta; species Cryptoprocta ferox. The sequence goes on from CM053579.1 coordinate 59,549,501, forward strand.
CCTGGTGCTCCAGTCAGTCCACATGGACAGACTGGATTGCAGGCTACATTCAGCTTTAGATGGGGCTTTGAGTCCACTTCCCTCTCCAGGAAATGCCACAGAACAGGCTCCACACTGATATGGATCCTTGCTTGGGGACCCAAATCAGACAGAACTGCCCACAAAGCTCTCTGGACAATCAGGGCCACAGGCTTGGCTCTGTAGATGGACAGAGACACTGGCTTGGCTCCTTTCTAGAATGCTGTGGTTTAAGTAGGAATGTAGGATAGGCTATGCAACTTCTTAGGTGCTCTTGTTAGGCTGTCTGGTTGGGCAAGACTTAAGGTGGTATTCAGCAATATGTGGGGCTACAAATTTGCTTTCCTGCTTGGCAGGGAAATAGACCAAGCTCAAAGGCCTATACATCTTACAAAATGGGGACTTGAATCAGGCAGTACTATGCATCAAGTCCCGAGCCAGATGGAATTACTGATGCAGCTCAGCAGGTGAATAACCCTGGTGCCTGGGATATATACTTTGATCCTTCTGTTAGGAGGAATGTGGTCTGCCAAAATCAAAGTACTGGTTGCTGTAAGTCCTGTGCCACTTCTCCATGCCAGTCTGATCTCCACTAGTCAAGTTCCAGATTTCCCTCCATGATCCTTGTGATGTGATACTCAAGTGGGCCTCCTGGGGAGAACCCACAATGCTGTGGGAGCTAGATGTCAAATTTGGGCTCTTTTTCCCACAGAAAACACTGTAGGTCCAAGGGGGTCCTGTTGGTGTGGTGCTATGCTGGCCTATGAGGTCAGAGTATAGCTATTTTTTTTACCCTTCTAATGTGATCTTTCTCAGTCTTTGTGGCTCTTGGAGGTTTTCTTCATCCTCAACCTTGTGTTCTGAGATTTTCACAATGATGTCTTATTTATGTATAGTTGCTAGTTGGCCCTCTTTTGAAGAAGACTGAAGTTAGCAATGACCTATGTGTCCATCTTGATAATATCACTCCTCTACAATATATTATTTTTCATAATTTTTGTTTTTTTACAATATATCTTTTTAATCTTTGAGTTTATACTCCATCCTATTGAGAGTGCACTAGTACCACATGGCCTTGATACTGTCACATTACAATATATTTTCATTTCTGACAAGAAATATCTTCATTCTTTGTTCATCCAGAAACATGGTGTGCATCTTTATTCAATTTTGCCTTTATGCCCTTTACAAAATTTTGTGGCTTTTTCATGCAGTTCCTACATATGTCAGATTAAGTTTATGCCCTCATGTTTTTTACTGTTCATTGATATTATTAATAGATCATTTTTGTTACTTTTTTTAGTTGGTTATTGCTAGTATGGAAAAATCTCTTGATTTCTTAAAATACTTATTTTGTTAAACACTACACTATTAGACTCCTAGATATTCTAATAAGATTTCTGTTGTATTGTTTTTCTGGTTAGAGAATTATGTTATCTTTTCTTTTTCTGTTAATTGTTTTAAAATTAAAATAGTGTTGTATTCTCCTTGTTAAGATTTATTGTTAATAAATTTTGTTTTATTCTTAACAAATCTATATTTTTAATAAATTAAACAATATAGAAGTATGTAGAAAGTAGTTCTTAACAGGCTACAAACTCTGGTTGCAAAGGATGAAATTATTCTCTAAAACTGAGATTAGTGTCTAGGTCAAAATCCTGTCCAGTTAGGGTTGCTTTTTTTTTCAGTTAAGTCCAAGGTAATTTAAAACTATTTTTCTCCCATCTTTCCTGGGTTGATTTAAAAAAATTTTTTTTAATGTTTATTTATTTTTGCGACAGAGAGAGACAGTGCGAACAAGGGAGGGGCAGAGAGAGAGGGAGACACAGAATCTGAAATAGGCTCCAGGCTCTGAGCTGTCAGCACAGAACCCGATGCGGGGCTGGAGCCCACAAAGTGCGAGATCATGACCTGAGCCGAAGTCGGAGGCTTAACTGACTGAGCCACCCAAGTGCCCCTGATTTTAAGTTCCAGGAAATTGACATGGTGATATATTTCATGTGGGAGGAGCTATCTGTCCTTAGCGTTTGACATCTATGCCAGCTGACTTCTACTAAAAAGTGTGGGTCCTCAACCAACCTCTTTTCATTAGTCTGAACAAATCACTGGAATTCTCAGCCTGACCTTAATGCCTCTGAGCCTTGCCTCAATTTAATTGTATCTAATACAAACTTTTTAGTCTTTGAACACAGAGAGTAGGACTCCATGAGCCTAATTTAGGCCCATTTGTACTAAGCACCCCATACCACCAATTCTACTCTCTCATGCACCCCCCAACAAAGCAGTGAGAAGCAAGATACAAATATAATTTTCTCAGATGCATAAACCTATCTGGAGTTTTCTGATGCTCCATTTCTTAGAGAGACCAGGTTGACTTTAGGGTCCCTTTTTTTAGTGACCCTCATCAGTCTGTTTCTCTTCCTTCTCTGGATCTCGATCTCTAGATAGATAACTCCCATCACTAGAGTGGGATAACTAGCTTTTATGTCTTCATTCATTCTTCTTAATCTATAAACTATTGAATACACTTTGATTTTTTGTATTCAAAAGCCAATTTTGAAAATCAAAATATAAATATTAACTCTTATCATTTTTTATTCTTCTGTGGTCCCCTTTTCTCAAACTAAGCTAATATTTCACAAACATTATCTAAAAAAGAGAGCGTAGGACAACAGGAATTAAAGGGACTAAAACTGAGTTGTCTAATATTAAGATATTGCCACAATATGAATTCTTAAAAAATGGAAGATTCCCCCTTTACTACCCTCACTTCCACCTTATTCTTTCCTCCTCACCAGTGATAACCACTGTTAACTCTTCTGGTATATTTCTGATACTTTCCTATGCCTTTTAACATATAAATGGGCACACAGTTTTCTTACTATAAATGAAAAATACAATACATATGCTTCTGAAACTTATGATTTTTACTTAATAGTATATGAGTCATTTTTTGCATGCTAGCTCATATAGGCTGATATCATTCTATTTAGTGGATGCTTATGCATAAAGTGGATATACTGCAATTTAGTCCTTTGCATATTGAGGTATATTTAATGAATTCCAGGTTTTTACAATCCAAGTAATAGTGTTAATAGGGATCCTGGAAAGTTGTGACCTCAGAGCACATCTCCCCTGTAATTTTTTATTGGCAGTTGCACAACAACAAATTGGCATGCTGTCTGGTACACATTTGGGGCTTCAAGTTCTTCTGAGATGTATAGAAGAAAGAGATGGTGTGGGATTTAATCTTCCATGCTACCAAGAAAGAGACAGTATTCTAGAAGTGGAAAAGAAAACACCCCCAACAATGCCCATGAGAAGATAACTGGTAAGTGAGAACCTCCCAGAAAGAAAAGCCAGGCAGCAAGAAAGGCAATAGACAAGGGAATGAATCCTCCAATATTGAAGAAATATGGGCTCACTAAGATTATTTCAGAATTAGTAAAGAGAATTTTTACAATTTCTACTAAGTAGGATCTTATAATTTTTTTTATAGACCAGTGACTTCTGTGTATTTTCTGTTAACTTTTTTCTCTTCCACATTGGTGGTTTATTGCAGGCATATTTTATCTTATTCTCTATTGTATATATGTGTGTACAGATAACTTGTCTATTTTTTTAGAGAGGAGAGAGAGAGAACGAACATGAGTGGGAGAGGGGCAGAAGGAGGGAGAAAGAGAGAGAGAGAGAGAGAGAGAGAGAGAGAGAGAGAGAGAACAGAGGAGAGAGAGAATCTCAAGCCAGCTCCATGCTCAGTGTGGAACCTGATGTGTGGCAGGATCCCATGAATGTGAGATTATGTTCCGAGCTGAAGTCAGAGTCAGATGCTTAACTGACTGAGCCACCCAGGTATGCCAATAGCTTGTCTACTAATATATTAATCACTGCTACAGGAAGCCACATCTGGACAATGTGGAGATAACTTCTTACTATTCAGATACTCTGAGCTTCATGCAAGTATGTGTCTTGAGAACAGGGTTGAACATATTAATGTGTGAGAGGAGTACACATTTAGATGTCAATTGGGTGAAATGTTGAAAAAACTACAAGTTCTCCAATATCCATCTTAACCCTTATTAGTAGTTAAACAGTAATAAAACTAAATTGTGACTAATTTGGTGGGAATGGAGGTAACTTGTGCAAAGTCTGGGTCATACCTATAGAGTGAAGAAACAAACTCTCCCCTTTTCTATTCTGCCTTCTTGTTGCCTGGAATTTAAATATGATAGTGAAAATCGGTGATTCCAACTTGTACCATGCATGAGATGTAAGCAATGTTTTGAGAATAACAGAGCAATAAAATGCAAGAAGCATGGATCCCTTGCACTGTTGAACTGTCATTCCTACATTAGATTACCTACCTTGACTTCTATATGAAAGAAAAATAAACTTACATCTTATCTATATAACTGTTGTATGTTCCCTTTGTTACAGCAACCTGATCTGTTTCCTAACTAATATATGCAGAAAGCCAGAAGACAATGAAACAATCAATATATTTAGATATTTAGACGATTATAAGACAAAGAACAATGAATCCTGAAATAAGCTAAAATATCATTCATCTGATAGATAAAATGAAAAAAACTTGTACATGTACAGTATGAGACAGTGCCACTTACATATCTGTTTGAGGAAAATATTAGAGGAAGTGCTTTAAACAAATGCCAATGGAATTGTAGCAGTGTTCTTAAGCTAGCCTATGATGAAAAGTATAAGAAAAGAGTAGTTAGCAATTAATCTTGTAATGTGTGTGTATATAATTAATGTTATGTGAGTAATGATACTATACTTTCAAAAATATCTAAATGTTAATTAAAGATTGTTCAAACAGAAGAGTAATGAAAATGATATAAGGAAAACGTAATGATTACCTGGAATAAAAATGTTTAAATGTCTTTGCAAACACTGTTGTAGTTATTTTTGTTGTTCTCATTGGTCTTGATGGTGGACGTAGCTGATGGAAGTTTGTGTCAGAGTGCAGAGAAAGATGAATCTTCTGTACTATGGAAATTTAAGTGAGCAAAGGTCTCAACTTAGTCTGTGGGTGAGAAGAGAGTTATGGGCAAGTAAAGCATCTTGGCAAAAATATAGTTATTTACTATCAGTTAATACTAATCAAGAAACTTAAGGTTTGAGACATGAAAATGAAGCATTTATCAACATTGAATAAAAAAACTAGTAGAACTTTCAAAATAACAATGGAAAAAATGGGAATAAATGAAAGCTGTCAAAACCAGAAAAAAAAAAGGAATGGGAAAATGTGAGTTAACCAGAGAAAGTTAGAAAGTCAGAGAAGAGGGAATGACAATAAAATATGACAAATATTAAATAAGGTAGAAGTATTAGCCAAATCTAAGTTATCAAAATAAATGTAAACAAACTGAATTTTCCAAGCAAAAGAGAATCTGTAATATTGGCTTAAGATACAAACTGTGTTGCTTATGAGAAACACATCTAAAAAAAGATGAAAAAGAGAATTTAAAGATAAAGAGGTTTAGGGTGCCTGGGTGGCTCAGTTGGTTAAACGTCCGACTTCAGCTCATGTCATGATCTTGTGGTCTGTGAATTCAAGCCCCATGTCCAGCTCTGTGTTGACAGCTCAGAGCCCGGATGTTGCTTCGGATTCTGTGTCTCCCTCTCTCTCTGCCCCTCCCCCGCTCACACTCTGTCTCTGTCTCTCTCTCAAAAATAAACATTAAAAAATAATAAAAATAAAGAGGGTTTGACATACTAAAGGAGAAATAATGTTATTGTTGGCATAAGTGGACAATTACTGTATCTTAACAAGGCACCCCAAAACTTAGTGACTTTAAACAATCTTTTTAAAAAAAATTATTTTTGTAAGAGAGAGAGTACAAACACGGGAGAGGCAGAGAGAGAGGAACAGAGGATCCCAAGTGGGCTCTGCACTGACAGCAACGAGCCCAATATGAGGCTTGGACTCAAACTGTGAGATCTGACCTGAGTTGAAGTCAGACGCTCAACTGACTGAGCCACCCAGGTGCCCCTTTAAACAACCATTTTTATATTTCATGATTTTCTAGGTCAGGAATTTGGGAAGGACTTTGGTTAGGTAGATTCTGAAACTGGAGGACTCCTTCCAAGATGACTTCTTCACCTATGTGTGGCACCTCAGTACTCCTTGTCCTCGCTATTTTTCATATTCTCATATTTCTCAGTAGCCAGATTTATGCTTGATAGATCTCACTTGTTGAGGTTGTGCCAAAACTGGTCAGTGTTCCAAAGGGAGGGTTAACAGCACTTAATTTCAGACTGATTTGAAGCAGACTCACCAGCAGCAGCTTTTAAAGTATGCAAATAAGGGAGAGGGAGGGAGACAAAACACGAGAGACTCTTGAATCCTGAAAACAAACTGAGGGGGGAAGGGGAAGGGGAAAAGGTAAAGCGGGGTGATGGTCTTGGTGGAGGTCACTTGTGGGGAAGAGCACTGGGTGTTATATGGAAACCAACCTGACAATAAACTATAAAGTTTAAAAAAATATATATATATGCTAGTAGAAGGGAAAATAAATAAATAAATAAATAAATAAATAAAAATAAAGTATGCAAATATATACAGTCTTGTGGGACAACAGTTATAACCCCTACTGGTCTTCAGATAATTTAAAAGTGGCCCTTTGGCAACAGTTGCAAAAACTGGGGCTCCAGATGAGTGTATAAGCTCTTTTCTGAGAGGTACAAGCAAGCTGTAGTAAGGCCTAGGGAGAGTGCAAAACAGGTGTCCCTTAGCCTACATTCTCTAAGAGCTCCTCTGTAGCATCTAGACAAGACTAACCTGAAACCTGTTCCTCGGGCTGAGCTTCAGGACAAGTAAATAGACCTTTTTCACAGGAAGCCTTCAGTGTGTTTCAGTGTGATGTGTTGTGCTCTGGTGGATAGCCTGCTAAGAACTGCTTCACCAATTGTTTCCCCTGGGGCTCAACAAGGAAAGTTCCCCTGGCCACCAGAGCCAGGTGTTTCAGTGGTGTTCCCTTTGTGGACTGCACAAGTCTTCAGGCTTCAGCATAGGCTCTTGGGAGCCCAGGGCTGGAGCAGGCCTGCTAGCTTCAGCAGGGACACCAGGTATCTTGGGGCCAGGGCAGGCTTACAAGCTTCAGAAAGGCCATGGGAGAGCCCGGGCCCAGGCAGGCTTCCTGGCTTCAGTGGAACCGGGGAGAGCCGAGGGCAAGAGAGTCCTGCAGGCTGCAGCAAAGCTGTGGGAGCATGTGGGGGCAGGCCAACCCAGCCAGCTTCAAAAGCACTTTGGGGGAACCTGGGTCAGTTGCAAGCCCACCAGCTGCAGCAGGTCCACAAGGGAGCCTGGGCCAGAGTGAGCATGCCAGCTGAAGCAGGAGTAAAGCTGTGCCTTGGGTTTAGGGCAAGGTCCGCTGGCTTCATGGGGGCTGTGGGAGATCACAGGGGCAGAGCAAGTCTGTGCACTTTATCCACTTCATCATAGTTGGGCAAAATCTTGGTTATGGGACACTAGTAAGGTAGATTGGAGTACAAAAATTGCACCCACCAGTGCATCCTTCCCAGGATGCACCATACTCCTGCATCTCTGGCAGATTCTTGAGGATTAGCTAATGAATCTTCTTTGTGTATGGTCTAAGTGCTTTTCAAACTATTGCTTTTGTGCTGAATCCTTGGGTGAGTCTGTAGTGAGACCTTTAATAGCTGACTTTCATTCCGGAGGCCTTTTAGGTCTCTGGAAAATAGACCTCATTAGTTTTCAGAGCCAGAAACTTGGGGGGGAGGCTCATTTTTCCAGTGTAGGACCCAAGGGTTGGGGTACCTGATGTGGGGTAAGAATTTCTCACTCCTCGGAGAGAAACTCTATTTGTGAGATTCCATCTTATTGTGTTGCATTGCTGGGGTGGGGTTTTTGGTAAGATACATCTCTTCCTCTCCTCCCTATCTCAATGTGACCCTTTTATTCTCTGTTGTGAAGAAGTTTTTCAGCTAGTTTTCAGGTCTTTTTCATAGGGAATTTATTTATGTGTAACTGTAGATTTGGTGTGTTTATGAGAGGAGATCAGTTCAGGATCTTCCTATGCCACCATCTTGAATTACTTTCCAATGTGTTCTATGTCATGTTTAAGAAACGGTTCTTTACCCAAGAGTCATAAATTTATTCTGCTATAGAGCCTTCAAAAGGTGTATAGTTTGCAATTCTCATTTACATTTTTAATCTACTTAGAATTTTTTATGAAGTCAAATTTCATAATTTTTACATATGAATAACTGATTGGTCCAGCACCATTTATTGAAAAGTCCATCCTTTTCTCTATGATATGCAATGTATTCTCTGTCATGAATCAGTTGCTTAAGGGATATATATGTGGGATGCATCTAACGAAAGTTGTGCAGGATATGTATTCTCTTCTATTGAACAGTTTGTTATTTCTGTGTTAATACAACACTGTAATTCCTATAGATTTATTATAGTATCTGGTTTATAATGTTTGCTTTGATGATCTTGAAAATGGTATATTTTAAAATTACAATTTCAAACTGCTTGTCACTGGAGTATAGAAATACAGTAGACTTCCACATATTCATTTTGTATCCAGCAAACTTGTTAAACTATTTTAATAATTCCAATGATTTGTCTTAGTCACTTTTATTTTATTTTATATAAACAATCATGTTTAAATAACTGCAGTTTTCTTTACTTTTAATCCTTTTACTTTTAATTTCTTCTTACTTTATTGTTGTTAGTAGGACATCTTCTATTGTAATTAAATTAGTAGTATTTGGAACACTTTTTTTTCTTATCTTAAAAGGAAAGTACTTTTACCATTACATATAATTTTACCATAGTATTTTTGTTCTAAGGTTTTGTTTTAGGTTTTGGGCTTTTCAGGTTTTGATACCTGTTTATTAGTTTATGTAATTTTGTTCCTATTCGTCATCTACAAATAGGTTTTCTTTTGTTTAATTTTTATAAGTGAAGGTTCAACTTTATCAAAAGTGTTTCCATTTTTTTTTTTAAAAATTAACGTTCTTTCATTTTTGAGAGGAGAGGACAGAGAGAGAGGGAGACACAGAATCTGAATCAGGCTCCAGGCTCTGAGCTGTCAGCACAGAGCCTGACTTGGGCCTCAAACTGATGAACCATGATATCATGACCTGAGCTGAAGTCAGTCACTTAACTGACTGAGTCACCCACGTGCCTGTCAAAAACTTTTCCTACAACTAAACTGTTTCTAGATTTGTTGAGATGCTGTTATGACTTTTCTTCTCTAATCTGTTAATGTAAGTAACAATAATAATTGATATCTAACATTAAATCAACTGTATTTTCTTGAATAAACTAAATTGATTATGATTTTCTTACACTTTGCTGAATTTGATTTGCAAATACTTTGTTTAGAATTTTTCATCTATACTCATTAGTAATATTTACCTGAAATTTTGTTTTTCATACTTTCTTTGTCATGTTTTTTTAAAAAAAATTTTGAAGTGTTTATTTTTGAGAAAGAGAGAGACAGAGTGAGAGAGGGGAGTGATAGAGAGAGGGGGAGACACAGAATCTGAAGCAGGCTCCAGGCTCTAAGCTGTCAGCACAGAGCCTTCCATGGGGCTTGAACCCATGAACTGCAATATCATGACCTGAGCCAAAGTCACTTAATCAACTGAGCCACTCAATCACCCCTTTGTCATGCTTCGGAATTGAGGCTATCTTACCCTTAATATAATTGGAGAGATGTAAAGTGCTGTTTTTACTCATACCAACACTTTGGACACCAAATATGTGTGGGTTTTCTACATCAAGCAATTCTCACATTCTCTGCAGACACCAACTGAATGTCCTACAAGTCAATTAAATTCTGATACTAACTACTTGGAGTTAGTGCAGACCCCATAGGTTGAGCACTCAGTCTTTCAAAGGGTGACCCTCCCCACTTCAGATGCCAGTTGCAAGTAGTGGGTCCCCAGGTTACTTGCACTTCTATTCAACTTGTTTATAACTTGGGGTTCCCATACCCACCTTCTCAGGTTTGGTAATTTGCTAAAGGCTCAGTATTAGAGGATAAAGACCAAATGTATTTCTTATCATACTGTAAGAATATAGTTGTCTCAAATTATATACATTTTTTCCTCAAATGTTTATTAGAACTGCCCAGTAAAATTGTCTGGGTCTAAAATATTTGTGTGTGGTGGGGGAAGGACAATTTAAACAACAGATTCAAGATCTCTAATTGTTGTAAAACTATTTAGATATTCTGTTTCTAGTTTATTCCATTTCAGTAAATTATATATTATGAGAATTGGTTCATGTAATCTAAATTTTCAAATTTTAGCATAAACTCAATATCCTGTTATCTTTTAATGTTCTAAATTTATAACTAGTACACTTTTTCATTCCTGCAATTGTTCCTTTATGTTATTCTTTTTATGTATCTTGCCAGAGATTTGTTAATATTATTAGTCTTTTCAGCGATCTTTGACTTTGTTGACACTCTTTATGTACTTAGTTTGTTTTATTACTTTAATTATCTTTATTTTTTCCTTTCTTCTACTTTGGCTTTATTCTGTTGCTCTTTTTCTAACTTCTTAAATTGAATGGTTAGTTAATTAAATTTTAACCTTCCTTTTCTTCTAATACAAACATTTTTTAATGTTTATTTATTTTTGAAAGAGAGAGACAAAGAGAGAGAGAGAGAGAGAGAGAGAGAGAGAGAGAGAGAGAGACAGAGCATGAGCAAGGGAGGGGTAGAGAGAGAAGGAGACACAGAATCCAGAGCAGTCTCCAGGATCTGAGTTGTCAGCACAGAGCCCAACTCACGAACCGAGAGACCCATGAACTCAGGCTCCAACTCACGAACTGCAAGATCGTGACCTGAGCCAAAGTCAGGCAATTAACCTTCAAGCCACCCAGGGGCCCCTCTAATATAAACATTTAAGGCTATAAAATTTACTCTAATTATTTCTTTAAATACATCTCACAATTTTTATGTGTAACACTGTTATCATTGTCAATATCTAAATATCTTATTTTATCCATTACATTATGTTCTTTTACCAATGACTTATTTAATAAGTTTTTAATTATTATTTATTTTTGAGAGACACAGAGCATGAGTGGGGGAAGGACAGAGAGAGAGAAGGAGACAGAGAATTGGAAACAGGCTCCAGTCTCTGAGCTGTCAGTACACAGCCTGATGTAGTTTTCGAATCCACTAACCACTGTGAGATCATGATCTGAGCTGAAGTTGGATGCTTAACTAAATGAGCCACCCAGGCACTCCTTTTTTTTTATAAATAATTTTTAAAATTTAAAAATTTTCTTAAGTTAATTTATTTATTTAGAGAGATTGAGAGAGAGAACCTTCAGGGGAGGGATAGAGAGGGAAAGGGGGAGAGAGGATCTGAAGTGCTAACAGCACAGAGCCTGGTCCTGGACTCAAACCCATGAACTACTGTGAGATCGTGACCTGAGCCGAAGTTGGACACTTAACTGACTGAACCACCCAGGTGCCCCACCAATGACTTAGCTAGAATTATGTTTCTTAATTTCTAGATTCATGAGGAATTTTCTAGCATATATGTAATTATGATTTTTAAGATATATTAAACATTAACTAAATTTTGTTGGGGTTAAAAATGTGGCCTATATGACATCAATGTTTTAAAGTTTACCAAAGTATAATCATTTTTAAGAAATATTCTATGTGGACACCTGGACACCTGGACAATTGGACACCTGGGTGGCTTAGTTGAGTGTTCAACTCTTGATTTCGGCACAGGTCATGATTTCTAAGTTTGTGTGATCAAGCACCTTTTCAGGGCTTGGGATTCTTTCTCCCTCTCTGCCCCTTCCCACCCTTACAGGCATGTGCACACACTCTCAAAAAAAAAACTTTTTTAAAAAAGAAAGAAATATTATATGTGGTCTTGGGAAGAATGTATACTCTGCGATTACATATATATATATAAAATTACAGTTATGTGTATAAATATGTACACATATAAATATATAAACATACATACACACATATATAGGTGGGCATATATATGCATTGTTTTATATATAGGTGGGCATATATATGCATTGTTTTATATATAGATGTAGATATAGATGTAGGTATAAATAAATTGATATGTACATCATTTTGCACATGCTTGTCAATTGTGTTGATCAGTCTTTACATATCATTACTGATATTTTATCTGCATGTTCTATGTTATTGTGAGATAAATTAAAATCACTCACAATGATGATGGGTTTATTATTCTTTATATTTGTCAACATTTATTTTACATGCTTTGATACAATTTCAAAATTTTTACCTTGGACTGGTGAGAGTCAAGATGTCAGAGAAGTAGGGGAACTGGAATTTCCCTTGTCCCTCAAACACATCACTTTGATTGAGGTCAGAATACTTGGATTTCTAGGAATCCAGGCTACAAAGTGAAAAAAATATATCCACAGGTGTACGGACACAGCTTGGTGGGACAGAGGTGCATGTTTGCGAATTGGGAGATATAAAATGGGCAGCATAGTCAATGGAGGGACAAAACCCCTTCAGTGGAGACACAAAAAGAAGAGAAAGAGGCTGTGGAAGTGTGGGTTTGAATTTAGACAAAATTCAATTTAGACAAAATCCGGACCACAGACTGGGATACGAAAAACACAGAGAGAGCCAGTTTCCATTTGCAAACAGCCTTAGGCGTGAAGATCGGAGTTTTCAGGACTGTGAGACTTTCTCTGGACTGGAGCAGCTGCTGGTGCTTGTGCTTTGGTGGGGAGAGGAACCAGCTGGAGGGCTGGGTAGGGATCTCTGGGGAACAGTAGGAGAGAGCAGCCCTCTCCCTCGAGTACTGTGGAAAGAGGATTTATTGTCCCCCACCAAAGACAAAAGACCCCTTGTCAACTGGTCAGGGTAGCACTATCCCAGAACCAGGTCCACGCCGAGCAGGATCTTTTTAGACATCGGGTTTTGAATCCCAGCCGAGTGCCAAAGAGGCATGGGAGACTGTGGAGCAGGACAAGCTGGCCCCTCTGCCATATTCTGTGAAGGCTGCCTGAACAGCAAGGTTTCAGACACCTGGTCCAGGGAGAAGATATTGGGGTATCGCCATTTTCTCCCCATCGCCGACATGGTGGGGCTTCAGGGAACAAGATAGTGTCCCCAGTGGAGGTGGGACTCACTTATGCCAAACCTCGCCCCTCCATTCCTGGTAACTGCTTCTGAATGAGATTGATTCTGACCGAACCACCAACAAACAGCTATCCTGTGTTTTTGTATTTTCTGATTTGAATTTTGGACAATTCTTATTATATATATATATATATATATGTATATATATATGTATATATATATATATATACATATATATATATTCTTTTCTTTTCTCTGTTCTGGTTGCTTGTTTACTCAGGCATTTTTACTCTATTCTGTTTACACCTCCTCTGTATCTCCTTCTTTATTTTCCTCTCTATCTCTCTTTCTCTTTCTCTGGATTAAGCTTTATAGTTTCTTTGATTCTCTGCCTGACTTTTCCCCCCGCTCCTGTCATTTCTCTCTTTGTATGGTATAATGCTTCTTCCATCACACCTTTCCCTTTTTTCCAGGGTTACTTCAATGAAGAAATCAAAGCACAACTGGTGGAATGTCCAAACCACCACTAAAAGCAATGAGATAGAGCAACAAGAGACACAACAACAGAGTGCACACAACACACTCTAAAACCATTTCCTGAAGTTCCAGGATCTGGACAGTGTATGAACCCTTTTTAATATAGTAGTAATCACAGGTGCAGAGCATAACAAGCTATTAAAACACATAAAAGGCAAATTCTAGCCAAAATCGTGAAATTAAAGAATTCTCTTTAAAAGAATTTCCAGGAAAAAATAAGAGCCAGAGAATTGCTCAAAACAGATATAAGCAATATATCTAAATATGAATTTAAAATAATGTCATAAGACTAAAGGCTGGGCTTGAAAAAACATAGAAGACAACAGAGAATCTATTGTTGCAGAGATCAAGGACTTAAGAAATAGTCACGATGAACTAAGTAATGGTGTAAATGAGATGCAAAATAAACTAGATGCAGTGACAGCAAGGATAGAAGAAACAGAGAGGAGAATAGATCAAATAGGAGATAAAATTATGGAAAATTATGAAGCTGGGAAAAAGAGGGATAAGAAATTATTAGACCACAAAGGGAGAATTAGAGACCTAAGTGATTCAATGAAGTTTAATAATATCTGTATCATAGGAGTTGCAGAAGAAGAGAGAGAGAAAGGGGCAGAAGGTTTATTTGAACAAATTGTAGCTGAGAATTTCCCTAATATGGGAAAAGAAGCAGATATCCAAGTCCAGGTGGCACAGAGAACTCCCTTCAAAATCAACAAAAACAGGTCAACACCACAATATATCATAGTAAAACTGGCAAAATACAAAGATAAAGGGAGAATTCTGAAAGCAGCTAGAGATAAACGGGCCTTAACCTACAAGCATAGACACATAAGGTTAGTAGCAGACCTGTCCACAGAAACTTGGAAAGGTCAGAAGGGAGTGGCAGGAAATTTTCAATGTGCTGAATAGGAAAAATATGCAGACAAGAATATTTTACCAGATAAGGCTGTCGTTCAGAATAGAAGGAGAGGTAAAATCTTTCCCAGAGAAACAAAAATGGAAGGAGTTCGTGAACTCTAAATGAGCCCTGCATGATATTCTAAGGGGGACTCTGAGTGGAAAGCAGCAAAGACTACAAAGGACCAGAGACATCACCACAAGCATGAAACCTACAAATAACACAATGACACTAAATCCATATCTTTCAATAATTACTCTGAATGTAAATAGACTCAATGCCTAAATCAGGAGACATATGCTATCAGAATGGACAAAAAACCATGACCCATCTATATGTTGTCTGAAAGAGACTCATTTTAGACCCGAGGATACCTGCAGGGGATGGACAATAATCTATCATGCTACCGGAAGTAAAAGAAAAATGGAATAGTCGTACATATATCAAAAAAAAAAAAAAAACCCAACATTTTAAACTAAAGATTGTAAAAGAGAAGAGGAAGGGCATTATATCATAATTAAGGGGTCTATCCATTAAGAAGAACTAATAATTGTAAATGTTTATGCAACTTAAACCCCCAAATATATAAATCAGTTACTCATAAACATAAGAAATCATATTGATAATAATGCGGTAATTGTTGGTGACTTTGATAGTCTATTTACAGCAATGGACAGTTCATCTATGCAGAAAATCAGTAAAGAAACAATGGCCTTGAATGATACACTGGACCAGACAGACATAATAGATAAATTCGAAACTTTTGATCCAAAAGCATCAGAATACACATTCTTCTATAGGGTACATGGAACATTCTCCAAAATAGATCACATACTGGATAACAAAACAGACCTCAACAAATATATAAGAATTGAGATCATACCATGCATATACTCAGATCACAATGTTATGAAATTTGAAATCAACCACAAGAAAAAATTTGGAAAGCCTCCAAATACATGGAGGTTAAAGAACATCCTACTAAAGAATGAATGGGTCAACCAGGAAATTAAAGAAAAAATTAAAAATATATGGAAGCAAATGAAAATGAAAACATGACAGTACAGAACTTTTGGGATACAGCAAAGGCAGTACTAAGAAGAAAATGCATTGCAACCCAGGCCTATCACAAGAAACAAGAAAAATCCCAAATACAGAACCTAACCTCACACTTAAAGGAACTAGAAGTAGAACAGCAAAGAAACCCCAAAACAAGCAGAAGAAAAATAATAAATATTAGAGCAGAAAGAAACAATATAGAATAAAAAATAGTAGAACAGATCAATAATATAAGAGCTGGTTTTTTGAAAGAATAAAAACATTGATAAAAAACCCTAGCCAGACTTTTCAAAAGGAAAATAAAGAGGACCCAAATAGATAAAATCATGAATGAAAGAAGAGAGATCACAAACAACACCACAGAAATACACAAAAATATTAGATAATACTCCAATCAAAAGACATAGGGTATCAGAATGGATGAAAAAACAAGACCCATTAATTTGCTGTCTACAAGAGACCCGTTTTAGACCTGAGGACACCTTCAGAATGAAAGTGAGGGATGGAGAATGATCTATTATGATACTGGAAGTCAAAAGAAAGCTTGAGAAGCCATACTTACATCAGACAAACAGGATTTTAAACTAAAGGCTGTAACAAGAGACGAAGAAGAGCATTATATAATAATTACAGTGCCTATCCATCAGGAAGAGCTAACAATTATAAATGTCTACACACTGAATTCAGTAGCATGCAAATACATAAAACAATCACAAACATAAGCAATCTTATTGATAAGAATGTGATAATTGCAGGGGACTTTAATACTCCTCTTGCAGCAATGGATAGATTAACTAGACAGAGAAATAGTAAAGAAACAATGGCCCTGAACGATACATTGGATCAGATGGACTTGACAGATATATTTAGAACTCTTCATCCGAAAGCAGTGGAATACACTTTCTTCTCGAGAGCACATGGTACATTTTCCAAGATAGATCACATACTGGGTCACAAAGCACCCCTCAGTAAATATAAAAGAATTGAGATCATACCATGCACACTTTCAGATCACAATGCTATGAAACTTGAAATCAACAACAGGAAAAATTCTGGAAAACCTCCAAAAGCATGTAGGTTAAAGAACATCCTACTAAAGAATAAATGGATCAACCAGGTAATTAGAGAAGAGATTAAAAAAATATGTAAACAAATAAAAAATATATATAACAATCCAAACCCTTTGGGATGCAGCAAAGGCAGTACTAAGAGGAAAATACATTGGAATCCAGGCCTATTTCAAAAAACTAGAAAAAGCACCAATACTAAACCTAAGAGCACACCTAAAAGAACTAGAAGCAGAACAGAAAAGGCACCCCAAACCCAGCAGAAGAAGAGAAATAATAAAGATCGTGGCAGAAATACACAATATAGAATCAAAAAACAAACAAACAAACAGTAGAACAGATCAATGAGACCAAGAGTTGGTTTTTTGAAAAAATAAACAAAGTTAATAAACCTCTAGCCAGGCTTCTCAAAAAGAAAAGAGAGAGGACCCAAATAGATAAAATCACGAATGAAAATGGATTTATTAAAACCAATTCCTCAGAAATACAAGCAATTATCAAGGAATACTATGAAAAATTATAAGCCAAAAAGCTGGACAGCCTACAAGAAACGGACAAACTCCTAAACACCCACACACTACCAAAACTCAAACGGGAAGAAATAGAAAGTTTGAACAGACACAAAACTAGTGAAAAAATTGAATCAGTTATCGAAAATCTCCCAACGAATGAGAGTACTGGATGAGATGGTTTCCCTGGGGAATTCTACCAGACATATAAAACAGAGTTAACACCTATCCTTCTCAAGCTAATCCAAAAAATAGAAATGGAAAGAAAACTTCCGGACTCATTCTATGAAGCCAGTGTCACTTTGATTCGCAAACTAGACAGAGACCCAGCAAAAAAAACAAAAACAACAAAAAAAAAACAACTACAGGCCAATATCCCTGATGAACATGGATGCAAAAATTCTCAACAAGATAATAGCAAATAGAATTCAACAGCATATAAAAAGAGTTATTCACCATGATCAAATGGGATTCATTCTGGGATTGCAGGGCTGGTTCAATATTTGCAAATCAAACAATGTGATACATCACATTAACAAAAGAAAAGATAAGAACCATATTATCCTGTCAAGAGATGCAGAAAAAGCATTTGAAAAATACAGCATCCTTTCTTAATAAAAACCCTCGAGAAAGTCGGGATAGAAGGAACATACTTAAACATCATAAATGCCATTTATGAAAAGCCCACAGCTAATATCATCCTCAATGGGGAAAAACTGAG
>CM053579.1:59567927-59588444 GCA_028646485.1 Cryptoprocta ferox
TTGTCTTCTTTCTGGCGTCTGTTTCTTCTTTCCCCCACTTGCAAATCCAAGTTTTATCCCTTCAGTTCTTCTCAGTTCAATCCATACGGGCGTGCGCGGATTACAGAGCTCCCTGCTTCTCTGCCATCTTGTCCTCTCCCCTAACTGGTTTTAAATTTAAAGGAGTAACATAATGTATGACATATGTCATATATTCCTTTACATCTCAAGAAACATAAGTAGTACTATATTAGTATACAAGATTATTGACTCAATATATAAGAAAATGCTAACTAGTATTTCTTGAACATTAGTATTTAGAATTTATATTTTACCAAAAATCATTGAGTGCTGTTGAAGAAGAACTTACCAAAGTATTTTTTAATAAAACATGTTCACTCCAGATTTTAAAGTATTGTATTTCTGCCTTCAGTGGTGACATATAGTGGTCTATATGACACTATATGGTGACATATAGTGGTGACATATATGGCTGTTAGTGGTATGTGACTAATATATGTTCCATTACTTAAACATTTTTATTGAGATGTAATTGACATATTATATTAGTTTTAGGTGTACAATGTAATGATTTGAAATTTCTATACATTGGTAAATGATCACCACAACAAGTCTAGTTACCATTTGTCACCATACAAAGTTACAGTTTTTTCCCCTGTGATGAAAACTTTTAAGACTTGGAGGTATGCTAAGTGAAATAACTACACAGAGAAAGACAGTACCATGTGATCTCACTTATATATGGAATCTAAAAAACAAAAAAAAGGAACAAACATAAAATATAAAACATAGATAAGGAGAACAAAATGGTGGCTTCCAAGGGAAAGGGGGGTTGGGGAGTGGGTGAAACGGATGAAAGGAATCAAGGAGAACAAATTTCCAGTTATAAAATAAATAAAGTCATGGGTACATAATGTATAGCATAGTAACTATAGTCAGTAATACTGTAGTGCATTTTTGAAAGTTGCCAAGAAATAAATCTTAAAATTTCTCATCACAAGAACAAAAGTTTGTTTTTTTACACAATATATCCCAATGTATCCTTCAAAATGCTAACAAAAATTTAAATAGGCACCAAAGTGTTTGAATTTTTTTATAAGCCTGCTTTTATATCACTTTTTCTCACGATTTTTTAAAATTGAACTTTAGTTAATATGTAGTGTTCTATTAGTTTCAGGTATACAACATAGTGATTTGACAATTCTATACATTATGCAGTGCTTACCATGGTTATTTACAATATATCATCACACAATGTTAGTATAATATTATTGACTATATTTCTTATGCCGTAGTATTTATCCCTATGACTTAATTTATTTTATGATTTAAAGTTTGTACATTTTTATTACCTTTACCATTTTGTCCATCCCCAGCCCCCCTACAACAAACAACTATCAGTTTGTTTCCTTTATGAATGTTTTTTTGTTTGTTTTTTCATGTGTTTTATTTTTTAGATTCTATCTATGAATGAAATCATATGGTTCTTGTGTTTCTCTGACTTATTTCACTTAGCATAATATCCTTGATGCCCATCCATGTTGTCATAAATGGCAAGATTTCATTTTTTATGGCCAAGTAGTATTCCAGTGTGTGTGTGCACGCACGCGCACGCCACATCTTCTTTATCCATTCATCTATTGATGGACATTTGAGTTTCCAAGCTTCCACAGCTTGGCTATTGTAAATAATGCTACAATAAACATAGGGGTGTATATTTCTTTTTGAATTAGTATTTTTGTTTTCTTTGGATAAATACCCAGCAGTGGAATTACTGGATTGTATGGTATTTCTATTTTTAATTTTCTTAGGAACCTCCATACCATTTTCTATGGTGGCTTCACCAATTTACATTTCCACCAATATTGCATGAGGGATCCCTTTTCTCCACATCTTCATAAATACTTATTTCTTGTCTTTTTGATAGCAGCTATCCTGACAGATGTGAGGTAACATCTCATTGTGGTTTTGATATGTATTTCCCTGATTGTTAGTGACGATGGAGCATCTTTTCATGTGGATGTTGGACAGCTGGATGTCTTCTTTGGAAAAAAGTCTATTCAGACCACTTTTAAATGTTAATTTAAGGGTTATAAAAAGACACAATGGAAACTAAATCATTTCCAGTAAGAGAGCATTTTAACTTATGGGATATACAGAAGATAGGTAAATTTCTACAGACTAGAAAGGTAGGAGGAATTTATCATTTTGTATGTTCCCCCAAATACCTGACCTGTAATGAGACTTAGCAGCTTTGGGTTTTTAAATATTTTTAGGCTTATCTGGTTGCTCCCTCCATCTAAGGTCTATCTGAAAACACTAAGGCAACCACCTAAAAAAATGTGTTTGTGGTAATTCACAGAGGCCAGTTCTGAGAGCATCCTAAATTCTTTGAGGTCCTGGACCTGGTGTCTGTGAGACCCAAATGGGAATTCATTGGAATTGTAGCTAAGTATCAGAGCATTTCATGCATCACACTAAGTAGTTTATCAAAGATCTCTCTCCTAATAGGAAGGAAAAACATCAAATAAGAACTTCTGGTAGAGTTGGCTTGATATTTTTATTAGATTTTCTTAACTAAATAAAAGTAATATATTCTCATAGTAAAATAATCAAACCATACAAAAGGGTATGAAATGATAAAAGTCTTCCTTATCACTTTGCCCATTCTCTGCACTCCCCTCACCCTTTGAACTAATCAGAGATAACCATGGTAACCAGTTTTTGTATGATATTTCATATATTTTCTGTGCATATGAAACATGTAATATAGTTAAATACATGCATATTATTTTTCACAAATGCTATCTATCATACTAAAATTACCATTCTACAAATTGATTTATTCACTTTATTAATAGATCTTATATACTTTTCCATACACTTTTCTGTATCAGTATTATATTTTTTTCTTAAAGGTTTCACAGTATTTAACTGCATAGATATGTTGTAATTTATTTTGTAATCTCCCACTATTAATGGATATTTTGTTATTCTTCCTGACTTTCTTTAGGAATTAAAACTAGTGCTTCAGTTAACATCCTCAAGAAGCAGTATACAGAGTGTTTAAGAGGAATAGCTCTAAAGCCAAACTATTTTAATCTGTTTGTGCCACCATCTTCTTACTGTATGCCTTTGGGAAAGGTATTTAATTTCTCTGTGCCTCAATGTCTTCCTATAAAGAAATTGAGATAATAATGGTCTCTATCCCATAAGACCATTATGAGGATTTAATGAGTTAATACTACACATTAAGAACCTAAGTATTTAGGAGCTCCTGGTTGGCTCATTAGATTAAGCATCTGACTTCAGCTCAGGACATGATCTCACAGTTCATGACTTCAAGCCCCATATCTGCACTAACAGTGTGGAGCCTGCTTGGGATTCTCTCTCCCTCTCTCTCTGTCCCTGTCCTGCTCACACTCTATCTCTCTCTCTCTCAAAATAATGAATGAAATAAAGAACGTAAGTATTTATACATCAAGTGGCAGGCACATAGAAGATAAAACAATTGATAGTTAATATGATTGTATACATTATTAGCATATTTTTGAAAATGTAAATTCTGAAAAAAAAGAAAATGTAAATTCTTAGTTGTTAAATAGTTGGATAAAACAGTGCACACATTTTAAATCTGGTAGATATTTCTTCTTACCTTGCTAAAAAAACTGCAATCATTAGATACCATTAAACTTTTAAATCTTTGTAAATCTTATAGGTTAAAAAAATCAACTTATCATTATTTTGGGTTTCTTCTCTTTAATTATGAGTGAGCATGAGCATCTTATCACATGTTTATTGGCCATTTATATTTCTTTCCATGCGAACTGGCTGTTCTTGGCTTTGGCCCATGTGTTGTTGTTTTTGTTTGGCTTTTCATCTCTTTCTTACTGATTTATGGAGCTATTTTTATATAAAGGAACTTGGCTTCTTATCATATGTGTTACAAATAATTTTCCCAATTTAACTTTCAACTTTGTTTATATCTTTTTTTGTCCAGCAGTCTTAAATTATATAGTTAAAGTAATCATTCCTTTCCTTTATGGCTTTTGAGTTTGGAGGTCCATGCTTCAAAAGTTTTTCTAGATGGGTTTGATTTAAATCATATACTAGAAGTCTTGTTGCCAAAAAACTCAATTATGGATGTAAGAACTAAAAGGGCTCTTAGGCATTGCATAACTCAACTTTCTTCTCCTCATATCTTTTAAAATTTTTCTTGCAGAGGAAAAGAAATTTAGTCCCAGTGAAGGGAATGGACTATAAAAGTTCCATAGCAAGCTAATGGTAAAAATGTAGACTGGAACTCTATGCTCCTGATGCCTATTCCAGCGATCATCCAGTTTAACCAGATTGTGTTATAAAAAGAGCTTTCTTACTTTAAAAAATATATATTTAAACAACTCAGAGAGAGTTTATTTCTAAGGAAGTACAAAACACATTTTAAAACAAATATTTAGTTTTATTTTTCAGATTAATTTTTACATAAAGAAACATCAGCATATGTTCTATTAAACATAGATCATGCATGTGTTTAAGTATTTAGTTGAATAAATGTGCAAATATTCTATCCAAAGAAGCATAACTGTTCTTTTAAATTTCTTAATTATTTTAGTTGTGAGTGTGAAATGTTAATTTATTTTAACAGAAATTAAGTAGACTTTTGGTCTGATAAATATGAGATCTGAAAAGCATTGGTTTGGAATGCTAACTTCATTTGCTTTTGCAAATAGTGGGATTAAATCTAATTCCTTTTAAATTGTTTGGAATTTTTGCCAGCATGACTTTTCTGAATGTAGATTTGCCCAGATCATCCCCCATTTTATTTTATTTTATTAGTTTTTAAATGTTTTTTAATGTTTATTTTTGAAAGAGAGACAGAGTGTGAGCAGGGGAGGGGGAGAGAGGGAGGGAGACACCGAATCTGAAGCAGGCTCCAGGCTCTGTGCTGACAGAGCCCCAATGCAGGGCTTAAACTCATGAACCGTGAGATCATGACCTGAGCCGACATTGGATGCTTAACCCACTGAGCCACCCAGGCGCCCCGATCATCCCCCATTTTAAAGCTCTCTCATGGCTCCTCATTACCTGTAGGATAAGGTCCAAGCTCCTTAGTCTAGGTTACTCACTGCCATCACTTGACCTCTAGCACCTCAGTCTTCCAGCCTTATTTATACTTCCATTTGTACATGCTGTTTGTCTGTTTGGGGCAACTGTCTTCCTGCCCATTTGCCTGCCTGACAAAGCCAATTTAAATAAACATTATTTCTGCTACTTCTATGAAGCCCTTGCCAATATTTCCAATCCAAACTAAGTGTTCCTATGGGCAGGACTTCTGGAGTGGAAATTCAAGGATCAAGTTGGATCCTCTTCCCAATAAAACAGCCACTTAACTGGTAAAAATTATAAAAAAAACAACCATTTAAAATCTCTGGGAATTGTCCTAAGGGCATACAGCAAATAGGTAAACATTTATTCAAGAAAATCTAAAATTAAATCTCAGTAAGAATAGCAGGAATCTATGTTATTTGAACCATAATCTTCTCTCATCCTCACCCCTTGTTTTATGTGATGGAAACTATTCTCCAGTCAAATGAGGCCAAGAAGATAAGTGCTCTTTTTCCTCCCAACTCCTACTCTAGGGCTATGGCTTCATTTCCACAGGGACAGAACATCAGCATCTTTTATGCCTCTTGGCTCTGTATTACAGAAGCACTATTCTAGGAAGACACAACTGAGAGGACTGGAGATCCCTTCTATTACCTGGTTTCTACTCATGAAGGCTTTGTCCCAGGGGTTGTCAGCCAAGAATATTGGGGAACTGATTCTGCTTGACCTAACTCATATATAGGGTAAAGTTTCCATACCCGGAAAGGCAAGCCAAGAGGATTAGGGGCTACAATTTATCCCCAGGGTCCACTCCTTGAGCAGAGGAGACACTTTGAGACAAGTAGATCACTATCCCTGGCCCCCAACTCTACTGCAGTGACACAGAGGTTCTGCCAAGGGTAGAAAGCAGGCCATTAGGAGGGAGAGCTCCACAGGTCTGCCTGAGGGGACTGACTTTATTTGGAACAGAGCAAGAGAAAGTTCATACATGTGGACACTGTCAAAACCAGTGGAGATCTTGAAAGTTAGCAATTAAGAGGGGATTGGTAGCTCCATCATACTAGCAGCAACAAGCTAAGTACTAGACCAGCTGGATGGTTAACAAAGAGAACAAGGAAAATAGATGCCCAAGAAGAGGACTTGTGGGATTTCACTCATTTCTGAGTCTGTGGAGTGCTGTGTACATGTGTAAGGCTGTACCCACTAAGGAGAAATGAGATTAAGATGAGGGGCAGACACTAAAGCATTCCGCAAGTCACATGCAGATGCATCAATAAAATGTAGATGGCTTAAGGCTGAAGATATTTGAGCACAATCTCTGATCAGACTTTGCCTGAACTATATGCTACTCTAACCCTGGGACAACTCATATTACACCAGGCTTAATAATAAAATCCTACTTGTCTCTAGGACAATGGAAGACTGTGCCCAGAGCCACACCCTTTGTAGAGTAACCAGAGAGAACCTCTGGGAGACTTGTCCCTGGCTGAATGTGGGGGAAAATTCTAAACTCCCAGAACCATGAAGTAGCCTTCAAACCACATGCACTTCCAGTGGTAAAGGGTAAAAATCTAAGTGGCTAAGGGGGTTTAAAGTGCAACCTTTAATCAAGAAGTGGTTTATGTAGGTCTGGAGTTGACCTATGGGAAGCCAGTCTCATAGATTAAAAAACAAGGAAACATATCTGAGCAGAGACATCAGAGGCTTCTTAATGTGGGGGAAACAGACTTCTCAGAATTAATTCAGCAGTCACTAGGTAAACACATGACCAAACAAATTAAGAACAAGCTCCAGGGGTGCCTAGGTGGCTCAGTCAGTTAAGCCTCTGACTTCAGCTCAGGTCATGATCTTACAGTTTTGTGAGTTCCAAGTCCGTGTCAGGCTCTGTGCACTGACTGCCTAGAGCCTGCTTGGGATTCTCTCCCTCCCTCTCTCTTTCTCTCTCTCTCTCTCTGACCCTCCCTCACTCGCACTCTCAAAATAAATAAATAATAAAAATTAAAAAAAAAAAGAACAAGCTCCAGAAAAAGGCAGTCAGCATCCAAAGTTGTTATAATCTTAAATATCCAGTTTTCAACTAAAAATTATGATATCTACTTTTTGGTTTGTCTCTGTGGAAGTGTTAAATCACTATATTATACACCTGAAACTAATATTACAATGTATGTTAACTAAATGAAATTTAAATAAAAACTTTAAAAAACAAAAATAAATTTAAAAAATAAAAAATTATGAGATGTGCAAACAAAAGAGAAAGTATGGCCAATACACAGGAAAAAAAATACAATAAAAACTGTCCATGAGGAAGCCCAGATGTTGGTCTTACTAGACAAAGTAATATATGTATAGCTACTTTAAATATTCAATGAACTAGAGGAAATAATTTCTAAAATACTAAAAGAAAGCATGAAAACAATTTCTTATCAAATAAAGAAGATAAGTCAAGTGATAGAAATTTTAAAGAAGAACCAAATGGAAAACCTGTAGTTGAAAAGTATAGTCGTTGAATTGAAAAATTAACTAGAGTGTCTCAAGAATAAATTTGAGTTGGCAGACATATGAATCAGAAAATCTGAACCATAGATCAATAGAAAGTATGAAGTTTAATGAACAGAAAGGATGAAAAAGGAATGAAGAAAAATGAATAACCCCAGAGTCAGATACCTTAGTGGTGCACCAACATACATGTAATGGGAATATCCAAAGAAAAGAAGAGAAAGAAAGAGAAGAAAGAATATTTCAAGAAATAATGGGTAATACATTCCCAAATTTTATTGAAAACATTAATCTACATATCAAAGAATTTCAAAAACCTCCAAGCAGGAAACTTGCAAAGAGATTGACACCCAGACACATCATAATCATAATGTTGAGGCTAAATACAAGGAAAAAATCTTGAAATTAGCAAGAGACAAATGACAAGGGAACCACAATAAGATTAACAACTGACTTCTCATCAAAAATAATGGAGGGCAGAAGACGGTGTTATGACACATTCAAAGTGCTTAAAGAAAAACCTGTGAACCCATACTATAATATTCAGTACAACTATCTTGTAACAGTGGAGTTGAAATAAAAACATTGCCAGATAATTAGAAACTGAGAGAACTTGTTTGTAGCTGACATGCCTTGTGAGAAATACTGAAAGGAAATGATGCCAGACAATTTCAATCCACATGAAGAAACAAAGAGCCACAGTAAAGGGAATTATGCAGATAATGATAAAATGTAGAACTACAAGGTGCC
Source organism: Cryptoprocta ferox (assembly GCA_028646485.1). Taxonomy (NCBI): domain Eukaryota; kingdom Metazoa; phylum Chordata; class Mammalia; order Carnivora; family Eupleridae; genus Cryptoprocta; species Cryptoprocta ferox. The sequence continues at coordinate 59,576,280 of CM053579.1, forward strand.
TGGGTGACGGCTCAGAGGTTAATCGTCCGACTTCAGCTCAGGTCATGATCTTGCAGTTCGTGAGTTCAAGCCCTGCATTGGGCTCTGTGCTGACAGCTCAGAGCCTGGAGCCTGCTTCAGAGTCTGTGTCTCCCTCTCTCTGCCCTCCCCCGCTCATGCTCTTTCTCTCTCTATCTTTCAAAAATAAATAAACATTAAAAATTTTTTAAAGAAAAATAGAATTACATATTTCTCTTTTTCTCTTGATAAAAATTAATTGCATGAAGCAATATCAGTAAAATTATATTGTTGAATCTGTGACATATAGAAATATGTTTGTAAAAATATGTGTAAATATAATAAAATGCAAAGGAGAAGAGTAGGAATTAAGCTAAACTGGAGTACGGAAATGGTATCAGATAGTAAACAAACTCCACAGAAATAAATGAAAAAACATGGTAAATGTGATGATTAATATAAAAATCTCTATAAACTGTGCTCTTCTTTATTAGCCTATTTAATAAACCTATGCTTATATAAAGCAAAAAGTATAAACAAGCATTGGTTGGTCACACATTGTCTAACAGTTACTATACCAACGGGAGAATATGAATCTGTAGAAGAATAAAGTTTTTATAATTTCTTGGAATTTAGTATAAACCTGAGGTAGATTCTAATCATGTAAGATGCATGTTAGAAACCCCGGAGCAACCACTGAGAAAAAAAATTAAATATAGTTTACAAAAATTAAAAACATAGTTAAATTTATTCACTAGAAAATAACTATTTTAGCAAAAGAAGTGGCAAAGGAGTAATGGAAGAAAAAAGTGGTAATGAGAAATATAGAAAACAAAAAAGCAAAATGGAAGAAGCCATTTAACTATAGCAATAATAACATTAAATGAGAATAAGTTAAATCAAAAAGTGACATTGTCAGCACAGATAAAACAGGATATATATATATATACACATATATATGTATATTACATTTTTATATACCAATAATGAAGCAGCAGAAAGAGAAATTAAGAAAACAATCCCATTTACAATTGTACCAAAAACTATAAGATACCTAGGAGTAAACCTAGCCAAAGAGGTGAAAGGCCTGCCTGTACTCTGAAAACTATAAAACACTGGTGAAAGAAATTGAAGATGACACAAAGAAATAGACATTCCATGCTCGTGGATTAGCAAAACAAATATTGTTAAAATGTCTCTACTCCCTAGAGCAGTCTACACATTTAAAGCAATCTCTTTCACAATATCTGCAGCATTTTTCACAGAACTAGAATAAGCAATCCTAAAATTTGGATGGTTCCACAAAAGACCCTGAATGGCCAAAGAAACCTTGATAAAGAAAAGCAAAGGTGGAGGCATCACAATTCCAGACTTCAAGTTATATTACAAAGCTGCAGAGATCAAAACAGTATGGTACTGCCACAAAAATGGACTCATAGAACAATGGAACAGGATAGAAAACCCAGAAATTAATCCACGACTATATGGTCAATTAATCTTTGACAAATCAGGAAAGAATATCCCATGGGAAAAATAGCATCTCTTCAACAAATGGTGTTGGGAAAACTGGACCACTTTCTTACACTGACCACAAAAATGAATTAAAAATGGATTGAAGACTTGAATGTGAGACTTGAAACCATAAAAGTCCTATAGGAGAACACAGGCAGTAACTTCTTTGACATCAGCCATATCAACTTTTCTAGATATGTCTCCTGTGGTAAGGGGAACAAAAGCAAAAATAAACTGTTGTTTATCAAATAAAAAGCTTCTGCACAGCAAAGGAAACAATCAAAAAAACTAAAAGCAACCTATGGAATGGGAGAGGATATTTGCAAATGACATATCAAAAAAAGGGTTAGTTTCCAAAACATAGAAAGAACTTATCAAATTCCACACTCAAAAAACAAATAATCCAGTTAAAAAATGGGCAGAAGACATGAATAGAAATTTTTCTGAAGAGAGTATACAGATGGCTAACAGACATATGAAAAGATGCTCAATATTACTGATCATTAGGGAAATACAAATCAAAGCTACAATGAGATAATCACCTCATGCCTGTCAGAATGGCTAAAATGAACAAGACAAGAAACAGTAGGTGTTGACAAGGATGTGGAGAAAGGGAACTCTTTTGCCCTGTTGGTGGTAATGCAAACTGGTGCAGCAACTCTGGAAGACAGTATGGTCATTCCTGAAAAAGTTAAAAATGGAACTACCCTGTGATCCAGCAATTGCACTACTAGGTATTTAGCCAAAAAAATACGAAAGTACTAATTCAAAGGGATACATGCACCCTTATTTTTATAGCAGCGTTATCTACAAGAGCCAAATTATGGAAAGAGTCCAAATGTTCATGGACTGATAAATGGATGAAGAGGAGGTGGTACATATATACAATAGAATATTACTCAGCCAATGGAAAGAATGAAATCTTGCCATTTGCAACAATGTGGATGGAGCTAGAGAGTATTACAGTAGATCTAATAGATATCTGTTGAGCACTCCACTCAACCATAGCAAAACACAGTCTCCTTAAGTGAACATTAAACATTTTCCAGAGAAGACCATATAATAGGACACAAAATAAGTTTTCTGTATTGCAAAGTTTACAATTAAGAAAGTGAGAGTATGTTTGAAAATCATATCTAATAAGGACCTTGTACGCAGAATATATAAAGAGCTCTTAGTACAAATAATAAAAAGACAATGCAATATAAAACCAGACTAATCGTTTGAATAGACATTTCTCTAAAGAATATATGCAAATGTGGGGCACCTGGGTGGCTCAGTCAATTAAGCATCTGACTTCGGCTCAGGCCATGATGTCACGGTTCATGAGTTCAAGCCCCACATGGGGGCCCTGTGCTGACAGCGTGGAGCCTGGAGTCTGCTTCAGATTCTATATCTCCCTCTCTCTCTGCTCCTCCTCTGCTCACACTCTGTCTCTCCTTCTCTCTCTCAAAAATAAATATTTAAAAATTTTTTAAAAAAAGAATACATATAAAGGAAAAGATGGTTGATATCAATATCCATTAAGGAAATAAAAATCAGTGAGATAAAATGAGATAAAATTTGACACCCACTGTGATGGTTAGTAATTTATAATAATAATAATAATAATAATAATACAAGTATCAGCATAACATAGGAAGACTGGAACTCTCATATGCTGCTGATGGGAGTATAAACTGTTTCAGCTGGTTTGGAAAACACTTTGTGAGTTCCTCAAAAAGATAAACATTATTGTTCACTCTTAGATATATAGGTATAGGTTTATAACAACTTCTTTCTCAGGCATATATCCAAGATAATTGAAAGCATATGTCCACATGAAAACTTATCTACATTCATAGCAGCTTTATTAATATCAGCCAAAATGTAGAAACAACCTAAATGTCCACCAACTGATGAATAAATAGATAAAATGAGGTATTTCCTTATAATACAATATTACTCATTCATAAAAAGTAATGAAGTATCAATATGTGCTACAACATGGATGAATCTTGAGGGCATCATTCTGAGTGAAGGAAGCCAGTCACAAATGGCCATATATTATATGATCTAATTTACATAAAATGTCCAGAATAGGCCAGTTCATTGAGATATAAAGTAAATCAGGGTCACAGGGGCACCAGTGAGGGGAGGATGGGAGTGACTGCTAATGGGTGTGGGATTTTGTTCTGGGGTAATGATATATTCTGGAATTAGATAGTGGTGATAGTTGCATAGCTCTAAAAACCATTGAAGTATATGTATACTTTATTGTATACTTTAAATGGTGAACTTCATGGTATATAAATTACATCTCAATGAAGCTGCTAAAAGGCTGTGGTTTTCCCCAGTACCATGTCTTTACATGTCTCTGTATTATTCTCACTTAGGATTTTTTTCAAATTATATTTTAATAACAGTTTGCCTGTGATGACTTCAAGAAACAGGGTCTGCTGCCTGCTTCTTTCTGTGTCCCTGGTCTATAGAAGGATTTAGTTGCCACCTTTTGAATGGGCATGAAGGCTTTGATAAATATAATGAGGTGTAGCAAATACAAAATGTGGCAATTTTGTTACCTATATGCAAATCTTTAAGAGACCAGTTCCATGGTTAGAGGTGCTATTATAGAAAAAGTGCCTCTTCGTTTAGCATATCTTTTATTAAAACTTTCAAGTTTGATTTACTTTTATAAAAGTGTGTTTTTATCTTCCAAATCCCAAATAATATACTTGATGGGTTTTTTTTTCAGCTTTAGCCACAACCATTTGCTTATCTAGGAATAAAAATGAGGTTTTAAGATATAATTACATTTCCTTCCAACACTGGCGTGTAAATGGAATTAGTGTAAATTAGTCAAGATTTCTTTTTTTGTTGTTGTTTATTAATTTATTTGCGGGGGAGGGGCAGAGAAAGAGGGAGTGAGAGAATCCCAAGCTAACTCTCCACTGTCAGGACAGAATCCGATGTGGGGCTACAACTCAGTTGTCAGACGCTTTGCCAACTCACCCACCCAGGTGCCCCTAAGTATTTCTGAACATCTATGACTAGTTGTTCATTGTCAGAAAGGTTTACTTTGGCCTTGAAGGAATAGTCAAATTGTTGTAGCTGTTAGTTCTTGTTGTGTTTCTTCCCAATTGCAGAACCTTAGACAAGTTACTATGTCTCACTGTGCTTTTGTTTCCTCATCTCTCATTTCTACCATGCAACATTGTGGAAAGAATACATTATAAGTGGTATGAGATCACCTAAAATACACACTGCACATAGATTATGGTGATGATGACAATGATAATGATTATTATGGTGGTGGTGTGCTGCTGCAGCTTATTTCATTACTCAATGCATATTATATACCACAAGCTTGCAGAACACCTAACGTGAATTAGCTCACTTAATCCACATAACAAACAGATGGGTAGATACCATGACTAACTTCACTTCATAGAAGGGAGCTGTAATTGCTAGGTAAATGTGACTATAGGTATCACAGTGCTGTCATGTGTTGTTAAGTAAATACTAGCTTTCTTCCTTTACATGGGTATTTTTCTTGTCTTCATCCAAGTCAGTTGTAGATGTCCAGAGATCATTGATTTGTTTCGTTTTGTTAATATGGAACACTTCACGAATTTGCATGTCATCCTTGCATCCTATAACATTCCAATCTTAGTATATGTGCTACTGAAGTGCTCATGAGACCGTTCTGTTTTTATATGTGTATAGCACAGTATGTAGGCAAATTGTTTAGGATATTTAATGAAAGTGGAGCACAGGGCCCCAGGCTTCTCAGTATTACTTAGCCCAGGGAAATACCACTCTAGTCCTGATTAGGTAGAATACTGCCCTTTTCAGCTTCCAAACTGTGCAGAAAGCAAGAACCACATTTCAGATCCACTGTTTCCTCATTGCCTAACAAGTATGGAGAACAAAGTATAGCTTTCCAGAGCTGAGAGAGGAATAAAATTATATCACTATCCTCTCCTAACTACTTCCTAGAAGGGACATTTCATTTTCAACTTACCTAATTATGCTTCTTGTAGTATGATGTTCCCTTTTTCTCACCCTCAGATGCCAGCTCCCACCTGTCTTTTTGTCTTTTTGTTTGCTCCTGGAAGAAAGCAGCTGGAGCTTGCTTCTGGGAGGAAGTTGAGGGTAGTTTAACTCCCCTTGCCAGGAACACACCAACCTAGTTTTCTGCAAGCTGTGTTAATTTGCTTTCCCATTCATTTATTCATTCATCCACAGGTTCGGTAAATACTTAACAAACACTTAGGAGCCAAGCCATGTGCTAGGCACTGGGGGTAGAACAATAAAAAAAAATTCTGCTACTCTCAAGGAATTAATACAGATAAACAAGTGAACCACAAACAACCTGGTTCTGCTTTGAAAGCTCTGGTGTTCCTGATCTCATGATCACAGAGCATTTAGCCTAGGTCTCATCCTCCTTCAAAAATAGGGCATTATGGAACCACGTACTCAATAGTCAGTCATTTGGAGACTAAGTCATGGAATCCTAGAAAACTAGTACAAGGAGCAAGGCAGCATAATGGAAGGAGCATGGAACATACAATCAGAAGTTATGTCTAGCCTCAGCTCTGTTCCTCACTGTCCTAGACACTTAGCTTCTTTGCCTCCTTTTGCTCATCTGTTAATGAAAATCGCTATATGGCAGAGTTGTTGGGGAGATTAAATAAGATACTTCTCAGTCAACTGCATAACTCCTTACCCTGCTATACGTCTCAGTAGCTGAAATTATGTTTTGAGTCTTTATATGCTTGTTTCATGCACCTTCCTCCAAATGGAAGCCTCCTCAAGGAAGTAACTTTGATTTGTTCATCACTGTATCCCTAATGTAATACATGTTGCCTGGGTTATTGTAGGTACTGAATACATTTTTATTGACAGAATGGATGATAATGAATGTGAACGTACTTTTAAATTTATGAAATGCTATATATACAATTGTTAAATATCTCTAATCCAACACCCTTGTCTTATAGATATCAGAAGGCAATTTGGTATATTAGAATGAGTTCTAGATTAGGAATTAAAATGAGAGTTCAAATTACAACCCTGCTACTTTCTAGCTGTTCCACTTTAGACAAGTTACTTAACCTCCCCAAACTTCCCCTGTCTAATCTGTTTACCTCATAGAGTGGTTATGCAGACATTATGAGATAAATATATATCAGCATGCTTTATGTACTTGAAGTGCTCTGCAAATACAAGTTATGTAAGATGAAAAAACTGAGGATCAGGAAAAAAGGTGACTGGTCCAAGGTCACGGCAGCAAGTTAGTATCACAATTTATAATGGAATCTCAGGCTTCCAACTCCTAGTCTAGTATACCAAAGTAGATTCCCAAAAAAAAAAAAAAAAAAAAACTGTGAAGGAAGGTAAACAGTAGCCATGGGTAAGGGAAAGCAGGGTTCGTCTGACTGCAGTTTGTTTGTTCATAATAATGGCACAGAGGAACTAGAAAGGTACTGTGTCAGAGAACACATGATCCCTTTGCAGAATGGAAAGAGCTTGTTCATCAAGTTGACCAATTTATCTATGTTTATCTAACAGTAACAATTCCAACAGCTCTTTACCACTTCACTTTCACCTAGTTTAAAAAGATGCCAATTATGAGATGTTTTTCTTCTCAGGTTATATCCTAGGTTACATTTTGTTCGACTCTGTGTTTAACTGTAATATAGAAACAGAGTAAGGCAAAGTAAGAGTATGTCAAGGAGTTGTTCCCCATTTCTGTTGAGGACATAAGGACAAAATAATCTCAGGGATTTTAGTTAGATATGAGGAAGAATGTATATCCAGGAAGTGAGAATTATTATGATCAAAGAGATAAAATATTTGATTTATTTTTTAAATTTAAATTCGTTAGTTAACATACAGTGTAGTCTTGGCTTTAGGATTAGAACCCAGTAATTCATCTCTTCTATATGACACCCAGTGCTCATCCCAAAAACTGCCCTCCTTAATGCCCATCACCCATTTAATCCACCCCCCTACATACCTGCTCTCTAGCAACCCTCAGTTTCTGCATGTAAGAGTCTCTTATGGTTTGCCTCCCTCTCTGTTTTTATCTTATTTTTCCCTCCCTTCCCCTGTGTTCATCCGTTGAGTTCCTCACATTCCACAAATGAATGAAATAATATAATATCTATTTTTCTCCGACTTATTTCGCTTAGCATAATACCCTATAGCTCCATCCACGTTGTTGCAAATGGCAAGATTTCATTCTTTTTCTTTGCTGAGTAGTATTCCATTGTATGTATATACCACATCTTCTTTACCCATTCATCATTAGATGGACATTTGGGCTCTTTCTGTCATTTGCTATTGTTGATTGGGGTGCTATAATCATTGGAGTGAATGTGCCTTGTCGAATCACCATTTTTGTATCTTTTGGATGAATTCCTAGTAGTGCAATTGCTGGATCATAGGGTAGTTCTATTTTTAATTTTTTGAGGATCCTCCATACTGTTTTCCAGAGTGGCTGTACCAGTTTGCATTCCCACCAACAATGCAAAAGGGTTCCCCTTTCTCTGCATCCTCGTCAACATCTGTTGTTTCCTGAGATGTTAAATTGTAGCCATTCTGACAGTTGTGAGGCAATATCTCATTGGGGTTTTGATTTGTATTTCCCTGATGATGAATGATGTTTAGCATCTTTTCATGTGTCTGTTAGCCATCTGAATGTCTTCTTTGGAAAAGCGTCTATTCATGCCTTCTGCCCATGTCTTCACTGGACTATTTGTTTTTGGGTTGTTGAGTTTGGTAAGTTCTTCATAGATTTTGGATACTAACCCTTTATCTGATAAGTCATTTACAAATATCTTCTTCCATTTCATCAGTTGACTTTTAGTTTTATTGATTGTTTCCTTTGTTGTGCAGAAGCTTTTTATCTTGATGATGTCCCAATAGCTCATTTTTTAAAATTTTATTTCCCTTGTCTCTGGAGACATGGCAAGTAAAAAGTTGCTATAGTGTATTTCAAAGAGGTTGGTCTCTGTTTCCTCCTGTAGGATTTTGATGGTTTCCTATCTCACATTTAGATCTTTCATCCATTTTGAATTTATTTTTGTGTATGGTGTAAGAAAGTGGTCCAGGTTCATTCTTCTGCATGTCACTGTCCAGTTCTCCCAGCACCATTTGCTAAAGAGACTGTCTTTTTTCCCATTGGATACTCTTTCCTGTTTTGTCAAAGATTAATTGGCCATCTATTTGTGCGTTCATTTCTGGATACTGTATTCTATTCCATTGACCTATGTGTGTGTGTTTGTGCCAGTACCATCCTGTCCTGATGATTACAGCATTGTAATACAGCTTAAACTCCAGAATTGTGATCCCTCAAGCTTTGGGGTGTTTTTTTTTTCAACATTATTTTGGCTATTCGGGGTCTTTTGTGGTTCCATACAAATTTTAGTATTGTTTGTCCTAGCTCGGTGAAGAATGCTTATGTTATTTTGATAAGGATTGCATTTCATGTGTAGATTTCTTTGGGTAGTATTGCCATTTTAACAATATTTGTTCTTCCAATCCATGAGCATGGAATATTTTTCCATTTCTTCGTGTCTTCAATTTCTTTAATAAGCTTTCTATACTTTTCAGCATACAGAGCTTTTACCTCTTTGGTGAGGTTTATTCCTAGGTATTTTATGGGTTTTGGTGCAATTGTAAATGGGATATATTCCTTGATATTTCTTTCTGCTGCTTCATTATTGGGTATGTAGAAATGCAACTGATTTATGTATGTTGATTTTGTATTCTGTGACTTTGCTGAATTCATGTATCAGCTCTAGCAGATTTTTGGTGGAACATTCTCCAGAATAGATCACATATTGGGACAAAAAACAACCCTCAACGGGCACAAAAAGATTGAGATCATACCATGCATATTTTCAGGTCACAACGCTATGAAACTTCAAATCCCCCACAAGAAATAATTTGGAAAGCCCTCATATACTTGGAGGTTAAAGAACATCCTGCTAAAGAATGATGGGTTAACCTGGAAATTAAAGAAGAAATTTAAAAATACATGGAAGCAAATGAAAATGAAAACATGACAGTCCAAACCTTTGGGAGACTGTCTGAAGAGGAAAATACATTGCAATTCAGGCCTATCTGAAGAAGCAAGAAAGGTCCCAAATATACAGCATACCTTACACTTAACACCTAACCTTATACCTAAAGGAGCTAGATAAGAAGCAGCAAATAAAGCCCAAAGCCAGCAGAAGGGAAATAATGAAGATTAGAGAAGAAATAAATTACATATGATCAAAAATAACAATAGAACAGATCAATGAATCTAAGAGCTAGCTTTTTGACAAAAGAAAAAAAAATTATAACCGCCTTGCTGGACTTCTTAAAAAGAAAAGAGGACCCAAGTACATAAAATCACGAATGAAGGAGGAGATATCACAACCAACACTACAGAAATACAAACAATTATAAGAGAAAACTGTGAAAATTATATGCCATAAAACTGGAATATCTGGAAGAAATGGACAAATTCCTAGACACTCACATACTACCAAAACTCAAAAGGAAAGAAATAGAAAATTTGAACAGACACATAACCAGCAATGAAACTGAATCTGTTGTTAAAAATGTCCCAACAAATAAGAGTCCTGGGCCAGAAGTCTTCCCAGGGTAATTCTACTAGACATTTAAAGAATAGTTAATACCTATTCTTCTCAAACCGTTCCAAAAAATAGAAATGGAAGGAAACCTTCCAAACTCATTCTATGAAGCGATCATTACCTTGATTCCCAACCTGGACCCCACTAGAAAGGAGAATTACAGGCCAATATCCCTGATAAATCTTAATGCAAAAATTCTCAGCAGCATAACAGCAAATCAAATTCAACCATACATTAAAAGAATTAGCCACCATGATCAAGTGGGATCATTCCATGGCTGCAGGGCTGGTTCAATGTTCGCAAATCAATCAATGTGATACACCACATTAATAAAAGAAGGGATAAGAACCATATGATCCTTTCGGTAGATGCAAAAAAAGCATTTGACAAAATACAGTATCCATTCTTGATAAAAACTCTCAAGAAAGTAGACATAGAAGGAACATAATTTAACATCATAAAAGCCATATTTGAAAGGCCCACAGCTAATATCATCCTCAATGGGGAAAAGCTGAGAGCTTTCCTCCTGAAGTCAGGAACAAGACAAGGATGTCCACTCTCACCCCTGTTGTTGAACATAGCACTGGAAGTCCTAGCCTCAGCAATGAGACAACAAAAATAAAAGGCATACAATTTGGCAAGACAATTTTTTAAGATAAGTTTTCATTTATCTTATATAGTTTAGCAGTGTCCTAATTAGGACTCAGAAGTTGTTCAGGATCTATCTTGGCCTTCAAATTGAGATGTTATTTAAAAGACAACATGTCTGTTTTCAACCTTTGTTGTTTTGCCTAAGAGTAAATCAAGAAGGAAAGAAAGAGACAAACGAGTTGAGTGGGAAGTGCTTAGGCAGTATCTGGGCTAGGTACTGGAAACTCATCACTGGAGGCCACATGATGGATGGAAAACAGACACATACATAGTTTATTTGTGATATAAATCATTATATATGCTCTGAGAGGGAGGGAGGCAAACCATAAGAGACTCTTAAATACTGAGAACAAACTGAAGGTTGAGGAGGGGTGGGGGAGAGGGGAAAGTGGGTGATGGGCATTGAGGAGGGTACTTGTTGAAACCAATTTGACAATAAATTATATTAAAAAAGAAAAAGAAAAAAAATAAACATTATATACGCTCTAAAAGAAGACTATACAAGTTGGCAAAGTGATAATATTCTACCTAAGGGATACAGAGTCAAGAAGGGCTTCATGGAGTAGCCACTGGCCTCTTGTGCTGAGTCTTAAATTATGAGATAATGTGGCAAGAGAGACAAATGGGAGCAGTGTAAGGTCATTCCAGTTTGAGGAATGGCCATGTAAGCAAAGAGACAGAGGGGTGAAATGGGTTAAGACTGAAGAACTGAAACAGAGTGGTGCTATTGGAAGGTCATATGGGAAAGGTTTTGGAAGAAATAAGGAGCTAGAGATAGGCCTTGAATGCCAAGCTAATACTTTGAATTTGTATAGTGTAGACCAAGTGGTTTTCAGTGCCTGCCTAAGATCATGTAGACATTTAATAAAATTACAGATCCTCAGGTCCCACCTGTAGCTTCAGATTCAGAAGACTTTGGGGTAAGTTAGAATGTGATCAGAGCTCTGTAGCTCCTCATGGGATTCTGATGCATCAGTGAAATAGGCCACTGCTGTAGACCATAGGGAGTTATTAAACGGTCTTAAGAGGAAGAGTTACAGAAGCAGATGTCTTGTATAGAATTTCTGTGAGGCCTTTTGTAATTTCTGGGTTGGAGAGGATCAGACAGAAAGCAGAAAAACTTCAATAAGAGAGTTGCAGTTATTTTTTTTTAAACTTTATAGTTTATTGTCAGGTTGGTTTCCATATAACACCCAGTGCTCTTCCCCACAAGTGACCTCAACCAAGACCACCACACCCCATTACCTTTCCCCCTCCCCTTCCCCCCTCAGTTTGTTTTCAGTATTCAAGAGTCTCTCGTGGTTTGTCTCCCTCCATCACCCTAACACTTTTTCCTCCTTCCCCTCCCCATGGTCCTCTGTTGGGTTTCTCCTGT
>CM053579.1:59588944-59675711 GCA_028646485.1 Cryptoprocta ferox
AAACTGAGGGGGGAAGGGGAAGGGGGAAAGGTAATGGGGGGTGATGGTCTTGGTGGAGGTCACTTGTGGGGAAGAGCACTGGGTGTTATAAGGAAACCAACCTAATAATAAACTATAAAGTTAAAAATATTTAAAACCAGTTAAAATTAAATTTATCCTAAAATTCTTAAAGATTATGTTGGTGGAAAATTTGATATATGCTGCTTATAAATATCTTTTTCATATTGATAAGGAAAACATTATGAATCAGAATAGAAATGAGTAAAGATGTAAATATACAGTTCCATGAAAGAAATAGTAAAAATAGGTAGGAAACCACATCATTACCAATAAAAAAAGGAAATGTAAATTCAATCAAACATTAAGTATCTGTATTATTTATTTTTTTTGAGAGACAGAGTGAGAGTTGGGGAGGGGCAGAGAGAGAGGAAGACACAGCATCCGAACCTGATATAGGGCTCGAACTCATCAATAGTGAGATAATGACCTGAGCCAAAGTTGGATGCTTAACTGACTGAGCCACCCAGGCGCCCCATGAACTATCTGTTTTTAACATAAACTATCTTTTAATGAAAACCAGAGTAGAATAAAAAAACTAAAATTGATAACGTCAATGTTGTTGAGAGTGCAGTAAAACTTGTATATTTATACACTGCTCAAAACACTTAAAGTTGATATAAACTTTTTTGAAATGACTATGACAATGCACTACAGGGTTTTTATTGTTTAATTTTAATTCCATTTAGTTAACATACATTGTTATATTAGTTTCAGGTGTACAATATAGTGATTAAACAAACACTTCCATACATCATCTGGTGTTCATCACAACACTTGCACTCTTTAATCCCCATCACCTATTTAACCCATCCCCCTCACCTCCTCCCCTCTAGTAACTATCAGTTTGTTCTCTATAGTTAAGAGTTTCTTTCTTTCTTTGCCTCTCTCTTTCTCCCTCTTTCTGTAATTTGCCTCTCTCTCTCTCTTTCCCTCTTTGATCATTTGTGTTGTTTCTTAACTTCCACATATGAGTGAAATCATACGGTAATTGTCTTTCTCTGACTTATTTCACTTAGCATTATACTCTTTAGCTCCATTCATGCCCTTGCAAATGGCAAGATTGCATTCTTTTCATGGCTGAATATATATATATATATATTACATCTACTTTATTTATTCATCTATCAGTGGATACTTGGGCTGTTTCCATAATTTGGTTACTGTAGATACTGCTGCTATAAACATCAGGGTGCATGTATCCCTTTGAATTATTACTTTTGTATTTTGGGGGTAAATACCCAGTAGTGCAATTGCTGGGTCATAGGGTAGTTTTAATTTTAACTTTTTAAGAAATCTCCATACTCTTTTCCAGAGTGGCTGTGCCAGTCTGCATTCCCACCAACAGTGCAAGAGGGTCCCCCTGTCTCTACATCCTTGCCAACACCTGTTGTTTCTTGTGTTTGTTATTTTTAGCCATTCTGCCAAGTGTGAAGCGATATCTTATTGTAGTTTTGATTTCATTCCCTGATGATGAAAGATGTTGAAATTTTTTTCATGTGTCTGTTGCCCATGTAGATATCTTATTTGGAGCAATGTCTGTTCATGCCTTACGCCCATTTTTAATTGGATTATTTGTTTCCTGGTTGTTGAGTTGTATAAGTTCTTTATATATTTTGGATACTAACCCTTTATCAAATACTATGTTATTTACAAATATATTTCTCCCATTCTGTAGGTTGCCTTGTAGTGTTGTTGATTGTTCCCTTCACTGTGCAGAAGCTTTTTATTCCAATGTACTCCCAAAGATTTATTTTTGCTTTTGTTTCTCTTGCCTCAGCTGACATAATCTAGAAAAATGTTACTATAGTCAGTATCAGAGACATTACTGCCTGAGTTCTCTTCTAGGATTTTTATGTCTTCAGGTCTCAGGTCTTTAGTTCTTTAATCTACTTGGGAGTTTATTTTTTTGTATGGTGTAAGAAATGGTCCATTGTCATCTTTTTGCATGTAGCTGATTAGTTTTCCCAACACCATTTTTGAAGAGACTTTTACCCATTGGATATTATTGTGTACTTTGTTGAAGATTAATTAACCATATAATTGTGCGTTTATTTGTGGGTTTTCTGTTCTATTGATCTATGTGTCTATTTTTGTGCCAGTACCACAATGTTTTGATTACTACAGCTTTGTAGTATAACTTGATGTCTGGAATTGTGATGCCTCCAGATTTGCTTTTTTTTTTTTCAAGGTTGCTTTGGCTATTTGGGGTCTTCTGTGGTTCCATATACATTTAAGGGTTGTTTGTTCTACCTCTGTGAAAAATGCTGCATTGATAGGGACTGCATTAAATGTGTAGATTGGTTTGGGTAGTATAGACATTTTAACAATATTTGTTCTAACAATCCATGAGCATGGAAAGCCTTCCCATTTCTTTGTGTCATCTTCATTTTCTTTCATCAGTGTTTCTTTCACCTCTTTGGTTAATTTTACTCCTAAGTACCTAATTATTTTTGGTGTAATTGTAGTTAGGATTGTTTTCCTAATTTCTATATCAACTGCTTCATTATTAGTATATCGAAATGCAACAGATTTCTGTAGACTGGTTTTGTATTTGACAGTGGTTCTTTGGTGGAGTCTTCAGTGTTTTCTATATATAGTATTATGTCATCTGTAAATAGTGAAACTTTTACTTCTTCCTTACAAATTTGCATGACTTTTATTTATTTTTGTCGTCTGCTGTGGCTAGGACCTCCAGTATGATGTTGAATAAAAGTGGTAAGAATGGACTTCCTTGCCGTTTTCCTGACCTTAGGGGAAAAGCTCTCAGTTTTCCCCATAGAGGATGATGTTTGCTGTGGGTTTTTCACATATGGCCTTTATTTTGTTAAGGTATGTTCTCTCCAAACCTACCTGTTGAGGGATTTTATCATGAATGGATGCTGTATTTTGTCAAATGCTCTTTCTGTGTCTACTGAAATGGTCATATGGTTTTTATCCTATCTTTTATTGATATGATGTATCACATTGACTGATTTGCAAGCCACCCTTGCAACCTGAGAATAAATCCTACTTACAATGGTGAATGATTTGTTTAATGCATTGTTGCTAGTACTTGGATGAGGTTTTTGTATCTATGTTCATCAGAGATATTGGCTCGTGGTTCTCTTTTTTGAATACACTACATGTTTAAAAAATATGCTCATACTCTTTGACCCAATAACTCTGCTTTTGAAATGGATCCAAAAAAATAATTCAACCAAATCAAATAGCAACATATATGGATATATTCACTGTCAAGTTATCCATAATATTTAAAAATGAAAAACAACTTGATGTCCAACAATAACAACAAAAAATGGTTTAGCACATTATGGCACATTTACTCTATGGCTGTGCTCTCCAAAACAGAACTTTCTGTGTTGATGGAAGTGTTCTAGATCTGCAATGTACAAAACAGTAGTCACTAGATACATGTGGCTATTGAATCCTTGACTTGTGGCTAATGAGATTGAGAAATTAAATTATTACTTACTTTAATTTTAGTTAATTTAGCTTAAATCAAATACCCACATATATAAGCACAGCTCTATGTTATGCCAAGAAGCAATTAAAATGAAAAATAATGTATGTCAAGAGAAAAAAAAGACAAAATATAAAAGAAATAAACCATGATATAAACCAAATATAAAAATGCAGGTATATAGATAAATATAAAAAATAAAAATGATTAAATATACAAACCTGAAAATGAATTTTGATAGTAACTAATTGTATTTTTTACTTGTGTTTTGTATTTTTTAATTCTTTGTTCAATGCTAAGCCTTTTTAAAAGATTACATTACAGGTTTGAATTTCAACTTTTATGGTACAAGTTTCTCAAATATCCAGTAGATTCACTAACACCAGTACACCAACTCGGTCAATAATGCATTTCTGTAAATGATTCTAATCTTCTTTGCCAAGAGCAAAGAGATAAAGAACCAGGCTCCTCCTAATCGTCTTGTCCTCAAAAACAACACTTTGAGAACATGACAAGGTCCATAAAAACCAAAAGCCAGAGCATCTTAAACTGGCTCCACTGAAATTAAAAGAGAGCAGAGAGAGAATGACTATGTAGCTTGGAACATACTTCTGTTGACAAAATAAACAGGATAGAAGGTTCTGAAGCCCTCTTAATCTTAATATTTTGAGGGTAAGGGTCAGAGCTGCTCTAATTTCTCACTTCTATCCTCCATTTCTTAGTTACCAAAAGCAAAATTTCCATATGACTTAACTCCACTGGAAGAAGCAAACTGTGTGTGGTGGGGTCTGCCTGCTAGGTTATTTCCACTGACCACAAGCACTATGAAACTTGATTTACATATCACGCCTGGTTTCATGATGATAGCTTACCTTTGAAAAAGCTATGGCCCTGCTGGGCATAGAACACAGACTGGTTTGTCTGGCCAGTTTGAGTAAGGGGAAACTTGCGGTTCCTGTTAGATATGGAGGCCTGTGCCCAAATTCAGCATGCACATGGGTAAAGTAGTTGGATATGAGCATAAGTCTGGTGACAGCTCATGTAAAATGGGTATTCTGTCAGTCCTACAGCCAAAATTTGACAGGGGAGAAGCCAATGCATAGAACCTGGTCCCATTTGATTCTGTTACATGTGGGAATCCAGCCTGTGAAAATTAAATGGAGGCTCATCTGCACAGTTCTGAATGAGTATATGAGTCATGGTGGAGAGAGAACATCTGGATGCAGAATGAATTGTTCTCTTTTATTATTTTTACTAATACTTAACGTTTGAATCACACTTTAAAGTTAACAAAATGATTTCAAATCCACTATTCCATTTCATGCTCAGAACAACTGCATGAAGTAAGCACAATACTCAGAACATTAAATAACAGCTGCCTGAAGAACCAATATTTGTATAGCACATTGTGTTTCATGAGTATTATCTCAGTTGTTCTCCATAACTCTAGGAAGTAGCCAAAATATTTCAAATTCCCATTTTACAGTTAAAGAAACTGAGGCTCAAAGAAGAGTGAGTTCCCTATGGGTTCACAACTAATTATGCAGTAGTGCCAGAGCCTGAACCCTAGTGTTCTAATTTCAAGCTTCAAGATCCCTCAAAAACACCATGTAGTCTTTTTGTATTCATATATATTAATGATAGCACAAAGAGCCAATAGAAGGCCTGGACTCTTTCATTCAAATTTTATGTATTTGTGATCCCTTGAACCATCCAATAAACATACTGCTTATCCTTTTCTGCCATAGCCTTTTTCTTCCCCCATTCAAAAACAGCCTCTTGAATGCTCTCATTACTTCTAGGTTCACCACTTTGCATATCACTTCCAAAGAAATCATTACAAAATGCAAGCAGTCTGGGTCATACCTCTGTTTAAAATACTGTAAACACATACAAACTAATAACTGCCAAGTCTTAATGGGTAAAAGTAAGGATGGAGATGGCAATACTCATTTCATGTACTGTGTCTGTTATATAAGAAGTACACAATATATAGCAAATGATTATTTTAAGTCCTTCTATGACTTTACACAGGATAAAGTTCAAAACCTTCAGGATGACACTCAAGGCTCTTTATAACCTAACACCTATATTACCAACTACTTGCATTCTGCCTAAGCAACACTGGACTACTTGTCATTCCCTCAAACTCAATGTATTAGCATGCCTCTGTGCTAGTCCCTTTGTCTGGAGTGCCTTTCTTCCCTCAACTTGACCTCCTCTGAGAACATTCCATTATCACTCTTTTTCCTCAGAATTAATCACACTTTCAGAACTTTATATTCACTATACTATGACATTTTTTAAAATAGCAATTTGCTTTTATGTTTGGGTTCCCTGTTAGACTACAAATACTTAGAGGACAGAAATTTGTGTCGCCTCTGTTAAAAGAATGCCTAGCACAATGACTGGCACATAGCAAGCATTAAGACATGCTTATTGGATTAATTAACTTAAATGAAAGGGTACCTATGATCTATTATGTTACCTGAAAAACAGAATAGCACATGTCCAGTTTGGGGCAAATACAAACCAGTAAACCTTAGATTTGATGTTCTTGTCCAGTTCCTGAACAGATGGAAAGAAATCATATGGTTTCCCTGAGTTACCCCTCCGCTGCTTGGCAGCCATGAAGATAAGAAGGGAAAAACTGCTTTTCTCAAACAAATAAAAAGGCCAGATGACCATTTCATAGGCTGCAAAGTGGCTATAAAACAAAATTGAAAGCCACTGAACAAATGCTTTCTCATAAAGAACCTCCAGGATGGAATGAACACACATGTATGCCAAGCTGGCCCTCCAGAGAGACTGTCCATAATGAAAGTGGGACCATCCAAGCAAAAAGGGTGACTCATCCCACAACCATGCATATATCTCCTCTCAAAACTACCAGGCAATTCCAACAGTGTCTTCTGTAATATAGGCCACCGGGAAAATCCTTGGGAATGTCTGAGGCTGAGACCTTGGTGATTTCTGATGCACTGAGATTCCTACTGAACTAATTCCCAGAAAAGGAAGTGCTATAGTAATTATTTTTAGATTTCACTTAACCACCTCCAGACCATAATATTTCCTTTCTCACATTGGTCACTGAAAGATCAAAGTGAAGGGGACTGTTTCAAGGAAGCCATGACAATCAACTTTGCAAAGGTTCAAAAAATATTTTAAGGTCACCCTCACCAGGTCAAGTCCCCTCCTCTGGAGTCACACAATGGCCTGTAGTGAAAACTACTACAAGAATAAAAGATTCAAAGAAGAAAGAGAAATGCAAAGAATTTTTTTTAATTTGCTTTATGAGGAAAAAAATTCTTTAGGTAGTGGTTGAATATGCTAGTATTAAAGTTGACTTGGTGTTATCTTGTCATAGTCACACACAAGTTGTTGAGAGTCAAGAGAGAGAATTTTTAACAACAGTAGGGAACTCTACTTTCATTCTTCAGGTAAGACTGGTAAACATCAAACAGGGGGGATGTGGGGATATATCAGAATTTCTGGGAGAGGGTGTTGTTTAGGGAATAATATTCAATATCATAATTGTTTTGATTATTCTGGCATAACTAACTTACTTGAGGATTTCAAACACCACATACAAATAAATTAAACAAATGCTTTTTATGTTTATTGAAAAGGGACCCATGCTTATTAGGAATATCTATTCCTGAGACTCAATAAATCTGAAGTGGCCCATGAATCTGCATTTGCAACAGGCACCCAAAAGGACTCTATAGGTGGTCCTGGGATCACACGTTGCAAGTCTGCCATAGACTCTCTGGGAAGCCTCCCAAATTCCTATTCTGTAAGTGCTACATTTTCCCCAGTGGATCATGTTATACACACCAAGGACCAGAAAGAGGGACATACAGAAAGTTAGTAAATCTTTAGAACAGGCTCATAACAAACAAATGCAGATTCCAAAAGTTACCTTCAGGCATAATGAGATGGAGTCATCCTATTCTTTCAGAGAATAATGAGTATGTAGAATGCAGTGATGCCTCACAGAGCCCACTTCAGTATCCTTGCCTATTTTTATTCCCAGAAGCAGCACATGTGCACACACACATCCCACCCCAACTCCTAGTGTTTAATCCAAGTTCAGCTGCAGGATGGATGGGAGTGCTGCTCCTGCCACATTGCATATAAAAGAGATCTTTTTCCTGACTTTTGGTTGTTGTTGTTGTCCACCCTCTCACAAGTGAACTGTAATGGTTAAGCAAGAGCTCCACAGCCAGGCTCCCTACGTACTAATCCTGACTCTGATACTTCCTACCTATGTGACTTCTATTGATCTCAGCACCTTACAAACATCATGAGTTTTGCCTTCTTGCCATACTATGTCCATTTTTCTCTGTGACTCCCCTAAAGCATCATCTCTCTTGCCCTTTACCAAAATCACTCTCCTAAAGTCATGGCTTTGACATCTTTTACTTTCTTTCCTTCTTAAATAATCTCCCTGTCTCCAGTCTCTTCCTCATCACTCTTCACATCTCACCACCAACTCTTATCCATATTGCTGCCAGAATTTTCTTTATAAATTACAAATCTGGTAAGTTCACCCTTCTGTTAAAAAAACAAATGATAATGTCCAAACTCCTTAACCTAAAACTCAAAGTCTCCTCTATTATCTGGCCCCAATCTATTCTTTCAAACTCATTTCCTATTACACTTATGCATCCTACACTTCAGTTATACTGAAATACTTGTTTCTCCATGTGACCTTCTATATTATTAAAACCTGTTTGTTCACCTTCCTCTACCTGGAATACTTTTCCTTCTCTGTCTCCTGTTATTCAAATCATAACTATTTGTCAAGGCCCACTTCAAAGGCAACCTCCTCTGAACTCTTCCAAGCTTTATTTATTCATCTCAAGACATCAAGCACTTCTTCTGTTGGAGTACAGTTAGTATAACCCCGTATTTTCTTTCTTCTACTACATTATGTGTTACTTGAAGCCAAAGACCATGTCTGACTTTTTCCCCTTTGTACAATCTACAAAGATACCATAGCACTGGGTACAGAGTGAGTTCTCCATAAGTATGTGATACAAATGGACAGTTTACCAACCCCCACATTTTCTCTGCTATAGTAGAATGGCAGGCATATAGCCTGGGTATTCTAAGATCACATTGTGAGAAAGTCTACCTAGGGCCAAATTATATTCCTTTACTTTCTTATTTCATTGTGAAAATGATTTTTATAGGTTTGGGAGAATCAAAATCATCATTAGTACACCACCAAAATTAGTAATATATGTCTCCTCTTACTGTGGAAGCCACTTTTTACAACTACAATTTCAAAGTAGTGTAGGTAACTTCCATTATGACATGCAAAAGGAAACTCAGTCATAAGAGATTTGATAAAATGTTTATCTTAGAGCACATGCTAAGTGTATTAGTAAGTTTACTGCTACATAACAAACTATCACAAACTTAGCAGCTTAAAATAACACTCATTTATTATCTCACAGTCTGTAATTCAGAAGTCCTGGTGGGTTCAGTTAGGTTCTCTGCTAAAGGTCTCACAAGGACAAAATCAAGGTGTCAACCAGGTTAATCTCTTACATGGAGGTACTGGGTGGAATAATCCACTTCCAGGTTCATGGTTCTTAACAGAATTCATTTTTTTGTAGCTCTGGGTGTGAGGTCCTCATTTTCTTGCTGTCAACTGGGGATCACACACCTAAAGTTCACTCTCCATATGGCTCTCTTCAGGTTCAAGTCAGTATTGACACATCAAATCTCTCTTAAGCTTCAAATTTTCTATTCTGTTACCAGGTGATAAAATGTCTGCATTTAAAGAGCTTTGTGAGATTAAACACCTTTTGAAGTTAACCATGTTATATAATTCAACCTAATCATGGGCATATCATATTCACAGGTTCTACCCATACTCAAAGACAGGTTATCATACAAGGAAAACGGTCACTGGGGTAATTTTAGAATTATACCTACTACAGTAAGTTATTACTGAAGCTAGGATTTTAACTATATGAGGAAGACCTTAAACATTCTGGAAAAATGTAAAAATTCAATCTGGGTAATAATTTGTTGTATTAAAATGGACTGGGTATATGGGGCGCCTGGGTGGTTAAGCACCTGACTCTTGATTTTGGCTCAGGTCATGATCTCACAGTTCATGAGTTCAGGCCCCGTGTCAGGCTCTGTACTGACAGTGCGGGGCTTGCATGGGATTCTCTGTCTTCCTCTTTCTCTGCCCCTCCCTAACTTGCTCTCTCTCTCAAAAATAAATAGACAAAAAAAAAAACCCAAAATGGACTGGGTATAGATAATTAAGCTCATTGTTCTAAAACTGAAAGATAAATATGAAATAAGGATTATCCTTTCTAAATATATATTATTAATGGTCATGTAAAAGGTCTAGAAAAAAATTTAAAGAGATCATGGCCCTGTCTCCAAGTTAAAATATTGCCATGTTTTTCAAGACACCTTATTATAGTTAAGCCATAACTGCAAAAGGGAATTTGACACTGGTGTGAATATTAGCACAGGAAGCTCACTAAAATGGAAGGCAAGAGACTGAATTTGGTCCTCCACTGACTTACTGTCTGACTCAGAGCAAATCTCTTCCACTCTGTGGGCCTCAGTTCACCCATATGGGGGTTGGGTTGAATCTGTAAAATGAGGGGGTTGGATTGAATTATCTATAAGCTCCCATTCATTTGTAACAGTCTATGGTTCTACTTCTCATTCATCTCTCTATACTATCCTTCTGGGTTAAAGATAAATCTTTCAAGAATCTATATTTGCTGACAGGAGCTGAAAAAAGTGAAACCAACATAGGAGTCAATCCCATAAAATTTGAATCTTAAAGGGACTTTTGTTTTTATAGTTTTCTGCAGGCCTATAAATAATAAAATAATAAATCTAAAAGTGTCTACTGTATAGTGAGACTCAAGAATGCATCCTTTCTGAACTATTATATAACTACATTGTTGAGTGCCTATTCTGTACTTAGTGTTTCCCATTGCAAGGGGATTTCAAGCATCAGAAGACAGGATGGATTGAGTAGACGGCATTTAAGACTTCTTTCAACACTTCAAATCCTAAAACATAAATTCTAAGATATAAGATACACAGCCTTTACTATCAATCAACTTACAACTATACTGGAGACAGAAGGAATTATTTGGGAAGTAAAAGGGCCCAAAATCTTTTTCTTCCTTAGTTTATGAATAAACAACAAAAAGTATACAGTGTTAGCTGCTGCTTATCCCATGTGTTTTCATGATGATCTGGATGAAAACATCCATTTAATTTACTTCAAAACACAAAAAATATATATTTGAAACTTTAAATAACTAAAATATAAAGACACATCTTTATACCAAAAAAATCATATGTGCAAACATGCTTTTAGAAAAATTATCAGAATTTATTCAAGATTTTCTTTTTCAAGTGACCATTGCTGAATTAACAAATATGTCTCTAATATACCCAATTTAATTGCATGGTTTTCCTCATAATCACTTTTGTTTAACACTTGTAGTGATCAGCTCTAATGTATCAGAAGTTTAACAAATAGTTTTTTAAATTTTTTAAATGTTTTATTTCTTTTTGAGAGAGAGAGAGAGAGAGAGAGAGAGAGTGAGCGAGCAGGGAAGGGTCAGAGAGAGAGGGAAACACAGCACAGAGCCTGACACGGGGCTCAAACCCACAAACCGCAAGATCATGACCTGAGCCAAAGCCGGACGCTCAACTGACTGAGCCACCCAGGTGCCCCTCTAATGTATCAGAATTTTAAAATATTTTTCTAAAAAATCACAAAAGTAATTCATAATCACCATTTTAAAAATCAAACAATGCAGCGTGTATTAGATAAAACACTGAGGCCCAACTATCCCCAATCTCTTACCAACTTGAGGTATATTCTGCCATCGTTTTTTCTATGCACATATAAACACATGCATATATGTATATTCAAATGTAGTGATTTTCTTTTTACAAAAGTCAGACAATACATATTGATTTCAAATTTGTTTTTCACTCAACATTACAGTATGTTAGCATATGTGTATCTTCCTATGCTTTAGCCTCAAACATATTTTGAAATAAATTAATCAATATTGTGAAATCGCTAAAACCAAAACCTCCATGTATTTATAAGTAGCAAAGATTACCTTTAAAATTATATTCATTTGTTAAATAGTTTGATAAACCCCTATTATTTGTACTGTAGAATAGATATTTATTGAGCACCTGTTTGGTGCCAGGCATTGGACTACGCACAGAAGGAGAGGGACAGTTACAGTTTCAGAAATTAATAAAATACCTATCTCCCTCCTCAAGAATCTTAAATTCTAGTAACTGGAAGACAAGCATAGGCTGAAATATCCAAACACAGTATTAGTGACTTAAACATTGCTCAAAATGGACTTTCTCAACTAAGTGAGCTGAATCCAGTTTTCTTTCTTTTTTTTTTTAACTTTATAGTTTATTGTCAGGTTGGTTTCCATATAACACCCAGTGCTCTTCCCCACAAGTGACCTCCACCATGACCATCACCCTGCTTCCCCTTTCCCCCTCCCCCTTCTGCCCTCAGTTTGTTTTCAGTATTCAATAGTCTCTTGTCCTTTGGCTCCCTCCCTCTCCCTCTTTTTCCTCCTTCCCCTCCCCATGGTCCTTTGTTAGATTTCTCCTGTTAGACCTATGAGTGAAAACATATGGTATCTGTCCTTTTCCGCCTGACTTATTTCGCTTAGCATGACACTAACCAGTCATTTAAATCAAACGCATTCACAGGGTCATTTTTCCGTCATGAGCTCATTATACCATCAATCTATTCACTGAGTATCTTGCACTTTTTATGTAGCAAAAGAAGCAAATTATCCCCCACTATCCTGTTCTCTTATGGATGAATAGATATTCATTCTACATTGCCAAAATACAATATATATATAGCAATGTTACCTATACCAGTTTAACCATAGAACATTAGTTTAAATATTATTTTAGTAATATTGAATTATATGGCTCTAATGGAGACATCACCCTGTTCTTAGCCACTCCCTTCTCACCTCAATTCCCCCCCCCCACCCTTTATTTTTTTGCTTAGGTCACAGTTTGAGGCAAAGAATGTCTTCTAGTGATCCTAACACAAGCATGATGATAATTTACTTACCAACCATTAAAGGAACCAATCAGTTCCATTAATGAACAGAGTAGAATCCTTAGAGCTGAGACTATATCCACCAAAGCCACAAATAGATAAAAAGTAGAGAATATAGGAGGAAGTAATGCCACACACACTACTTTCCTGTTTAACTGTAAATAGTTCTCTTCTCCCTCTTCTTTAATTAATACCCATTTCTGGTCTATCTGAGTACCTTCCTCTGGATAATTTCCTCCACTTCTTACTCCCTCTCTCACATTTATATTTGAACTACTGACATTTCATGTGTTCCACAGTCACATGTGGTTAGTGGCTACATATTGGACAGCATGGATCTAGACTGAGCTCTCTGAGACGAAGGATTCTACTTCATTCATTACACAGTAAGACACTCAGAAAATGGTAAGTAAATTATAATCACGCTTGTCTTAGGATTATGAGAGAACATTCTTTGCAAAAGAAACAAAGAATGTTCTTTATTCTTTATTCAATTCAGTTCTTTCCTCATTTTTACATGTGGCAGAACAGGGCACTTTCACATCCATTATCTCTTTTAGTTCTCAAAACCCTGAGATAATTATGATTATTATCTTCATCTCAAACATGAATAACCTGGGGCGCCTGGGTGGCTCAGTCAGTTGAGTGTCCAGCTTGGGCTCAGGTCATGATCTCGTAGTTTGTGGGTTTGAGCCCCGCGTCAGGCTCTGTGCTGACAGCTAGCTCAGAGCTTGGAGCCTGTCTTCAGATTCTGCGTCTCCCTTTCTCTCTGACCCTCCCCTGATCACACTGTCTCTCTCTCTCTCAAAAATAAATAAAATATTAAAAAAATGTTTAAATAAAAAAATCCATGAATAACCTAAGCCTCATAGAGGGGAAGTGACTTGACCAAGGGCATAAACACTATGGTAGTAAAGGCCACTAGGACATCAAAATCTTGTCTAAGCCTTCTGTGCCTGCAGTAGTGTGTTTACCAAAATTGTATTATGTCTACAATTATTTTTATCCAGAAGGAATTCATGTCCAATTACAAAATGGTAGGTGGATAGTTCTATTTCTCCTCTTCTAGCCAGCTCTGCTGAAACACATCTATCTTTAAAGTGAGGGATACCTAAAATGTCTATGCCATAACTTCAAAAAAAAAAAACAACCTCTCTGTAGAAAGGATAGGGCACCCACTCACCTGGGAAACAGTTACCAGGACAGTCAGAAGATAGTTATAGGCCATTATGAGCCAACTGTTCTGTATTCAGTATCAAATAGGATTCTGGAAAGCCTGAGTGTCAGCTTTTGTGAAGGGGCTAATGGTGGAGATAGAATAGAACAAATCAGAGCAGTGCCTAGGCTACTGTAGAGGAGTTGAGGAGGTTAGTTTCTGGTGATCTGAGGATTTCAGTGTGCTCTTACTACAAGTATATAATGCAATTTATCATTTAGTTATGTTCCCAAAGGATGAAAGGGAGGGCAAATGGAGATACCAAGCATGGACACGGGACCTTAGGGAATGTTCAAAGGCAGGGATGGGCAAACTATGGCCTGCATGCCAAATCCAGCCTGCTACCTTCTTATGTAAAGTTGTATTGGGACATAGCCATACCCATTTATCTATGTACTATCTATAGCTGCTTTTGTGGTACAACAGCAAAGTTGAGCAGTTGTGACAGACCACATGGCTCACAAAGACTAAAATATTTACTATTTGGGCTACTGCATAAAAAGTTTGCTGATCCCAGCTCAAGAGAGATTACAGACATTTTTCTTACACTTCAGTGAAATGACTTTTTGAAGAAGTTTCCACACGGAGCAAACTACTTCCCAGCTATGTAATTTAGGGCCAGTCACTTACCTCTTTGTTTCTCTCCCTGCAAGATGGGTATGATGTGGCTGTATGGCATAGTATAAAGCCTAGCTATTGTTTCAGTTCATAGAACAATGCTTGGCATATGGTACTGAGAGAAAGAGAGAGAGAGAGAGAGAGAGAGAGAGAGAGAGAGAGAGAACCAGAACTACTCCTCTTAAAGTAATCATTACTTTTCAATACAAATTAAGGACCACTTTACTGTTTGAACTGCCCAAAAAACATCTAACATAAGGCTTTTCAAGTGAGATTGCTGAAGGGATGACACAACCAGTGTCTCTACAAAAACAGCATGTAACGTGTGGTGCTCACTAATCTATGTATGTTTAAAATAAGTGTGTGAGGACCATGTGTCATGATAATCCAATTATCCATCTGACTAACTTCTTACAAAGTTGTATGGGAGAACTGAATACACATAGTGTAAAGAGTCAGAATCTTCAAAGTAAACTATGCAGGGTCTCCTGGGTGGCTCAGTTGGCTGAGCGTCCCACTTAGGCTCAGGTCATGATCTCCTGGTTCATGGATTCGAGCCCCGCGTCGGGCTCTGTGCTGACAGCTAGCTCAGAGCCTGGAGCCTGTCTTCAGATTCTGTGTCTCCCTCTCTCTCTGATCCTCCCCTGCTCATGCTCTCTCTCTCTCTCTCAAAAAATAAATAAAACATTAAAAAATTAAAAAAACAAAGTAAACAACATGCATAAAGTGTGTTTTTTGTTTAAAATTACATATGGAGGCCAAGGTAGATTTTTAAACAATTTTTTAAAAATCTGATATTCAAGTTCTTTTGTCCAGGCTGTCAATAGGCCATCCAGACTGAGGAAAACCCAGATACTTTGGGGCCACATGAGCCACAGCCACAGCCCTACAGCTGGGCAACCACCAGAAGCACCCAGGCTGCTGAGGTAATGCTGGCGACGTGCATCACCACAGGATCAACTTCAACAAATATCACCCAGATAATGTTGGAAAAGTTTTTATGAGGCATTACCACTTAAAGAGGAACCAGTGCTTCTGCCCAACTGTCAACCTTGATAAACTGTAGACTTTGGTCAGTGAGCAGATACTGGTAAATGCTGCCAAAAACAAGACTGGAGCTACCTCCCATCATTGATGTGGTGCGATCAGGCTACTACAAAGTTTTCAGAAAGGAAAAGCTACCAAAATGGTCTATTATTGTGAAGGCCAAATTCTTGAGTCGAAAAGCTGAGGAGATTAAGGATATATGTGTGGGGATGGGGGGGCGTTTCCTGGTAGCTTAAAGTCATGTGGAGAGAGGTTCATTAAATACTAACAAGTGCTTTTCAAAAAAACAAATAAAGAGAAAAAATAAAAATCAGATATTCAAAATAATCTAAAATAAAACTTTTAATTTCAACTGCTTTCTGTAAAATAGATTTTTAAATGTTTTTAAGATAGATATACACATAGACACACATATATACATATATATATATTTGTTTGATTCAAAAAATGACAAACTAATAGAATACTATGTTACTGGAACTAACATTAGAAAAATTAATTAATTTATTTTTTTTTAATTTTTTATTTTTTATTTATTTATTTTTTTTTAAACTTTATAGTTTATTGTCAGGTTAGTTTCCATATAACACCCAGTGCTCTTCCCCACAAGTGACGGTCTTGGTGGAGGTCACTTGTGGGGTAGAAAAATTAATTTAAAAGATTTTTAAAAAAATTAATTGAAGCAAAAGCAAAGTAAATAAATATATTATCTAGAATGCCACACACACACACACACACACAAGTAGAGTCACCAAAGGCACTCTCTCTCTGATAGGAAAGAGACTATCATGAGGTTTCACAGGACTATAAGCTTTTGGTGATGTAGTGGGGTCCCCTCTCTAAGGAATGAAAAAAAAACAAAACTCAAGGCAACCTGAGTATTTGCATACGTGACAACATCCCTCATGACCTTGTAACATGAGACCACTTAATTAGACTGCATGTTTGTGTGTTACCATATACGAGAGACAAAGAAATATAAAATGTATTAAAAACTACTCCACGTGGTGTTCAGGGCCCCGTTTTTCGGGTATGAACCCAACTGAGCCGTGCCAGTATGAATAATGTTGCTTCCTGGAAAGAAAAGCCTTGGTGTCACGACTCTCTGTGTGAGAATCCTGCTACAGTGATGCATGATTCTTTAAAAATTATGTAATTCAATCTCTCATTTTGCAATAAGGAGACTGAGGCCCCCAAAAATGTTAAATGACTTTGTGGTTAGTGGTAACATTAAGACTAGATTCCAAGATTCCTGGATTCCATTATCCCAGGGTTTCTCAATCTTCACTCTACTTCGTTGTGGGTGCCTGTTTTTCATATTATAAAATGTTTATTAGCAGCATCTTTGACTTCTACCCTAGATGTCAGAAGCACTTTCCTTACCTCAAGTTGTAACAAAAATGTCTCTAGAGATACCCAAAAGTCCATAGAGTAGGGGGTGCAAAATTGACCTCAATGAGAACCACTGAGCTACATTATGCTAGTAGTAATTTTTCCCCAGGTTTATTTAGATATAACTGACATATAACATCCCATATGCTTAAAGTCTACAACTGATTGTTTTGATACATTGTACATATTGTGAAATGATTACTACAATAGGGTGAGTTAACACCTCCATCTCTCACAATTATATATATATGTATATATATATATACATATATATATATTGTGGTGACATTTATGATCTACTCTCTTAGCAACTTTCAAATATATAATACAGTATTGTTAACTATAATCACCATGCTGTACATTAGATCCCCAGAACTTATTCAACTTATAACTAAAAGTTTGTACCCTCTGCACAACATCCACCCATTTCTCCCACCCACTGGTAATCACCGTTCTACTCTCTATGAATTCAGCCCTTTTAGATTCCACATATAATTGAGATCATGCAGTATTTGTTTTTCTCTGTCTGATTTATTTCACTTATGGTGGTAGTAACTTAAGAGTGTTTTATTCCTCTTTATGTTTTGAAGAAAAATAAGAGACATTTAAAAAAGAGGAAAAGAGTGAAGGCACTCCAGATCTCTAAGATTAGTAAAGCACAAGAAAGTATAAGATTTTAAATATAGTAATTAAAATAAACAAAATCTTTCACTGTTTGAATTCAAATGAATGATGAAACGATCACCAAATTCTCTCTGAAATCCATTACCATATCAGAAATTTCATGACTTAATGAAGGCAAGAGTCCCTCTTGTGAATTTTGTGAATTCCATGAAAAACATACAATAAAAGAAAAAAGAAAAAAGATCACTTAGATGTAGAATAATCTTCATCCGAGTTAGAATGAAGTATGAAGATAGCTTTATAAAACTAAGTTTATACCTTCTATCATATATTATTTACAGATACTATGATCCCATAACTCTTCTATAACTTTTTAAAGCTGGCTATGGCAGACCATGATTCTTTTTTTTCAAGATTATTTTATTGCTAAAATTTTCAATATTCAGTATGAGGGGTTTCTAAATCTTTAATTACTAAAGAAAAGCTAGCTGTGACACAGCATTCATCAACAATCCTTTCACAATACTTCCTTAAATGTTCAAGCTAATAAGACCTTTTAGGTAATCTGTTTGCTCAGAATGTTTTTTTTTTAACTTTATAGTTTATTGTCAGGTTGGTTTCCATATAGCACCCAGTGCTCTTCCCCACAAGTGACCTCCACCAAGACCATCACCCCCCCAGAATGTTTTGAGGTAGGCAAGTTTAAGCACTGGTGAGACTCACTTTAATTTAGCAGATACTCTAATCTAAATCAAACCACAACTTGTGGAGATTTGAAACGGTGACTGTTTTCTTTTGGAATCTATTATATTCTATATTGGGAAACTATGTAGGAGTTGAAAAAGTAGGGAAGATTTTAATTTCCTAATCATTAGAAGGTAGTAGGAAGAGGAAGCTGAAGACTGAAATCTGGTCCCATAAGCCAACATTCTAAGTTTTTCATACTGATTTTGGATGAAAGTTTATGTAGCGATTTTTTTATTGTTGTTTTAGTTGTTTAAAAAAAACACTACTGTATGGGGCGGCTGGGTGGCTCAGTCTGTTAAGCATCCATCTTGATATCGGCCCAGGTCATGATCTCACTCTTGGTGAGTTCCAGCCCCATATGGGGCTGTGTGCTGACAGCCTGAAGCCTGCTTGGGATTCTGTCTCCTCTCTCTGACCCTCCCCCATTTACTCTTGCTCTCTCTCTCAAAAAAAAGACACTACTGTAAAAAAGTCAATAAATAAATTTTAAAAAACACTACTGTATTGTTTTTGTTTAGTTTTATTTGTTAATGCTAAGATACAGATCAAATATCAAATATAACCTGGTCAAAACAGTTATATTTGTTGTTCAAGATAAATATTTTTTTAATTTTCATTAAATAAGAATATTGTAAACACCTGCTTATTGGTGGTAGTTGTTGTTTATCACATACATTATGGCAAAAAAGCTCCAAGTATCTGTATTTTGTCCATTACATTGGAAATAGTTGTCTTCTAAAAGCTTAACAAAGATCTAAAATAAATCATTCCTCAGTTCTCTCTGATTAAAGGCTTTTAATGCCTGTAGTTAAGTGAAGAGGCAGAAATAGTCACCTCCCTTTCCAAGAAATTAACATGAAAAAATTAACTACTGCTTTAAACGTATTATGTGCCTCCTAAAATTAAAATCACATCATATGTTCAATGTTATGAAGACATTAGTTCACTTCTTGAGGAAAAAACATTTATAGCTAAGGAAAAATCCATGTGAAAATGCCAATGCTTTATGAAATAGCTCAACATTATGTTGCCTAACAAAATAGTATGCATCTTTTAAAATCAGATTACGAAAAAATCACTTAAGGAAAAGTTAGTACTAGAACCATTTATGGAAGACCCAAATCTACCAGTCTCAAAAGTTCAGAAGTTCAGAAATTCAGGTAAGGTAAAGAATCTAGAGAATAAGGTAAAGATAAAGTTCTATTTCACAAAGATGATTTGGACTTCAAAAACAGATGCACAGTTCAAAAGAAATCATATATGAAGTATACTGTCTAGGGGAATTTAAGATGCTCAGTCTTTCAAGATCTAAAGTGAGAAGTAAAACAATAGTCTTAACAGTGATGGAACATTGGAACTTTGATTCCTAAATCAGCTGGGAATGGACTGAAACAGATGGAGTTAAAGAAGAGCATTTTCAAAGTAAAAGAGTTATACTGTAGACTTTTTGGGTAGTTATATTATATTCTTTTTCCTTGGTACTACTTTGTTATTGTTGTTGTTGTTTAATAGAAATGCTAGTGTAGCATTTCCTTGGGTTTTCTTAGTTTTCTATTTCTTCACATTTGTATGCTATCAAGACAAAAGCACCAGTTGTTAGTATTGACTCAGTGCAACAGTTTATATAGGTAACTAACTATTCTCTTTAGGATATGATCAAAGCTCTACTGTGATAAAAATATCACAAAAATCTTTGTAAGTAGTTGATACTTGAATCATTTAAATATATTCATCTTCAGCCTTACCCATTATATCTAGTAGATTAAAAAAAGTTTTCCCTAAGAATATTGCTAAAACAAGAAGTCAACAGAAACTATGATGTGATATGCAATCAATGTATTTGATAATTACTAAAGAATGCCAACTGTATGAAGGGAAGCACATTTCCTTTATTAGAATTATGTGGGTTTTTTTTTAATACAGTTGCTAGAAAGTACATGTATATAAATCCTACTGTATTTGAAATTTATCCGAGGAGCTTCCTATTTAAAAGGAATCTTACTCAAGATATTTTAAGGAAATGAAAATGATAATAATGCCCCCCTAATTAATCCTTTGTGTAAATCTGGATTTTCCTATATTGTGTTTGCTTAATGAGAGAAATATCTGTAGAGATTACACTCTTACCTATTGTTTACCCCATTTCTCTGCCAGCTCCAACCTGCACTGATAGCTGCAGTTAGTGGACAAAGATCCTCACATCCCCCACATAAACCTAAAGTGGCTGATTTCAATGAACATCCAAACCACAAGTTCTTTATTAATAAACCTATTTAGCCTGTCAAACAGAACAGTAGGGTTTCTAGTGGGCCCTATATCAGCAAAGAATCACTTTTGAATCCATCATCTTAGCTTCATATTTAGATACAATATTGTGTTTAAATTCAGAATATACAGCATAGCTTAATTATACCTCTTCCCAAATATTCTACCGTATGTCTGTAAAAAGAATCACCACTGAAAAAAATACTCCCACTTAGAGTACTTCTAGAGAGCTGCTTCTTTTTTTTCTCATTTACAGGATTCTATGCCTTGCTATTTAAAAGAAGAAACTATTTTTCAAGTGATGTCGGCAGTGGAAACAAATGAAGGGGCAATGAAAACTCAGAAGGAAATTGGGGAGTGGCATTGCTGTGAAGTGAAGTTGCCTTTCCAGCCTGGGGTTTTCATCTAATGGCTCTTTCAGAGGTATTCCATCAGGCCTCTTGGAGGATTTTATGTTTAGTTATTCAATTCCAAGGGATGATTTTCCTTACTCATCTTCATGTAATAGACATGTATTCTCAGGAGCTTTCCTCCTCAGAGAGCCCTGTTAAGCCTTACTAGGGTTGCAGAGGGGGCAGTGTTTCACCAAGAAGCACAAACTTCCCAGCCAAGCGCATCCTAAAGATTTAACTTTCATCTGCTGTGGGAGCTGGAGCTGGAGAAGGGAACTAAGCCTGTTGTGCTTAGCATCAAAAAGGAGTACTCAGTCAAAATATGTTCAGGACAAATCAAACTCTCCAATTTATGTCTCGCATTCTAGTATGTGATAATCCTGTTACCTCTAAACTCATTTCTATGTGTTTTCTTTTACTTTACTTTTTTTTCTCAGCTTTACAAAGACATGTGTTCTGATCCTATTCTCTCTATTCTCTTCCACTCAGCCAAGTAGCAAAAATTTCCACCAAACCATCCTACACTTATTGGTGTCAACTGTGACAAGCTGACAGGTCACATTTTCAGACCCAAAGCTGTGGTCCAAAATTGTTTTTAGTAGCTTACTTGCCTCTTGCCCACAGCTCTCACTTTTTTTCCTTTGAGTGTTAATCTCCTTTGGGCCCACTGCCCATGCAGATACACATGGCTGCCCTAAATTTAATCTGATATCTGGAAGGTACTCCAACATAAAATGCAGAAGCAGAAGGAGAATTCTGGGATAAGTGCAAGGTTGCAGAAACAGCAAATCAAAGGTCACTGTGACCATTACAGGGTTATTGTTACCCCAAGCAAAAATAAGATTCAGAATCCAGCCAATTTTCCGTCATTTGCATTTTACTATTTATTTGAACAATGGTCATATACCAGAACTTAATGGCGGAACACTATCTCCAATTACACTTTAAAAGACATTATCAAGACTGATGAGTTCCAGATTTCTACTCTGCCTTAAAAGATGATTTTCTTACTTGGGATAATCTGGAAGGGTGGGAAGAAACATAGTTCACAAACTCCTAAACTGGAAGAGAGCTTAAGAAGTGTGTACATCCCTCTGTACAGAATCACATCTAAATCATCCATGCCGCACAAAAGGCAAGAACATGGAAGTGTTGGGAGAACAGAGTATGAAAGGAAACTAAGAATAGCTTTTTATATCATAGTATCATTGTACCATTTACAAAATGCTTCCCCATTCTTTATCTGACTTTTCTTCCTACTGAGGTAGTTATTATCATCAAACCCTGTGAGGGAATTATTATTGTCATCATTTCCATTTCAAAGAATAAAAAAACCGAAACTCAAAAGAGGTTAAATCACATGTCCGATATCATTAAATAGTGTATCCAGGCCTTGAACCCAGATCTTCAGATGAGAGGATATGAGCAATTGCTATTACTGCAAAATTATTCTTTGCCAATGATATATGTAACAATTCAAGGCTTTTGCTCTGAGTTCTAAGTTCTCTTTTCTACTTAATCCTGAAAGGGAAAAAAAAGCTTTCACCTCCCCCACCTCAACCTAGTCCTTGAGTTTCTATATTTTTTATGACCTAAACCAAACACCTGGCTCTATCCCTGCAAGGGGGAGCAATTATGAGGCTCTTGCTGACCATCAAATACCGGGGAAGAGGAAGGAAACAAACAAGAAAAGCATCAGAGTTTTGGTAATTCAGCTGCTGTAGCTTTAAAAAGCTCAAAAACCAACTTAAGGGGTAACAAAGTGTTCACCTTTTTAACATATGAAACTGCAAATGAGGGTGCCAACTCCAATGTATTCTAAGCTTCTCTATGGAACTATCATAGTTAATGATCCAAGGCAAGCTCCAGGATCAAGCTCCTCCCCCAGAATCTCAGCTCCACCCCTCAGCTGTGTAAGCAAGAAAAGAAAAAGAGAAACTGGATGCTTGAATCCCACCACATGAATACCAAAAGCACAACTGCCATGTCTAATTTTAGGCTTCTCTCCATTGAGAGCACTCCTATAATTCTCTTTTTAGAAAGGCACCTGCAGTGAACTCTAGGAAGCAGAGGGGAAGGGTGCAACCTATTCGGATGGAGTCTGCACTCAAACTGTGTATCAGTGACACACTTCCCCCTATGGGACTCCCAAGGGACAGAGAAGTGACTACAACAGGAAAAGAGGGCTCTATGGGCAGTCAGAACAAAAGCCATCCAAGTCTAGCCTCAAATTGAAACCATATTAGAAGGCCTAGGGGAGAAGAGTTCATTTAATTTCAACACACGTAGTGTTTACAAGGCCTTGAGCTAAATTTTGTTCTGGAAGGGGGGGATAAAAAAATGAACAAGGTAACCTAAAAATGGGGGGGGGGGTGCTTACAACCAAGTCCGGAGATAACATGGAGTTCTTAAATACTTATTAACTTATGGTTAAACATTTTTTTGGGGTTTACTGTATGTGCCTGCCAAGCAAAGATAGAGAGGTAAGCAAGACAGACACAGTCCTTACCTTCATGAGCCTTGGTGGAATAAGAAAATTTGAACAAGTAGTTACAAGTGTATTGAGTGTTACTAAAGGGAAAGAAGCCCGGGTGCTATTGCAGTTTCATTTCCAAAACTTTCCTTGCTGTAAAAGAAATGGTGTGATGGTAAGGAATAAGAAAGGTGGACAGAATAAGGATGCCCCTAAATTTACACAATATCCACACCTTGGCTTACTTCTT
Organism: Cryptoprocta ferox; assembly: GCA_028646485.1. Classification (NCBI taxonomy): domain Eukaryota; kingdom Metazoa; phylum Chordata; class Mammalia; order Carnivora; family Eupleridae; genus Cryptoprocta; species Cryptoprocta ferox. The sequence goes on from CM053579.1 coordinate 59,612,613, forward strand.
CCTGAGAATAGGCTGGGGATGAGAAGGGTGAAGAAAAAGAAAGAAAGGGGGAAAAGAATAGAAGGCGTAAAAAGAGGTGGAGGACAAAAACCAATTGTGAGACGATGCCTGTTTGGTCAATGTCCTGAGGCATCACCCTGGATTGGCACCATCTCATTCTGCTTTTTGATAGAGGCAAATTTGCCTGAGCTGGTTATTCAGGTGAAATTTGAAGAGCCAAGGGCACTTTCATAAAGGGTACATAGGGAAACTGCCAGCTAACATTCCCTCCCTCTTGGCTCTTCCAATAAAAACAGGCTTGATGATCCCAGGCTGGGCATGACTAATTGTGAAGTGTTGGGTGGTGGCTGCTGCACTGGCCTGTGTGGCATCAGTGCTTGTCACACTGCCTTGCAAAGTGCTTTGAGTTATCTTAACGACATAAAACACCACCAATCATTCCAATTCTAGTCTATATAAATAAAGCCCAATAAGTTTAAAGTGCCCCCTTTTAATAAAATGGTGTAGGGACAAGTGCAGCTTGGGCAATCTATTCCCTGGACAAGTCTGAGCCTGGTCTTTTCACCCTTGAGATGGATTTAGGTACAAGAGGCAGTGCAATGCATGATGCACATGTGGGCTCCAAGGCCTGGAATGTGCCTTTATATGAAGTATGCAAAGAGCAACTGGGATTTCTGGCCAGGAGATTGAGTAACAGCCTCTAATACCCTACAGAACATCCCATACCTGCCCACTTTGGAAGCCCCCAGAATTAGGGGGGAGCAAAACATAGTGGGGCCTGGAAAAAAAGAAAAAAGGATAACTAGTTCTTGCAAGAGCTGTGGATTTCAGCATGGGGCAGTAGGAAGACTTCTAAATTCATGCCTATGGGTAACCAATGGCTTGGAGGACAGGGTTGGGGTTCAAGGAAGGAGAGAAGGAATGTTTACAGAGTGGCTTCTATGTGCCTGGTGTTGTATCTCATTTTTATTATCACAACAATCAGGCAAGATGGGATTTTCAAATTCCATTTCAAAGGATAGGAAAAGTGAAGTTCAGAGAAGTTAAATATAGGGTCACACTGTGAGTGACTATAACCCAAATCTAAGTAGTTCCAAAGTCCATTCTTTTTTTTCCATTGTACCAGGCAGCCTTCCCAGAAGGATTCTAGTAGAATTCCCTATTATGCCAAATGTGATGATGCTCAAGAGTGTGTCTAAGTCAGAAAATATTCTGGGACCTACAAATATTTTCAAAGACACTTTGCAAAATACCCATCCATGTAGATGTAGTCATGAAGAAAATCTATACTAGAGCCACCCTCTGTCACCAAGAAATGTGTTTTTCAAATAAGCAGCCCCATTTTGAAGGAATCATCCAAATTTTATGGCTCTTTGTCTGCACTTGCCCTAGCTTGCCTTCCCCCCTGGGAAGCATATGGGTAGCCAACTAAATGAAACAAACATTACTGAATACTTATCTAGCATAAGTCATGACTGCCTTCTGGCAATGATGTACACATTTAGGCAAACATCACACATGGCACTCTATTCCACACCTGATTTTACTGCCTACTGACTGAGTCAATGTGGTCCAGGACAAAGAGCAATGGACTAGGAGCTAGGAAGACCTGGGTTAAACTCCTGCCTCCTCCACTTCCAAGCTGCATTATCTGAAACAAGTAACTTCACCTAGCTGAGCCTCAGTTTACTCATATATAAAATTCATATACCTATTTTATAAGGTTGTTCTCAGTATTAAATATATTATAATGGGTAAGGAAGGATCTTGTAAGTGACAGAGCTACAGAGAAGTGTGGGGAGTGGGGTGGGGATGGGGGTGGTGCTGATATTCTCACTAGGCAAGCCAAGAAAATCAACAAAGGAACTGAAACTGACAGTAGTGAATTCCTACCCTTGTAACAAGGCATAAAATAGGGCAGTGTCATTTCTTAGACTGGTCTTAAAGAGAAGGAATATAGCTGGGGTCAACTCTATAACAACCGGAAGTGGAGTGGGCTTTACTATATCTTGGATCAGTCTTACACCACACTCAACAATACAATAATTATGTAACTCTGTAATGCCTTAATAAAATATGGTTTCTGAATGCACCTATTAGCCATCTAACTTCATCCTCCAAAAGTAGGAGCTTTCATTTGGCTCTCCTTTTCAGAGAGAAAACTGGGAGCCTGAAAGAGTAAAGATCATTAATTTATTCACTCAACCTCCAAACATTTACAGAGTGCCTACTAAAGATATAAAAGATAAGTGAATATGCTCAACACAAAAGAAGGTATGATGAAGTATGGACAAAAAATGGTATGCATAAGTAAAGTTACACTGAACTGGGATTTTGCCAGGTGAAAGAAGAGAAAGAGCCATCTAGGAAAAGAAACATAACATCCAAAGCCACACGGAGGGAAAGGAAAGAGAAGTTCTGTGTGGCTAAAGTATAGACTGTGTGTATGCTTGTGTTTGTGGGGAGGGAGGAATAATTGGCAGGAAATGAAATGCTCTTATATGAAAGTGGAAGAGGCTATCACCTCCAGCCACAATTTGAGAGATATATAGAAAATTCTTATCTCCCAAAATAAGGAGATAAGATATCTACCCTCACATATAGCTCTATGGGCTGCCTTGATCCATTCACACCCTATCCCCATCTCTAAACACTTGGGACCAGTACTGGAATATAATTTCCAAAGCTGCCTACTGGTGGGATGAGAGGGCTGTGGTCATGGAGCAAAAGAGGAGTGATGTGTCTCAAGCAGGGCTCAAAACCTTGAATGTCCCTGGCCTGATTAACCATTGTACTGTAACATCAGTGTTAAATAACCCCAATCTTCTCATTTCAGGGCATAATGAACAGACCAGGTCAGTCATTTGAGTTATATTAATGTACACCATGGGTTGCCAAGTGATTTTTAGAGTTAATTGATAATATTTATAAAAGAAGCCAATGTCTAGTTTTATCACACCATGATCCATTTTGCTTTTCCACCTGACAGAAACTCACTTCATACTGCTTATTGCTATTGTTAATAATGCTGACATTAAATAATAAAGAATTTAAAAGCTGTGATATAAAGAAATATTTTGCTCTCAGCTTCTGTTCTTTTTCTTAAGGGAGATAATTTCTCACTGTTAAGGTTACCCCAGTGAGATTACTTTGAGTTCATGCCCTCCAAAGTTGTCTGAGAACTAAAAAATAATTGCTGCTAACTCAGAAATGGATATAACAGTAAAAGAAGAATCTACTCTATCCAAAAAGAGTTACATAAGCCAGCACTGAAAACAGAATCCTGAGAGAGTTGGAAGATAATGTGAGAAAATAGGAATATCCATCCCTTTTTGTTTCTTACATTTTCCCCAACCTCTCTACAACTTGATTCCAAGAAAAGATTATCAACAGTTTCCAAGTTATTCTATGAGGGGCAACCATCTGACAATAGAAAAGTAGAGCAGTAAATTTTCCTACATTCAATCACTTATTGAATGTTTGCCCCATAAATGAACTGATTTTTAAAAAATCCTTACCCAAGTTTTTTTAATGTGTTATTTGAGTATAGTTGACATACAATGTTACATTAATTTTGGGTATAGGACATACTGATTTAACTTCTCCATACATTATGCTATGCTCACCGCAAGCGTAGCTACCATCTGTTACCATACAGTGCTATTACAATATCATTGACTATATTCCCTATGCTGTGCCTTTTATTCCCTTACTCATTCCATAACTGGAAGCTTGTATCTCCCAGTCCCCTTCACTCACATTGCCCATCCGTCCATCCACTCCCCTCTGGAAACCATTACTTTGTTCTCTGTATTTATACACCTGATTCTGCTTTTTGTTTGTTTACTCATTTGGTTTTTTTAGATTCCACAAGAGTAAAGTCATATGGTATTTATATTTCTTGGTATGACTTATTTCACTTAGCCTAAAATCCTCTAGGTCCATCCATGTTGTCGTAAATGGCAGAGTCTCATCTTTTTATGGATGCATAATATTCCATTGCATGTATATACCACATCTTCCTTATTCATAAAGAACTTTTACAACTCAACACGAAAAAAATTAACGGTCATATTTAAAATTGGGCAAAGGACTTGAAAAGAAATTTTTCCAAAAAGACATACAAATGGCCATCAGGTACATGAAAAGATGCTCAACATCACTAATCATGAGGGAAATGCAAGTTGCATCATAATGAGATATCACCTTATACTTGTCAGAAGGGTTAATCCAAAAGACAAGAAACAACAATGTTGGTGAGGATGTGGAGAAAGAGGAAACCTTATACACCGTTGGGGGGAATGCAATCTGGTGCAACCACTGTGGAAAACTGTATGGAGATTCCTCAAACAATTAAAAATAGAAATACACTATGAGGCAATAATTCCACTACTGGACATTTACTCAAAGAAAATGAATTCAAATATATATATATATATATATATATATATATATATATATATATATATTTGCCAAGATCTGTTAAGTGGCAAATCCAGGAGTCAAATGCGACCTATCTGAATTCAAGTCAGGCACTCTTTGAACAGAGTCAACAGGAGGTCCCTGTGGTTCAAGATTCCAACCTACTTTTCTACACTTTTCTACAATGTTACCTCCAGAAGTCCTTAATCAAAGTCTCCTCCAGAGCCTGATTCATTTTCCTCTGTAAAGACCATAGCCAGTCTTGCCTCAAAATCCAACTCCATCCATTAAGATCTAGCTCAAGCTCTCTCTCATCCATGAATTGCTCCCTGGGTCTATGACTGTGGAGAGTGATACAGATAGGAGTTTTTGAGCGTGGATGAGGTCTGCATGAACAGTAGACACAGACACTATATAATCTTTTCCAGGATCCCCAAAATAAGTAGCATCTGCTATATAATTATTGAACACCCAGCTAATATTCATGGAGTGAATAAACAAGAGAATTGGCTTTTTTTCCATTTGTGTTGTATCTATTAATTTACTCTTCCTTGATCATGGAGACATACTAATCCTATGCCTTTTGGTTGCTATACAAATGGACAGAAATTAGCAATAATCTGAAGGCATATCCTAAACTTTAAAACGAAACTAATACCAGAAAAATTCCACCAAAAATTGCCTAGTGGTCAGTCAATACCTCAAAATGTACAGGTCACATGTACATTCCCAAATTCCACCTGGCAGATGTAGGATGCAGGTACTTTTACCCCATTCTTCCTTGATACTGGGGGGTTATATACCAGGGACACTACTTGAGCCTTAATTGGTTTCATTGTGGTCATTCAATATACCTGGTGTAGATGATGATCATGCCACAAATTTCATACACACTTGAATCTGAGTAGATATCTATCTAAAGGAGTGCCAGATAGGTTAGCAGAGTGACCACTGGCAAACATTCAAAACCAAACTCTCAGACTCATTAACAAACAAAAGATCAAGGACCCACACAGTCATGGATTCCTATGGCAATGTAATGGCTGTACAAATATTGAAGAGTTTTTAATAGCTCTTTGTTGTAGAAAATGTACAATTTTCATTCTATGACTCCTGACATTGCAACAGAACTGGAGATCGCTGCCTTATAAAGGAAAACCATTTGAGTAACTTGGGTATTTTTATATAAATCAAACTTAAATGGATCATTTAAAAAGAATATGTTTCTTCTGGAGGTATCTGCAACAGAAAAAAACTAATAAGTGTCTCTATAGAAAAATGAGTAATTCTCTTACTCTTCAAGGTCTCCAGCTGAGGACAGATATTCCATAGTGGTCTATGGCTCATAATTAACTCACCTTTATAGTTATGACATTCTTTATCAGCATAGAGGTGTATCAAAATTTCTATACAAAGGAATTCAAAGTTGATGAGCACCATCTCTTTTCCTTTATCCATAAACAGACACTGCTATTTGCTATGTTCTAAGATAAAGCTTCCATTTCTATCCTTGGGGAAATAAATCCAAATTCTGGCTGATCTTATTATTCTTGCGAATTTTTCTCCCAAAATGTGGAAGTCTATGTGGAAAGTCTTCACTTTCTACTCATCTTTGCATATTCAAATCTTTATCTATTCTTCAAGGTCAAACTTAAATGGCACCTTGGAGAAGTAAAACAGGGGGTCGGGGAGTGGACAAGTTCAACTATAGGTATTCAACTACAGCTATATATCAAAATCTCTGAGTACATTTAAAAGAAGTAGATCCTGGCCTTCATGTGAGACCAAATGAATCAGAATTTCCAGAGACAGGAACCAGTATAATTACTTTTGATTCCCTAGGAGATTTTGAATCAGTCGTGACTGAGAACTATGACCTTCAGTTTTGTGTAACTGACCACAAAGTAAATGGAAGGCCTAAAGTGTCCATCCCTTCAGGAGGACCTGGACATGAACAATAACAGAAACAGATGAGGTCTAATATTACTCTGTCTACTTAGAGTTGAGTCCACAAGCTTTCCTTTGTCAAAGTCCACATATCACCAAGCGCTTTTTTCCTTATGTAGAAAATGTCACCTACTACTTCCTGATAACGAGGAGAAAGTCCTCATCCCAGGGCTCTGGAGTTGCCAGGTTTCTTGATCAGTGTGATGCAGAGATAATGTTAAAGTCAAAAGCTCTGGTCATCAGCTAAGAGTCAGGGACAAAAATGAAGAAGCAGCCCTTGGATTGGTAAGAATATTGTACGTTTACTTTAAAGAGCACATCACATTTGCACAGCCAATACATTATAATTAGAGTAAGAACAGATCCCACATGTATAAATGTACACACATTTATCGCTACACTTTTACAAAATAGATATGAAACTAAAAAGTTGAAAGGAATGTAAATTTTAACTGAATTTGATCTTGACTTAAATTTAAAAATTGTAAATACATTCCCATGTTATCAAACAAATGATATCAACACTTAGGGTAGCAAAAGAGTTAAGATGAGTAGGCTAACCTCCAAGGCAAACCTAGTACTGCTACTCTGGCCCTCACTTCAGTAGCTGGAAACTGTACCCTTCACATTCTCCCTTCCAGGAATCTTGTAAAAATGGACTGTGTCTTTAACAAATCATTTCCATTACCTATAGTGCACAGGGCAGGAAAAGGGAAAATGTCATGGAGCATGCTTTTTTTATTTACACACTTTCACTTCCACCCTGCCTTTAATCTAGGCTTAGTCACTTACTGGCTACATAAACTAACCTCTCGGAGATCAGTCTCCTCATTTACAGAATAGGGATAATATTAACTACCTTGAAGATTGACTGATTGTGAGAGGAGAAGAGGATTGATTTTCATTCTTTGACACTAATACTCAGCAAGTGTCCTCTATGTGCCAAATAAAAACAACACTGTGAGCTATTATCATTTCCATTTTACAGATGAGAAAACTGGAGGCAGAGATAAAGTGATTTGTCTAAAGTCATCCAGGCAGTAAGTTGATTTTACACTGTTTAATAAGTGATTCTTTGCCTTGGTTATGCACTAGAATCATTTATGATCCTTTTTCCAGGTTTATTTTTTTTACTTAAGTATAATTAACATAGTGTAATATTAGTTTCAGGTGTACAGTATAATGATTCAACAATTCTATTCATTTCTCAGTTCTCATCCAAATGATCCTTTTAAAAAATATACATGTTCAAGTTTAGACCTGGAGGTTATAAATCCTAGATTGGGGTGGCCTTGGCATTATCTTTAAGTTCCCTTAAAGATTCCCACATGCAACCAAGGGAAAGAATTCCTGGCTTAGACTTACTAAGAGTTAGAATATGAACTCTTCCTGGGGCACCTGGGTGGCTCAGTCAGTTGAGCGTCTGACTTTAGTTCAGGTCACGATCTCACCGTTGGAGAGTTTGAGCCCCACACTGGGCTCTGTGCTGATAGCTCAGAGCCTGGAGCTTGCTTCAGATTCCGTGTTTCCCTCATTTTATGCCCCTCCCCCACTCATTCTCTGTGTCTGTCTCTCAAAACTAAATAAACATTTAAAACTTAAAAAAGAATATGAACTCTTTCTTATGATTTATTCATTCAACAAATATTTACTGAGCCTCTCCTATGTGTCAAGCACTCTGATAGTACTGGGAATGTATATAGCAGTGAACAAAAGGTCATTGTCTCTGCCCTCATAGAACTAACAGTCTAGTGGAAAAGGTAGATAACGAGCCATTGAACAAACAAATTTTTAACAAGAAATTGTAATAGATGTTTCAAAGGAAAAAAAAGAGGATGCTATGACAGGTATTAATGAGAGATTCCACTTATGATAGAGTGGTCAGGGAAGGCCCCTCTAAAGAGGAGGCTTTTGAGCTGAAACTAGAGTCAAATAGATAAACCAAGGAAATAGTTGGGCAAAGATACTATCTTTAGATTCAGCAAAAAATACACTGAACATTCAGGTTATAGATTAGTAATTAGGGAAAAACCCTCCATCCCTTGGCCAGAATAATAGTAACACTTAAAGGAAATTTAGTAAGTTTCAAAATTATAGGGAAAATTTTATTATAAAATCAATTTCCTTAGCTTTCTTAAACCATAGTTGAGAGGTTTATAATAAAGAAATCCAAAGATCTGTATATTTTGACAAAAGACATAACTACTTGTTAAAGTGTTCTTATTTTAATTTTTTAATGTTTATTTACTTTTGAGAGAGAGAGAGAGAGAGAGAGAGAGCACAGGGGAGGGGTAGAGAGGGAAGGAGACACAGAATCAGAAACAGGCGCCATGCTCCTAGCTGTCAGCACGGAGCCCGGCGCGGGGCTCGAACTCAGGAACCGTGAAATCGCGACCCCAGCCAAAGTTGGACACTTAACCAACTGAACCACCCGGTTGCCCCCTAAAGTTTTTATTTTATGCAATATCATCATTATTATTATATTATATATCTCCCCTGTAAACATAATGAAAGGCAAATGGAATAAAATGTTTTTTTGGTTATCATTTGGGGAAAATTTTCTAACTGGTCAGGACTGTGTGACACTAAATTTTCCATGAAGATGTCTTTTTTTTCCTTGAGAATCTTTAGGAAAAACATAGACAGCTATCTGCTTAAGATGAATTAAAAACTCCTGTTTAGGGAAGCAGGCTCTGACAAATATGTTTGAGAACTGCTAAGTGGTACTGAGGAAAGGCAAAAATGACACAAAAAAAAAGGCCATTCTGCCTTTAGTGTCAGAGTCATGTGGCAACTGGAAAAAAGAAGAGTAAACCAATGTATACAGCACCACTCACAACAGGAACTAATCCAACCTTTTCAATCTCCTGGGTGCTGCTATTTTGTTTTGCAAGGGGCTGAATTCACAAGAAAAGTTACAAATGTTTGCAGTGATGACATCTGAAGGAAAACAAATCTATTTGTTGCTTTAACCAGAGAGAGAGAGAGAGCGAGAGTACTAGCACACAATCAAGAGCAAGTAGGAGCTCTAACCAGATTAAATATGTTTTGTTTAATAGCTACGTAGAAGCCTGAAGCTCATAAATTTTCCTTCATGTGCCTAGGAGGACAGAGAATTGCAGATTTATGAGCTTCGTGTTGGAAATCTGTAACAGTATCTTCTACATAATACAAGGTTTGTTGAAATAGCATTCCAAAGACTGCTTGTTGGACATTAAAGAATCATCTACCACATTTTTCACTCATGATCACAGTCCTTCATTCAAAGTATCTTTTCTGATCTCACAACACTCTTCTGACATAGTACTTTTAGGTAATAAAAAGTAGTCTTGCAAATAGCTTCAATATAAAGTCGACCAGCCTAAAAGTTATCTGTGCACCCTATCTTCTGCAGTCCCTTCCACAATTTTCAGTGTTCCTCTAAAGGCAAAGCTATTCACCAGAACCACCTAGAGTAGCAAGACATTCAATTACAATGCTATAGGCACACTGACAGACATAGAACCATGAAAACTTTTGCCCAAGATAAGCTACTGAAAGGACCTTCAAAATAAAAAGCTAACAAAGAATACATTCACACTATGCATGACATAATGGGAAGAAAAAGAGCTACCTTGGGTAATAAGAACTGGGCTGTGGCTCAGCCTGTCACTGAACTGCTGTATAAATCTAAATAACTCACTAAATGTCTCTGGGCCTCAGGTAGCTCATCTAAAAAATTAAACTGATACTGACTGGCATACCTGCTCCAAAGGTTATGAGTAGACTGTAAATCAGTGAAATAAAGGGCATTAAGTACTTCTAAAGAAACTAAACAGTTTATAAGACATTATTACAAGAAGTTTCTGTTGGGTAACAGTCTTTTCAAAAAATTCAGATAACCAGGAGAAGAAACTATCAATAGCTACCAAGCACTATGCCTAGATAAAGAAGAAAATAAAAAGTCAAAGTCCTTTCATTATCCCAACAAATTCTATGTACTTTCTGATACCAATCCAGATTAAACTGTAGCATTGGTATATAATTTCCAATTAATAAACCCACTTGTCTCTATCCTCAAATTCAAAAATAGTAGCTAGCTTATGGAGCACTTATGTGCCAGACACTTTATGTACATCATTTTATTTAGTCCTCACAACAATTTGAGAAGGCAGATTCTTATATGCCTCACCAATAAAGAAATGGAGATTCAGAGATGCAAAGGCACACAACTAAGAAATAGAAAAAATACATATTTGAAACTCAGGCCTGTGGGATTTTAAAACTTGTTCTTCTTACATTGAGTTCCATGTCTTTCCACTTTGCGTTATTTTATTTTTAAATCATTAATGTAAATTGTTAAAACAAAGTGGGAGCATTTTTCATATCCGCTGTTTCATACACAAGTTCATAGAGCCCATAAATAAAGCAAATACACTTCTGAGTTAAGTCTTTATATTTCTAAGAATCCCAGAGCTTAAAATGAGAGATTCATTAAGCCAAGTGACCCATCACCCAGGCCAACAAGTATAGGCTAATTTGAATAAAACTTACTAACTTTTCTATCACAGTTTCATGTGCTCTTCCTCTCCTGTCCCTACTGAAATCTACATAAGGCAGAACAAAAAGAAAATGTCCCAAACCCAAAAAAATCTAAAGGAAAAACAACAACAACAACAACAAAAATACAGACCTTTAAATGTAGATTCTCCTTGTCCCAGATAAGAGTGGGGGTGGGGGGCTTAAGTGGTAAATTTTGGATACATTTCTGATAAATTTTTGTTCCTGGGCTGCATTCTCAGCAGGGAAGCCAAGGTCACTCAGATTCTTTTGGCATTCTTACCGAGCAAAGCAGCTAATGCAGCTGAAATATGTAATGCTAGTAGAACTAAACAAATCCTCGCTAGAAAACATCATATAACTATAAAGTGTCATCCTTAAAAGACAAACCTATCCAAAATGTATCTAACACTCTGACAACTCAATAATAAAAATATAAAGAATCCAATTAAAACTTAGCATATGATCTGAATAGACATTTCTTCAAATGACATGTTTCTTTTTTTTTTAAGTGTTTTAATTTTTAAATGTTTATTTTTGAGAGAGAGAAAGACAGAGCATGAACGGGGGAGGGGCAGAGAGAGTAGGAGACACAGAAACTGAAGCAGGTTCCAGGCCCTAAGCTGTCAGCATAGACCCCGATGCAGTGCTCGAACCCATGATCCGTGAGATCATGAACTGAGCTAAAGTCAGAAGCTTAACCGACTGAACCATCCAGGCACCCCTAAATGACATGTTTCTTCAACAGACATTTCAAGCTTAAATCATTAGCCAAGGGAAATGCAAATCAAAAGCACAATGAGATACTACTTCAAATCCACTAGGATAGTTATTATTAAATAAATACATAGGACAGTAACAAGTAAAGCCTAGGATGTGGAGAAACTGAAATGCTCATATATTGCTGGTGGGAATATAAAATGGTGCAGTTGCTTTAGAAAGGTCTGGCAGTTCTTCAAAACATTAGATACAGAGTTACCATATGACCCAGCAATTCCATTCTTAGGTATTTAACTAAGAAAAATGAAAACATATGTCTACACAAAAACTGGAACATGAATGTTCATAATGGCATTATTTGTAACAGCAAAAAAGTGGGAAAAATTCAGATGTCCACCAATTGATGAACACATTAAAAAATGTGAATTCATACACATTATTCAGTCATAAAAAACTATAATGCTACAATGTGGATAAATATAAAAACATTATGCTATGTGAAAGATGACAGATGCAAATGGTCACATATTGCGTGATTCAATTTATACATGAAATGTCCAGAATAGACAAACCTATAGAGGTTGCCTAGGGGTGGAAGGGATGGGGGAAATGTGAAATGACTTTTAGTAGATAAAGAGTTTCTTTTCAGGGTGATGAAAATATTCTAAAATTTATTTTTGGTAATAGTTGCACAACTCAATATACCAAAAATACTGAATTGTACACTTTAAACAGGTGAACTTCATAATATGTAAATTTTATATTAATAAAGCTATAAAAAGGCAATATGCCTCATATGAAAATCCTAATTTTTCCCAGATAGAGAAGAAAAATGGAAAAGAAATGAAGAATTATGCAGCTAGGTGTTAAAAGAGTGAATTACAGAAGGAGGACTCTGTCATCTCCACCAGCAACTATTCCCCTTTAACATATCTACCTGAGAAGAGCCCTCTCTACTGATTCTCAGCACACCAGCTCCAAAAACCAAACCCTGTAAAATACAATCTTTCACTGCATGGAGGCATTTTGCTGAAAACATGACCCCTGAGACTAAGACCAGGGTATCCCAACTGGGATAAGTATGGAGAGGAAAATTCTTGCCAGCCTATTTTCCTACCTTTATGTCCTTTTCTTTTCAAAGAGAAATTTCATTAAGTGAGAGAAATAGCAAATATTTAAATGGTAGCTCCTGAGGCACCAGCTCATTAATTTAAGAACACAATTCCCTGGCCTTGTTGTACCCATACACATTCAAATGGTAACTCATCCTAGGCACAGCAGAAGATGGGTATAATGCCAAGGAAGTTAGTGCAGAGTTAAATTAACAGTTTCTATCAACTATACAATGGAACCGAACAGAGGCATGCCTGTCACTGCTCTTAGCACCAATAATTAAAGTGAAAAAGAAAATTTAGAAGAGTACTACTGAGAGCCTGAATTAAAAATCTGCTCTAACCAGTGATTACAAGATGCCCATATTCCAACTTGTCACCCATGAGAACTTCATGGTCTGCAGCCATGCTGCTAACATGAGAACACAATCATTTCTTTTTATGAAGAAAGACCTTTTTATATATGTATTCTAAGTCTCCTGGCCTCTATGGTTTAGCAACTAGATGACAGAAAATATTTCCTGTACAACATACATAAAACCTCACAGTGTCTTGGACATTTCAAATGTATTTCTTTGGTTATATTTTTAATACTGTTTCTGACAAGGTAGTTTTCCTTTCTTTTATCTTTTCATATGAAACTTAAATAAAGTTTTATTTGAAAAATGAGCTGATATTTACCAAAATAAAATATACCAGCATCCTATGCAAACAAAACCATAATAAACAGAATAAACAGTACCACAGTCCACCCCAAATAGACACCCAAAATGTAATGGGCAAAGGAGAAAACATCTGAAGTTACTAGCAAGCTATGATATTAGCAATGACATTTCTGAGATGTTAATTATAATTTCCCTATTATTTTTAGTCTGACTTACAGGGAGGGGAGAGATGGTGACTCTTCCATAAGCCGTTCTCAGTATATCATTATAGCACTTAAAGTTTGAGTTTCTGAAAGTCCTTATTGCCTTCTTTAGGTACTTGATTTTGGTTCTTCTTTTAAACAAAAGCACTATTACTATTTATAAAGCTGTTCCATTTTGATTACCCATGGACTATTTGGTATAGTTACATATTATAACTCCAAACAGATCTAAAGGCACAGTGCAAAAGTTCTGACCACAGCCACAGCTAAGCTACCTACAATTATTTCTATAACCTCTCAACATTTTGCAATAGAAAAGAGAACTCTCTGACCTCTATAATTGTCAGGGGGGAAAAATCCAAACAAACACTTATCACTTTTAAGAAGTCAAGGATTTCTAAGGATTTTGGGATCTCTTTCAAGGTTTCTTTTCAGTGGATGGATAGCCCAGTTTTTCCTTTTCTCTCTCCCTCTCCTTTTAAAAAATAATTGCAAATATTTCCTCACTATCCTTATCCTGCCCCCTCCACTGTCCAGGACATTAAGTTATGGATCTTTGAAAATGTGTTAATTCTTGGCCCAATTCTCATACCCTCAGCAGACCTGTATTTCTCTTTTACATACATTCAATGCACTGGAAGGTATATTCAAATCTCATAAGGTCCCTGTGAGTACAAGGATCAGAGATCACATGTGCTGTCCACACATTTTAGATTAAAAAATGCATTTCCTTTACCTTTTCCAATGTCATTAGCCAGATATCATCCCCAAAGAAAGAAAGAATTTGGCTCTGCTATTTGGGTTTATCTTTATGGCTTCCTTACTTTGGTTAATATTGTTTGGTGCCATCAGAAAGTCAGAACGTTAAGCTTGTAGTCTTTACGTAGTATAGAGAAGTAAAAAAAAAATCATCTGTGAGTTTTTCTTGTAATCAAATGGCCTCAGGATAATTATTTCCATCCCAGCAGTTGCCACACCTATACAAGAAGGAAAGCCCTTTGGATGTCTCTTCTTCTACCTGAATTGTAGCACTTCTTTTCTAAGACAGTTTATCGTAGAAATCTGAGAAGCATTTGAGAGATATCTAGAAATACAACATTTGATTGGGCTTTTTAAATTCAGCAATACTGTCAAGGTTCTGGAGAGGTGAGCCTCTGCTGCAAAGCCAGTGAAGAAAAGCTGAGAGGCAATAGAGTGAACTATGCCGACAATCATTCCCCAGGTTTCGGGTCTGGGTGACATAAAAGTCCCAAGCAGGTTAAGGATTGGGCCTAAGCAAAAACTGAGAGCCCAGAGCACATACATGTCCAAACTAGCCGAATGGGTCATTACGGTACTTGAGTATATTTCCATTTTCACAAGAGGTGTTTTCAGAAATACAGTCTTATGGGAAAGCATACAAATGGGTGCTGCCTCTGTTGTTTGAGACGGTGGGTGGAGAAGGAGAATAAAAGCCAAATCCAACTCTGAGAGATCTGGAACTCATTACTTTCTAGAAGACGCATCAGGAAGGAACACACTTAGTCACTAGTATTTTTTCAAACTACTTTCTATGGGTGGTATCCAATAGACCTTCCATAGCTAAAGTGAAGTAAATCATCACTTAGAAGAATCCTATGTCTTAATATGTTGGCAAGAGCCTTAGAGATCATCTACTCTTATCTTTCCTACACTTCCATTCTTTCTCTACAGATGAGGAAAATAGGATCCAGAGAATGGAAAGGAATGTTATGCTTTCCAATAGCTGTAAGACTCAAAGCAATGTCTCCCCAACTGTGAAATGTATACTGCCAGTGAAATATGAGTTAAGGCAACACTGTAGTAAATTTTTAACAGTTATGCACTTATTTTAATCAACATTTTAAAAGTACAGGTTCTCACAGACAGAGTGTTAGATAACATTTGAAGATTATTATTTATTTTGGTGGGGTGTAATGGTGATTTATGATTATGTTAAAAAGAGAAAATCCTTACTTGTTAGAGACATACACTAAAGTATTTACAGGTGAAATACATCAGGAATTGCTTTAAAACACTGCAGCAAGAAAAAAAATGAGTAGGGAACAGATAAAACAAGAATTACAAAATGTTGATAATTTTGGAGGCTACAAATGGGCACATGGGGATACATTAAGTTGTTCTAATTTTGTGCATTTCTTGAATTTTCTATAATAATTTTTAAAATAGGAAAAATCTTGATTTCTTGTGTACAATACTGATGTGAAAGTTTCTTTTTAAAATAAATGTATCATGTGTAAAAAGGAAGTCAATATAAAGACAAATATTAAGTATGGAGCAGTAGAGATGGTATGTAAGAGTAAAAAATTGTGAAGGCAAAATTCATTGGGAATGAGTAGAAGTTCAGGAAACTCTGCCTTAAATCAATAGTCCCAAGAGAATTATGAGGCAGGAAAGTATTACTGACAAGTACTATGGAAATACTTGACAAGTATTCCTCAAAGTGCTCCTAGATGACAATAACTAACTTTAACTAGATCTTAAGTCATCACATGGAGCAATTACATTTAAAGTGCTACTTCTTTCTTAAAATTTATATTTTATTTTAATTCCAGTATAGTTAATATACAGTGTTTCAGGTATACAGTAGTTATTCAATAATTTCTTACATCACCCAGTGCTCATAGGACAAGTGCATTCCTTAATCTCTATCACCTATTTTACCCATCTCTCCCCACTCCTTCTCTGGTAATCATCCATTTGTTCTCTATAGTTAAGAGACTATTTCTTGGTTTGTCTCTCTTAATGTTATTTCTAATTATCCATTCTAAAACTTTCACAGTAAACTAAAATGCCAGGTAGAAAACCACCCATTCTACAAATTCCAAATACAGATTTATTCAGACAATAACTAGCTGTGTGATGCTTGAAAAGTCCCTTTGCCATTCTCAGCCTCAATGTTACCTATATACAATGAAAGGGTGTTTACCTATATACAATGAAAGGGTGTTAATAACACCATGGAACTGTAGGTCAAAACATGGTGGGGCAGGAGCTTCGGTCACACACCAAGTGGGTCAGCCTGCAGCCTTGTGCTGTTAGTTACAAAGACAATAGAGATGGTACCACAAAGGAAGGCTTGGGATCAAATGATCCTGAGAAAATGTTACAGATTTGAATAGTGGGGAGGGAATTTTTTAAGTCAGCCAGTACAGCCCTCTATGTGATACTTCAGTAACCCAATCCACTCTTGCCAAATCTGCTGTCCTCAAATGGAGAAACATTATGGAGCTATTCAGAGCAAATAGAACTGTTGGCCCAGACTTTAGAGGAACAAGATAAATAAATACTGATCCAAGGGAGAACAATTTCCTCCATCCTATTCCACCTTTCTTACTCAAGGTCAAATCGTCTATGGCTAAATATTTCATAAGTACTTTCTGACAGATTCAGTATTTCAGTTGCCTCTGTTTGCTTTTCCTAAACTTAAGCATTGTTAATGGCCTTCTGAAAGTGTAGACAGTTCATTGAATGGCCTTCCAGCCTCTGCTTTGTAGAATGGTTAACCTCAGACAGCAGAAACCATGGTTGATGAGCAGACTTCCTAGAATTCCTAGGGAATAAAAAGCAATTATTTTCTCATTAACCCAGTTAATTTATGTCTCTGAGTCTCAATTTATTCTTCTATAAAATAGGCATTAAAATTCCTACCCACCTCACTGGGCTGTTCTGAGTTTGTCAGAGCACTTAACATATACATAGTAACTTTGCAATAAATAAGGTAGGTTGGCCCTGGAAAACATTTAAGCACAATGGAACAAATTTTAGAATGTTGATTTGGGTACTTAAACTCTTTTTGACTACCCATGATATATTAAACTAGCCAACTACTTGGCAGAGTTTCCCACTTGAAAAGTAATTTGATAGACTGGTTTGATCACTTTTGTTCCTCAAAACTCAAGGCTTACCTTGCAGCCTCATGATCTACTTACAACTTGAAATCCAGGTCCCATTAAACTACTAAAATAGAGAAAATAAATTTGAATTGATGTTTCATAGAAAAATCTCAATAAAATCCAAAAAGCAGTCATTTTTTCTTTTACATACTAGAATCTTTTAATCTAATATTCTATCAAAAAATGAGCCAACATCTAGGATATCCTTTCTTTTAGAGGATATAAAAAGTATCTTTATAATAATACTTGCTGTAATGAGATTTCACCTAATATTCTGATTTGGGTTTCTTTTTTTATAAAATATTAAAAAGAAAACAAGAAAGTCTTTACATACTTAAGGTCATGATTGTGGAACTTGAATACTTCTTGACTAACATAATTGGACACTTTATGCTACATATATAAAACATTATTTTTACCATAGATGTATCATCTCAGAAAAGTCATGACTTCCCCTCAACCCAATAATCACTCTCCCTCCCCAGAAAAGGAAGAATCAAACCTGATCACTAATTTCCCAAACAAAACAGAATGGTGAGTGTTTGTTTCAAAAGACAATCTCAGAATATTTCTTTAAATGAATAAATTTTGTTTTATAAGAATTCTACTCCGTTGTCCTTATTTTTTAAAAATTTTCCCTAAATAAGTGAAAAGTTTGCCATATCCACATTTTGCAGCTGAGATAGACTTCATTATGACCATTATGAGGAAATCGAGGTTTGAAGTTACCAAGGTTGGCTAGAATGTGAAACCCACAGAGAAACTTCCATATTCTAACTGGAATCCAGCACTACAGACTCCTCTGTATTCAAATCAATGTAACAAAAGAAAATCTCAACTCAACTGTCTGAATTACAAAATATGATAGATTTTACCCATTAGTTTTGTTACTTGTAGTATTTTACATTCAGTTATTTAGATTAAGTTAAGAGAGTCTTTCTTAAATTTCACATATGAGTGAAATCATATGGTATTTGTCTTTCTCTAACTTGTTTCTTTTATTAAAACGTTTTAATGTTTATTTCTTAGAGAGAGAGAGAACGACAGAACACAAGTGGGGGAGGGGCAGAGAGAGAAGAGGGAGACACAGAATCTGAAGCAGGCTCCAGGCTCCAAGCTGTCAGCACTGAGATCATGACTTAAGCCAAAGTCAGATGCTTAAGTGACTGGGCCACCCAGACGCCCCTCTCACTTAGCATTATATTCTAGCTCCATACAAGTTGCTGCAAATGGCAAGATTTCATTCTTTCTTATGGCTGAGTAATATTCCAATGTGTGTGTGTGTGTGTGTGTGTGTATCTCCATCTTTATCCATTCATCTATCAATGGACATACACAACTATCTTGTTAATAAAGACACATGTACAATTCTTAATTGACTCTTTTGACATCATACACAAACAGTTATACACACCTAAGTATGAACACACACCTAAGTACCATGGTGGTCAACAAGCCAGAAAATAAACAGGAAGCTCAAGACATCTGAGGGATCTCACAAAAGAATCCAACAGATCCTTCAGAAAACAGGTTCTTGTGAGATCCATGGGCACATATGCACAGACATATAGCCAACAACACAAAAAGAGACAGAAGCTGACACAGAGAGAGCTACATGGAAGTATATTGTTACAGAGAAACAGAAAGATACATGCACCAGCATACATACAGTCAGATACACATACAGAGACAACCAACACAACTGATTACAAATACAGATCATTCTTCCCAAATATGATGCACACAATCTAAAAGGAAGACATGTGCACAAGAACGACGAAGAGGCCAATTCCAGTAGATGTATAGAGAAACATAAATAAGCTAAAAATTACAAGGCACAGAAAAGCAACACACAAGGATACACAGTCAGAGAAACTCAAACTAAGGTAAGTAGGCAGATGCATCAAAATATATACACAGAGAAACACATAGAAACAGAGACACTAGGGGCAAAGTAAAAGACACCAGAGAAGCAGAGAGAAACAGAAATAGTCATCCCAAAACAGGTTTGCATAGGAACACAAATAAAGGCCGAACCAGACATAGAAATTCATACACCAACAGAAACCAAGAGCTGTATACATAGACACAAGGACACATGGGATTGGAGTGAGAAATGTTCACAAACATAGAAACATGCCCAAACCCAAAGGAAAAAATACAGGAAAGCACAGAGACACAAGGACAGAAAAATGAATAAAAAGAAATGAGTAGAGTGACTTGGTAGGACACATGATTACATAGAGACACAGGTACAAAAGAAGAGCCATGATTCCATTAGCAAAGCACACAGATTTAGACTCTGTTCAGAAATGGATTCATATGAACTGACACATATAGTCTAGTATACAGTTACATGGAAACATCAAACCAAGACATACGTGCAGAAACACACAGCTGTCCTGTGAAAAAGGGGTGAAAACCAGAAGACAGCAGGTATATTGCTTAATGTCACTATGGGTATTACAGGCAGGCTAATGTGCTTGAGAAAAGCAGTCTTGGTTTAGTGGATTAAGTGCTTTGTTCATGTTAATAATAATGAGTTACTTAAGCCCCCCAACACAATCCCCCACCCATACTATAGTCTGCCCCAAAGCACTGAATACTAAAACAGCTTAACAAGCAAGATGATCTACATACCTAACAGCTAGCGCTAAAGCTACAACCTATATACCACAGTCCAAACCTTACAACACTCAGCACTGAGTTCTAAATTTTAAACCAAAGAACCTGCCACCTGTGAGGCCAGAGTATCATGGGGAAAAAACAAAGAATGTGAGGAGAACTATGCATTCATTTCCCTGGTAGCCTGTACAAAGTCCTGTTCAAAGCAGGCCTCCACCATCTTGGCGGCAGGCTTTTGCATAGGCAGAAGGTGAAGCAATGACTTCTGAGGAATCCCTCTCTGCTCTCAGCACCTATAGTAGAAGAGAGCAGCTTGGTAAATCAGAGCTGATAAACCTTAATGCTATGTACAACAAAGGTGAGAAGGGACAGTCGGATCAGTAAACATGCTCTCTCCACACTAATCATTTCTTTGTTAATTAGCAGTATTCACAAGTGATTTTAATGAGGACAGTGATATGAAACTATTATAAGTGATAATCTCACTCCCTTCATCCACCAGGCCCCTAAAAAAATAAAGGAGGGGAGAACATATATTCCTACTTTAGCCAGAGCTGGGATCTCAGATCCCATTTTCCCCATGTATAGTAAAAAGGGTCAAAATCATGTCTATCACAGAACATCTAAGCTAGAAGGGGCCTTAAAGAGCATCTAGTACTGACCTGGGAATAGAAGCCCTTGATGTCCAATCTGAATGTGCTGTGACAGCTTTTGTGAACTTGGGTCTAATCCTTTTTCCTACCTGGATTTCAATTGTACAATCTATACAAAAGAGAGCTGACCTCCAGGGTCCCTTCTAAATTCTGACCATCTCAGATTCTTTGGTATAAGCTTGTTTCCTTTCAACTTGCTGTTTGGAATTCATGTCTAGAGAAGTACAATTAGTCCTTGGAAATGGAAAGGAGAGTAGTGTTTTTCATCAAGTCAACAAATATACAATGAAGGGAAAAAGCCCAGATATAGACATGCCTACTTGAAACAAGCCTCAAGTATTAAGTCTGAATAAATAAGAGGAGCTTTGAGACGGTTAGAGGGGTACTTTGAGGGTCTCCTCTGCCTGCCATCTGCTGACCCCTGAATATGTAACCTTCTATTCACACTTGCTCAATGCATAAGCAGACCATTGCCCTCAGCCCATAGTGCTACCATTCTAATGTGGCAGATACAGGGGCAAATCCCCACCCCTTATGCTACACATGTTCAGGTGTTTAGGAAAAAAAGGCAAGGTTTCATTACTGAAGCATAGCATTTATTCTGTGATCATAAAAAAAGCAATACTTTTAATCTATAAGCGCTGAGTTTACAAAACACTTTTAGACTTATCCTTTCATCTATAAAGTTAGAATTTATGTTCTAATTTACAGATGAGGAAATTCTGACTCACAACTGTTAACCTGTCCAAGGTTACACAGTAGGTAAAAGGGTCTGGACACAACTGGTATTTTAAGCATACATTCACTGCTCCTTCCTATACCCCAGTCTTCTTAATTCATGATCCTCCTGGTAGTCATTCAACTTCTCCTCACACTGTAGTCCAGCCAGAGGAAAAGAAAACCCTGGCATGAACTCAGGGCCAAAAGGAACTCATGTCCAGTTCCCACCTCCACATCTGCACAGAAAATTGGGAAGCAGGAGGGGGTGTGGCACTTGGCTGAACAACTCTTGGAAAGGAAGGAAAGGAAGACTTTCCCCATCATCCTCATTACTCCTAGTTCTCAGAAAACATTGTGGGTAAGTTTATGAAGTGAAGGAAGTAAAATGAAGATGACAAGTTGCCCAGGAAATTCACATCCCAAACTCATTTTTCCTAAATTAGCTATGACTTTGATTTTCCATTTTACAGTTAACCAAGGCACTTAAGAGCCTGGATTAAGGCTCTGGGCCACAGTACCCATGAAAGTTGTAAAACCTTTTCTGAGGATTACTTAAGAACATGCTAGAGAAGGATAATGTTAAAGTTTGGCAACAGGCTTTGGTTAATGGAGGGTAGATTTAATGTCCTATATGAAAAATAAATCTCAAGTGGTATAGAATAGTGAAAATAGCAGTGAAGCCAGACAACAAAAAGTCAAAAATCAAAATTAAATTCCAAATCCAGCAAATTAGTCACTGTGTGACCATGAACAAATCATTAGTCTCTCTGAAGTTCAGTTCCTCATCTATCAAGTGAAACTAGTAAGAAGCACCGAAGATTATGGGCACCTTTGTGGCTCAGTCAATTAAATGTCTCTTGATTTCAGCTGAGCTCGTGATCTCATGGTTCGTGAGATGGAGCCCCATGTCAAGGTCTGCACTGATGGTACAGGGCCTGCTTGGAATTCTCTCTCTCTCTCTCTCTCAGCCTCTCCTCCACTCATGCACGCACTCTCTTACTCTCTCTCTCTCTCCCAAAACAAACAAATAAATAAATTTTTAAAAACTGCCTAGGATTAAATTAAACAAGAAAATACCTTGACAACATCTAACACAGCATGTAGCATTGATGGGCAGATGCTCAAAAAATATAATATTTGATCAGAATCAGTTTACCCATGTTAGGAAAGAGGCTTGGGTGTCAGGTTTTCAAAGCAAGTGGAATGGTAATGCTCTAGATCTGCTGAACATTTATTTGGAAGAATTTAACATCAGCTCTTATACATTAATCCTTGTCATTCTGATCCTTTATATAATACATATGTACAGGGTTGGACCTTTACAAGGACTACCTAAGTCTCCCATAGCTCCAATTTAGCAATCCCTCAGCTCCCATCTATCATCATACACCAACCCAACCATCCACACACATAGACGCACACACAGAGGCTGAAACATTTCACTTCTGTTCTTAGAAACACAGGATTAGGTTGAAAGCCAGTTATTCATAAAGCTTCACAGTCATGTAGTAAAAATAAAAGACATCCCCATTTGGGGGGGCATACTCCCTGTGCAAGAGGGATATGACTTGAGATTTTGGTAATGGCATTTCATAAGCAGCTGCTTTTATGTATACTATTGAGATGGTTAGTCCCCAATCTGTGAGATCTTTGAGACCTGAGATGATGTCCTTCATATCCTCAGACTTCAGTACAAAGTCTGGTATAAAGTTGGCACTCAGGAAATGTATCAGTGAATAAAAGAATGAATTAGTCAATTAATGAATGATATGTTTACAACCTAACCAGACTGATATTGCTAAGAATTAAAATGCTCCACGGAGAAGGACAGATACCATATGTTTGCACTCATAGGTCTAACAGGAGAAACCTAACAGAGGACCATGGGGAGGGGAAGGAGGAAAAAGAGTTAGGGAGAGGGAAGGAGACAAAACACGAGAGACTCTTGAATACTGAAAACAAACTGAGGGCTGAAGGGGAAGGGGGAAAGGTAATGGGGGGTGATGGTCTTGGTGGAGGTCACTTGTGGGGAAGAGCACTGGGTGTTAAATGGAAACCAACCTGACAATAAACTATAAAGTTAAAAAAAATAAATAAAAAAAAGAAGATAAAAAAAAATTCTCCACAAAGGGTGGATCAAATTCTTAACTTGAAGTTGAAAATAATGTTCCAAAATCAAATAGGTACTCATTCATTCATTTATTCAATAGCAAATCTGTGCAGTGAACTTGAAAAAAAATTAGACCTACAATCAAAAATTTATGGTCCAAAAGCACGAGAGACTCTTGAATACTGAAAACAAACTGAGGGTGGAAGGGGGAGGGGGAAAGGGGAAGGGGGGTGATGGTCATGGTGGAGGTCACTTGTGGGGAAGAGCACTGGGTATTATATGGAAACCAACCTGACAATAAACTATAAAGTTAAAAATAAATAAACAAATAAATAAATAAATAAATAAACTGATAATGACTTAACTTAAAAAAAATTTATGGTCCAAGTCCTGGTTCCCCCTTTTAGTGTCTAAATTACTATGGAATGTCCCTTAATAGCCTCCAGTCTACGTTTCCTCATCTGTGAAATGGGGATGTTGATCTATGTTGAGCCTACCTCCAAGTTGGTTTTGAAACGCAAAGTAGATAATGTGCTTGAAAGTACTTGCTGAACTTTCAAGCACCTTATACTTCCTAGGAATTTGAATCATTTAGTCTTAAATAGGTCCAATGGCTCCACTCCCATTTTCCAATGCTCTACCATTTTTTTATATCAATTGGCTATAACAAAGCCAGCAACCATACCTTCTGAAAACCACCTAAAACAGAATGCAAAAGGGAAAGGATATACAAATATCCAATCATTATGTTGTACACTGAAACCAATATAATGTTATATGTCAATTATACCTCAATAAAAAATAGGAGGGTGAAGGAAGGAGGGTGAAGGACGAAGATCTCTTGTCAGCTCTAAGCAACTTTTGGCTTACCTGATTTCTTCTACATCTTGGATATGGTTGCCAGAATAAGTCACTGCAGCCACTGATAAAAAGACCTTATAATATCTTTTAAAGTCATCCAAGAAGCATCCTTTTTAGATTCAGTCTGGCCTTTTTTGGTTTCAGCCAAGTGAGGGGCTGTGAGGAAGATTTTGATGGGAGGGAGACAGCATGGTAAGAAGTGGAGTGGGATACTGTGCCAGTCATGTGAGACAGGCTGAGGAATTAGAAATGGCAAATTGTAGAGCAAGGGAGGCAGCAACAGATATACAAAGAAGAGAGCAGTTGCCTTGAAAAAGAAAGGGGCTTGGAGTCTGTGGAAAAGCGTTTAAGCCAGGATGAAGAAGAAGCTCAAGGCTTTGTCAAATTTGGGGACTACAGATTTATAGGATGAAAATGAGAGGGACAACTGTCTCCAAGGAAGCCCCATCCTGTACCTACAATGAATAATTACTGCTAATCTCTCCACTAATAAGTTCAGAACTGAAATGGAGAATAAAGTAGAAAAAATATATATGTCACTTTCCAACAACTGGCATGTGCCATGGAAACAATGCATGTGACCAGAAACTAAAAAGGAAAGAGGGAAATGAATATATCAAACTTACACTTTCATGCTACTCTCAGCTACCAATAGCAGAAGCATTACAATTCCAGACAGCTGACCCACTGGTGCCAGAGTTCCTTCCCTTTCACTCTTACTCTTCTATAAACTGAAAAGGAAACCAAAAGTGATAGAACAAGAAGTCTTAATAGATGCTTTCTAGAATTGTGGGGGCTATAAGTGGGTCACCTTGTCCTTCCCCATGGGAGGAAGCCAAATAGGCTTCACCTATCAACTTACTCCCCCATAGACTGGGGTATAGTCCTTGTCTCTTGTGATTGGCCAGTTTGCTCTTCAGTGACTCAGCAGATCTTTAAATATACCCAGGCAAGGAGCTGCTCTGAGACACAGTTTTAAAAAAAGTTTTAACCTGTTTGGGGTATTGAGAATGGGTGAAGAAGGTCCTTTGTAAATATAAGGTTCCCAAGCAAATTTCACACTGCTATAAAGCTCTCTCTCTATGCTAAGAGGCTTGTTTTTATTCTTGTGACTGCCTTTTGTGAGATGTGTGGAGCACAAGGATGAGAAGGGATGTTCCAGGCCATGGAAGGAATAAAAAAATTTCTGCCCAGTGATTTTGTGGGGGAAGGAGTCCAATGTATACAATGGAGGGACTGGTTTAAATGTAGGGGCCTCAAACACACCAAGGGCCCAGACACTGCACTGATTCATTCTGTTCCCTGTGGAGGACCATGACCTCTGGCTGAGAGGAAGGGTCTTCTCACTCTCCTTCTCTTTCTCAGAACAGCTCAGTCTTGTACTTTGAAACAAGCATTAACTAGTGAAGATTTCAGCTGAGCTGAGGGAAGTAACTTAATAACTTGCATTACCAAAGCAAATCACACTCTCTGTTATCTGCAATGACCTCACTCTTACATTCCAGCCAAAGCATTTTGGAGACTTGGAGCTTTAGTGGAGGGGAGGAACAGGCAGTGGACTGGAGAAAGGCCCATGTACATCAGTTAGAGTGTACCTGTGCATTTTCTCAAGTTCTGCTTGTCTGGTGTAATAATCCTAACAACAACAACAACAAAAACCACAATAATAGGTATTATTTATCAAGCTTTTATTCTGGGCCAGACACTGGTCAAAATGTTTTAATTCATTATGTCACTCATCCTCACAAGAACCCAGCAAAGGAAGTATTAGTATCTTCATTTTAGAAATGCGGAAACTGAAACTAGGAAAGATTAAGTGGCCCAGAACACAAAGTTAATAATTGTCAGGAAGGATTTAAACCAAAGTCTGTCAGATGCCGAAGCCTATGCCTGAACCCCAACACATTATACTTTAGCCCTGACTCCAACCTCTCTCCAAAGAGTCCTCAGCCTTCCTGTTGTTTATTAAAAATCCCTAACTCTACAAGATGTCTAAAATCATCGAGATGGGAATTTTGGAATCATTTATAGGCTTTAAACTATTAAGAACCAGCTACGGAAATCACCTGTGAGTCCAAATCTGTGCCCTATATACATAATTTCCAACAATTTTACCTTCCTTTTGAATGCATTCAATGAGGGTTAATTTACTACTTGTGTAATACTATCAATGGACAAAAGGGTGTGATGAGTAAGGAAGGAACTAATACTTCAGCATCTACTAAGTGACATGCCCTTTATATAAGTTGTTTTTTTTAATTGTTTAACATTTATTTTTTTTTAACTTTATAGTTTATTGTCAGGTTGGTTTCCATTTAACACCCAGTGCTCTTCCCCACAAGTGACCTCCACCATAACCAGCACCCCCCTTTACCTTTCCCCCTTCCCCTTCCCCCCTCAGTTTGTTTTCAGTATTCAAGAGTCTCTCGTGTTTTGTCTCCCTCCCTCTCCCTAACTCTTTTTCCTCCTTCCCCTCTCCATGGTCCTCTGTTAGGTTTCTCCTGTTAGACCTATGAGTGAAAACATATGGTATCTGTCCTTCTCTGCCTGACTTATTTCACTTAGCATGACACCCTCGAGGTCCATCCACTTTGCTATGAATGGCCAGATTTCATTCTTTCTCATTGCCATGTAGTATTCCATTAACATTTATTTTTGAGAGACAGAGAGAGACAGAACATAAGCAGGGGAGGGGCAGAGAGGGAGACCCAGAATCCTAAGCACATTCCAGGCTCTGAGTTGTCAGCGCAGAGCCTGATGGTGGGCTTAAACTCATGAACCACAAGTTCATGACCTGAGCCGAAGTCAGAGGCTCAACCACTGAGCCACCCAGTTGCCCCTAAGTTGTTTTATTTAATAAACACAATAACACCATGAAGAGAGTCTTCTACAGATAAAGAGGTTGAGGCTCAGAGAGTTTAAGTTACTTACCCAAGGTCATACAGTTGGTAAAGGGCTGTGCCAGAACTGAAAGCCAGTTTTAATTGATTGAAATGTTCTTTGTGCTTTTCCTTAGTCCATCCTTTCTGAGGAACAAAAGACTTTGGAGGTAAGGAAGGCTCTCATGATTTGCCTAAGTCCATGATCTGACAGGGATGGCAAATTCAGATGCTTAGAAGAGTTGAGCAAGTAACTTATGTGAATAAAGCAGGTTGTTGGTGTGTGGGCAAACTGGAAGGTGAACACGCTATCTGGAGGAGCAGTTGCTCCTTGCTTCTGCCTCGTTATTGCCATGCAGGAATATAGGCCCATTAATGCCAGATATTCATTCCTAAAGCTGGAAATATATTTTTTATGTGAAATGTCATCAACTAATTTGATAAACATATATACACATATAACGCAAAGGCACAAGGAAAACTCATCTGGCCCATCTTCGCAACTTCTGAGACGGGAAAACTACTCTGAGAAAATGTTTTCTTTTCTTTTTTTTTAGTGTACATTTTTTGTTTTTAATTTTTTTAATGTTTATTTTTGAGAGAGACAGAGAGGCAGAGCACAAGCGGGGGAGGGGCAGGGAGAGAGGGAGACACAATATCCTAAACGGGCTCCAGGCTCTGAGCTGTCAGCACAGAACCCGATGCAGGGCTTGAACTCACAAACTGTGAGATCATGACTTAAGCTGAAGTCGGATGCTTAACCAACTGAGACACCCAGGTGCCCCGAAGAATGTTTTCTTTATGCTAATCTGCGATCTATCCTTATTGGTTTTGCCCTTTGGGATACCACAGATGAATGTCTACCTTATTTATTCCATAACAATCCTTCAGATATATTGAGTCAATATTTATATTTACTGCTCCCTGCATCCCTTCCCACATCCAACCCAGCATCTCAGTTTCTCCATGCTTTACAAGAGGAGATGCCCCATGAATACTGAGGTTGACTGCAAATATAGCCTAACCAGAATTTAACTGAGCAAGTCTATCACTTCCTTTACTCTGAATCTCTTATTTCTATTAGTGGAACTTATGATCTATCAGTTGTTTCTGGGCAGTCACTTAATACTATTGATCCAAAATCACTTAATAAAAAAGTACTTATGGAATACCTACTATGTGCTAAGTGCTATGTGTTTTGTATATTTTACACAGAGATATCCATGAAATTATTTTTTTCTCTAAAAGAGGGTACAATTTAGGGATGTCTAGGTGGCTCAGTCAGTTAATTGTCTGACTTTTTATTTTGACATATCCTGTGAACTCTTAGTTCAAACTCCCATTGGACTCCTTGCTGAGCATGGAGCCTGCTTGGGATTCTCTCTCTCCTTCTCTCTCTGTCCCTCCTCCACTTGCCCACACACTCTCTCTCAAAATAAATAAATAAAGTTTAAAAATAAAGAAATAAGGGTACAATTTAGGAAGATATATAAGACATGCACACAAATAATTATAATTTAAGGAACTAAGTACCATATCTATGGAGAAGGAAGAACGGGATAAATGTAAAAGATATAAGCACTGACTCTTGACTTATACCTAACATCCATCATGTCATTTGATCCTTTCCTGCCCCAAAACTTATAAACTAGAGATTTCTAGTGCTAGTTTACAGATGAGGAAAGTAAACCCTACACTCTTTACCATATTATGTCATAGAGATCACTTCTTAATGGGTTAGGGGATGAGAAATTTTATCTTGTATGAGTCTGTATCTGAGCTAAGCTTAAAAGAATGGATGATTTTAAAATTGAGATAGCCTCAAGGCCAAAGGAATGATGGGAAAACCATCAAGTTAAAAAAATAAAGGAATAAGGATGGTTTAAGAGGACAGTGACTAGATCCATTTGGCTGGAGATGAAGATTTTTGTAAGGGAATTATAGAAATTGAGGCTGGAACAATAAGTCAGATCATGAAAAGCCTTAAACACCAGACTTAAAGAATTTGGACTTTAACCTATAAGCAGACAAGGAGGAGATACAATCTCAAACATGTATTACCTAACTGTGTAGCAAGGCTTCCTCTGTGCTAAGCATTGGGAATAAAGAGATAAATTAAACTCCATAGAATTTCAACCCTCAAGGAGCTTATAGACTAATGGATAAAATACTTACAATACTATATCTGAACTTTGAGAAGGTTAACCTGATGGGATGAATACCATATGAATCAGAGAGCAGCAGGGAGGACTAGAAGGAGCAGGCAAGAGGTCACTGTACTAATCCAGGTAAGAGGTGGTGAGGATCTGAACTCAGGTAGAGGGAATGACTGAGAAGACTTTGGGAACCAACAATACATCATTTCATTACACTAATTCCCAAAGACTCTGATACAGCTTTCCCCGGACACTGTGGGATCATCTCCGATGGGGAACTTTGTACTTGGAAGAGTAGAGGTGTCCCCAGAGAAGAGCTCATGGTATTCAATTCCATATCTGACCAGGCATATTTTAAGTCAATCCAGCACCTCAGTAAGGTCTAGCAAGTGTTCAAAGCAACTACATATCATCTGAAAATATGAGCCTGGTTATGATTTTTGGTCTAAAGTTAGGTAGTTGATGACTGAAATGAATCAGACTAATTTGGTCATTTTTCTTTAAAAGGCTGATCAAATAGATTTTTTAAATGAACAATTGGAAACTCCCACAGGCTACACATTTGTTAACCTTTGAATTTTTAAACAAAGATGAAAGATAGGAGGAGTAGGTAGAGTAAACAGACCCAAAACATTTGGAGTCCTTTCTGCACCCAAACATCAAATATCATCTTACTCCCAACTCTCGGTTTATGCGACCTCTTCATCCAATTAGAAATTAGGGAATGCTTTAAGAGAGGTGGTAGAATATGGAAGGCTTGGAAAAATGCTTTATCTCATGTACTGACAACTTTCAAAAGAAATGCCTAAGTAGTTATCACTTATATGAATGGTAAGATCGTACCTTCTTAAAAAAAATCTGGAGAGAAGCAGATTTTTGTAGCAGCCTGATTATGTTTTCACAGTAACAAAAATGTTCTCTGACAACAACATTCACGACTTCCCAGGGATCTTGCTCTACTCATTTGAGCCCAGAATGACAGAAGTAGCATCTTGTTGCACTGTGAAGTTCTTTTTATTTAGGGCAAATGCTGTAGGTTGATATTTTTTCCTGACATTTTTGTGTTCCTTTTGTCCGCTGTCTGGGAGGAGATGAATTCAGATCATTTTCCCCATTCTCTGTCCAATGTTGCTGATGCATAAAGTTTTTTTTAAGGTAAGGGATAGGACAATACAGAAAGAAGAATAGAGTGATACAAGTGTCAGTGTGAGAAGACAGCCAGAGTGATACAATGCAAAGAAGTCTGGCAGTCTGGAGTCTCAAGTTCAAGCTCTGGTTCTGCTACTTACCATGTGACCTTTGGTAAGTACCTTTCCTCCTAAGCGCCCTTAAAAGAAGCTGGTGTTTTGTAAGGATAAAAGTTGCACAATGTTTGAAGTTCAGGCACTATGTTTTGTATTAAAAAATGTAGTATGACTAGTACCCTTTTCCCTAAATATACTGGAAAAGAATATAAGCTCTGTAGAGCTAAACTGCCTAGGTTCTAATAAAGGCTCTTCCACTTAGTTGTTCTATAACCTTGGTCATATATATTACTTAATTGTTCTGTGTCTATTTCCTCTTCAGTAACATGGGAATGATAGAACAACCTACCCCAGCGAGTTACTTTGAGGATTAAATGAATTAACACATGTAAACACATGAAAAACAGTTCCTAACTTCAAAAATTTAGCTATCTTTTTTCTTAACTTGTGGCCCTCCTATTTAAGCAGGCATTGAATTGTCCAGGTTTGTACTGGGCTTTGAGATTTTCAACCACTTTGGTATCTCTAGGCCTTTTTCAGTAGTTTCTATAGTTCTACTTTCCAATTTCTATTGTAAATGATCAGCTTCTTCCCATGACCCCCTTTGTGTTCCTCCACCTCCCTTTAATCCCCAGGCACTCAGCTATTTGGTAAGGATCAGTAGACTTTAACAGAGGCAGTACACAATTAGGTCACCCAATAACCAGTCTTTTGGGATGGTAGCAGTGAATTACTGGCTAATCCGTGAAGCTGTTGGTAGTACATAGTGGTTAGAACCTTGTGGTTATAAGCCAGATTTCCTGGGTGTGCACACAAGCTCTGCTACTTCCTAGCTGTGTGACTTTTGGGCAAGTTACTTAACCTCTCTGGGAAAATTTACCAAAGTTGTGAGAATTAAATGAGTTAATCTGTGTAAGGCACCAAAATTTGGCACACAGTAAATGCTATCATTATTATTGCTATTATTACAATTCTTTGATTTGAATGGGGAGTCACTTTTCCAGTATAGACTTTTCCAATGAAGGAACAGATGGTTAACCCTCAGAACAGACTATGACTAAAAGGCACCAGCTCTGTATGTGACTATGGTCAAGTTCCTTCCCATTTCTGTGCCTAAAACACTTCATTCATAGAATGATCTAGCTAGACAACATAGGTTCCATGAATTCTAATATTCTATGATCTCAGGCCATTTCTGTTCAGATTCTCTGTAGGTTCAAGATATGATCAAAGCTCAGTAGCCTTTAAAAGTCTGCTTACTGTGTTTTTCACAGATAAATTATTTTGTTATATAGTTCAGGGAAAACGTAATTATAATATTTTGGTTTGATTGGAGGCAGCAGCCAATTTTTGTGGTGTTCTGATTTTGTATTCACTACTTAGTTTAATTACCTGGTTTAAGGTTTGGGTAGGAAGAAGAGATACTCTCTACCCCAAATGAGGTTCACAATAACACTGAGAATAGAAGCACCTAGTTGGAACTGAGTTTGTGCTCTAACTCTGTTTTCAGCTTGTTTCACTATAGATAAGACTCTATAGTTTTCTAGGCTTCCATAAAGTGAAAGGGGAGGGAGGGGAGGGCAACAAAGGCCTAGGTGATCTTTAAAATCCTAATTAATCTTGAAAAGCAGGAAATCTGAGGGAACTGTGTGAAAACTGAAAAGAAGCCATCAGGATGTTCGCCATATAACTTAAACTTTATACATCTAAATTAAGTTCTTGATTCCTACCCCCTTCACATAATACCTGCTCTACTTACATTCTTCACCATCTCAGTAAATGGTAATCATATTTTTCAAATTGCTCAGCTCAAAAGTTTGGTAACCAGCCTTGACTCCTCTTTTTCTAATATCTAATTAGAATTATCTAATTAGAATCTTATTAGAATATTATCTAATATATAATGAATGTCTAATCTGTCATTAAATGCTGTTGGCCCTCCCAACAAAACACAGCCAGAATCCAGCCACTTCTCATTTCTTCCACCAATACCATACTGGTCTAAGCCACCATCACCTCTAACCTGGATCACTGCAGTGAACTCATCTCCCTGATGCCCCCTTGCTCCCACAGTCTCTTCTCCATACAGATGATAAGTAAGCCAACAAATGTATATACTATCAAAAAGTGGTAGATATTATGAAGAAGGATTCTGTTAAAATGAAAGTCAGATCACATTACTTCTCTGCTCAAACCCCTCCAATGAATCCTCATATCAGAGTAAAAAACCAAAGTCCTAATTAAGACCCATGATGCCCCAATTAACTCTGATCTCATATGACCCTCAACTTACTTAAACCACCCATACAGGCCTTCCTGCTGTCCTCCATCACACGAAGTATTATTTCAGGCCCTTTGTATTTTTTGTTGTTTGTGTCTGGAATATTCTAACTCCAGATATCTCTGTGGCTCACTTCTTCCTTTACTTCATGTCTCTGCTCAAATATCACCTTCTTAGTAAGGCCTTCTCTGACCAACAAATATAAAATGGTTTTTCCCACTATGAATCGCTATCTCCTGCAATCTGTTAAGTTATTCTTCATGACAGTTATTATGTCTCCTCTCACTACACAGTAAACTCCACAAAGGGAGGAATTTTTGTCTGCCTTGTTCATTGTTGTATCATCAGTGTCTAATATACACTTTGGCATATAATAAATGTTTCATAAGTACATGCAAATTATAACATAGGATGGCAAGGTTATTATCGCCCAGAACTCTTATACAAACCAATCCACCAAACTCAGCCTGATGAGTGAATAAGAGACCCCAAAGCCTTATAAGCTTTACCAGTTTCTATTACTGATACCAATTAAGGTTATTTTGCCTCTCTGAATCTCTTATATCCTATGTGTGACATGAGAGAGACACATAATAAAAAAGGAACACTTGACTTAAAGAAGAAAGAGTGAGACTGAGATCCTAGCTCTGCCACTTTGAAGCTGTTTGACTTCAGACCTATTACCTAATGTCTCTGAACATAATATTTACAGTGGTAGTAACAACAGAATAAGAGTATGAAGAATATTAGACCTAAAACTGGTTACATGTACAGGGTAGAAAAGAGGATGAAATGCAATGAGTGGGATATGAAACTGATCTGTAAACTGTAAAGTGCTACTGGAATATATCCAATGTCACTGCATCCAGCTCCACATTCATAAAGAGGTGTTAACAAATCAGTGTTACTTAAAATGTTTTGCACTTTGGGAAGGGACATCCCAGATAAAATACTAAGTGCCACAGTAACTTCTTTATTGTTTGGTAGTAGGTGACTTTGGCCCAAGTTATCCTGTAATGTGTTGAGTCCACCAAAGGAGCCAACTATTCCCAGGGAAATTCTGCCACAGGACACTTGCAGTCCCCCTAGCGGCCAGATAGGGGGAATACACTTCCACAAGCAAAGAATCTACTCAACCGAAGAAAACAGAATCCATGATTAAAAAGGTGGGCCATTTCAAAAAGCTACATCATATAATTCAACAAAGCCCTTATAAAAAAGTTTTCATGAGCCCCTTACTCCCAGAATTGATTTGTACTTCTCCCTTCCCTCCCTTAATCAATACTCTGAAATCCCATTTATACAGAAACTCAAAGCAAGCCACCATGATCAATGGAAACCTTGACAGCAGAGTAATAATTCTTAATCTAACCACCACACTAGATATCTTCAATGGATCTCATCCCAAAATTAGGCCCAAATATCACCCTCAATTTTAATTAATTCCTCATATTATTACAAACTTGTATAGTCGAAGATATAAAATGTGTTACTAGCATGTGCAATAATATAACCAAAGGTACTGAGGAAGAAACTAGTAACTAACTTGACTGGGATAGTACTGCTGAAAAAGCAGAAATATATTTCAATCCCTCACTTGAGTTCACTCATCATTATCTTTACAGAGGTACCAGTTCCTGGTATTTGAAATATCCATCAAGACCTATAATCTATTGCTAGAATACAATCATGTCTCCACCTAATAAAAGATAAGAGGCAGCCCACATTGATCCATTTCTTTTCCAAATGCCAACCTTTTAAAAATCTGTACCATACAATCCAGTATCTCATCATACTGGCATCACAGTGTTGCCATTCTGTTTTGTTTTTGCTCCCTGAGGTATAAGCTCCCTGAGGGAAGTGACGTCAAGCTTCTTCCTGAATTGTGTCTCCTTTACCCTGATCTCCTTATAGGACACACGTAAGCATATAGCAGATGCTTAATGAAAAGTGGTTAATTGATGCTTACTTTTAAAAAAATCACTTTAATAGCGTCCTCTCTAAAGACAGCCAGATCATGATAGGACCTTTTGTTCAGTGGCCTGCAGTTTGCACACCATTATCAGAACACAATAGCTGTAGCTGACTAGGTATGACCCTTAGCTTAGAGTGTTAGTGAGGCCAAAGTTCAGTCCCTTTATAGGTAAACTGTATCTCTGCTTCATGGTTATAGAGTACCTCCCTGAAAAGAAGCCCAAATTGTGGGAGATAAATGAACCATTTCCTCATTTAGAAATACACACCAGAAGGTAGGGGTGGCATTTACTTTATCCAAAGGACAACACATAAAAACATAAAATCATGACTCTAGGTGTTTACACAAACCTAAACATAAGTCAAATATAGCTAGTTATTTCTTTGGCCTAGTTTGCATTTGTTACCTCTTCATGTTAGTTTTGTGTGTAGAAATTATTATTATTATTCCTCATACCCTTGCTAATAGTTTCCAAATCCAAATACTATAAAGAAGACTATTAACTGTATACACCTTATTAGGTTTCTTTCCTACTGCTCTCTAAAGACCTGATAATTTTAGAGACATTCTTCTATTCATCTA
The DNA here is from genome assembly GCA_028646485.1 of Cryptoprocta ferox. Classification (NCBI taxonomy): domain Eukaryota; kingdom Metazoa; phylum Chordata; class Mammalia; order Carnivora; family Eupleridae; genus Cryptoprocta; species Cryptoprocta ferox. The sequence goes on from CM053579.1 coordinate 59,648,221, forward strand.
GATAAAGGCTGGCATTACCAATTTCAATTTACAGCTAAGGAAAATTAAGAACAGTGTCCCTATGCAGTCTTCATATATAATGAGACAAAGTATGCTTTAACTTTAGTACAGCAACAGAAACCTTTTGCCTCTTAAGTTCCAGAGGTGTTCAGAACTCAGGTACTTTCAGCAAGGTTGCATGATACAAGGTCAATATACAAAAATCAATTCTATCACTATACATTGACAATGAACAATTTAAAAAGAATACAAATAAAATGATTTCATTTATGATAGCATTAAAATTTAAATATGTAGGAATAAATCTAGCATAAGTGTAAAATTTACACTCTTAAAAACTACAAAACATTGTTGAAAAAGAGCCAAATAAATGAAAAGACATCCCATGGTCATGTATCAGAAGATTCAATACTGTTAAGTTAGCAACTCTCCCCAAATTTATTTACAGATTCAATGCCATCTCTCTCAGAATCCCAACTGGCTTCTTTGTAAAAATTGAAAAACTAATACAGAAATTCATTACAAAATTAAATAAAAATTAATTCATTAAAAAATTAATACAGAAATTCAAGAGTCCCAGAATAGCCAAAAAAAAAAAAAATCTTAAAAAAGAGCAAAGTTTGAAGACTCACACTTCTTTATTTCAAAACTTACTAAAGACCTACAGTACTTAAGACAATGTGGTACTGGTAAAAAATCAGTGGAATAAAGTTCAGAGACTAGATATGAAACCTCACATTTATAGTCAACTGATTTTACACAAAGGGTTCCAAGACAGTTAAATGAGGAAAGATTCAACAAACATGTTGTGGTGACTATACCATTTGTTGATATCTACATGCAAAAGAATGTAGTTCAACCCCTACTTACGTCTTATTAGTTTTATAAAAATTAATTCAAAATTGATCAAAAACCTAAATTTAACAGTTAGGAAGGAAACCTAGGTGTGAATCATTGCGACCTTGGATTAAGCAAAGCTTTCTTATATATGACACCAAAATCACAAACCACCCAAGAAAAAAATAGAGTGGACTTTATCAAAATTCAAAATGTTTGTGCTTCAGTGGATACCATCAAGGATGTGAAAAGACAACTCACATAATGTGATAAAATATTCACAAATCATAATTTGGTATAGGCCTGTATCCAGAATACATTAAAGAAACTCTTACAGCTCATAATTAAAAGACAAATAATCCAATCAAAAATAAGCAAAAGTTCTGTGTATTTTTTCAAAGAAGATATACAAACAGCCAATAAGGTCATTAAAATATTAACTTTAATGACTAAATATTCTTTAGTCATTAAAGAAATGCAAATCAATATCATTTTGAGATACCACTTCACATACACTAAGAAGAGCTATAATTAAAAAGACAACACATATTTGCAGGATGTGAAAAAACTGGAACCCTCATATATTGCTGGTAAAATTGTAAAATGATGCAGCCAATTTTGAAAACAGTTTGGGAGTTCCCCAAAAAGTTAAACACAGAGTTACCATATGATCCTGAAACTCCATTCTTAGGTATGTGCCCATAAGAATTAAAAACATTATGTTCACACATCCACAAAAAAATTTTATATGAATTTTCATGAATGTTAATAGCAGTATTGGTTATGAGTCAAAAAGTGTAAATAAATGTAATGTCCATCAACTGATGGATAGATAAAATGTGATATACACATACAATGTTACATTATTTGGTTATAAAAAAGAATGAAGTACTGATATGTGCTTCAACATGGATGAACATTGAAAATATTATTATTTTTTTAATTATTTTGAGAGAAACAGAGACAGCACAAGCAGGGAAGGGGCAGAGAGAGATGGAGAGAGAATCCCAAGCAGGCTTCATGCTGCCAGGGCAGAGCCTGATTCAGGGCTCAAACTCATGAACCCGTGAAATCATGACCTGAGCTGAAACAAAGAGTCAGATGCTTAACCGACTCAGCCACCCAGGTACTCCGAAAATACTGTTCTATATGAAGGCAGGTAGTCACAAAAGATCACATATTGCATGATTCCATTTTTATGAAATGTTAAAATAAGAAAACCCATAGAGACCAAAAGTAGATTGGTGGTTGATAGTGGTGATGGCTGCCAATTCTGAATATCCTAAAAACCATCAACTGTACACTTTCAATGGGTGAATTATATATATATGTGTGTGTGTGTGTGTGTGTGTGTGTGTTTCAATAAAGCTACTATTAAAAATGTAAAATAAAACTCAGGTACTACCTGATCTAAATTGGCAGCATTCTCAAGTAACCAACACTTTAGAGCTTTAAGCTTATTTGTATGAGCCACTCACAATGCTAACATGGCCTGTAGGTTGGCAGCAGGAAATGGTTTGAGAAAGGGTGGCAGCACCCATAAGTGTGCAAGGAATTGTGCATAATTCACAGTCCTATCATTTCTGTGCAACAGCCACTGAAGGTAGCCCTTACAGAGAAACAACAATCTAAAACATCCTCAATCAGTGGGACACCTGGGTGACCCAGTCACCTGAGCATCCAATTCTTGATTTTAGTTCAGGTCATGATCCCAGGGTGGTGGAGTCAAGCCCCACATCAGGCTCCATGCTAAGAGTGAAGCTTGCTTGGGATTCTCTCTCTGTCTTCCTCTGCCCCTCTCTCCCGCATTCTCTCTCTCTCTCTCTCTCTCTCTCTCTCTCTCTCTCTCTTTCTCTCTCTCTCTCTCTCTCTTTCAAAAAGTAAATAAAAAGGAAATAATAAAAGAAAAGAAAATTTAAAAAAATAGGGGTGCCTGGGTGGCTCAGTCGGTTAAGCATCTGAATTCGAGCTCAGAGGCTGGAGCCTGCTTTGAATTCTGTGTCTCCCTCTCTCTCTGCCCCCCTCCTGCTCATACCCTGTCTCTCTCTCTCAAAAATAAATAAACATTAAAAAATTTAAAAATAAAGTAAAAAAAAATAAAACATCCTCTAACAGATGGGAATCTTGGAGAAAAAAAGCTAAGAAGTGCTGTTTTAGAGAGGTTTCTCCACATGGTAAACAAATGTTATAAAAAACTATTTCTATACCCTCAACTAGCAAAGAAGTGTTCACTAAGCATCCTCCTGGGCTACTCAAACTTTCATGACTGCTAGTGAATAAACTATAAGACACTGGGTATTTTCTTTGAAAATGGTGCTATAAATATGAGATTTCATAATTCTCTTCAATATGACAAATGCCAACCAATACTGATAACTGTAGAGAATTTTATGAGCAATGAAAAAATAGCGTTGTGTTTAGGATGAGGATAACTTAACTCTGAATTCAACATTTCATAAATTGATGGAATGCTGGTAGAGGAAGCCCAAGGTAGAATAGTTTCTTCAATATCTATCTTTGTTTTCAAATGATTAATTTACATATAGCATCAGCATATTTATTAGCCTAGCTAGCAAGCACCCTCATATATAGATTAGGAATTTCTTATGAAAGTGTTGTGGATGTCTGACCCAGCACTGTCTCAGACAGGAGATGGTCCAATTATTTTCAGGTGTTGCAAAAAGGTTGCCAAAATGGCCAGTAAACAGAGACAGAGATCAAGAGAGAGGGACAGCAACTAGAAAAATATTTCATTAAATCACCAAGTCCTCAAGACTTCTAGTTCAGCTCCCACAGCAACTGTTGAATCAGACTCCAACCTCAAGCTAAAAAAGCCCAGCTATTAATTTTGCAATTCCCTCAAGTCGTCTACCCTTAAAAGAGGTGTTACAGTAGATCTGACCTGTTACTCTCCAGATTAAAAAATAATTTTTAGGAGCATACTACAGGTGTAATGAGGAAAATGTCCTGAAAAGTAGAAATAAGTACCTATGTTTCCATTTCGTTAAAAGCATGAAAGGAAAGAAATGAAAGAAATCCGGGACAGGCTTCACTTGAGGAAGCTGCAGACAAAGAGAAAATGGTGGAGGTAGGGGGTGGGGAGAAGTTTCCTTTTCCCTCTCTGCACAACCTCTAGAACTTGATTTTTGTTTCTTTTTCATTTTTCAGAATAATAATTTCAAGTTTGGTTATAAAAGAAGTCCCCTGCTTACCACACTCAGCCTACATTCTGCTCCCTGTTTGAACAGATTTCCAAATGAAACTGGTGGTGTTGATATCAACATGGAAAAAATAATAAATTTGTCCATGTCCCTAACTGCAACTCATAGTCCCACCAAGAGAAGCCACAGTACAAGTAAGAGTCAGAGACCTAAGGATTCTTTGTTTTAAATGTGTATATGCACACCAGATGAGAAAATTATTACAGGGAAGAAAAACACTTTAAAAAGAAAATTAAATATGCCAGCAAATTCAATATATTATATCAAAATTTACAACTCGAAGAATGGAAATCTGATGAGGTAAAATTAGCACGAGCAAGAAAGTGCCCCAAAGTGACCCTGCAATTGAAAAGCTACAAGCTTCTTGGAAAATATCTCTCACTGATGTTAACCTTTGGCTGAGCTAAAAGAGATACTCTGTGGACAACAAAGAGAAGTCTTCCATCAGTACATCTTGCACATATTTCCAAATGGGGTACCACCCAGTGTGGCTATTTGGCCCTCTGGTTCTGATCACTGGTACCCAAATAGAACTCACTAGTTATTTACTGACAATGGAGAAAAGATGCTTTTTTTCAACATACTGACTTTCAAGGTCTATGGACAGAAAGCGTCAGACTATCTTGGTCCCAAAGCAAAATTCAGCTTACAAAACAAACTGCTCCTTGCAAAATAGTCATGAAAATCTGTTTGATAACTGAAGAAAGGAGAGGAGATGGAAAGGGGTATTAATAAAATGTCTTCTTTTTAAATAGCTCATAGAGAAAAATGAGATTTGTCAATCTCAAAGCACTACTAAAACACTACTTATTATAAAGACCAGAACAAATTACCAATAGAAAAATTAAAATGTTCTTTTTGCATCTGGATAATTAATTTAAATCCCAACTCTAATTCCAGCACAGGCTTCCCTGGGTCTCAACTCCCAAGAATAAATATTTTTCATATTATTGTGCTTCTTGCTGGAATATAAAGGGTCCTGCTTCTTTCAAGTGGGCAGGTGGTCAATTAAAAAAGTTGTACTCTTGTTTGATCTCTGAGAGAAGGCAGCTCCTTTAAATATCATCAGGATTGCACACTAGCCCCATCACTTTTTATTATTCCTTCTGTTCAAACCACATGCTAAATTAAGTTGTTTTTTTTTTTTTAAGGACCACCTTCAAGCGTCTCTCCTTCCACCTCTCTTTCAGCAGAAACATTGTAGATGTATAAGAACATAGAGTTATTCCAAAAGTTACTAAAAGCTACCCCCCCAACCAACTAACTAATGTGTATTAACACACACACACAACTGGAAAAGGAAGGAATCAACAAATTGGAACCCTCTAGAATTTTTAGATTTTTTAACTCAAATTTGGCACATGCAAAACAGGCAGGGTGGAAGTTCTGGCTTTGGCTTAAAGAATCCTTTGCCTTTCACCAAATTGTGCCCCAACAAAGTGAGGGAAAGAAAGATAAAGTAATAAAATGTCAACTATTAGATTGAGATTGGTTATATTCTGATGAAATTGATATTTTCAAAAATGGACTCAACAATTTTTCTATATCCTAGAGATTAAAATTCTTTGTCAAGTCAGTTTTCTCTTTCACTAGCTCTCATAACCAGTGCTGTAACCACAAACCAAGAAAGATTAATAATCTTTTACTTTCTTTGGATACTGTTAAATTCTCACTAGCTAAGGCCATTAATTTAAGCAGGTCTTTCTAACAGAGAAATGTTTCCACTAAGAGCTAGGAGAAAATAACCTTACTGCACACCTGATGGGAAGAACTTTTTACTTTATATAGCTAGTTCCTGAAAATCTCAGGTTATATTTACAAAAAACAAAAACAAAAATAAACCAAAAACATGCATCCCTCAACAAATATGTGTAGTGCTCCCTTTTATCCCTATTAACTGAGTTAGTTGTTAGGTGGGTTGGGGGGGATACAGAAGAGAGAGGGTTTCAGTTTAGCATCATGATATGTCAAGAAACACCTTAGACATCCACATCCTTCAAAAAAGTTCACAGTAGAAGTAACTAGCAACAACCCTAGGGAAAATAAATTAACCCTACCAAATAAATCTGTTTTTATAAAATGAATAAAACATTTTATACCACAGTATAACCACATTGCAAAAAAAAAATTTAATCCAAACTAACTGGAAAATGTTTTGATGATATAAATAAACCCTTTGAAAATCCTGTAAGCCAAACATTAAAAATGTAATTGTGGGATGCAAAGCCGGGTAAGAAGTTGTTTCTTCAATAGCTCAGAAAAGAGTATTTTATGAAATGCTATCCTCCTCTTTCTTTCCTAACACTGTGCTATCAACTTTCCAAGAACAGAAACATCAGTGAATGGAGGCTCATTATTGGATTTAAGCCCCCAAAGATGCTAAGGCTAACAAAGAATTTTGGAAAAGTCACAGATAAAAGAAAACAGCTAAAGAAAAAGAAAAACAGAGCAAGATACAAGTCCAACGGGACATCAGCACCCCGCACACCTGAGGAATTAGTTCCTTAGTCAGTATTCCCTCCTTCACTGAGATAAACTAATATCTCTGTTTGCTGGGGAAAAAAATCTTTAACATGATCTCCAAGAAGCTCAATAAATGTGGGAAGAATTTTTAATAAACAAGATGAAATTGATCACTTTTCTTATGTCCTAATTAAAACTCATGGGCAAGATTATGGCTCATAGATCCTTAACAGTTCTTACCAAATTTGTTAGGGGTTACAGCTCATGTTTTAAAATGCAAGCATGTCTAATGTAACATTATATGTCAACTATGATTTAAAAAATGCAAGCATGTTCTTAAAATGAAGGAACATATTGAAGAGCCCCACCCCTCCCTCCCAAAAGCAATTTTTGAACACACTGATATATCAAGAAATCCTTAAAAAATTTTTCCAACACTTCGTAAGTCAGACTCAAGTCTGGCTATATTATTCATTAAAGAAATATTCTTCTTATGGATCTGATGCAAACTTGAAATAGGGGACTGTATATATGCCATAGTCCATATAGAAAATAAACACTTTACAAGCGAAAATGGACTCAAGCAGCTACTTCTAACATGGTCAACCTGTGAGAGCAAATACTGCCCAGTGTTTACCAAGAAAGTTGTCCTTTGGTTTTCCTCTACTTTTGCCTGCTCTAATTGTGCCTGATTGTATTCTCTCTCTGCTGACGTTTAGCTCTGGTGCAAGTCCTCAGTTACTGCCAGGGAAGGGACTTCACCCCATCTTCACACAGCAGCCCTGAGAACCCAGGGAAGCTCAGACCTTCTTCCCCTAATCCTGCATTTCATTTTATCTCTTTTGAGGAGGCAGACTTAGAAAAGTTTGGGCATTCTTTTTGCCTTTATCCTGCCAAGACCGGCCACAGGCTGTAGAGCAAACCCTAATACTCTCTAAGAGGTGAAACTGCCCATATTTCCTGTCCAGGTTCTCAGATTTGGGAAGAGGAAGGAGAAAAAGTACTGGAGGGCTTAAGAGCTTTATTGATGAAGGTAGTCCTTGCTCTTGGATTTAAGCTTGGAGCCTTTGGGACATGGAGCACTCTGAGGTATAAAGGATTTTAAGAGGCTGGGGGAGGAAGAGTGTTGTTAAGGTATTTGAAAGGGCACACACCAGCACCCAAGACTCTGGGTGGCAGGGGCTGGGTCACACAATGGGGGTTCCCAGCACAAAGGTCAATCTTTGGCAGGCTAGAAGTACCCAGAAGGCTCCAGATTCAGGGCGGCCCTTTTTATGGAACACTGTTGAGCTCTCGCAGGGGCAGACTGTTCCTTCAAGTAAGAGAGGATAGATACCCCAGAATGCCGACTAACTCTATATTAAAAGACATTTCTAGGAGGAGAAACTTACCGCATGTCCCCATAGGGTCCGGAGTAGCTCTCCATCCAGGGGCCCATCTCGCTTTTGACACAACTGGGACTTGGATAGGGCATTCTGCTCACAACACCGCCAGGATACCACACATCAGGTGGAGGGAAGTCACCTTCTTGGCTTGTCAACCCCTGCGGTGGCCGAGTGTAGCCATAGGGGGCCACAGACCCTGACTCGCCTGTGCTGCCGCCTCCACTCCCACCACAGGGCCCATACAGCTGGCCTTCTTCTGCTGTAAAGAGAGTATGCCAGGAAGAGGAGGCGGTCGCTGAGGGTGAGCCTGAGCCGGGTCCCGCTGCACCCTCGCCATGAAGGCTGGCCAGGTCCCCGTAGCGGCATTGTGCAGCTGTGGCTGCCCAGGCGCTGCCATAGTCCAGCGGGTTTTCAAGCTTGATGCGGGCATGATGATGGGGAGGGGGCGGAGGGGGCGGCGGCCCGGCCAGGGCGAGCTGAAAGTTGTAGTAGTCGCGACTCTGATAAGCTGCCGCTTCATCTAGTGCTCCAGACTTGTAGAGAGACAGGGTGGAGGGCATCTCAAGTGTTCCGGAGCCCCCTACCTCACTGTTGCCAGAACAGCCCAGGCTGTCGCCTTCCAACCCTTTGGCATAACCTGCCTTGAAAGGGGAATACTCGGCAGTTTCTTCAGTGCCCTTGCCTGGGCCGTCATCCAGCACAGAACCTTTGCATTCAGCCAGCGGGGCGCAAGGACACACAGCGGGTGGACCTCCCAGGAGCGGGGCGTACATGCAATCCCCCCGAAGCTGCTCCCCAGGACTCAGATGTTCCAATGCCTCCACACCCAAGCCCATGGACACTGACACTGCCTTACACAACTCCTTGGCGCTGTCTGAGATGGTTGAACTGCCCCCTAGGTAACTGTCCTTGGAGGAAGTGGGGGCACCAGCGGCCTCCCTTGCTCTCCCACTGCTGCCGCCTTCGGATACCACCTCCTGCTGCTGCTGCTGCTGCTGCTGCTGCTGCTGCTGCTGCTGCTGCTGAAGGAGTTGCATGGTGCCGGCCTCGCTCAGGATGTCTTTAAGATCGGTGGAACAGCTATTTAAGACCGGGAAAGTGGGCCCCAGCAGGGACAACGTGGATGGGGCAGCTGAGTCATCCTCGTCCGGTGGTGCTGGCTGCTGCTGCTGCTGCAGTCCCTTGCCGATGGCTGAAGCAGTTCCAGGCTCTTGAAGGCAGCCACTCTCCGGATGGCCCTTGGGGGCTGACTGCTGTCGTGAAGGCTGCTGTTCCTTTTCCAGGGCCAGGTAGCCTGTGGAGCCTCTGCTCTGGGCTTGGAGAGAGCCATCCTCAGACTGCTGCTGCTGCTGCCGCCGAGGACTGGTCTCCTGCTGCTGCTGCTGCTGCTGCTGCTGCTGCTGCTGCTGCTGCTGCAAACCGGCGCCGGGAGGTGCTGCGCTCGTGGCCTCAGGGTGCCTAGGGCCCGGGTTCTGGATCACTTCGCGCACGCTCTGGAACAGGTTCTGGAAAGCTCCTCGATAGGTCTTGGACTGTGGCCGGGGGTAGACCCTCCCTAGACCTACCTGCACCTCCATCCTTGAGCTTGCCTGACTCTTCCACCTAATTCCTTTATCCTGTTTCCCCTTCTCTAGCTGAGAAGAGTTCAACAAGCTGCGATGTGGTAGTCACTGCAGCTAGATGCCCACCTGTGGGAAGCTCTTGGGAAGAAAACTTGAAGGAATAATCACGCTAAAGCACTCTGACAACCTCAAAGTCTCCTGCACAGGAAAACACGCGCTGGACACGATCTCCCCTGCTAGTCTCACAGTCTGTTACTGAAATCTTGGGACGGTAGATTCAAAAGATGCCCAAGTCTTGAAGGAAACAAAACAAAAACAAAAATAAGGAAAACCCTCTGCCTTCCAAATTCAGTATCCACTGAAGCAGGTGCAAATAAGAATCGGGTTATTCTTTTTGTTTTATTTTGGGTTTGGGGGTTTGTTTTGTTTTGTTTTGTTTTGTTTTTAAATGGTCTACTGAAGCCCTGACTGCCCTTTCATTGTTTGGTCTCAGGCCCTGCAAACTGGAGGGGGTGGGGGTGGCTGCTGTGTACAGAGGGAAAGGGAATGAGGGGAATCTGCGGGCCAGCCCCGTGTACAGCTTAACTAGCCAGGTCACAGCTGCAGTGCTGAAGGGGTTCACCGGTCGCCTGTCTCCCCAGAGCCGTCTTTGTAACGTGCAGCTAGCCTGCCTGCTCGAAGCCAAAGGGAGTTACCTCTCTGCAAACTCGGGCTGGCAGCACAGGGCCGACTAGAGGGGGGGTTAGGGGGACGGGCCGAGAGGAGCGTCCGAGCAGCAACAGGAGAGAAGACCCAGGAGGGGGGATGGGGCGGGGTGGAGGGGAGGAGGACAAAGGCAGCCGTCAGTCCTACCCAGCACTTTCCTTGCTTCCTCCGAGTCTCTAGCTGCTTTTAAAAACTTCACCGAAGAGGAAAGGGCAGCTCTGTGGCGGCGGCTTCAGCCGCAGCGCTGCAAGAAGCGTTGGCAGTCGCCGGAGCCCAGCTAGTGTTGACGCGGTATGTCCCTTCAGCTCCTGTCCCCCACTGGAGCAGCTAGCTCGGTCGCTTTCCTCTTTTGCCTCTTCTGCCTCCCGGCTTGCTCGGGACCCTCCAGCTCTCCGGGCACGCCGGCTCCCTGGGATCTCGGAAGGGGCGCTGGGACGTGGAGAGCAAATGCAACAGTTTGCTAGTTGGGTCCCGCCCCCGCCGGGCCCGCCTCCCTGCCTTCCCACCTCCTTTCTCCCTCCCCTCCCCTTTCTTTTTCTCCCCTCCCCTTTCTGCGCGGTAACGCCAGTGGCTTTGGAGAATTGAGTGCTGGTGCTGGGTGGGTGAAGGCAGGAGAGGATTGTTCTAGCTTGGGAGGACTCTAGCTCCCTAAATACCTCCTACTTTCAGGGACCAAGCTTTAGTTGCCGGAGCTGAAGCTTTAACCCAGAGCTTTATCTTGAGGACAGAGCTAACCCCAGCTCCCGGAGGTCAGCACTAACAGATTTGGTTCCGAAGTCCAATCTCGAAACTGACTCTGTTTGTGTGAGAGGGGGAAAGGAGTAGGTAGGAGGCACTAGGAGTACCAACGCTTCAGGCGAGGGACTTTGTTCAGAGGAGACAGAGAAAGAAGCACAGAGGGGCGGTAGGGTCTCCTACAAACTGAGGAACGAGCTGTGGCCAAGCCAGGTGATACGTGCTGAAACCTTTCAAATTTCTCCTTAGGGGTAGATTGGGCCTCGTGGAATGATGGCAGTTGCTCTAGGAACCTTCTGCCTAATAACCAGAGGTCGTCTCTACCCTATTCTCTTCCTGTTTTCCTGCCTAATTGCCACAAAACATACACTTCTCATCTATGCAGACTTGCAAAGGTAAAATCACCCAGAGAAGCAGGCAAACACACAAACACCAAATATGTCATGTACACAGGGATTTTGTCCAGGATTTTGCAGACGTTTGCTTATATACAGGCACTTGCTTTTCCAAGTTGCCTTTGCATATTTTAAGTTTGCAAACTGCACTTTTCAAGGAATGGAAATTCCATAGGACTGCTTTTCTTCCTCTTGGTGGACAGCCAGGAGTGGAGGGTGAAGTGGGGTATTGCAATTGCTCCTTTATGGAGGAGGTACCATAGTATCTCTGTAAAGATGGAGAGGCAGATGGGGATGGAAGTGTAGAAATGGAAGGGTAGACCTATGGGAAAGGAGGTTTCCCTTTCTGTCAGCAGGGACCCTGGGACTCCCTTGGGCAGGGTCTCTCTCCCAGAATGCTGGTGGAGATTTCTGCCTGGGTCTCCTCTACTTTTTGCAGGCTTCTACAGAGTCTTGTCTTGTTCACAGCCAAGCATTATGGTCATTTACTTACCCTGACCAAAGGAGGTAATTTAATCCTAAAGGCAGGGAAGAGTGGACATGATCAGCTCTATTTTCCAGATGAAGACATTGAAGCAAGGACGTAATTGTTCTATGTTCCACCTTAGTAGAACCTAAACTAGTCTTCCATCTCATTTCTATTTTGGCTAGATTAATCAATGCCAAAGGCACTTGGGCAAGAGCCATAAATGAAACTTCCAGAACACAAAGGCCTAAGGAGCTTATTACCTGAGGTGGTGAAAACTAACCCCTGATATGTTAATGGCTTCAGCCCTGCCTCAATATATTCCAAATATACCCCCCCACTCTTTGTTAGTGAGGAATCTCACAAATCACTCCTTATGGTAAAGAAGCAGCCTTATTCTTAGAGATGTCAAATTGTAACAAGGGTAATTTACAATTCCCTATTACAATAGGAAAGAGGAATATGTAATTGAAATGCACACTTTGAAAATATTATCACAACCTCTAGTTCCACCAAAGCTTTTAAGTAAGGTTGCTTAAAGGGAATTGAATCAGCTGGACAAAGGAGAGAGTAGAATGGAAATAACATAGGTGTCAGAGCTAAGAGAAGTGTCCACAGACTAGCCATGAATCTCTTCCTATTCCTCAGGTTCAGTTTCTTGCTCTGTGAAATGGGGAAAGGGGAAGGTAGAGGCTGGTCCAGGTGGTCTTTCTGACACTGACAATTTAGAGCGCTGTTACAGACTTGGGTTTTCTTCTTATTTATTCCCAATAGAGGGTGAGTATGGAGGAGGTACTAATGATAGTGAAATGAACAATGGATAGGAATAAAGAAGGTAGTTATAAGCAAAGGAGCCTTAAAAAATTAAGTTGTGAAATAATTCTCTGAAGTTGCCCATTAAATAAATGGCATCCCAACAGACATTAAAACCCAAGTCTGAAGGACTCCAAAGTTCACATTGCTTCCACAGTGCCAAAATCGTCTTCACACGTTTTTCATCAGAAAATTGTGGCCAATAATACCTACCCTTACAAGACTGAAGTGGTAGTTAAAGAAGATGATGGGACAACTTTGTAAATAGAAAAGTACTCTACAAATCTGAAAAAATCACATTGTTTTGTTTTATTTTTAAACGGGTGCTATCAACATTTATATTATTGTCAGGAAAGGCTAACTACTGTGAACATAATAGGGCATCCTATTATTTATAACTTTACTCTAAATTTTAAACTTACAACATCTCCCATCTCATTTTCCTTCCATCACTTTAAAAAAGATCAAGGGACACTGTTGAATATTACATAAATTATGTGCTTATACCATCTTTTTTCCTTCTTTTCTTTTTCTCTTTCTTTTACTTCTTCTTCCTCTTTTTCTTCCTCTTTTCCTCCTTCTCTTTCTCCTTCTTCTTTGCAATTTCTTAGCAACCAAATTACCAATGCGTGGTGTCCTCTCAGGACATTGGAGGTGAGGTTAACTTTTTGCCATGGCTTTCTTTGCAATTTCAAGGGAGTTTTGTTAATGTAATTTTTCCTACCTCCTTGCTTTGGAAAGCCAGGATGAACTGACCTTGGAAAATGGTGGACATTCTCCAACGCTTATTTTATTTCCTAAATATCTCACAAATCTCTTCACTTTTCTTCATCTCTGCTACTGCCAACCTGGTTCAAGGCACTTTCCTTTCTCACCTGGACCACTGTAAATGGTCTCTCTCTTTTTACTCTTACTTTCTTAGAAGTCAGTTCTGCTTTGAGCAGCCAGCGGGATTTTAAAAATTAAGACTTAAGTTTTTAGAGTAGGTTAAGGTTCCCTATATATATGCTTCCTGCACCCATACATGATAGCCTCCCCCATAATCAACATCCCCAACCAAAGCAGTGCATTTGTAACAACTGATGAACTTACACTGATACATCATAATCATCCGAAGTCCATAGTTTACCTTAGGGTTTCACTCTTGGTGTTGTACATTCTGTGGGTTTGAACAGTTGTAAATTGGCATATATCCATCCTTATAGTATCATACAGAGTATTTTCATTGCCCTAAAAATATTTTCTCTAAATATTTATCCCCTCTACCCCTCCCTGGCAACCACTGAACTTTATATTGTCTCTATAGTTTTACCTTTTCCAGAATGTCATTTAGCTGGAATCATACAATATGTGACCTTTCTGATTGGCATCTTTCACTTGGTAATATGCATTTAAGTTTCCTCCATGTCTTTCCATAACTTGATAGCTCATTTCTTTTTAGTATTAAGTGATATTCCATTGTCTGGACATACTACAGTTTATTTATCCAGTCCTCTACCGAAATACAACTTGGTTACTTTCAAGTTTTGGCAATTATGAATAAAGTTGTTATAAATATTTTATGCAGGCTTTTTGTGGACATGTTTTCAACTCCCTTGGGTAAATACCAAGGAGCATGATTGCTGTACCATGTAGTAAAAGTATGTTTAGTTTTGTAATAAACTGCAAAACTATCTTCCAAAGTAGCTGTACCATTTTACATTCTCACCGGCAATGAATGAGAGTTCCTGTTGCTCCACATCCTCGCCAGCATTTGGTGTTGTCAGTCCAGATTTTGTCCATGTTTTGTCCAGATTTTGGTCATTCTGGTAGTGGTATCTCATTGCTGTTTTAATTTGAATTTTCCTGATGAGATATGCTGTGAAGTATGTGTATTCATATATTTATTTGCTATTGATTATCTTCTTTGGTGAAATGTCCATTAAAGTTTTTGGCCCATTTTTTAATATGGTTGTTTGTTTTCTTATTGTTGAGTTTTAAGTGTTCTTTTATATTTTGGATTATAGTCCTTTATTGCAAGTATTTTATCCCAGTCTGTAGTTGTTTCCTCATTCTCTTAACATTCATTATATTTCACAGAGCAGAAGTTTTTAATTTTAGTGGAGTCCAGTTTATCAACTCCTTTTCTCATGGACCTTGCTTTTGGTGTTGTATCTAAAAAACACACCCAAGGTTATCTACAGTTTCTCCTTTGTTATCCTCTAGGGTAGTATTGTATTTTACATTTAGTCCTGTGATCCATTTGAGTCTGTTTTTGTGAAGAGTGTAAGGTTTATCTAGATTTTTTTTGCATGTGGCTATCCAGTTGTTCCAGCACTATTTATTGAAAAAACTATCTTTGCTCCATTATATTGCCATTGCTCCTTTGTCATTAATCTGTTGATTATATTTATGTAGGTCTATTTCTGAGGTTTCTATTCCAGAGGGATTTTTAAAAACAGCATAATTAAGTTATTAATGACATACAATAAAATACACATATTTAAAGTTGTACAAATTGATAATTTGGGGCATATGCATACACCCATGGAACCATCACCTAAATCAAGATAATGAAAATGTGCATTATCCCAAAAGTTTCTGTTGTATCCTTTTATACTTTCTCTCTCTACCCTTCCTCACACTTCTCTTCTGGCAATCAATGATCTGCTCTTTGTTACTATAAATTAGTCTTTATTTTTCAAAATTCATATCAATGGAATCATCTTTTTTTTTGGCTTGACATCTTTCACTCAGCATAATACCCTTGATATCCATCCAAGCTCTTATATGTATCAGTAGTTTATTCTACACTATTGCTAAGTAGTATTCCGTTGTGCAGATGTACCACAGTTTGTGTATCCATTCACTTGTTGATGGCATTTGGGCTTTTTAAAATTTTTGGTTATTACAGAGAAAGTTGCTGTGAATATTTATAGATGTCTTTATATTGACATATGCTTTCATTTCTTTTGACTATATATATAATAGTGGATTGACTGGGTCACAGAGTAGATGTATAGTTACCCTTTTAAGAAACTGCCGAACTGTCTTCCAAAGTGATTGTACCATTTACATTCTTACCAGTAGTTCCTCCATACTCTCACCAATACTTGGTATAGTCAGTACTTTTAATTCAATGCGTAAGTGTTTCTCATTTTGTTTGCATTTATCCAATGAATAATGATGTCGAGAATTTTTTATGTACTTTTTGCCATTTGTATATTTTCTTTGGTAAGGATTCTACTCAATTTTTTTTGCCTATTTTCAAAATTGTGCTGCTTGTATTTCATTATGGAGTTTTTAGTTATTTATATATTCTGGATACAAGTTCATTGTCAGAAATATGATTCACTAGCATTTTCTTTCAGTTTGTAGTTTGTCTTCATTATCTGACCAGGATCTTTTTAAGAGCAAAATATTTTAATTCTGATGAAATCCATTTTATCAACTTATTCACGTATGGATTATGCTTTTGGTGTCAGATCTAAGAAATCTTTTTTTTTTTTTTAATCCAAGATCTCAAACTGTGTTTTTAAAATCCTGTGACTTGTTTCCTAGAAGCTTTGTAGTTTTCATTTTTACCTTTATTTAGATTTGTGATCCATTTTGAGTTAAGTTTTGTATTTGGATATCCCCTTTTTTTTTGTATATAGATGTCCTGTTGTTTCAGTACCATTTATTGGAAAAATATTTTTTTTCAATTGCCTTTAGACTTCTGTTAATAATCAGTCGTTCACATATGTTTGTGTAAAGGGTCCTTTTTAAAGGTTGCATCTGGTCATATTATTCTTGTATTTAAACTCTGTCTCTGGCTTTCTACTGTTCTTAGTATAAACATCCAAATCTTTAAACAGATCCTACATGATCTAATATGTCTACGTTTCTGATTTCATCTCATACCACTTTTCCTCCTGCTTTCTTTAATGTTGTTGTTGTTATTTATTTATTTATTTATTTTGCAAACTGGTGCAGATGTTCTGGAAAAGGTGTGGAGGTTCCTCAAAAAATTAAAAATAGAACTACCCTATGATCTACCAATAGCACTACTGGGAATTTATCCGAGGGATACAGGAGTCCACCTGCTTTCTGAACTCCATTCACACTGGGTTTTATTTAGAGTTCCTCAAATGTCTGATAGTCCTTCCTGCCTTTGCATATGCTGTTCCCTATACCCAAAATGCTACTTCATCCTTTTCCTTGTTCATTCAGTTAATGCCTATGTATACAGAACTCTCAAGAAGAGACTTCGTTTTACCTCCTAGGCTAGCTCAGGTTGCCCAATCACCCACCTTCTAATATGTTTTAATAGTACCCAGTATTTCTTTTTTGGAGGACTTCTCACAAATACAATTAATATTAATTGTGTATTTACTTGTTGAATATTAATTTTCCTCACCAGACTGTAAGTATGTTTCATGAGAACAGGGACTATATTATTTTTGTTCATCATGGGGTCCTTAGGACTTAGCTTGGCATGACACATAGTCAAGTTCCCAATAAATAGCTGTTGAATAAAAAGATGAATTCTATTTCCACAAAATTAAAATTCTGTTTCCAAATTAGGAGTTTGGCTTCAAGGGTGGGGAGGGGATTGCAAAAAACACCCTGTGGTTTCAGCACATTTAGGAATGTAATAAACCTTTCCTCTACCTATAAGTAGAGAACCCCTCCAAATCATGCATTGAATGAATAATTATTAAGCACTTACTGTTTGCCAGGCTCTGTGCTAGGCACTGGGATTCATTGATAAATTATAAACTCTCTTTGGGAGTTATTCAGAGTCTAGGAAGGAGAGTGAAGAATCATCTAAAAACATTTGAGGTACATTAGAAATGAGGAATGGAGCTTATGAATAAACCTCAGAGTTCTTCTCTCTGCTGATTTGTGGATGTTTTCTATTTATTCTACTTAGAGGGTTGTGAAGAATTACTGTCACATCCCATATGTTCTTCCTTTCCCTCAATGTTAGAGCCTCCATCTCATCCTTTCCCATAGCTATAGCCCCAATTCCTCACCTGACTACCCTCTTTCAAGCTATCTTCAACAGAGTCAGAATCATAGGGTTATGTCTAAAAAGATAACTCCTTATTGTTCCTCTGCCCTATAACCTTCAATTACCCTAAACCAGGGGTTTCAGACCCAAATACTTCATAAGTAACAAAAGAAAATGGAGAGAACCTGTCATGAGATACACAAAAGGTAGGGTGGTGGAGGCTGTGGCCAACTGGAGAGCAGATACCCCATCTAAAAGGGGCAGCCATCAAATAACTCCAACTGGTTGTTGCCAGGCAAGAATGCAGTTTCAGTATTTCAGATGTTCCATCATTTTTAAGAACAGTATTCCAGACTTTAATGTGAAATCTGAATTTTATAAAAAGTTGACAACCAGTTCAACTAGTTTAAAAACATCATGTAAACCAATTTTTTTCAGCACCTCCTCAATCAAAAAAAAAAAAAAAGAAAGAAAGAAAAGAAAAGACATGTCCATGGACAAGAATTAGTTTGTGGGCTGCCAATCTGCAACCTCTGGCTTACAGGTTCAAGTCCAAGTTTGTAGCCTAGACTTTAAATTCTATCACAGTTTGGGGCTCCTGGGTGGCTCGGTCGGTTAAGCGTCCGACTTCGTCTCAGGTCATGATCTTGCAGTTCGTGGATTTGAGCCCGCATCGGGTTCTGAGCCCCAGCTCAGAGCCTGGAGCCTGTTTCAGATTCTGTGTCTCCCTCTCTCTCTGCCCCTCCCTTGCTCGCACTCTGTCTCTCTCTGTCTCAAAAATAAATAAACATTAAAAAATTTTAAAAATTCTATCACAGTTAGGCCTTAATGCTTATCTGTAGCCCTTTCTTCCATCTTGTTCTCCTGTCAACCACCCACTTCTTCAACCACATCAGACTTTCCGAGCTCCCTCTGAACATATCCTACACTCTCATGTCTACCTACCTTTGGGTCATGCTGTCTACTTTTACAGAAATGTTATTCCCTCCCTTCCCTCATGACCAAATTTAGTGTATTTTTCAAAACACAGCTTACATACTGGGTTCTCTGAGAAGTATTCCTGGATTTATCTATCATAATTTACATAACACTTTATTTTTATCTTTCAAAAATACTTATACCCAGAATACACACACACACAATATCTTATAAACCTTCCTCCTCTACCAGGCAGTATTCCCCACTTTGTACATTGCCATTCATTAATTTTTCATTGTTTAACAAATGTGTGGATCTCCTACTATGTGTAGGCACTCTACTGGGTACTGGGACTAAGAGCTTTAAATGTTCCATTTAACCAAAGTATAGGTATAAAATGTTAAATGCAAGCAGATTAAAAAAGTGGTATGTGAGAGAACTTTGTCCACACCTCTGCTACTTGACTGCTAACAATGATAATTAACTAGGAGCCCATGGTGATACACTGGCATTACAGGTCATTAATAATTGCTTACTTTTGTACAAGAAACCAGGTGTACAAGAAGCCCTCTATTTTTTAGAAGGAGGAACTGAAATTGAGAAATATTAAATAATTTTTTCAAGGTGAGCCAGCTGATAGGAGGCAAGGCCAGTACTATGAATCAAGATGTTTTACCACAAAACAACTGACCTTTTACCACTAGGCCTCAACTGCCTCGCTGATGCTCTGGTGAGGTGCCCTGTTCACATATAACATGCAGACTCTACATTAGATAAATGAGAACAGGATTGAATCTATGGTATAGCAAGGCATTTTGTAACAGATTTTACAGTTACATCTGATGAAGAATAAAAATACTTTCCACTTCTATTTATGTGCTATGTGACCTCTGGCTAATTTCCAAGTTCTGGCCTCTTTTTACTTTTATGTAAAATGAAGATAATAATAATTTCCTTCTTGACAACTTTTTGTGAAAACCACAAACAAAAGGATGCAAAGAAAATGTGTAATAAGGACTAGCATAAAAATTTGTCCATTATGTTCCAAAATGTATATTATTTGTAATGCTTACAACAGTTCTCCAAGGAAAAGTATTCCTGTTTGTCATTATTTCCATTTTAAAAATGACAATATTTAGATGGAACTAGAACTTGAAGCCTGCTCTGTTTGACACAAAACAGAATGCAATATTGCCTCTCAGGCATTAGGCAACAGTTAATTACTGGTATCATTTGTATAGTGCTATTTACTTTTCAAAATGCCTAAGGATATTTGACCCCAGGTTCAGGTGCCAGGGATAACATTTGGAATTCAATGTTTAAACTCCGCATTTAAAAGGTTTCAAAATAAATGAAGCAGAAGTCAACAGTTGGAATTCATTTCAGCAAGACCCCTTTCTGTCCCCAGCAGAAAGGCCCTATCCTACTCTAGAAATGTCCTTGACAGCATTTGTTGCTAAAAAACACACTTGTAGTTGGCAATGTACAGGGAATCTTGGCTCATATTTGTTTCAGCTTTACCAAGTACTGTGGAGGGAATCAAGAACTTCCAAAAGGGAAAATGACCACCAGAGTACATATGTCACTTATGGACCTTTAAGAATGCAGTGTTCTAGGGAAATCAGAGTTAGTCCAAACGACATACTTGAGATTACTGTTATCGTCCATAGTAGCAGAGCCTCCCTGTAGAGTTCAAATCTAGGAGAGGTGAACCACTGAACAACTGTCACCATATCCATATTTCTTTGGATTAACCAAAAGGGGGGATGCTTTCACACTATCTCTGTGATGTCTTTACAGCTTCAGGCTTTGACAGCAGTGACCTTTGCATAGGCCAATGTGGTTCAAAAAGAATATTTGCATGTAATACTTCAGTCGATTTTCATAGCAACTTTTGGAATTATGCAGAGTATGCATGATTAGGTCTATTACACAGAAGAGGAACCTGCCCTCTGAACCTGATGTGACTTGCCCAAGGTCATTCAGCTATTCAGATGCAGAGAAATATGGGTCCAGAATTCTCTTTTGTTACAGTTCTTTTTTCCATACCAGAATTTTCAGTGATGAGTCCCCCTCAACAAGTGATCCCCTGTCCCTAGAGACACAGATTATGTGTAGCTAACTGAAAACTGTGGTTAAGCTTGGACTAGATCTGTCTGAAAATTGGGATAAATTCTCTAGAGTCATTTCCTGACAGCTGCTTTTGGGCGTGGGTGACAGTGAAGTCACAAGGGAGTAGAGCTAAGGATGTGTTATACACTCTCTTGCTACTGCCTTCCTCTACATGACTTCCCCTCAGAGAAGTATGACCTACCTATATCACAAGTCTCTGAGAAAATTCCCCCACCCCTTAGGTTCCACCTTGACCCAGGGCAGCTAACTCCTTAGAATATCATGAATCAATCTGTAAACATCAAAAATTTCTTTGATTTCTGGCTGAGTTAAAATGTAAATTAATGGAAGGAAGAGGCATCATTGTCTTCTACCATGGAAAGTAGATTTATTAGTAGAAATTCTTATATTTTACCTAATGAATCACAAATCGTGTTCTGGTATTTTTCAGGTGAAAATCTGTTACTTTATTTAAATAGATGATTCAAGCTTGTGTATGCTGGAATTGTGAATTATTATGATCAAAGCCATAGAGGAAAGCAAACAGTATTTTCCAACAGACCAAAACTGATTACATTATCATAGAACTGCAAAGGATACTGATTCTGGTTGTTTTTCTTCCTGAATCAGCTTAAACCTGAGATTAAAGCAGATTCAAACACAATAATCAAATACTAGCTTATCACCAATAACCTCTTTGTCTCCTATCTAACATTACCATTCCTTAGTCACCTGCCTTCCAGTGCTGGCCAAACTGCAATTACATGTGGTATGGCAGTGCCCAGAAAACTTGTTGCAAAGCTGTTAGAAGCAGCTCCTGTCACAGATAGCAAACCAGGATAGGGACATGAACACAAAAGTAATACAGTATTGCAAGAGCATTTGTATAGTGTCATCAGATTGAAAGAAAGGGTCTCATGTAGAAATAACTGGGTTGTGATTGTCTTATCACCAGAGTCTATGCAATGGACTATAATAACAGCTAATATTTATTACAAACTTATTATATGCTTGCCATCCTTTTAGGAGCCACACGTAAGCCAACTCATTTAATACTAGGAGTGCTTACTCTGTGCTCAGCCATTCTTCTAACAGCTTTATGTGAATTAACTTATTTAATCCTCACAAAAATCTTATGAGAAAAATACTATTATACTCATATTTTACAGAGGAGGAAAGAGAAATTCAGAGAAATATAGCAGCTTGTCCAAGAACATAAAACTAGTGATAGAGTCAGATTTGGAACCCCTGAAACCTGGCTCTATAATTTATGCTATCCTGACTATGAAATGATACTTGCATATCATCTGCATGATCCTTTTCTCATTGACAAAATGCCAGAAACTCTCAATGAGTAACTTGGCCTTTTTTTAGCACCTACTATGTTCTAGGCATACATACCCTCAAAAACAGCACATTAGAAAAAAAAACACGGTCCATTCTTCTGTTTTGTTAAGAAATCAGAAAAATTAGGACATGTTTATCATTTTAGAGTTTTCAAAGCCTTTTTCCTCATCTAATCCTAAAAACAATGCTAAGAAGGTATTTCTATCTTCATTTTACAAATGAGAAAACTGAAGCTCAGAGAGATTAAATTACTTGCTCAAGACCACACATTTTGAAATTCTAGAAACAAGACTTAATCATCTTCTGACTCTAGATGGAAACTGTGCTTTCTCAACTGCTATATGCCATACTTCATGAAGGGAACAGATCAACCACCTTAGACTCAGAATCACTGTAGTCAAATGCTATAACAGTGGCTTTAAGTTTATAGGTGTTGCCAGTCAAGTGGTTAGAGGAAATATTTTGGCTTTTTAAACCTGCCATCTCTATCATTGAAAATAACTGGTATAAAGAACCCCAACTTGGGCTGAGACAACAAAGTTCATGAATAATCCAAAATCATAACACCTTGATATTTTTCTAGGTCTAATATTGACCCTTGATAAGTCTTTGTCTTGTTTAGTGCCTCAGCTTCTTTTTTTTAATTTTTTGGATGTTTTTATTTATTTTTGAGAGAGGAGAGCATGAGCAGGGGAGAAGCAGAGAGAGAGGGAGACACAGAATCCAAAGCAGGCTCTAATATGTGAGTTGTAAGCACAGATCCTGACATGGCGCTTGAACCCAGGAACTGTGAGATCATGACCTGAGCTGAAATCAGGCACTTAACTGACTGAGCCACCCAGGCGCCCCTGTGCCTCAGTTTCTATAGGTCTCTTAACCATGCCAATAGCGCATGACCTATAAATTGTCATTAAAAAAATCATATGTGATCAACTAATAATATAAATAAAAGCAAAAAATATGCCTACAATGGTAGGCTTGTGTGAATATACAAGGTTACTGATGAATTGTCTTTGGTTTTGATAAGTATGGGGCTTTTACTAGGTAGGAGTTATGGTTGCAAGTGATGGAATCCAGTCGAGCTCACTCCAGCAAAAAGAGAAATTGAATTACTTAACCTACACAGCTATTTATAATTAAGCTTATAGAGAAGTCTAATTACAGAACCAGAATTCTGCTCAGCCTCAGAAACAATTAGAACTAGATACTCAATGCTGTCAGGACTCTCTCTCTCTCTCCCTCTTTTGCCTCTGCTTCTTTTGGAATGTCTCCTGCTTCTCTTCTTTTACAGACCACTTTCTCCATTCTTTTTTTTTAACAATTTTTTTACATTTATTTATTATGGAGAGAGAGAGAGACAGAGTGCGAATGGGGGAGGGGCAGAGAGAGAAGGAGACACAGAATCTGAAGCAGGCTCCAGGCTCTGAGCTGTCAGCACAGAGCCCGATGTGGGGCTTGAACACACGGACTGTGAGATCATGACATGAGCTGAAGTTGGACACTTAACCGACTGAGCCACCCAGGCACCCCATCCATTCTAAGTCCACATGGGAGAAAATGGCCACTGATAACATCTATACAGCTCAAGATAGAAGACAGAATGGGCTGGAATATCTTGATTCAAAAGACCAGATAAGGATTCTGATTGTACAAGGTTGAGTCACATGCCCATCCTTTGGCCAATTGATAATTGCCAGGAAAATATCACATTGTAGGAACATAGTAGTTCTCAGTAACCATGTGAATAAGGGGATTCCTCTGAAAAAAATTGAAGGACAGTTCTCTTCAAAGGGGGTTCTGGGAAGACAATGAAATAAATAAGTTTGTTCTACAGAGGCAAAGAATGTATATGCTACTAGTGAGATTTGGAGATGGGTTTCCCTGCATGTACCAACAGATCTGTGCTCTTCCCCAACCCTAACAATAGTTCATAAGAGATCTGTGCTTTGAGGCTACTGGAAAAGGTGTCCAGGGATATTGATCATCACTTTATCCTCTTCCTTTCTAGAAGAGTAGATGAATGATTAATTTTCTAGTGAACATACTTTGAGAAGTATTTTAGCTCTGACATTTTATGGTTCTATTATTGTCAAATCTCCTATAGTTGGACAAGTCTTCATCCTCTTGGTATAATTTCAGAGGAACCTGAGCTTTATTAATATTCCCCAGCATTCTATCATTAGGGCTCTATTTCTTTGTTTTAATACGAAGTCCCCAATTCAATGCCCCTTTCCTTCGGAGTGGTCACTCTTGAAGTCTTTTCAATCATTGACACATTAATATGAACGGGTTGACTAGATCATTTTCTTAGAGAAGATTTACTTAGAGGAGGAAGAAGGGAAAAAGTTAAAAAGGCAATGGGAATATGGGCCTCCTTTCAACAATTGGAAAGTTGAGTACAAGACTAGAAGTTGAAAGACAAAGTCTTTCTCTTTCAGTATAGACAGCCTGCTCTCCCTAGTTGTACAAAGCGCCTTGATACCTCCAGAAGTTGGGCCTTGATGTAGACAATATACTTATATTCACTCCAGTCTGGCCAGGCTCCTGACCAAGATTCTGTGATAATATGCTCTTTGGTATCTACAGCTGACAATTCATTATTTTAACCCGACTTGCAATCAAATAAGAACACGAATACTAATACTTTCATTGGTAAAGTAATTTACAGTTCACAAGAATGCTTCTATGTGCATTATCTAATCTGATTCTTGCAACTTCCTGATAAGGTATTTTTGGGCAATGACTATCATTCCATTGAGTAAATGAAGGCTCAGTGGAATTAAGTATTACAGGCACACAGCTATCATATGTCAGAAAAGCCATGGCTTGTACACTCTACAAAAATAAAGTTGTTGTTTGCTTTGTTCAGTGCTCTGTCCCTGGGCCCTAGCACTGAGCCTTACACTTAAGAGAAACTCAATTGCATTTTGTTGAATAAATTTACTTCACTTGGGTCCATATCTTCTCTGACTCTCAAACCTATGCTCTAAATAATACCAGGGAACCAAACAAGAACAATTATTTGAGGAACACTTCAGGTCTACATATACAAATTTTATTTAATCCTCATGGGAATTCTGAAAAATAACAGTTATCCTTTCTCTCTAAGACTCAGAAAAGTATACGTTCTCACAGCTAGGAAGTGACAGAACTGAGATTTGAAAACAGTCATCTTGGTTCCACAGCCTTCAAAGTGTAATACCAGTTCTCCTCATTTCCCAGAGTCAGAGTGAAAGGAAGGAATCCACATAAGTCACTAAAGAGATAAAAGTGCTGGGCAAACTGAGATATGATAATTAGTGTTGCTGGCACATTTAGTCAAACTGCATTTATTTTTTCTTAATAAAACAATCACTTTCCCTCAAGAAGGGAAAGTGATTTATTTATCACTTTCCCTCTTTTCCTCCAAGAAGCTCATGTTAAATGAGAAGGACTAACAGAGCCTGAAACCACTAACCTGCTGACTCAGGTCCTTCTGAACTTTGAATAAGCTCAATACATTGTAAGAAGAAAGAAAGTTTCCCATTTGTATATTATCTGCCCTTGTCTTTCTTGGCAAAGTTTATGCCAAGATTGATTTATAGAAATGGCCACCACTTAACGATGAAACCCAGCGATGATTAAATCAAGCCATTTACTGTGCAGCAGAGTAGCAATAATAAAAACAACAATAATACTTTAATTGTTTCCATGCGCATTGTAATTTACAGTTTGAAAAGTTCTGTTGCTTCCGCTAACTCATTTCAGGACTTTAGTCTCCTACTCTCATAATTTTTTATCACTTTCTTTCAATCTTCAAAATCAACTGAGTTTTCACTTATCACGTTTTGCTCAAAAGTTTTATTTCTTACTGTTTTTTTTTTAAACAGTGATGTCCAACCTGGTCTTTAAACATCTTGGTAAGGTTTTGCTCAGATTATTTCCTCTCCTTGAATTGCCCATCTTCCTCTCCCTTCTCTCTTTATCAAAAGCTTACTAGTTATCTTCCAATGCTCAGCTTGAATCTTACCTTTCCTTCAAAGTTGGGTCCACCCTAAGTCACAGTGCTCTTCTCCTTCTCAGAAGGCCTCAGATACTTCTGCCATTCACTTGGCACTTAACAAAGCATGTCTAATATTATTCCTACTTACTCAGCAAACAATTGATGTCCAATAAATGTTTCTTGATAATATTGCTAATGTTCCAATAATATACCAAGAATTCTCCCAAATATATAAGAATAAAATTCATTTTATTTCAGTTAAGAAATATTGAATGCTAACTCCAAGGAGATATAACATGTAATAGAAAGAAACTTAGATGTGGAATGATAAGCCTGAGTTGGAGCTCTAAATTAGTCATTTTTTAGCTGCGCGAATTTGAGTAAGTCCCTATACATCTCAAAACTTTCAGTTTTATCATCTGTAAGAAGAGGTGAGAAATGCCTTCCTTGTATGGTACCTAGCAGGTAGCAGAAAATAAATATTTTGTAAAATAGGGAATCAATATTTATTTCCTAGGGTGAGTGTGACTGTCAAATGGGATCATGTATTCAAGAGTGTTTTTCCAACGATCTCTGCAAAGAAAATAATCAGTAATCATAATCACACAAATGAAGAGGGGTTGGTCTGGGGGCCTGCCAATCAAGTTGCTGACAAACTCCTCCAGGGAGATGAAATCAACAAACAAAACATAACAACTAGAAAAATACTACATGGATCAGAGTAGCATAAAAAGACTTCATGAAGTTGTGAAACATGAACAGATAAGGGTGAAGAACAGGACTCAACATAAAGAAAAGTTTGAAGGAATGCTGAAGACTGTATGGATGGGGTACAGAATGTGAAGAGGATACCCTGGCTAAAGAAAAAGATGTGTAAAACATAAACTCAAAATGGATGAAGGACCTGAACGTGTGACAGGAAACCATCAAAACCCTAGAGGAGAAAGCAGGAAACAACCTATATGACCTCAACCGCAGCAATTTCCTACTCAACACATCCCCAAAGGCAAGGGAATCAAGAACCAAAATAAACTATTGGGACCTCATCAAGATAAAAAGCTTCTGCACTGCAAAGGAAACAATCAAGGAAACTAATAGGCACTGGACGGAATGGGAAAAGATAGTTGCAAATAACATATCAGATAAAGGGCTAGTATCCAAAATCTACAAGGAACTCACCAAACTCCACACCCGAAAAATGAATAATCCAGTGAAGAAATGGGCAGAAGATATCAATAGACACTTGTCCAAAGAAGACATTCAGATGGCCAACAAACACATGAAACGATGTTTTCACTCATCATCAGGGAAATACAAATCAAAACCACACTGAGAAACCACCTCACGCCAGTCAGAGTGGCTAAAATGAACAACTCAAGAGCCTATAGTTGCTGGCGAGGATGTGGAGAAATGGGTACCCTCCTACACTGTTGGTGGGAATGTAAACTGGTACAGCCGCTCTGGAAATCAGTGTGGAGGTTCCTCAAAAAACTATCAGTAAAACTCCCCTATGACCCAGCCATAGCACTGCTGGGGATTTACCCAAGGGATACAGAAGTGCTGATGCATAGGGGC
>CM053579.1:59676211-59701609 GCA_028646485.1 Cryptoprocta ferox
CATTTTAGCCACTCTGACTGGCCTGAGGTGGTATCTCAGTGTGGTTTTGATTTGTATTTCCCTGATGATGAGTGATGCTGAGCACCGTTTAATGGGTCTGTTGGCCATCTGGATGTCCTCTTTGGAGAAGTGTCTCTTCATGTCTTCTGCCCATTTCTTCACTGGATTGTTTGTTTTTCGTGTGTGGAGATTGGTGAGTTCTTTGTATATTTTGGATACTAGCCCTTTATCCGATATGTCATTTGCAACTATCTGTTCCCATTCTGTCGGTTGCCTATTAGTTTTCTTGATTGTTTCCTTTTCAGTGCAAAAGCTTTTTATCTTGATGAGATCCCAATAGTTTATTTTGGTTCTTGATTCCCTTGCCTTTGGGGATGTGTTGAGAAGGAAACTGCTGCAGTTGAGGTCAGGAGGTTGTTTCCTGCTTTCTCCTCTAGGGTTTTGATGGGTTCCTGTCTCATGTTCAGGTCCATCATCCATGTTGAGTTTATTTTTGTGTATGGTGTAAGAGAGTGGTCTGGTTTCATTCTTCTGCATGTTGCTGTCCAGTTCTCTCAGCACCACCTGCTAAAGAGGCTGTCTTTTTTGCCATTGGATACTCATTCATCCTTTGTCAAAGATAAATTGGCAATACAATTGTGGGTCCAGTTCTGGGCTCTCTAATCTATTCCCCTGGTCTATGTGTCTATTCCCCTGGTCTATGTGTCTGTTTTTGTGCCAGTACCATACTGTCTTGGTGATGACAGCTTTGTAGTAGAGTCTAAAGTCTGGGATTGTGATGCCTCCCGTTTTGGTTTTCTTCTTCAGTATTACTTTGGCTATTCGGGGTTTTTTCTGGTTCCATATGAATTTTAGGATAGTTTGTTCTAGCTTTGAGAAGAATACTGGTGCAATTTTGATTGGGATTGCATTGAATGTATAGAATGCTTTGGGTAATAATGACATTTTAATGATGTTTATTCTTCTGATCCATGAGCATGGAATGCTTTTCCATTTCTTTGTGTCTTCCTCAATTTCTTTCATAAGTTTTCTATAGTTTTATCGTACAGGTCTTTTACATCTCTGTTTAGGTTTATTCCTAGGTATTTTATGGTTTTTTGTGCAATTGTGAATGGTACCAGTTTCTTGATTTCTCTTTCTGTTGCTTCATTATTGGTGTATAAAAATGCAACCGATTTCTGTACGTTGATTTTGTACCCTGCGACTTTGCTGAATTCATGTATCAGATCTAGTAGGCTTCTGGTGGAGTCGGTCGTGTTTTCCATGGAGAGTATCATGTCATCTGCGAAAAGTGAAAGTTTGACTTGATCTTTCCAATTCTGATGCCTTTTATTTGCTTTTGTTGTCTGATTGCTGATGCTAGGAATTCCAGCACTATGTTAAACAACAGTGGTGAGAGTGGACATCCCTGTCGTGTTCTTGATCTCAGGGGGAAAGCTCTCAGTTTTTCTCCATTGAGGATGATGTTAGCTGTGGGCTTTTCATAAATGGCTTTTATAAAGTTTAAGTAAGTTCCTTCAAATCCCGACATTCTCGGGGGTTTTTATTAAGAAAGGATGCTGTATTTTCTCAAATGCTCTTTCTGCATCTATCGACAGGATCATATGGTTTTATTTTTCTTTTGTTAACATGATGTATCACATTGATGGATTTGTGAATATTGAACTAGCCCTGTAAACCAGGAATGAATCCTACCTGAGCATGGTGGATAATTCTTTTTATATGATATTGAATTCGATTTGCTAGTGTCTTGTTGAGGATTTTCGCATCTGTATTCCTTAAGGATATTGGCCTATAATTCTCTTTTTTTGTTGGGTCTCTGTCTGCTTTGGGAATGAAAGTGAGGCTGGCTTTGTAGAATGAGTTCGGAAGTTTTCCTTCCATTTCTATTTTTTAGAATAGCTTGAGAAGAATGGGTATTTACTCTGCTTTAAATGTCTGGTAAAATTCCCCTGGGAAGTCATCTGGCCCTGGGCTCTTATTCATTGGGAGATTTTTGATCACTGATTCGATTTCTTCACTGGTTATGGGTCTGTTCAGATTTTCTATCTCTTCCGTTTGAATTTTGTTATTGCAAGTGTATTTAGGAATTCTTCTAGATTGTCCAGTTTTTTAGCATATAATTTCTCATAGTAATCTCTGATGATTGCTTGTATTTCTGAGGGGTTGGTTTTGATTGATCCAATTTCCTTCATGATTTTGTCTATTTGGGTGTTCTCTCTTTTTTTTTTCTAAGGAGCCTGACTAGAGGTTTATCAATTTTGTTTATTTTTTCAAAAAACCAACTCTTGGTTTCATCGATCTGCTCAACTGTTTTCTTTTGGGTTCTATATTATTTATTTCTGCCCTGATCTTTATTATTTCTCTTCTGCTGCTGGCTTTGGGCTTTTCTTGCTGCTCCCCTTCTAGTTTCTTTAGGTGCTTTGTTAGATTTTGAATTTGCGCTTTTTCTAGTTTGTTGAAATGGGCCTGAATTGCAATATACTTTCCTCTTAGGACTGGCTTTTGCTGCCTCCCAGAGAGTTTGAATTTTTGTATTTTCGTTTTCATTTGTTTCCATATATTTTTTAATTTCTTCTCTAATTGCCTGAATGTCCCAATCATTCTTCAGTAGGGAGGTTTTTAACCTCCACATTTTTGGAGGTTTTCCAGACTTTTTCCTGGGATTGATTTCAAGTTTTATAGCATTGTGATCTGAAAGTGTGCATGGTATGATCTCAATTCATTTTTATTTATGGAGGGCTGCTTTATGCCCCAGTATGTGATCTATCTTGGAGAATGTGCCATGTGCACTCAAGAAGAAGCTGAATTTCCTAGCTTCAGGATCTTGAGTTCTAAATATATCTATCAACTCCATCTGTTCCAATGTGTCATTCAGAACAATTGTTTCTTTAGTGATTTTCTGTCTGATTGATCTACGCATTGCTGTAAGTGGAGTGTTAAAGTCCCCTGTAATTAACACATTCTTATCAATAAGATTGTTTCTGTTCGTGATTATTTGTTTTACGTATTTGGGTGCTCCCAAACTCGGCGCATAGATATTTATAATTGTTAGCTCTTCCTCATGGAGAGACCCTGTAATTGTTATATAATGTCCTTCTTCATCTTTTGTTACTGCCTTTACTTTAAAGTCCAGTTTGTCCGATATAAGTATGACTACTCCGGCTTTATTTGGACTACCGGTCGCATCATAGATATTTCTCCATCCCCTTTCTTTCATTCCGAAGTTGTCTTCAGGTCTCAAATGAGTCTCTTGTAGACAGCAAATAGATGGATTTTGTTTTTTTATCCATTCTGTTACCCTGTGTCGTTTGATTGGAGCATTCAGTCCATTTACATTCAGTGATATTATTGAAAAATACGGGTTTAGATTCACTATGTTCTCTGTAAAGTTCATGTTTGTAGCGATGTCTCTGGTACCTTGTATTCCTTGCAACATTTCCCTCATAGAGACTCTCTTAGAATTTCTTGTAGGGCTGCTTTGGTGGTGATGAATTCTCTCAATTTTTGTTTCTTTGGGAACACCTTTATCTCTCCTTGTATTTTGAATGACAGGCTCACTGGATAAAGGATTCTTGGCTGCATAGTTTTCCTGTTCATCACATTGAAGATTTCCTGCCATTCCTTTCTGGCCTGCCAAGTTTCGTTAGATAGGGCTGTAACCACTCTGATTGGCTTCCCTTTGTATGTTAGGGCCCTTTTATCCCTAGCTGCTTTCAGAATTCTCTCTTTATCTTTATATTTTGCCAGTTTCACTATGATATGTCATGCCAAAGGTCGACTCAAATTATGTCTTAAGGGGGTTCTTTGCGCCTCTTGGATTTCAATGTCTATTTATTTCCCCATATTCGGGAAGTTCTCAGCTATAATTTGATCAAGCACCCCTTTAGGAACTTTTTCTCTTTCTTCATCTTCAGGAATTCCTATGATACGGATATTGTTTCGTTTGATTGTATCACTCAGGTCTCGAATACTCTTTTCATGCTCCTGGATCTTTCTCTCTGTTTTTCTCGGCTTCCTCTTTTGCTATAACTGTGTCTTCTAATTCACTTATTCTCCTCTCTGCCTCTTCAATCCGTGCAGTGGCCGCCTCCATTTTATTATGTACCTCATTTATAGCCTTTTTTTAACTCATCACAGCTATTTTCATGGTCCCTGGTCTTTGTATCAATAGCCTCTTTGATGTTTTTTTTTTCAAGTCCAGAGATTAATTTTATGACAATTCTTCTAAATTCTTGTTCAGTTATGTTGCTCAAATTTGTTTTGAGCAGTTCTGTGGCTGTGACTTCTTCCAGGGGTTTCTTTAGAGGAGAGATCTGTTTCATCATTTTGGCTAGCTTTCTGTCTCTTGTCAGTTTTAAAAGCTCGTTATGCACTGTGCACCTGTTAGTATTGCTCTATTAAAGGAGGCTCATTGACTGCCCAGGGCCTGTCGTTTCAGAAAGTGTTCTTTTAATGATGTCTCTCGGTTTCTCTTGTTGTGCCTTTGATTAGTTTACTTCCCTGGTCAGTGATATTTGGAGTCTCCACCATGTGTACTTTGGCTTGTTTCCTGAGGTAGCCCTGAAAAGGAAAACTGACTAACACACAGGGAACAAAAGCATGCAAATGCAAAGACAAATCAAACAAACAAGCAAACCAAAAGGGGAAAGGAAGTAAAGGAAAGAAAAGGAAAGAAAAGAAAAGAAAAGAAAAGAAAAGAAAAGTAAAGAAAAGAAAAGAAGAAAAGAAAAAAAAAGGTGGGGGGACAGCGACAGCAAAAGACTATGGACAATCTAAAATCATATAACCAGCCGGGAGGAGAGATAAGAATGAGATAAGGGTAAATATATCTGGATGGCCAGTGGAAAAAAAGGAGAAGAAAAGAAAAAAGGGGGAAAAAAAAGGCAGGTCTCCCGTGCGGATGGGCGTGGTTTGGTGTAGGTCGGTCAGGTCTTGGGGGCTGCTCTCCGAGGCCCTGCCTTGGTGATTGTGGGGAAAAGAATGGCGGCGCTTCAAGCTCTGCTTGAACCAACCATTGCAAGCTGCTCTTTTGAGTCCGATTTCCCTGTGCCATGGGCGAGCCAAATTGTATTTTCCAAGCTCCACCTTGCTTCCAAATCCTGGTCCATGCAGTTCAATACTACCACCGGAGATGAGATGCACTCCTGCTGGCGGCTGGCCTCCCAGCCGGGTTTGCACAGGCGGCGGGGCCATCTGTCCCAGTGCCACCTTGAATGGGTGCCGCTGCTGTGGTGCCCAAGGAAGAATTTGCCAGCTAGATGGGACGGATTTCTCTCCCAGCACCCAGCGGTTATATATGGGGTGACAATATCTCTGTCTTTGGGCGAGTTTTTTTTATCTCTTATTTAGAGACAGTTCTATGAGGGTTTTCAGTCTCTTTTTCTCTTCCCCTTGTCTGTTTGTGGCACAGCGCACTCTCCCTATGTTGGATTGGGACTTCCACCCCCTGCACCTCCGGGGCCTGGCCCATCCTCCAATTTCCCAGTTCACTCAGGCATCTTTGAGGTTGTCTTCTTTCTGGAGTCTGTATCATCTCTTCCCCCACTTTCAGATCAGAGCATTGTCCATTCAGTCCTTCTCAGTTCAATAGATGTGGCAGGGCGAAGATTACAGAGCTCCTTACTTCTCCGCCATCTTTCCCAGCCCCCCTTGTTTCATTCTTTCTATGCGCTTATGACAGCAACTTTTCCCTGCTTAGAGATCAGTAGCAGTTAAGTATTTATAGGCCAGATACTGATTCAGTTGTTTGTCTTAAGATCGCCTAATACTAACCTGTACTAGAGTTTGTTCATGTGAAAACTGCATTAGTGTTGTGCTTTCATACTGATGTTCTCGAGGAACCAAAAAAGATGGTTTTTAATGTTCTCCTAGGAAAAATGATTCATGAGTCAAAGACTGTTGGTCCATATTCATTAAGATTTGGAGACTGGAACCAAAACTAGAATCTGATGAGAATGTCATTTATTCCACAGTATTAGGATCCTAGACACTTTCTCCTTGAGACAAGCCTGTGACTTGTATGAAACACATGGTAGACATTAAAGAGAGTCTGCTCTGAATGCTTTAGACCAAGAAGAGAATGAATGCATTTGAAGGAATGACTCATTTAAATTTGTATTAAAAATACCCAGAAAGACAGACATTCAAACTATTGTAACTATTCTGGGACAATGCAGCTGCTCAGGACTTTGTGCTTATCTGTCTAAGCCAGGAGTATTTGTTCCAGCAAGGAAGGACACTGATACATATAAAAGCCACAGAGAAGCATTGCCATTCTTTCTGGCACACTGTGTTGCCAAGACCAATTCCATTCCATGAGAAATTGTGTACAGTTAAACAGGACCTGTCAGCATCTGAAACTACTAACAACAAGTAGGATTTTTTCCTAGGCACCTAATGATCATTTAGTTACAAAGGACTGAATTTATATTTTCTTTCTTCCATTTAGCCACTTTTCTGTTTCTTTTTCTTTTCATCACCATTGCTTCTCCTCACTTTCTCATCTCCTTTTCTTTACTTTTGTACTTTCCTTTTCTTTATTCTTTGTCTTTTTAAAGGTTTTTATTTAAAATTTTAAGTTTTTATCTATTTATTAAATAACTAAATGGAGTCAACATACAGTATAATATTAGTTTCAGGTGTACAATATAATGACTCAACACTTCCATACAACATCTGGTGCTCATCACAACAAGTGCACTCCTTAATCCCCATTACCTATTTCACTCATTCCCCAACCCACCTCCTCTCTGGTAACCATCTGTTTGCTCTTTATAGTTCAGAGTTGAGTTTTTGCTTTGTCTCTCTTTTTTTCTTTGCTAATTTGTTTTCTTTCTTAAATTCCACATATGAGTGAAATCATGTGGCGTTTGTCTTTCTCTGGCTTTTTCACTTAACATAATAGTCTCTAGCTCCATACATGTCATTGAAAATGGCAATATTTCATTCTTTTTTATGGATGCATAATATTCCATTGTATATGTATACCACATCTTTATTCATGCCTTCTCCTCTTCTGTTTCTTCCCTTTCTTTCATATATTCCTCTCTTGATTTCATATCCTTTCTTCTATTTCTTCTGTTTTCTTTTACTCCATTTTATCTTCATTTGTTCTCTCCTTTCTTACCTAATTACCAGTGATGCCAAGAAAGAAACTTACCTATGGCCATTTTCCTCTTTCCAAGGGGATTGAAACTCTAACCAAACATATTAAAAAAATTCCACATGGCAAATAAAGGCCCAAGAAGCCATCCAGATATTCCCCACCAAAATCTAGCCACTGCACTCTTACTCGCCATCTCCTTTCTTCCCATGTTTTTCCTTATTCTCTCATTCTTGATATCTACTCACTATATGGCTTATTATCAAAAACTATAATTTGGAGCTAGTTGTGTGTAGGCTCTGTACCAAATTAATACTGAGGTCCCTTCCACAATGTAATTTATAGGCCATGACAGATAGCACTTGATACAAGTAGATGACAGGACATAAAATGTTAAAACTTCAGAGCATGAATTCTACATCTCTCAAGTTATGGTATTGGAAATTAGGGCAATATCTAAGCAATCAAAGGCCATATCAGGTGGGGCCTGGTAAACTTTAGTATATACTTAGGATGATGTTTTAACTGCAATGGGCAGTCCCTTATCGTTCACATGACTTTCAGCAAGGGGTTGGGTATCATTTGTTTCTGTAATATTAACATCAAGTACAGTCCTCTCTCTAGTGAATGAGTATTGATTGACTTCCATATTAGGTCAGAATCCTACATTGTACCTCTAGAAACTTCTCTGTTCAAATGTAAAATGGAGTTGATAACAAAAACTCCCTCGTATAGTTAACGTGAGAATTAAATGAGATAATCTATGTAAAGCACGGCCCACAATGTCTATAATATGTACTGTCTAGACCTTTACAGAAAACATTTGCCCACACCTGGCCTAGAATAGTGCCTAAATGGTGGGCCCCCAATAAATTTTTTATGTTTGACACAAAAAAAGTGCTGTATATAGGGAACATAATAATATTGTAACAACATTGTGTGGTAAAAAAGAAAGTGCTATGTAGTCTAGCTATTATTACTATTAATACATTTATTCCCAGGGATGGTAGCTCAACTGTAGTTTTTCTGAATAATCCAAAAATTATAGACAGTATGGATGAGTGTGTGTCAGTCCTGTCTTGACTCTGGCCCTACTACAAAAGAAGGTCTCTCAGCCTCACCACTATTGACATTTTTGTGTGAGTGGATAGGAGGTGGGAAGATTGCCTTGTGTATTGTAGGATGTTTAGTAGCGTCTTTGCTCTCTATTCGCTAGACAGTAGTAACACTCCCTTCCCAAGTATGACAACTAAGAGTATCTCCAGGCATTAACAGATGTTCCCTGGCATGGCAAAATTTTCCCATTAAAAACTACTGATCTAAAGTGATACCAAAATACAATGCAATGTGCTAGCTAATTTGAACACACAGGAGATCCAGGGTAGCTGATATCTTCATTTAGGTACTGGTTGCTCAATTCTGGGTGAGGAGGAGAGGGAAAGGGTTATATATAGTTTCCAGTTTGAATCAAAATTGGAATTCAGACAAGTGTAACATGTCTGGTGAATTAGTGGGAGGTCCTGACAGAAGCATATGTGCAAGAGGGTCAAGGGTCAAGGTGAAGATCTCCTCAAATCAGATATTCTGAAGGAAGAAGGTGACAGGTTTGAAGAGCTTTTGAAAGAGCTCTTTTGCTACAAACTAAATGATTAAGAGCTCAGTAGTGATGACTGGGAACATCTCTGATAAAGTAGAGTGAAAGTGAAGGGAAAGTACTTTCTTCTTTGACATAGACCTCCTGATAGCTTTGGCATAATGAGGGGTCCCAGTGTTGTTGTACAGCGGGGTGAGGGGAGGGATGCAGGACTAGGTATAACAGAGGTAGTGAAGAGGAAGAGTGGATATAAATACATGTGAAATATGTGAGAGTCCTGGAAATATATAAAGAATATGTGGGGTCAAGAATCAGTTAGGGGTGCCTGGATGGCTCAGTCAGTTAAGCGACCAACTTCAGATCAGGTCATGATCTCAAGTTCATGAGTTCAAGCCCTTTGTCAGGGCTCGCAGCTTTGAGCCTGGAGCTTGCTTCAGATTCTGTGTTTCCCTCACTCTCTGCCCCTCCCCCACTCGCACGCGCACGCACTCTCTGACTCTTTCCTTCAAAAAAAATTAAACATTAATTTCTTTAAAAACAGAATCAGTTAAATCGATAATCCTATATTCTTCATGTGCCCATATTTAATACCACAAGTTGGTGAGGTCTAAAGAAATCCAGGACCTTGGGAGATATTGGTCAGTACACATTTGTTTAATGAAGTGATTAACAAGTGGATGGGTCTCCAGACGATGAGCATCAGAACACATCAATATGAATACTGTAAAGATAGGAGATCTTGCTTCCTATTTAAGCTTGTGTAAATTATTTCCCTTCACATGATCTCCGTTTCCTCATTCTAGGTTGTACTAGATAACCTTTGAGATTTCTTCTAGCTATGACATTTATAGGCACCAATGATATTACACACCATTGTGGGTCAACAAAAACATTCATTTCTCTTCTAGAACCTTCTAAGTAAACCAAAGATGCTATAGCATAGAAGCATAGACAAATCCTTAGGACTCATCTAGCCCCTTGTCTACAGCCTAGAGGCAGATGACTTTCTATAACATAATCTTGGTTTTCTCTAAGCTACTTTTATGGGCAAAATAACTGCAGGTCTTCTATTTTACATATAAGATCTAATTGAGCACTCTTCTCCTGCTGCATAAAGACTCTAGGGTCTTCTTTTAACCTCAGCCACAAACCCTGTATATGATTAAAGAGATTTTCCAAAGTCTTTTATAAGCTGTCTCCTCTTCAGGACAAATACTTCAATACTTAGTCTCCCTAAAGTTCTATTTTCCAGCCTGTTAGTCATATTCATTCCTCCTTGCATGCTTTCCAGTATTGGCCTGGGAATCAGAAAATCAAGGGTTTAAGTCCTGGCTCTTCCACTAATTTTGTGTGTTATTGTGGATTGTGGACAAGTTATTTAAACATTTGGCCACAATTACTTCAACTGCAATGTGAGGCTAATAATTTCTATGCTGCATATGGATCAGAAGAGAGCTTTGCCTATCTAAAGGAAACAAAAGAGTAAGACAATATCTAAATCATAACTTTGAAAACATCATGAAGGTATAAAGTATATGTCATTTCTAAGAACTGACCATAAACATTCTAACAATACAATTAATCTGAAATTTAGAAACAAACTGAGGTACATCCATATAATGGAATACTATCCAAAGGTTAATGAATATTAAATGCATTTTGTTAAGTGAAAAACACCATATCCAAAAGGCTACTCGTTGGTTTATTCCTTTATATGACATTCTGAAAGATGTGAAATTATAGAAATGGAAAACAGATCAGTGGTTGTCAGAGGTTAGGAGTAGAAGGAGAGGTTGAGTTCAAGGGTGCAACACAAGAAGATTTTTAGAATGATAGAACTGTTCTGTATGGAATTATGATATGCAACTCTATGTAATTGCCAAAATCCATAGAATTGATACTTCTGATCCAGACAAGACGATGGCATAAACTTGTCTCCCCACTCCCCTTCCCACTAAGTACAACTCTAAACCCTGGAAATAACTCAAGAGACAATAAAAAATGTTAAAAGGTAGAAAGAGGAAGAAAAACTGGTTAGGGACCTCAATATTGGAGGAAAATACATCAACAAGATATCGTACAATTCCCACATAGTAGAAGGTAACCTAGGCCTGGCATTTCTTTACCCCAAACCTAGGAATAGAAAGTGGTTCAGGTAGAAATATCCCTCCCCCATATCTAAAGGAATTCTTGCCTAATATCTAGGCAAAAGGAATCAATTGAAAGCCCAGCTAACAATAAGGAAGTATTTTCCCTGCGAAAAATAAAGAAGTATTTTTTCTACCTGCTGTGTCTGAGATATTCCTTTCCCTCCCAAAGACACATGAAGACTCTTCCTTCACAGAAAGAGCACCCATAGACTGTGGGTACCATCAGAGGTGATCTCATCACAAGTGATAACTCAGGAAGTGCTCTCCTTTTCTGCAGGTCCTGAATTCTCCATCCTCCACCTAGAGACACAAACTAGGGGCAACAGCACAGGGTACAATGGCACAAAAATCAACCTCATCCAGGGAAATTCTCTTGCCTACCCGGATCTGACTCCTCTCATGTACCCAGAGATATGAGTGCTAAGTGTGTGTGTGTGTGGGGGGGGGAATGTCATCTGCAAGAGATATCATATCAAACATAGTGACTCTAATTCAGGAAAGCTCTCTGTTACCCAAAGGCAGGAGGTAGCCATATAGTAAGCTTTTAACCTAGAAAGTATGCTTTCTTCCCAAAGGAAGGAGACTCTTTTCTCACACTTACAAGCATAAGTGTGTGGAAACATTTTCTACCTTATAATACAGCATTATCAGGGACCAGTAGAAGCCCCACAACTATGAGATTAACCAAACATACCAGAATACCACTATAAAGATTCAGAAAATTAGAATGCCATTGGACCATAGCCCACAAAAGTAGGCCAGGATTTGTATACTATACTATATTATACTATACTATACTTGATTGCCTACTAAAATACAAGATATATATAAGACCCAGGGTGTCTTAATATAATAAACAAAATGGTTCAGATGCAAGAAAAAATTACCCGTTACAAAAAGAAGCAGAAAATTTACAATTTGAATGACAAAGATAATCAACTGACACTAGCACTGAGAGGATCAGATGTTGCAATAACTTGACAAGGATTTTAAATCAAGCATCATAAAATGCTTCAACAAGCAATTAAAAATTATCTTGAAACAAATTAAAAAATAGAAAACATCAACAAAGAAATAGAAGTTTAAAAATATCCAGTTGTAAATTATAAAACTAAAATATACAGTAACTAAACAATTTTATAAAGTCACTTCATGTACTCAGTAGTGTAGTGGACACAAAGGAGAATAGAATCAATGAACTTGAGGACAGAAAAATAGAATGTATAAAATATGAACTACAGAGAAAATAATAAACTAAAAAATTAATAAACGGATCTTCAAGAACCTGTGGGAGAATAACAAAATATCCAGCATTCATATAATCAGAGTCCTGGAAGGAAAGACGAAGGGGGGGGTGCTGAAAGAGAATTTGGAGAAACAATTGCTGAAAACTACCCAAATTTAATGAATATGCCTACAGTTTCAAGCAACTAAACAAACTCAAAACAGGATAAATAAACTCAAAGATGCTCATGCCTGGACATATTATAATTTAACTTCTGAAAAGGAAAGACAAAAAAAGTAGTGAAATGAACCAAAAAGAAAAGACACAATACCTCTAAAGAACCTTATTTATTGAATGACAGTTGCTTTCTTATCAGAAACTATGAAAGCCAAAAGAAAGTAGCACAAGTACTAAAAGAAAAGAACTGACAACTGTGAATTCTGTATCCAGGAAAACTTTGCTTCAGAAATGAAGAAGAAATAAAGACATCCTCAGATGAAGGAAAACTAAAAGAACTTGACCCTAGAGTATCTACCTCTAAAGAAATGCTAAAATAATTTTTTAAACATACAAACAAAAAAGAAATTATAAAAGAAGGAATCTTGGAACCAAAAGAAATAAAAAAGAACAATGGAAAGAGCAAAACTATGCGGAAGTACAAGAAACTATACTTCCCATTATAATTTTCTAAATCACTTGTTATGATTAGAACAAAATGCATAATGTCACATTAGAATCAAAATAATTAGTTTAAAAATGGGTACAGTAAAAACTTCCCTCAAGGGAAGAAAGTTTTTCACATTTTACTCAAAGTGGTGACAACTTGACTGTAGCAAACTGTGATAAGTCATATATATTTTAATAGCCAGAATAATCGTTAAGAAAAATATACAAAGCAAAACACTAAAAATATTATAACTAAATGACTGTGTAATCTTAAAAATGTTGAAGTAATTCATAAGACAGTAAGAAAAGAAAAAGAAAAAATGAAGAAAAAACTGGCAGAATTAAGCCTAACATAACAATGATAACCTTAAATGCAAATCATCTAAATAAACCTAGCCAAAGAGATTGGTAGGGTGGATAAAAAGCATGATCCAACTATATTCTGTTCACTCATGATCAGGGATATACAAATCAAAACTACAATGAGATATCACTTCATACCTAATAGCTAAAATCAATAACACTAGAAACAACAGATGTTGGTGAGGATGCAGAGAAAGGGGAATGGTCCTGCACTGTACCTGGGAATGCAAACTGGTACAGCCACTCCAGAAAATAGTATAGAGATTCCTTAAAAAGATAAAAATAGAACTACCCTACAATCCAGCAATCACACCACTAGGTATTTACTTAAAGATACAAAAATATTAATTCAAAAGGATACATGCACCCCAATGTTTATAGCAGCATTCTCTACAATAGTCATCTTATGGAAAAAGCCCAAATGTCCATCAACTGATGAATGGGTAAAGAAGATGTGGTATATATATATACAATAGAATATTACTTAGCCATAAAACAGAATGAAATTTACAAAAAACAGAATGAGGGGCACCTGGGTGGCTCAGTCGGTTGAGCATCTGAGTTCAGATCAGGTCATGATCTCGCGGTCTGTGAGTTCAAGCCCCGCATCGGGCTCTGTGCTGACAGCTCAGAGCCTGGAGCCTGCTTCAGATTCTGTGTCTCCCTCTCTCTCTCTGCCACTACCCTGCTCATGCTCTGTCTCCCTCACTCTCAAAAATGAATCAATGTTAATAAAAAAATTTAAAAAAAAACAATGAAATCTTGCCATTTGCAATGACATGGATGGAGCTATACTCTCGTATTATTCTAAGTGAAATAAATCAGTCAGTGAAAGATAAATACCATATGATTTCACTCACATGTGGAATTTAAGAAACAAAATAAATTGTCATGGGGAAAAAAGGGAGGCAGACCAAGAAACAGACTCTTAACTATAGAGAACAAACTGATGGTTACCAGGGAGGAGGTGGGGAGGGAGGATGGGTTAAATAGGTAATGGGTATTAAGGAGTGTACTTGTAATGAGCGCTGGGTGTTGTATGTAAGTGTCCATTAAATTGTACAACTGAAACTGATATTATACTGTATATTAACTAATTAGAATTTAAATAAAATATTTGAAACTTTTTAAAAGGTTTTATTTATTTATTTTGAGAGGGAGAGAGAGCATGAGCAGGGTAGGGACAGAGAGAGAGGGGAGAGAGAGAATCCCAGTGCAGAGAGA
Source organism: Cryptoprocta ferox (assembly GCA_028646485.1). NCBI lineage: Eukaryota > Metazoa > Chordata > Mammalia > Carnivora > Eupleridae > Cryptoprocta > Cryptoprocta ferox. The sequence goes on from CM053579.1 coordinate 59,690,539, forward strand.
GAGAAAGAATAGCCAGTGCCAAGCCCGATGCAGGGCTCAAACTCATGAACCACAAGATCATGACCTGAGCAGAAATCACGACTGAGCCACCCAGGCACCACTTAAATAAAATCTTTTTAAAAATAAAAGAAGCTCACTCCAAATTCAACAACATATATATGCCATACATGTCTAACAGCACAATTCATAATGGAAGAACCATTTATGGATCACATCGAAAATATTATTTTATTATTTTTAAAATTTTTTAATGTTTTATTTATTTTTGAGACAGAGAGAGACAGAGCATGAGAGGGGGAAGGACAGAGAGTGAGGGAGATACAGAATCCGAAGCAGGCTCCCAGCTCTGAGCTGTCAGCACAGAGCCCTAAGCGGGACTCGAACCCACAAACGTGAGATCATGACCTGAGCCGAAGTTGGAGGCTTAACCGACTGAGCCATCCAGGTGCCCCTGATCACATCAAAATTTTTAAACTTTCGCTATGTGAAAGCCCATGGAAAGTGTATAAAAACATATGCTACAAGGATACATAAAATTTACAAACTACATATCCATAAAAGGACTAGTATACTGATTATATAGTCAACACTCAAAATTCAACAATACAAAACAAAAACAAAACCTTAAACAATCCAATTAGAAAATAAGAACTTGTTTGGAGGTTCTATCAGGGGAGTGCAGCTACTCCTATCTATACCCTTGACCGAAGAACGGTCCTTCTCTATGGGGGAAGGTCATCCTCTTCGACCCAGCGCGTAGCTTCGGGAGGGACGCACATGGGAGGAAGGGGACACCCGCCTCGCCAGCCAGATCAGTCAAATCAACCCTGGTGATCAATGGGGTGACAGATGTTGCAGTCAGATCGCCTTCACATCCCCAATTAGAAAATAAGAAAAAGACAGGAGCAGTCATATTACTGAAGAGGACATAAAAATGTCACATAAAAACAAGAAAAAATGTTCAACATCATTAGCCAGAAGGGAAATTTAAATTAAAACCACAATGGAATATCGCTATACACTTTCTCAGAATAGTTAAAATAAACCAGTTGTGACATCAAATGCTGACAAGGATGAAGATAAACTAGATGATTCATGAATTGCTGATGGAAATGTAAAATGTTTCAACTGAAATAGTTTAGGACTTTTTTACGAAACAAAAAATCAGATTCCCAATGTGCATAGACCTTGCACTTGTATGGTGCGTTTGTGGTATCCCTGCTTGAGCAGATGTTTAGATCCCAAATCATAATTCTCAGTGTCTGAGTAGTAGTTTATTGAGATGATTTAGACCACAAATTCAGCTCAAAATGAAGCTAGAATATGAGTTCCCCATACACCTAGATGTCTATCCATGGCAAGAGGACATGCCAAGCCACCTAGTTCTTTGAAGTGATGGTGGAGAAAACCAAGGATATATGATGAATAAATGTAATATAGGATCTTCAGTTGGATACTGAAATAGAAAAAGGATATTAATAGAAAAACTAGAGAAATCCAAGAAGTTTTTAATTAAGTTAGCAGTATTGGACCACTGTGAATTCTTTAGTTTTGATTATTATACTTCAGTAATACAAGATTTTAACATTAGGAGAAGCTAAGAGAAACATATACATGTGAATATCTTTGCAACTCTTCTATAAATTTAGTTTATTTCAAAACATAATGTTTTTAAAAGTTAATCTGGGGAGCTTGGGAAGATGGCAGAGTAGGAGGACCTTAAGCTTACCCTGCCCCATGTTTACAACTAGATATCATCCATGTCCAAATAAATAAACTGGAGAATGATCTGAAGACAAGAAGAACAAACTGCAAAACTAAAAGAAAAAAAAAAAAGAGAAGAAGCTTCATCTGAAAGGTTAGGAAGATCAGAAAGGTGGAGGGAGGCTGTGTGCAGGAGGGAGGGAGCTGTGCAAGCAGTGAAGGCAGAGAAACAGGCCCTCCCACTAGAAAGCTAACACATGCAAGACTAATCCCCCATAGGATTCTACTTTAAAAAACAGAAGGGCTGAATTCCTTGATTTTGTAAAATCAGTGGGACTTGGAGCCTGGAGCATTAAAAGTCAGCTGACTAAGCATCGGACAAGCCAGGACGGTGAATGATAGCTGGGTCACCACCCTTAAAGAGACAGCAGCCTGCATGGAGAGGCAACATAAAAACAGCAGTTTGCACAACACTAGGGGCAAACAGGAGACAAATCTGTTCATACTGATGTTGGGAAACCTTTCCAAAAATGAGGGAGATGGCAGGTGTCATTTTCCTTCCTTTCCTCCAGTATAAACACAGGGTCATCTGCAGGAGGTGGTGCTGCACAGACACTTGCTACCTAACCTACTAGCATTGTGCCATTCCTACAACTTCTGCTGAAGACTTTTCCACTCCAAGCCTGCTTCTCTTAGCCCTGGGCTCAGAGCAATTTTTGTTAAATCTATTCACGTACTGTGCCCAGCAACAAAGGGCACAGCTGCTGCCACGTAGCACACCCAACCACCACACATGTCCCAGCTGTGCACCCCCTGCCACCTTCATACACCTGGCACAACTATGCCCTGTCATCATTTTGCACTGTGCCCAGCCTCAAACCTCCACACAGCCCACAGTCACCTAGGCACACAGCCTCCACCCACCACAGCCCTTTTGGTGATCCAGCATAGGAATAGTGGCCCAGCACAAATTTTGCTAACATAGTCGCCTGCTTCCCAAAATTCTCTGGTGTGCACACCACCTCAGAGTTGGCCTGCCTTGGTCCCACTAACACCACAGAGAGCTATCACAGCGCACAAAAGACAAAGAGTCAGTTGTAGACAACTGCACTGAAAGGAAAAGTGACTCAGAAACAACAGCAGGGCATTAGCCACATACATAGGATATATGCTACTGAAAAGCCAGGTTTTGGTGAACAGGGGACACTGCACTGCAGGCGCTACAGGTTCTCTTCTTCATAAAGTCACTACTTTCAAGAGCAGAAGACATAGTTGACTTTCTTAACACAGAAAACAGACACAGAAAACCAGACAAAAGAAGACACAGATAAATTTATCCCAAAGGAAAGAACAGGACAAGGCCACAGCCAGATACCTAAGTGAAACAGATATAAGTATCATGCCTGATGGAGAATTTAAAGCAACAATCATAAGGACACTCACTAGACTTGAGAAAAAAAGTGGAACACATGAATGAGACCCTTAACACAGAGATAAGGAATAACATAGTGGAGATAAAAGGCTCAAACAAAAAATGAAAAATACATTTGATGGAATGAACACCAGGATGGAAGGAGCAGAGAAATGAATTTGTGAACTAGAGGACAGAGTAATGGAAAGTGATCAAGGTGAACAAAAGAGAGAAAAAAAGAATTATGCAAAATAAGAATGGACTTAGGGAACTCAGTGACTCACTCAAATGTAATAATATATGTATTATAGGAGTCCCAGAAGAAGAAGAGAGAGAAAAAGGAGCAGAAAATTTATTTGAAGAAATAATAGCTGAAAACTTGCCTAATCTGGGGAAGGAAACAGACATTCATATCCAGGAGGCACAGAGAACTCCCATCAAAGTCAACAAAAGCAGACCCACACCAAGACATATTTTAATTAAAGTAGCAAGATATAATGATAAAGAAAAAATTTTAAAAGCATGAATACAAAAGAAGACAGTTAACTTAGAAGGGAAACCTATAAGGCTAGCAGGATATTTTTTCAATAGAAATTTTCCAAGCCAGAAGGGAATGCCATGATATATTCAGAGTACTGAATGGGAAATATGTAGAGCTGAGAATACTCTATCCAACAAGTCTATCATTCAGAATAGGAGAGATAAAGAATTTTTCAGAGAAATAAAACCTAAAGGAGTTCATGACCACTAAACCAGACCAGCAAAAAATAGTAAAGAGGACACTTTGAGTTGAAAGTAGACACCAAAAGTGTCAGTATGAAGTTTGGTAACACAAAAGCAATAAAAATGAATGTTTCTGTAAAATAAGTCAAGGAACTCACAAAATAAAAGAATGGAAAATATGACACCATAGGAAAAGCTAGAGGGAGAAGTATGTTGAGAGAACAAGAAGGAAGAACAGAAAATGGCATCCACGGATTACAGTACCTACAGCCAAGTCACAACCCAGCAGGGCTATGGTGCTTAAACCACCCAGCCCACTCAAGATATGCACCGACCACTGAGACATACGGGCAGTAAAGTTATGGAACCAATGGACAACTCGTGAATGTCATCTATACCCTGACTCAGACCACTTTGACATATGCCAGACCTCATATGCAACTTCTTACAGACAGCCTCCCACTGGTTATATTACTCCAACTGCCCCCGAGGTATAGTCAGCCTGTCCCGGGGTATGACACAGGTGTTTATGATAACACCTCTATTATGGTCACTACCACCCAGGCCTCCTATGCAGCTCAGTCTGCATATGGCACTCAGCCTGTTTACCCAGCCTATGAGCAGCAGCCAGGAGCCACACGTGCAGGATTGTAGCAAACCTGCTGAAATTAGTCAACCTCAATCTAGCACAACCATCCCAGCCTAGGATATGAACAGAGTAGATACAGTTATCCCCAGATACCTGGGAGCTACCCAGACAGCCAGTCATGGCACCACCATCTTATCCTCCTACCAGCTATTCCTCTACACAGCCAACTAGTTATGATCAGAGCAGTTAGTCTCAGCAGAACACCTATGGGCAGCCAAGCAGCTATGGACAGCAGAGTAGCTATGGTCAACAAAGCAGCTATGGGCATCAGCCACCCACCAGTTATCTACTGCTAAACTGGATCCTACGTCCAGTCTTCAAGTAAATGTAGCCAACAGACCATCAGCTAAGGGCAGCAGAATTCATTTCAACAAGACCACCCCAGTAGCATGGGTGTTTATGGGCAGGAGCCTAGAGGGTTTTCTGGACCAGGAGAGAACCAGAGCATGAGTGGTCCTGATAGGTAGGGCAGGGTAAGAGGAGGATTTGATTATGGAGGCATGAGCAGAGGTGGACGGGGAAGAGGACATGGTGGAATGAACATGCTGTAAAGCAAGGTGTCCCCAAAAAGCCTGTGAACCCATGGATGAAGGACCAAACCTTGATCTAGGCCCACTTGTAGATACAGATAAAGACTCTGATAATAGTGCAATTTTTGTGCAAGTTTTAAATGACAATGTGACTCTAGATGATCTGGCAGACTTCTTTAAGTAGGTGTGGAGTTGTTAAGATGAATAAGGGAACCAGACAACCCATGATCCATATCTGCTTGGACAAGGAAACAGGAAAGCCAAAAGAAATGCTGCAGTGTCCTACAAAGACCCACCAACTAGTGAGAAAACTTAAGGTTTCTCTTGCTCAGCACAAGCCTCCCATGAACAGCATGCAGGGCGGTATGCCTCCCCTGAGGGTAGAGGGATGCTGCTGTCACTTTGGGTATGCCTAGGGCACCCAGGAGGTCCTAGGGGCCCCATTGGTAGCATGGGAGGCTGTGGAAGAAATAGAGGTGGCTTCCTTCTAAGAAGGCCTTAAGGGAACCCATCCAGAGGAGGAAACATCCAGCACCATGTTGGAGACTTACACACACAATCTGGGGTGTGAAAGTCAGAACATTACCTGGAGAACAGGATGCAACCAATGTAAGGTCCTTAAGGCTAAAGGCTTCCTTCTACCATCCTTTCTACTTCTGGGTGTCAACCATGGCAGAGGCAGTCTTGGTGGCATTACTGGGAGGAATAGGTGGCTTCATAGATCATGGTGGTCTAAGTGGAATGTTCAGAGGTGGACACAATATCCAGGGCATGGACTGAAGTGAGTTTGGTGCAGGAACACGAGGTGGCCCTGGTGGACCCATGGACCTTTGATGGAACAGGTGGGAGGAAGAAGAGGCGAGCATGAAGGACCTGAAAAAATGGAAAAAGGCAAGCAATATCAGGAACACAGAGACTGCCTTACAGAAACCCTGCAGAGCTGCATTGACTATAAGATTTATTGTTTTAAACAGAAAATGTTTTAAATTTATAATTCCATATTTATAATGCTGGCCACCACATTATGATTATTCCTTGTCTATACTTTAGAATTTTTCACCACTTGTGAAGAAACATTAAAACAGGTTAAATAATAGTAGGCCACAATTTTCCCCCTTCTTTTAAAGATGGTTGTTTAAGACTAAACAATGGGAATCCCTTGTGAGCATGCTCAGTATCATTGTGGAGAATCAAGAGGGCATCTAACTGTAACAATGTTAATGGTTGTCATGTTTTTTTGCATAAAATTCCAAATGTATATTAAAAAATATGACACCATAGACCTAAAACATGCAGAGAAGAGGAATAAATAATAGTTTCAAACTTAAATGGCCAACAACTTAATTTAGACTGCTATGTGCAGAAGAAGCTATATAGAAATCTAATGGTGCCCAGAAATCAAAGCCACTAATAAATATGTAAATAATAAAGAAAAAGAAATCCAAATATATCACTAAAGAAAACCAGAAAATCAGGAAACAAAAACAAGAAAGGATCCAAGAAAATTTTCAGAAACAATTACAACACAAATGATAAAATGAAAATAAACACATATCTATCAATACTTTAAATTTAAATGTACTAAAAGCTCCAATCAAAAGACATAAGGTGATATATTGCATGCAAAAACAAGAGCCATCTATAGGGTGCCTGTAAGATACTCATTTTAGACCCAAAGTCACCTGCAAATTGCAAGTGAGGGGATGGACAAATATCTATCATGCATACAGATGTCAAAAGAATGCCAAGGTAGCAATACTTATATCATACAGAACAGAATTTCTAACAACTATTGTAACAAAAGACAAAGAAAAATATTATATAATAATAAGGGGGACAATCCAACAAGAAAGATAATAATTGTAAACATTTTTGCATCCAACATAGGAGAACCCAAATCATAAAATAGCTAATAACAAACGTAAAAGAGCTAATTGACAATAATACAATAATAGTAGGGAATGTTAATACCCCCACTCACATCAATGCACAGGTCATTTAAACAGAATTAATAATGAAACAATGGCATGGAATGAAATAATGAAACAGATGGACATAAGAGATATATTAAGAACATTCCATTCTAAAAGAGCAAAATATACATTCTCTTAAAGCTTTTCAATTCTGAATTGATCACATATTAGCCCATAAAACGTGTCTTAATGAATTCAAGAAAATCAAAGTCATACCATGTACCTTTTCTGACCAAAGTGCTATGAAACTAGAAGTCAAACACAAGAAAAGATCTGGAAAGACCACAAATACATGGAGTTTAAATAACGTACTACTAAACATTGAAATAACATACTACTAAATGAATAAAATAAAAATGTGAAAATACCATGGTCGAAAACCTTTGGGATGCACCAAAAGTGGTTCTAAGAAGGGAGCCTATAGCAATAAAGACCTATATCAAGAAGCAAGAAAAATATCAAATAAACAACTTAACCTTACACCTAAAGAAGTTTGTAAAAGAACAACAAACAAAATGTAAAGCTAGCAGGAGGAAGGAAATAGTAAACATTAGAACAGAAACAAATGATATAGAAAATACATACAATAGAACACATAAATGAAACCAGGACTGGGTTCTTCGAAAAAATCAATAAAATTCATAAACCTCTAGCCAGACATATCAAGAAAAAAGAGAGAGGACTCAAATAAATAAAATCATAATGAGAAAGAAGAAATAACAACCAAACCCAGAGAAATATAAACAATTGTAAGAGAATATTATGAAAAACAATATGCCAACAAATTGTACAAATCAATTCCTAGAAACATATCAACTACCAGAACTGAAACAGGAAGAAATAGAAAATTTCAACAAACAAATAACCAGCAAATAAATTGAATTAGTAATCTAAAAAAAATCCCAAAAGGTAAAAGTCCAGGAACAGATGGCTTCACAGGCAAATTCAATCAAACATTTAAAGAAGATTTAATACTTATTCTTCTCAAACTATTCCAAAAAGCAGAAAAAGAGGGAAAACTTCCAAATTCATTCTAGCAGGCCACCATTATTCTGATACCAAAACCAGATAAAGACACCAGTAAAAATGAGAACCGCATGCCAATACCCATGATTAACTTAGATTCAATAATCCTTAATAATATATATCAAACTGGATCCAAAAATATGTTACAAAAATCATTCACCACAATCAAGTGGGATTTATTCCTGGGTTTTAAATGTGGTTCAATATTCAAAAATCAGTGTGAAAAATCACATCAACAAGAGAAAGGATAAGAACCATGTGATCATTTTAATAGATGCAAAAAAAAAGCATTTGACAAAGCATAACATCCGTTCATATGAAAACCCTCAACAAAGTATGTTTAGAGGGAACATACCTCAACATAATAAAGGATATATATATATGAAAACCCCACAGTGAACATCATACTCAATGGAGAAAGACTGAAAGCTGTATCCCTAATGTCAGGAACAAGACAAGGATGTCCAATCTCACCACCTTCATTCAACATAGTACTGGAAGTCCTAGCCACAGCAGAAAACAAAAAGAAATAAAAAGCATCTAAATTGGTAAGGAAGAAGTAAAACTCTGACAATTTGCAGATGACATGATACTATATGTAGAAATTGTGAAACACTGCAACAACACCAACAACAAAAACAACAAAAGTTTTAGAACTGATAAAGAGATTCAATAAATTCGCTGGATAGAAAATTAATGTGCAGAAATCTGTTGCATTTCTATACACTTATAATGAAAAAACACAAACAGAATTTAAGAAAACAATCCCATTTAAACTATTCACAATAGTAAATTCAAATGGATTAAAGATCTAAATATGAGACCTGAAACCATAAAAACACTAGCGAAGAACATAGGTAGTAACCTTTCTGACATCAGCAGTATAAACTTCTTTCTAGATATGCCTCCTGAAAGGGGGATAATGGGTGATGGGCATGGAGGAGGGCACTTGTTGGGATGAGCGCTGTGTTATATGGAAATCAACTTGACAATAAACTACAAAAAATAATAGATATGCCTCCTGAGGTAAGGGGAAAAATAGCAAAAATAAACTATTGGAGCTTCAGCAAAGTAAAAACTTCAGCACAGTGAAAGAAACAATTAACAAAACTAAAAGGAATCCTATAGAATGGGAGAAGATATGTACAAATGACATATCTGATAAAGGGTTAGTATCCAAAATATAGAAAGAACTTATAAAACCCCACATCCAAAAAATAAACAATGCAGTTAAAGAATGAGCAGAAGACATGAATAGACATTTTTGCAAAGGTGATATACAGATAGCCAACAGACACATGAAAAATTCTCAACATCACTGATCATCAGGGAAATACAAATCAAAACTATAATATCACCTCACCCCTGCCAGAATGGCTAAGATTAATAAGAAACAACAGGTATTGGTGAGAATGTGGAGAAAAGCGAACACTCTTACACTCTTGGTGGAATGCAAACTAATACAGCCACTCTGGAAAACAGTATGGATGTTGCTCAAAAAGTTAAATATAATACTACCCTATGATCCAGTATTTGCACTAGTAGGTATTACCCAAAGAATACAAAAACACTAATTTGAAGGGATACATGCACCCTAATGTTTATAGCACCATTATCTACAAAAGCCAAATTATGGAAACAGCCCAAAAGTCCATCAACTGATGAATGGATAAAGAAGTGAGATATATATGTGTGTGTGTGTGTGTGTATATATATACATATATTACTCATCCACATTTTATTTATTCATTCATCAATCCATGGACACTTGGACTGTTTCCATAATTTGGCTTTTGTATATGCATGTATATGTATATGCATATATACAATGAAATATTATTCATCCATAAAAAGAAATGAAATTTTGAAATTTGCAAGGGCATGAATGGAGTTAGAGGGTATAATGATAAGTAAAATATATCAGTCAATTACCATATGATTCCACTCTATTGTGGAATTTAAGAAACAAAACAAATGAGCAAAGAGAAAAAGAGAGACAAAGAAAACAAGAAAGAAATTCTTAATTATAGATAACAAAGAAAAGGTTTATGAGAGGGGAGGTGGGTAGGGGTATTGGTAAAATAGGTGATAAGGATTAAGAAGTGCACTTGTCATGATGACCACCAGGTGATATGGATTTGTTGAATCACTATATTGTAAACCGGAAACTAATAAAACTGCATTTTAACTAGCTGGAATTTAAATTAAAACTTTAAAAAACAAGTAGAAAAGAAAGGAATGGGTGAAATAGATAATGGGGATTAAGAGTACACTTATCTTGATGAGCACTGAGTAATGTATAGAATTGCTAAATAATTATACTGTACACCTGAAACCAATATAACTCTGTATGCTAATTATCTTCAATAAAAAATAATCCTAGGATTCTAAAAAAAAACAGCCAAGGTATGGAATGACCCCGTGTCCATCTATTGATGAATCATTTTCTTGGTAAATTCCCAGTAGTGCGATTACTGGATTGTAGGGTAGTTCTATTTTTAACTTTTTTTTTAACTTTATAGTTTATTGTCAGGTTGGTTTCCATATAACACCCAGTGCTCTTCCCCACAAGTGACCTCCACCATGACCATCACCCCCCTTCCCCTTTTCCCCTTCCCCTTCCTCCCTCAGTTTGTTTTCAGTATTCAAGAGTCTCTCGTGTTTTGTCTCCCTCCCTCTACCGAACTCTTTTTCCTCCTTCCCCTCCCCATGGTCCTCTGTTAGGTTTCTCCTGTTAGACCTATGAGTGCAAACATATGGTATCTGTCCCTCTCCGCCTGACTTATTTCGCTTAGCATGACACCCTCGAACTCCATCCACTTTGCTACGAATGGCCAGACTTCATTTTTTCTCATAGCCATGTAGTATTCCATTGTATAGATGAACCACATCTTCCTAATCCATTCATCAGTTGATGGACATTTAGGCTCTTTCCATGATTTGGCTATTGTTGAAAGTGCCGCTACGAACATTGGGGTACATGTGCCCCTATGCATCAGCATTTCTGTATCCCTTGGGTAAATCCCCAGCAGTGCTATTGCTGGGTCATAGGGGA
>CM053579.1:59701709-59720301 GCA_028646485.1 Cryptoprocta ferox
GTTTTGATTTGTATTTCCCTGATGATGAGTGATGCTGAGGATCGTTTCATGTGTTTGTTGGCCATCTGGATGTCCTCTTTGGAGAAGTGTCTATTCATGTCTTCTGCCCATTTCTTCACTGGATTGTTTGTTTTTTGGGTGTGGAGTTTGGTGAGTACTTTGTAGATTTTGGATACTAGCCCTTTATCCGATATGACACCTATTTTTATCCACATTTTTCATATGAGGAGACTGAAACTCTATGTGAGCATGTCACTTGTCCCAATGTCACACAGCTGGTTAAGTAACAAAATCAGGACTAGAATTCAAGACTGGACATCAAACCCCATGCTTGCTTTGCTATTCATCTCTGAGTCAGTGAAACCACTAAGTCATTAGTTGTTCTGGGTTTCTTCAGGGAATGAAGGGATGACTATGAGAGGAGTTAGAAGGAAAGAAGAATAGGCCCATTGGCTTATAGTTTTTAAACAATCAACTTCATCTGCCCTCCAAATCTGCAATACAGTTCAGAACTTTGTAGGAGCAGACACACTGAGTTAGGAGGCAGGAAAATTTAGTTCTACTCACACTACTCTTTGAGTGACCTAGGGTAAGTCTTTTTCCATAGCTTCCTATACAATTAGAGTTTTTCTGGTTCACACATTCAGATTATCTGTAATTCCATCCAATCTACATAAAGGGGAGTAGACTACATTTTTCTGAGTACTCTTACAAGTCTAATAATTTGTACTTCTATAAAAGCTTCTGCCTAATATTAATAACTAAAAGTTATTACATGCTTACCATATGCCCGGCATTGTACTCAGCAGTTTACATGTATTATTTGATCTCATTCTCACAACAAATATATGAAGTAGGTGCTATTATGATCCTCATTTGACTCATAAGGAGAGTGAGAAACAGAGATCAAATGACTTGCTCAAGTTTACAGTTATAAGGTGACACAGTTATAAACCCAGGCAGTTTGACTCAAGAGCCCATGGTTTGAATCACTGAGACCACTAGAAGGGGCCATCTCTTCCATGCCAGCCATTTGCCAGAGAAATTATAGGAGATATCTTGCTCAGACAGGACAGTCTGGCTCCCTTAAATAACTTCACTCTCTTTTTTTAATGTCTGAAGGGCTTTTTCTGGATCATTGTTTTGAAATCAAAATCAGTTCATCCATTTTAGACGAAATTAGTGTCTCTATAAATTTCCTTATGATAAATCCCCCATAGAGAAACTTCTCTGGAAGCATAGATATAATTTCAAGAAATTAAGATAGGAACTAAATTTTGTGCCCCAACCCAATTATTAGCAAAATTGATGTAAGAGAATTTTGACAGTTACCTAATTTTACTTATTGGTGTTGCTTTCTATCCTCACAGACAGTACCCACCATATGCAGTGTTGCAGGTTATTCATACACAAGAGGGCATGATGAAGAGCACAAGGGCTAAAATCCAGCCTCCTTTCCATGTGCACTGGTTTCAAGCTGCATCTCTAAAAAGATGCATCTTGTGCTGATTTTCAGAAAGGCATAGTCTACTCACCAAACCATTCATTTGAAGGGCTAGGGTCGTTTGGGGTGTGAGAGATGGGAAAGGCCATTGCTAATTCACACAAAGTTGCTGCATGAGCTAACAGCTACCCTGCTGATAGACCAATGCTAAGCCATTCTCAGAGCTTTAACAGATTTGTTACACTATCTCACCTCTCAGGGCATTTATCTCTTCTGGGAGACAACTAGCTAACCTGAGAAATTAATTCCTACTACCAAGTGTTAAATAAGTGACAAACAGAATGGTCCTCAGGCCTAAATACAGTGAAATGAACACTAGTTAGAAGTACTCGAAATACAAATGACATGAAGAGACTGTAAAACAGGATGTAATTGCTTTAAATGAATACAAGTCTCCTAAATCAGAAAAGTCATATACCAAAAGTTTGGAGTAAAGGTCAAACTGGTAGGTATTAAGCAGCCCTGGAGGATGGCAGAGAAGCTTGAAAGTTGAAGATATTTTCACAGAATAAGTATTATTAGAAAGGGGAAGAGGGTGCTTTTGATAAACCACAAATGAACTTCCTGATCTCATGTGAGATTCAAAGGATGATCATTGAGGACTTAAAAAAAAGAAAAAAGTGTATACTTGAAGCCAACATGCATTCACTAAGAACAACTAATGACAAACCAACCTCATTTGTTTTTGTTTGTGTTTTTAACAAAGGTACCCACACAAGAGAATAGTGTGGAACTTCAGTAAGGCATTTGTCCAGCTCTCTCATGCTAATCTTTTTAGATAGAGGCTACAAGGAAACACCATTAGGATTCACAGCTAACTAAGGGCCAACTATGAAAGGTAATGAGTACTTAAATAATGTGCTGACATGAACCTGCCTAAAAAGCCTTTCCCTTGTTCTTTTCACTGATTTATCAAAGATCTGGGTGAAATTGAGATATACTATTTTAATTTGAAGTTGTGGATATGGGAAGGGAAAGCAAATGATTTGGACTTAAAAATTTTTTTAATGTTTACTTATTTTTGAGAGAGAGACAGTAAGAGCCAGGGAGGGTGAGAGAGAGAGAGGGAGGGAGACACAGAATCCAAAACAGGCTCCAGGCTCTGAGCTGTCAGCACACAGCCCAATGCGGGACTCGAACTCACCAACTGTGAGATCATGACCTGAGCTGAAGTCACCGTGAGATCATGACCTGAGCCGAATTTGGTGGCTTAACCAACTGAGCCACCCAGGCGCCTCTAATCTGGACTTTTTTAAGAGCAGCCCTGACTTTAGATATTTTGTCCCAGTGTCTCCAGACACCATCAAAATGGTCAAAATATCCCCCAAATTCGAAAATTTTGGCATTAAAATATATCTACTGACTTCCTTTTACAACTGAACACAACATAAAATCTTTTTGTCAGGCTATGTGTGCCAGTTCAGGATTGGGAAAATATCAACACTTGTAAGGAACATGATTGTGCCAGCAATTGTATGGATGGAAAAAACAAGAGCAGAAGTGCCTGCTAGCAGTGATGGGGCAATGTTGGGTGGGGTGAAAGCTATTTGTATTGAGGTCTCTGCTTAGAAAAGTCATTACTTTGGTTTCTCAAGTTTTCCACCATTTCTAGGTTGCAAAATCAGAGTTGACAATAATCTTGGATAGTTTACTTACATTTAAGGACTTTATTTTAGTCATTGAGGCAGATGTTAAGAAATAAGGCAAGGAAGAGGTCAGGTGTTTGGTGCTGATTGGAGTTTAATAGGCTGATATAAGTCATTGCCTGAGATTATGGGGAAGTGTGGAAAGAATGACCTTAGAAATCAGACAAACCCTGGTTCACATCCCAATTCTTTCATTTACTTAAATTGTGTGATGTTGAACAAGTTATATTAACGTCTCTAAGCCTCAATTTCTTAATCTAAAAAATGGCAATGTAAAATGATAATGCCTATCTCACAGGGCTACTGAAAAAAGCAATGCATATAAAGTGTCTGACATGATATCTAGCACATATTAAGAACTCAAAAGACTGGGGCACCTGGGTGGCTCAGTCGGTTAAGCATCCGACTTCAGCTCAGGTCATGATCTCACCGCTCATGGGTTCAAGCCGCATGTCGAGCTCTGTGCCGACAGCTCAGAGCCTGGAGCCTGCTTCGGATTCTGTGTCTCCCCCTCTCTCTGTGCCTCCCATGCTCATGCTCTGTCTCTCTCTGTTTCTCAATAATAAATAAATGTTTAAAAAAAAACAAAACAAAAAAAAAACTCAAGAGGAGCGCCAGAGTAGCTCAGTCTAGCTCATGAGCTGGAGCCCTACATCAGGCTCACTGCCATCATTGCAGAGCGTGCTTTGGGTCCTCTGTCCCCTTCTCTCTCTGCCTCTCCCCTGCCTGTGCTCTCTCTCAAGTAAATAAATAAATAAATAAATAAATAAATAAAAGGACTCAAGAAACAGAAATCTTCATCTCTATTCCTTATGAATTTTCTACTCCATCATAGTTCTCTTTCCTCAGTGAATGGTCTCACCATTCACGCAGTTACTCAAAGCAAAAAATGTGAATGTCATCCTTACTTTTTTCCTCTCTCTCGTTATTCTATCACCGATAAACACACACACACACAAACACACACACACACACACACACACACACACTGAATTACTTAGTTTTCAAGTTCTTTCTGCAATTTCTACCTATTGAATATCTTTCAGATCTATTCATGTCTCTTTATTCCCATTGATAGGACTTTAGTCCCAGATATCATCATCTTTCACCTGGGTCTTGCCACCACCTCCAAACTGGTATTGCTACTTGTAGTTTTCTTCTACTCTAATCTATTTTTATTTAATTCAGCAAAAGTGATTTTTCCAATATCCAAAGTTTATCATATCATTCATTTATTTAAAATGGCTTTCCATTTGCCTTATGACAAAGACCAGCCACTTTTAAACCATCTTTCAAGGACCAGGTATCACAAATTCCTACTGTTTTTTCACGTGTCAATTTTTATGTCCTTCTTCTGAGATACTTTCCTTGATCCAGGTCTTGGCCTGATTGTCAATTCCTCATGAAGTCTTTCCTGAATCTCCAAACAAGGTTGCCTCTTCTCCTTTGTTATATGCTATATGCTTCCAAGACCCCCAGTAGTCCTTCTTTGCTGCACTTTGTGCACTTACAATAACAACAAACACCATATAGGACTTGCTATGGGCCGGGAACTCTTCTAAGCACTTTATATTGTTGTCCAATATAATCCTCATAACAATCCTATGGAGTGGGTGCTATTTTTGTTCCCACTTTTCAGATGAAGAAACTGAAACACAGGGAGGTTAAATTATTTATACAGGGCCATCCACCTAGTATGTAATAGAGCTGGAGATTTAAACCCAGACAGTCTGGCCCCAGAATCCATGCTCTTAAAGCACTATACTATGCTGCCCCTTACTTTTAATAAATTAATTAATAGCTTATAATTATGTAATTACAGTAGAATACAAGCTCAAGGCCTGTGTGACTTACTACTGCCCAGGATAGTGCCGGAAATCATAGTTAATATTCAATAACTGATCAGATAAATAAGTCAATATTTTTGAATGAATATTAAATAAATAAATAGTACCTATTATTATCATTCTCAAATCACTTCTCAAACACCATTTGCTCTATGAAGTTATCTCTGATTTCACACCTCACCTTGGACAGTGCTCCCAAATTTATTATGTATAATGAGTTTTTCCTGAGAGAATGGTGATTCTTTGAAGACAGAGCATATTTAATTCATTCTTAGATCTCTAATATTCTTATCAAGAATGCCTAACATATAGTAGGTGCTTGATTAATATTAACACATAGGAAGAAGAAAGGAACATAGGCAGCTAAGTAAATGATAGATGACAGTTAAATAGATAATAGATAAGTATTATATCACCAAATGAGAATCCAAACAAATTTAAATCTAATAAGATGAAAATTAATAAGAATAACTGTATGGTTCTGTCAAGGATTCCAAATAACCAATTGCATGAGATGGCTGAGAGGTGATACTTTAAAGCAATACATATTAAAAGACTTAGTTGTTTTAGTCAATGAGGTAAACTCCTTGTTAATCAACAATGTGCTGCTGCCATTAAACTTACGTGACATTAGGCCATTTCAAGAGAAATGGGGCATCCAGAAAGAAAGCTACATCTTCTGTGTGAATCTACCCATACTAGCATTACATGCTTAGTTCTGGGTCTCACTCTCTATGAAGAAAATTGCATGATTGGGAGGATGCTCTTGGCTACAGTTCTTCATAAAGATAGACTTATTTTTGGAAAGCAAATAATCACTTCCTAATTTGTTACTTTTACAAGTTAATATTTTCATATCTTTTTTCCTAAATACAATAATAATAGCACTCCTCCATAAAGTTGCTGTGATGATTAAATGAAATAATACATGTAAAGCACATTTCCCATTGCCTGGATATATAACTCTAAAGTCATTAAACACTACTCTGTGTAATACAGACAAATCATAGTATTCAATTATCACACCACTTCAATTGTCATAGCACATCTGTGAAATGCATCTTATTATTGTCATTTTATGAGTGATAAAACTGAGGATCAAAAAGCATAAGGGCTCTCTGATGACAGTAAGTGATGGCTCTAGGATATGAACCCAATTACAAAGTCCCTGGCCTTTCCACTAAAACACACTGTCCCCCTGAAATATGTAAAAATAATTATCTAGAAATCCATTAGGAAGAGGGGGAAAAAGAACACATGCATCTATACTTCATCCTTCAAATAAAATTACAGCACTTTTAAGAATCACTGCCTTCAGCGAGTGAACAAAATATCTGTTAAACAGCTAGGAAAACTCTTGTCCTCTGAGCATATGGGAAGACTATATTTTGGTTTTTAGCCATAGTTACTCACAGAGCACATTTTCAATAGTTGGACTGCTCTAGGTCTTTGCTCCAAGTATCACACACACACACACACACACACACACACATCCTTTCATTTCACTCCTCACTTGACGTGCTATTTCTCCACAAGTCAGAGCTCGGGTTTTGGAAATGTAAGTCAGTCTTGAGAAATTCTTTGGATAAAGGATCTTTCCCATTGATTAATTTAGAAGTTATTCAAATTATTGCTAGTGCACACTCTTTAACATATAATGAATTTCTATAGCCTTAATGTTAAGTCCATAAATACTATAGACTTAATTTATCTATTATATTAGTTATTCAACAAATATTAATAATAATATCTAATACATATAGCGCCTACTATGTTCCATGCACCATTCTATAAACTTCACATATGTTGCTTCATTTATTTCTTATAACAACTCTATGAGACAAGCACCATTGTTATCCTCCTTTCAAAGATAAGAAAACTTAGGCACAAGATTGATTATATCATTTGGTAAGGTCACACAAGTTAAGCAATGAAAGTGTTAGGATGAAAGCTCTTGCTGTCTGGCTTTAGTGACTGTTCTGTTCTTTAACTACTGTCTTTCTAAACTTCCCCAACTATGTGTCAGTAACTGAAATAGTTTGAGTATTCAATAAACTCTGAAAAAAATATTGAGAACCCACTATTTGCTTCAAACGATGCTAATCACTACATCAAGAATAAAAGAAGCATTAGACATCACCTTTGCCTTCAAAGATCCTACAGCATATTAGAGGAGAAGACTGACACGTATAAAACAACATATAAAGACAGAATGTTACTAGAGTATTAGAAATCAGGTTAATCCTGATGCAAATAGTCTATCTTAATGTCTCAGTAGACCCTTTAAATATGCCAGAAATTCAAGTATTTTATCATCTAAACCGTATCTCCCAAATTACACATTGACTCTTTTTCCCACTCCCAAAGTGGCACAGAATTTTGGTGAGACACATATGCTCAAATATGACAATAATCCTAGTCTAACTAATTTTAGGATAAATTCACAAGTCACCTCTTGGGTTGACCCAGGTGAACCTTTCATCAGGAAATATAAAGTGAGGTATTGCTATTTTGCCTGAATGGGCACCAGGAAATGCCAACTGCTTTTTAAAAATAATATTTTTCCCTCTATTTCCATTTGGTATTCTCTGTAACTTACATACGCCACGGCCCACAATAGGTGAAGGATCATGACACACCAAGCAAGAACATGTATGGGTGTGCAAACTTTACCATAAATTACATCTTTTGGCTGTTGGGGAATTTTGTTAGAAAAGAACTTTATTACAATGTGGAATTATCTACAAAACTATACATTTAGGATATTTTCTCTTTGAAATGTTTAAAACTCAAAGACATAAGTGGCATTTAGAAATATTGATTATTTTCCTATTCCATATTTTGGATTTTATTATCAACTATTTCAGGGGTTAGAAACCTTGAGTCACTGCCTGTTTTTATACATAAAGTTTCATTGGAACAAACCACATCCATTTCTTTACATACTGTCTCTGGCAGCTTTTGCACTACATTGACAGAATTGAGTAGCTGAAACAGAGGCTAAGTATCACACAAAGCATAAAATATTTATTATTAAGCCCTTGACTATTTAAATAAAGTTTTATTATAAATCTAACCATAAAAGAGATTCAAGGTAGAAGAGGTATTAAAAACTTACAAAGATACACACACACACATACATACATACATACATATAGTGACAGCTCATTTTTACCCAAAGAAATATATTAGATTAAATTCTAGAATATCAGAACTGGTAAATCTTTAGAAATATGTCCATAGATATTGTGTTGTTTTTTTAAGTTCATTTATTTATATTTGAGAGACAGAGGTGGGGAGAGAGACAGAGAGAGAGAGAGAATAAGCAGGGGAGGGGGGGGGCAACACAGAATCCGAAGCAGGCTCCAGGCTCCCAGCTGTCAGCATACAGCCCAACGTGGGGCTCGAACCCACAAACCATGAACTGAAGTCGGACACTTAACCGACTAAGCCACCCAGATGCCCCAAATTGTATTGTTTTTAATATTACTGTACACTTATTAGGAAAAATGTCTCAAATACTTTTAACACAGTTATTTAAATCAGTCTGGGTTTTCCTGGTACTAGGCACTGTCCACACATACACCTTTACAGAATTATTCAAGTACATAAATTTTATGATCTGCTTCCTTCTTTTAACATCAGCGCATAAATTTACAGGATGTAAGTGCTTAAAGGTACATAGAGATTCTGTAGTTCAATCACATGCCACCCACTCCAATGTTACAAAAGGGATAATGGGGCTCAGTGTAGGGAAAGGACTTGCCCAACAGTAACAGACTAAACTGAACTCCATGTTTCTACTGAATGAAGTTGCCTCAACTCTGTTTATTTTTACATTCTTGTATACTGCATTCAGATGTCAATGGGATTCCTTGCTTAACCATTCTCTTACTTTTATAACATACTTTTCCAGATGAGAAACAATGACCATGAAAGGCAAAGTGTCCTGGCCAAAATATCAGGATGAATTAGAGGTATAGCTGGGACCAAATGCACAATGCTAACATCTGCAGAAAATGGCAAAAAGTGACATTTATTCCAAGCATGATGAGAAGAAACCAGCGCCTCTCTGGGACCCATCATGTTCACAATTAAATGTCCATTTTTCACTTGATGCTAAGAAACTATAGATCTTACTACCCAACATGGCTTTGTGTCTCCTTGAGGACTCTGTAGCCAGGAAAAGGTGGTTCCAAGGCAGCTTCTTCTGCCAGGCCTGAGTAAAACAGACAAGGGAAAATCCTGATGACAATAGGAATTATGAAGTGGTACAAATTACTATTGCTTCATGTTTTCCCTAAAATGAGAGATCCAGACAGTAAGATAGAAAAAACTAGGCACTCTGACATATTTGCCTTAGAAATTTCAGCAGGTATGACCTTTTAGTTTGTATTTTATTTAATCTGAAATGCTCTCTCTCTACCCCCCGTCTCTGTCTCTCTCTTTCACACACACACACACACACACACACACACACACACAGACGCGCGCACACACACACACACTCTGTTTTTTCCTGAAGTCTTTGCCTTTGCTGATATTAGACCTATTCTTCCCACAACCCCCACTTGTTCCCATCTCCTTATGGGTAAATTTGAACATTCTTCAATGTCATAATGTTAACTTACATGCCCCTGCTTTTGAAACCTTCCAGGACTCCTGCAGGTCGAAGTAAGCTCTGCTTCTTGCAAAGCCTCATAGTTCTTTCTTGTATAATTCTTTAGCCTTTGCCCCTTTATTTATGAGATAGTATCTTGTACAACCAGGTATAAATATTTATTGAAAATTTGATAATAGTATTTGATCTTACAACAACTGATGTGGTAGATGGAACAAAGATCATCATTCCCATTTGACAGATAATAAAGTTGAGGTTTTGAGAGGTAAAGGGTCACATGTTTGCTATGGGACAAAAACCAGACCCAAGCTTGGTCATCTGTTTTCCCTTTTCATTTATTTTTAAGGTTTACTTATTTTGAGAGAGAGAGGTAGAGAGGGTGGGAGAGAGAGAGAGGTAGAGAGGGTGGGGGAGAGAGAGAGAGAGAGAGAGAATTCCAAGCAGGCTCTGCACGGTAAGCATAGAACCTGACACAGGGCTTGATCTCATTAACCATGAGATCATGACCTGAGCCAAAATCAAGTTGGATGCTTAACCATCTGAGCCAGTTAGGTGCCCCTGTTTTTCCCTTTTACTCTATCTGGAAGATGAACAGAAATAAGGTTTCTATCTTCAAAATAACCTTTGTCAGGATTATCCCAGAGCCCTGAATATACACCAGATCTCCTTATTTTTTTAAATGTTTATTTATTTTTAGAGAGAGAGTGTGTGAGTGGGGTAGGAGCAGCGAGAGAGAGAATCTCAAGCAAGCTCCATGCTATCAGTGAGGAGCCCATCATGGGGCTCAATCCTGTGAACCATGAGATCATGACCTGAGCTGAAATCAGGAGTCGGACACTTAACTGACTGAGCCACCCAGGCGACCCATAGATCTCCTTAAATATTGGAGATATAGCTTGGAACTCAAGCAGAAAACCATGGGTGTAGACTCAGGAACTTTTCAAGACAGTTTGTGTTTTCTCAGAATTATTTTTTATAGTTATATCAGGGTTTCATGGCCAAAAAAGACTCTCAAGGTTATCTAGGACAAGTTTATAAATAGAAAAATTGTAAATTAAAAGTGATAAAAAATGCAAGTTGTGTAAGTGCTGATGACCCTCCTCCCCTTTTCTTCTATATGGACTAAAGCCTAGGTAGCACACTCTATGGGGAAAAAATGACTTCACACCTCCACAAGAGTCAATTGTGTCTTGCCCCTAGCCACTCAGTCTGCTACTTTGTTACCCTAGGGAACAAGCCAAGCAGTACTAGTTTAATTGTCAAGTTTAGAATGAACATTCTCTGATGAAGAACTATGAACCTTCAAGAAACTTTGTCGTCAGGGACTAAACACTATGCAATTGGCTTCCCAGGACCTGTTTCTTCTGAGGCCTGTTTGGAGTCAGAGCTGCATACTTCACAAAAACTAACTTTTGCAGCTGTCAGGAAGGAGCCAGAGCAGCTGTGAAAAGAGTGAGTTGGATTTTATTCTGCCTCCTGCACCACTCTAAAGCTTTGCCAACACCAGCTTCTAGAACTTTTCCCACCAATTAAAGTATAAAGGGGAAAGAGTCATGTGTGCTTTTCATAGGCCTGGCAGAGCCTGAAAGCTTGGCACTTAGATGCTTCTCCTTGTTTCAACATGTACCCTGAATAGATTCAAAATGAGAATGGCTAGAGGTTAAATATGAGGCACTGGAGTACTTTTTGTTTGCTTTGTTTGTTTGTTTGTTTTAAATGATCCTCATTTCTGACCATAACTTCCATAATTTGTTCCTAAATGGAAATCACCAACACCTGTTCTCTCTGAAGCATGCAATTGGGGAGAGGAGTTTCATATTTGCAATGTCCTCAGACATGTCTTTAAAATTTCATAATACCACCTCCTATATTTTCCATGCGAGATGGGCTCAGAATTGGTAGTGTATGTTTCAGAAATGCAGACATGCATAGGGTCAGGAAGGATGTTAAACTGTCAGGGTTGGCTATGTAATTTGCAATTTAAATTTTTTAAATTTTTTGATGGGAATAGAAAATCAATAAACCAAACCCCCAGTTCCATCTAGTAATAGGGCTCTGTGAGACGGCACAGGTTGCATGCTCATGAAGCTATCTCTGTTCCCTGTTTACACAGAGACTAGAACACACTAGTGATTCGCAAATTCAAACTGTCCTTTGTCAGAAAATCTGACAAGTTTAATAGTTATTAAACTGTAACCATATATGTGATGATCACATTATGGAATGCTGTAGAAAGACAAAATAAAAGGCTCCCAATGATGCTAAAGAACTAAAGACTTTACTAGTTTACATGATAACTTCCTAGAGACAGAGGAATTGACTCTATGGACTTTTATCAATCTTTTAAAAGAATACTATTTCTGTGACTCTCACTGACCTTCCCTAAAAAGTCCAGGATCTCTCTTAACCAAAATTAACAACCCATATTGGCTTCTTGCCACATCACATTTATTCACTGGACCAGTGCATGACTGCTGCTTACATCCCACACAGTTGGGTCAGAGCCTTCACTGGTTAATATTTATAAAAAAATATACTTTGAAGATGAAATCCTTGGTGGGTAGAGAAAACACTTGACTTGGATAGAATAGGTAGTTGTGGGGTCTGAGCCTTCTACCAGAACTGCCACTACCACATAATGTAATCTTTGACAGATCTGTGGTAGCTGAGTGGCTGTACTTTCCTTTTGGTAAAATAGCAAAGGCCAAATAAAGAGGTCGTAACATCTGGTGGGATTTTGCCCAGCTCCAATACTGAATGCGCTAGAAGAGAAGTATTGGCTGTTTCTACCCTCATACACACACCATACTCTGAAGATAGTGCTTAGCAGGGGAGCGTTTCATATTATTAAGAGAAGCATGCTCAGCAATACCTTGTCTGTGGGCCGGCATTTAGACTTTGTCTATACACAAAAACCGGTTTGACTGAAATCTGGAATAAATAAACAGACACAGGTGGAAAATAATAATCACAGTAGTTTTGCACATACATTTTGTTTCTAAAGCTAAATGACTAATTTAATTTTCTAGAAATGTCTATTCTGTTTTTTCTGGTGCCATGAAGGCCTCAGATGGAAGTGGGAGTTGTGGAGAAGTAAGTTCATTTTGAGCCTATTTTCCCCAGGGCTTCTGAGGGGACTTTACCCTCTCCCCTAAAAGGGAGTTGGAAGGGGTATATGCTTTTATTCCACATAAGATATAACTGTGGACTGCTTAGAATGTCCCTTTTTGCAGTAGCATTATGACAATGAGGAGCTGCAGCAGTGTAAGCCAGCTAGGGCTTGCCTGGGACTGGGAACATTTCCAGTCAATCCTTTGGCTGGTTGCACCTCCCTGACCTGCCTCCTGAGTGGACTGTGGGCCAGGCTAAACCACACCACCTCAACATTTGTGTCAGAGAGCAAAGGTGAGAGAGGGGGGATGTTTCTTCAACTCCTGGCCTTTAGCTGTTTCTGAGTGTCTTCATACTGTTGAATTTAGCTTTCAGCCTTACCTTAACCAAAACCAGTTGACTCTTTTAAAATAATCTGATTTCAGAAGCCCCTCAGGCATGACTTAAGGTTCTATGTTGATTTTGGCCCTTAGCTCTGGGGCATAGGAACCCTGAATTGATTTTAGAGTCATGGGACACTTAGAGTCATAGGCTACCAAAAGCTTCTAATTGGCCAACTCTCAGTCCAGTTCAACATGCACTTACAGAGCCAATAACTCTGTGCCAGGCCAGTACTAAAAACTAGGGGTATAAAGTGGACTGAAGTCCTTGCCCTTCAGGAGTTCACAGCCTGTTTACAAAGCCAGAGGAGTAAACAGATGATTTCAATATAATGTGATTAATGATAGGCAAAGGATGAGAACTTGATGTCTTGAAAGCACTGAGGAGAAGCACCCAAGCCAGCCTAGGGGCATCAGGGAAAATTTCCTGGAGGAGGGGTCAACAGGTAGTGTTCAAAAGAATTAGGTAGGGGGAAAACAATGAAAAATTAGTGCCAACGAATGAAAAAGAGCAAATGGAAAGGAGTGTCTAACAGCACTCTCTGTTCAGGGAACTATAAAGAGTCAGGACAATTAAAATTTTAAGCGCAAGGATTGTGATGGTGATAAATGAGAGTGAAGAGGGAGGTGGACAGAGAAGTAGTCATTGGAGTCTTAGATGTCACATTAAGGAGGTTATCTTATATCCTAAAGCCAACGGGGAGAAAGGAGTTTTAAGCAGGAAAGATTTATCAATTTGAAATATCACTTTGAGTACAGTAAATATATGAATGAGTCAACAAATCTATGTCACACCTTTTTAAAAATGTGCAATTTTTTTCAAGAAGCTTATAAAATAAAGAAATAATTCATTGGTTTCATTCTCTTTAAGCTGCTCTAAACTTATATTTTCAACTCACTATTTTCTCTAGCCACATAAAGTTTATGATTCTCCACTCATTTAAAACTCGTGCTATTCCCTATTCTTAATTAGTCCCTTCCTTCTTCCCTTCTTCGGTGAATTCATAATTATTTGAGAACAAGGTCAATTATCATTTTCTCAGAGAAGCCTTCCCTTACCCCTAATTACTCTATTTTTCCTGCCTTCTCATAGCACACTGTTCATGCCTTATAACTTTTATCACACAGTGTTGTAACATCTTTGATTTCCTGAGAATTCCACGTTTGTCATGAGCTGCTTGAAAACAAAGAAGATACCTTATTTATTTCTAGATTACCAACACTTCACATAGTCAGCACTCAGCAAATATTGGTTGAAATAATCTAAGAATCAACTGATTTAAGTAGGTTAAAAACAGACCATTCTAGTCAATTTGGCTCTGGAAGAGTTTAATTATGGACTGTAGCGGAAAGAGCACAAATTAGACTGAAGAGTCGGGGGTGAGACAGGACTTGAGACTCTAGTCCATGTCCTGTCATTAATTTACTGCAGTCAGTACTGCAGTACCTCTGTGCGTTACTGTCTCAAGCTATATATTAGTCCAACTGATCTCCTAAAAGGTTATCACTCTCTCTCATCCTACATCCAAGTTTTTAGGATTCTATTATTCATATTGTCCACATTCCTATCTCCTAGAGGTGTTTAGATGATATGGCAAGGGTATATATAAAGTACTTGGGTCTAGAAGAAAAAAATGCCAAGTCCCTGTGATAGATTAATACTGGAAAAGGTCTCTAAGAGACAGTTAACAGAACTCCTCACTCAGAATGGAAAAATCCCTCCATATCTCTCTCTCTCCCTCTCATTCTCTCAAATATTTATTTATTTATTTAATGTTTTATTTTTGAGAGAGAGAGTATGAGCAGGGAAGGAGCAGAAAGAGACTGGGAAAGAAGATCTGATGCGGGCTCTGTGCTGACAGCAGTGAACCTTGACATCAGTGAGCCCTGACAACAGTGAGCCTGATGCAGGACTAGAACTCACAGAGATCATGGCCTGAATCAATGTCGGCCACTCAACCAATTGAGCCACCCAGGAGCCCCACTCTCATATTTAAAGAATGGGGAATGGTGGCATTTAGGGTTGCATTGCCCTTACTCTGCCTAGGCCTAGTAGCCCATTAGAGCCCCGACAAATATTTCACAAAGTGAGCCTCTCAAGTTAAATTCCATGGAGTACATACTCATTCACTGCAGCCTTTAAAAAAAATTTTTTTTAATGTTTATTTATTTTGGAGAGACAGAGCACGAGCAGGGGAAGGGCAGAGAGAGAGACACACAGAATCTGAAGCAGGCTCCAGGCACCAACTGTGAGATCATAACCTGAACCGAGTGAGATGCCCAACCAACTGAGCCACCCAGTAGCCCCTCATTGCAGCTTTTATATCCCAAGATATCTGCTGTCAAATATTAAATGCGTGATGGGTATTAAGGAGGATCCTTGTTGTGATGGGCACTGGGTGTTGTATCTAAGTGATGAACTACTAGAAAGTAATGTTACACTATATGTTAACTAAATGGAATATAAATAAAACCTTGAACAAAAAGATGTTTCCCTGGATTTTTCTGTAAAACCAAAGCCACAATAGCACAAGCCAGGTAAGAAAAATAAAGTAATTAAATATATTAACAGGATGTTTCCCTTTTGCCTGACAGAAAAGGGGAAAAGCTTTATGACATCTACAAAATGATGGCTAATAGAATGTGTTAGTCAGTATTTAATTTCCATGTTTTTGTTTAATATGAAAATAAAACCCATGTTCTTTTCTGACTCCTTTATCACTATTGCCAAAGTTCTGTAACCTTGGCTCATTTGTTCTTCCAAGGCTGAATGATGTTGGGTTGGCTGAGCTCAGAGAAATAAGTGTCAGGGTTCCAGGACAGTGTGTGAAAATAAATAATGACAATTTAAAATGATAGCATTTGCATAGTGTTTTCTTTCTTTCTTTCTTTCTTTCTTTCTTTCTTTCTTTCTTTCTTTCTTTCTTTCTTTTAGAGAAAGAGAGACTGTGTGTGAGTGGGGGAGAGGGGCATGGAGAGAGAGAGAGAGAGAGAGAGAGAGAGAGAGAGAATCTTAAACAAGCTCCATGCTTAGCATGGAGCCCAGTGCAAGGCTCCCACGACCCTGGGATCATGACCTTAGCCAAAATCAAGAGTTGGACACTCAACTGAGCCACCCAGATGCTCCTACATAGTGCTTTATTTTTATAATGCTCTTTTGCAAAAATCATCTTAACTGATTTTTATAGTAACCATGGTCTAGTGAGTCTCAAGGCTTCACATTTGCTTTTCTCTTTGTTTGGACAGTTTTTGCCACCTATCTTTGCCTAGTTCTGCTAATGCTTTAGATTCTCTCACTGATCACTTTAATCAAGGTACACTTCCCTGACTTCAGTACCCATGTCAAGTGTCTCTGCTACATACTCATGGCATGGATACCTTTATTTGTCTTAAAATAATTGCAATTTTACATGTGTGGACATGACTAATTATGATATATTTATAATATAAAGTTGTTGCTGAGGCATGAATGCCCAGATAGAGGCTATATTTGTCAGCTCTCCTAATGTCTGGGAAGGGATAGGTGACATATGACCAGTTCTTATACAGAAGCAGTTTGTGTCATTTCTGGGCCACCACATTTATTTTTTTTAAAGTTTTTATTTATTTTTGAGAGACAGAGAGAGCAGCACAAGCAGGGGAGGGTCAGAGAGAGTCAGAGAGAGAGAGGGAGACACAGAATCCAAAGACAGGCTCCAGGCTCTGAGCTAGCTGTCAGCACAGGGCCTGATGCGGGGCTTGAACCCATGAACTGCGAGATCATGACCTGAGCCAAGGTCGGACGATTAACCGACTGAACCACCCAGGCGCCCCTGGGCCACCACATTTAAAAAGCAGGTGTTCCTTCTTTATCCTGTCTTTATACTTCTGCCTGGATTCAGAGGCTTCAGAGGTCCTAGGCTCAAACTTGACTGCATGTTAGAATCGCCTAGGAACTTTAAAAAATCTGATACCTTTGCTGCACACCAGGTCAATTAAATCTCTCTGTAGACATCCAGGCATCAGTTTTTTAAAGCTCCTTAGAAGATTCTAATGGGTAGGCAAAGGACCACTGCCTAGGGACGACTTCTGGATCTCTGAAATACTATGGAGAAATGCTGTCTGCTGAACAGGAATATCTGTATTGGGCTCTCATGCAAGCAAGAAATAAACTTATGTTAAGCCACAGAAATTTGGGGGGTTTATTATATCAGCTATTTTACCCTAATATATTCCCCATTTTATTTTCAACACCTAGCACACAGTCAGGCACATATTAAGTATATAATTACTATTTATTAAGAGAGTGATTATTTTCCCCATCCTTACAGAGGAAGTTCAAAGTAGTTAAATAATTTACCAAAGGTTGCACAGATAGAAAGCAGCAGGCTTAATTTGAGCCCAGGTCTCCTAGATTACAAAATGGTTATTCTTCTCACTGTAATACTATGATACCCCTTTCTGCAGATGAGAAAACCACAGGATTTCAGAAACACCAACACTCACTAATAGATGACAATTACTAGGTTGTGATGGCCTCAAGATCCTGGCTATTGGGGGTTAGTGACACCTGATTAGTGACAAATGAAGGAACAGAAAGCCACTGACAAGAGTTGGTAGAAGTTGATGGATGGTAATGCTCCTTTCCTGTGTCTTAGGTTGCCTGTTTCAGGACCAAGCCCAATACCTCAAATTTTTGTCAACTAATACCCTTTTTTCATGATACCAGAAAACTAACAATTGTAATATAGTGTAATATGGTAGAAAACAAAGACCTTAGCCCTGGACCAAATCAAGATCTGACTAAATGGTCTTGTTGATTTCAGTTTTTCTGCATCGTACAATTTTTTCTAACCTGTCTTTCTAAAGACGACCTATAACATATCACTCCACAGCTCAAAAAAACATAATAGCTTCCTGTCCTTCGCCATATCAATTCCACATCATTCTTTCCAAAACACTACAAGACCCTCCATAATCTGTTCCTATCATATCCAGCCAACTTTTTCTCTCAGACTTCCTTTACACATCTTTTTTTTAATTTCATTTATTTATTTATTTATTTATTTTTTAACTTTATAGTTTATTGTCAGGTTGGTTTCCATGTAACACCCAGTGCTCTTCCCCACAAGTGACCTCCACCATAACCAGCACCTCCCTTTACATTTCCCCCTTCCCCTACCGCCCTCAGTTTGTTTTCAGTATTCAAGAGTCTCTCATGCTTTGTCTCCCTCCCTCTCCCTAACTCTTTTTCCTCCTTCCCCTCCCCATGGTCCTCTGTTAGGTTTCTCCTGTTAGACCTATGAGTGAAAATATAGAGTATCTGTCCTTTTCCACCTGACTTATTTCGCTAAGCATGACACCCTCGAGGTCCATCCACTTTGCTACGAATGGCCAGATTTCATTCTTTCTCATTGCCATGTAGTATTCCACTGTATAGATGAACCACATCTTCCTAATCCATTCATCAGTGGATGGACATTTAGGCTCTTTCCATGATTTGG
>CM053579.1:59728489-59747051 GCA_028646485.1 Cryptoprocta ferox
AGAAAAGAAAGAAGAGAAGAAAAGAAAGAAGAAAAAGAAACAAAAACAAAAATAAAAACAAGGTGGGGACAGAGACAGCAAAAGACTGTGGACAGTCTAAAAGCATATAAGCAGCCAAGAGGAGAGATAAGAATATGCTACGGGAAATATATCTGGATGGCAGCAGAAAAGAAGGAGTAGCAAAGAAAAAAGGAAAAAAAAAAAAAGACAACTCCCCTGTGTTGATGGGCGTGGCCTGGCGTCAGGTCAGGCCTCGCAGGCTGCTCTCTCCGAGGCCCCGCCTTGGTGGTTGCAGGGAGAAGAATGGCGTCGCTTCAAAGCTTTGCTGGAACCAAGCGTTGCAACCGCCCTTCTGAGTCCGATCTCCCTGTGCCGCGGGCGAGCCAAACTGTATTCTCCAAGCTCCGCCTCACTTCCAAATCCTAGTCCAGGCAGTTCAACACCGTCACCGGGGATGAGATGCGTTCCCGCTGGCGGCCAGCCTCCCGGCCCGGCTTGAGCTGCCCTTTTCACGGAGCCGCTGCCGCTACCGCCGCCGCTGCTTTTCAAGGCGCCTTTCGTGACGCAGCCACCACTGCTTTTCGCACCGCCGCCGCCTTTATCTGTGCCGCCGCCTTTCGCAGTGCTGCTTGGAATGGATGCCTCTGCTGCTGCGCCCAAGGAAGAATTTGCCAGCCCGATGGGACGGATTTCTCTCCCTGTGCCCGGCAGTTATATATGGGGAGAAGGGCGAGTTTTTCCTCCCTTAGAGATGGTTCTAGGTGCGTTTTCCGTCTCTCTTTCTCTTCCCCTGGTCTCTCCGGGGCACAGCACGCTCTCCCTGTCTTGGGTTGGGGCTCCTTCCCCCTGCACCACCGGGACCTGCCTGTCCTCTAATTTCCCAGATCACAGTCACTCACTCAGGCATCTTTGAGGTTGTCTTCTTTCTGGCGTCTGTTTCTTCTTTCCCCCACTTGCAAATCCGAGTTTTATCACTTCAGTCCTTCTCAGTTCAATCCATGCGGGCGTGCGCAGATTACAGAGCTTCCTGCTTCTCTGCCATCTTGCCCGCGAACCCATCATGCCAAGGAAAAACAGGTACAGAGCACCCCAGAACACTCCAAGCCTAAACCACTTTGGCTTCAGATGGCTTGCAAGGGACTCCAGCACAGAGCATTCTGGGACCTCTTGACTTCTGCCTACTTTGGCTCTAACCATGCTGCCAATGTGGCCTTTGCATGGAGTGCCGCAGGAAACTGTAGTCAATGTCTCCTTCGGTTCCAACCACTCCACCTATGTGGTACACTCAAGGGCCCCTGGCCTTCACCTCAGCTCTAGTCATCCCACCAGGGTTCCCTGTATGAAAAGCCCTGTAACAACCCATCCCCACATCAGTTTCAGCTCTAATCACTCCTCCAGGACACCCCTTGTGCTGAGCAGTCTGGGACATAATGGCTTGCATCCAATTAATCTTCAGCTGTCATCTTAGGACACCTTCTACATGGAGAGCACTAGGACCACTGCAGCCCAAGCCTACATCAGCTATTGGTGTCCTGCCATGATGCTCCTCATGCAGAGGACCCAAAGAATCCCTAGGCCATGCTCTGCATCACCTCCAGCCACTTCACCAGGGTGCCCTCTCTGTGCAGGGAGGAACACCCTGATTTGTGCCCACTTTAGCTTCAGCTCTCCTGCAAGTGTGTCCTCAGGACAGAGAACCTAGGGGCCACCAACACCTGCCTCCATTTTACCAATAGCTGTCCTGTCAGAGTGCCTTCTTCACACAGTGCCTTAGGATCATGCTCACTCTAGCTCCAACTATTCCATCAGGGCCGCCCCAGCTTGGAGTGCCCCAGGAACCCCAGACCATGACAGACACAGCTCCAACCAGCCAGCCAACGTCACTAGGCACACACAGTCTCCATAAGACCATTACTTCAAGTTTAAGAAAAGTACCTTTTTCTGCCTAATACATAGGAAAAACACGGAAAGTGAAGCAAAATGGGGAGACAGAGAAATATACTTCAAAAATAAGAGCAAGACAACACCTCAGAAAAACAAAAAATAAATGTAACAGAGATAAACAATATGCCAGATCAATGGTTTAAAGTAACGATCATAAAGATGTTCAATGCGCTGGAGAGAAAAATGGAAGAACTCAGTAAGAACTTCAACAAAAAGTTAGAAAATGTAAAAAAGAACCAATCACAGTTGATGAATTCAATAATTGAAATAAAAAACACAATAGAGGAAATCAATGGTAGGTTAGAAGATGCAGGAGAATGGATCAGCAATCTGAAAAACAGTAATGGAAAGCACACAAGCTAAACAGAAGAAGAGAAAATATTCTAAAATAATGAGGATAAGTTAAGGGATCTCTTGGACAAAATCAACCAAAAAATCATTCACTTAGTAGGGGTACCAGAAGAAGAAAAAAGAGCGTGATAGGGCAGAAATTTCTTTGAAGAAATAATAGCTAACCTGAAGATGGAAACAGACATCCAGGTTCAGAAATCAGAGAGTTCCAAACAAGATAAATCCAAGGAGGTCCACACAATAATTAAATACACATAATAATTAAAATACCAAAAGTTAGAGATAATGAGAAAAAATTTTAAAGCAGCAAAAGAGAACCAAAAAGTTATGTAAATGAGAAACCCTCCCATAAGGTTATCAGTTGTTTTTCAACAGAAACATTTCAGGACAGAAGTGAGTGGCATGCTATATTCAGAGATCTGAAAGGAAAAGAAAACTTACAACCAAAGACACTCTACTAGGAAAATATATCATTTAAAATTGAAGGGGAAAAATGTTTCCCAGACAAACAAAAGTGAAAGGAGTTCATCACTATAAAACTGGCTTTACAAGAAATGTTGAATGGACTTTAAGTGGAAAAAGAGAAACGCATAATTATATGTGAAAAAATTATGAATAAACAATGTAAAATATGACAGCATATACATAAAATATAAAGGAGGGAGATAAAAAGTCTTTTTTAGAATGTATTCAAACTTCCATGGCCATCAACTTAATATAGATCGTTATATGCTTAGGATCATTTCCATGAACCTTGTAGTAATCATAAACACAAAAATAATAATAGATACACAAAAAATAAAGAGAAAGAAAGCCAAATATAACACTAAAGAAATTAATCAACAAAGAAAGAGAGCAAATGAAAAAGAAACAGAGAAATATAAAAACAGTAAGAAAACAATTAACAAAATTACAGTAAGTACATAATGATAAAAAATACATTGAATTTAAAGGATCTAGATGCTCCAATCAAAAGATACAGTGTGGACTAATGGGTAAAACAACAAAAACAACAACCCATCTGTATTCTCTCTACAGTGACATTCACCTCAGACCAACAGACACATATAGACTGAAAGTGGAAAGAAGGAAAAAGATATCGCATGCAAATAGAAGTGAAAAAACAAAGCCAGGGTAACAATACTTAAATTGGACAAAATAGACTTGAAAACAAAGATTGTAAGAGACAGAGAAGGACACTGCATAATGACATGGGGAACAAACCCACAAGAAGATATAACAATTGTAAATAATTGTGCACCCAACATGAAGGCACTCGAATACATAAAGCAACTCTTAACATACTTAAACAAGGAAAACATCAATAGTAATACATTAATAGTAGGGGACTTTAACATCCCACTTACATCAATGGATAAATTATACAGACAAAAATCAACAAGAGAACAATGGCTTTGAAGGACACATTAGATCAGAAGGACTTATACAGAACAATCCATCCAAAAACAAAAGGATACACTTTCTCTGCAAATGCACATGGAACATTCTCCAGGATCTCTTACATGTTAGACCACAAAACAACTCTCAATAGATTTAAGAAGATTGCAGTCATAACATGTATCTTTTCTCACCACAACTTATGAAACTATAAATCAATCACAAGAAAAAGCACAAATACATAAAGGATAAACAATATGATATTAAACAATCAATGAATCCACAAAGAAAAAAAGGCAAAAAAGAAATTTTAAAATCACATGGAGACAAAAAAAATAAATAAAAAAAAATGGTCCAAAATCTTTGCGGCCAAATAACAGCAGTTCTAAAAGGAAAATTTGTAGTGATACAGGCCTACCTCAAGAAGTGAGAAAAATCTCAAATAAACAATCTAACCAAACACCTAAAGAAATTAGAAAAAGAACAAAGCCCAAGGTGAGTAGAAGGAAGGAAATAATAAAGATTAGAGCAGAAAGAGATTGCATAAAGATTTAAAAACATAGAAAAATCAATAAAACGAAGAGCTGGTTTCTTAAAAAATAAACAAAATTGATAAAACTTTAGTCAGACTCATCAGGGTACACAGATAAATAAAATCAAAAACAAAAGAAGAGAAATAGCAAAAGACATCACAGAAGTATAAAGGATTTTAAGAGAACACTACAAAAAATATATTCGAACAAACTGGACAACCTAGAATAAATGGATAAATTCCTAGGAACATAAAATTTTCCATAACTGAATAAGGAAGAAATAGAAAATCTGAACAGACCAATTATTAGTAACAAAATTGAATTGGTATTCAAAAAAACTACCAAAACTAAAAGCCCAGGACCAAATAGACTCATAAGTGAATTCTACCAAACACTTAAAGAAGAGCTAATACCTGTCCCCCCCAACTATGTCAAATAATAGGAGAAAGGAAAGCTTCCAAATACATTCTATGATGCCAGCATCACTCTGATACCAAAACCAGACACACACACACACACACACACACACACACACACACACACACTACTAATAGCCAATATCTCTGATAAACATAGATGTAAAAATTCTCTACAAAATATTACCAAACTGCATTCAATGATATGTTAAAGGTTTGATTCACCACAATTGATTGGGTTGTTTCCAGGGCTGCAAGGTAGATTCAATTTCAGCAATTAAAACAACATGATACGCCACAGTAAAACAAAGAGTAAAAGTCATATACTCATTTTAATAGATGCAGAAAAATTATTTGACAAAATTCAACTCCGTTGAATTTCTAATTAGTGGTGAAAAACTGGGAGCTTTTCCTCTAAGACAAGGATGTACACTCTCACCACCTGGATTCAACATAGTCCTGGAAGTCTGAGCCACAGCATTCAGTCAAGAAAAAGAAATAAAGGCATCCAAATTGGCAAAGAAGAAGTTAAACTGTCACTACTTGCAGATTACATGATACTATACATGAAAACCCTAAAGACATCACCAAAAATTATTAGAAGTGATAAAAATTCAGTAATTTTTGATTGATACAAAATTAATACACAAAAATCAATTGCATTTCTATACACTAATAATGAGGTAGCAGAAAAAGAAAGAGACAATTCTATTTAGAATTGTACCAAAAACAATAAAAGAACTGGGAAAAAACTTAACCAAGGAGGTGAAAGACCTGTATTCTGAAAACTATGAAACACTGATGAAAGAAACTGAAGATGACCCAAACAAATCGAAAAATAAACTCTCCTTATGGATTGGAAAATTTAATATTGTTAAAATGTCAATAGTGCCTAAACCAGTATAAAGATTCAAGGCAATCCCTATCAAAATACCAACAGAATTTTGTATAGAACTAGAACAGGTAATTCTAAAATTTGCATGGAACTACAAAAGACCTTGAATAGCCAAAGCAATCTTGAGAAAGAGAAACTGGAGGTGTCACAATCCCAGATATCAAGATATACCACAAAGCTGTATTAATCAAAAGAATATGGTACTCACACAAAAATAGACATAGGTCAATGGAACAGAATAGAGAGCCCAGAAATAAACACATGCGTTTATATAGTCAATTAATCTACATCAAAGGAGGCAAGAATATAAAATGTAGAAAAGATACTTTCTTCAATAAGTGGTATTAGGAAAACTAGACAGTTACATGCAAAAGAATGAAACTGGGTTACCCAAAGTTAAACTAAAACTGTGTTAAAGACCTAACAGAAACATGAAACCATAACTCCTAGAAGAAAACATAGGCAGTAATTTCATTGGCGTTGGTCTTTGCAGCATTATTATTTGTACCATTAACATACTGTTTTGAATACTGTTTTGATGTTGTCCAAGTGATCCCCCAATGTGTCCTAACTTTTAATGTTTTTTTGTTCAGATAAAGTACTTTGTATCACCCTGTCTTCCAGATCACTGATCCATTTCTCATCCTTTCATCATTTTAAATATTCCACTGCCTTCTGGCCTCCAATGTTTCTGATGAGCAATTGGATCATAATCTTTTGGAAGATCTCTTATACATGATGAGTCATTTCTCTGTTGTTGCTTTCAGTATTCTTCCTTTGTTTTTGGCTTTTGACAGTTTGATTATAATGTATCTCAATGTGGCTGTCTTTTGGAATTATCCTACTTGGAGTTTGTTGAATTTCTTGGACTTGTTGATTCATGCGTTTCAACAAATCTGTGATGTTTTAATCCCTATTTCTTCATATAATCTTTTTGCCCATTTATCTTTCTCTTCCCCTTCAGGGACTCCCATAATGTATTAGTTCCCATCATAGTTTCCTACAACTCCTTTTGCTCTGTTCACTTTTTTTGCCTCTTTTTGAGACGCAATAGTTTCAATTTTTCTGCATATAAGTGAACTGATTCTTTTGTTTGCTCAA
This sequence comes from Cryptoprocta ferox, assembly GCA_028646485.1. Lineage (NCBI taxonomy): Eukaryota > Metazoa > Chordata > Mammalia > Carnivora > Eupleridae > Cryptoprocta > Cryptoprocta ferox. Next base: position 59,735,128 of record CM053579.1, read on the forward strand.
ATTTGCTGTTTAACCTCTATTTTTTATTTTTAGTTTCAGTTATTTTATTTTTCTTCTCTAGAATTTCTATTTGCCTTTTTAAATAATTTCTGTCTCTGTTGATATTTTCATTTTCCTCTTATATTATTTTTCCAGACGTCTTTTTGATTTCTCTTAGCAATTTGAGCATATTTAAAACAAATTTTAAAAGTGTTTGTCCATGGAGGCTCCTTGGAGGGTTAGTTGATTAAGCATCTGACTCTCGATTTCAGCTCACGTCATAATCTGATCTGAGTTTGAGCTCCTCATCGGACTCCATGCTGACAACTCAGAGACTGGAGCCTCCTTCAGATTCTATGTCTCCCTCTTTCTCTGCCCCTCCCCAACTCATGTTCTGTCTCTCTCTCTCTCTCAAAAATAAATAAACAGTAATTTAAAAAATAAATAAAAGTGTTTATCCAATAAATCTAATATCTGGACTTTCTCATGGATATTTTCTATCTATTTGTTCATTTGACTGAGTCATGTTTTTCTCTTTCTTTGTATGCTTTGTAATTTTTTTGATTTTGAAATTGGGCATTTGAATATTATAATGTGGTAACAATGGAAATCAGCTTCCCATGCTTCCTCAGTGTTTCCTGTTTTTTTCATTGTTAATCCACTCCTTTGTTATTTTCCGAACTACATTTGCAGAGATTATTCTTTGTCATGTATGATCACAAAGTTTCTGTATTTCAGATCATCTAAGCTACGGTTTTGACAGAGATTTCCTTGAAATCCAGGAAACAAGAAAGAGAAAGAAAGAAAGAAAGAAAGAAAGAAAGAAAGAAAGAAAGAAAGAAAGAGAAAATGGAGAGGTACCTGTGTGGATCAGTTGGTTGAGTGTCCGACTCTTGATTTGGGCTCAGGTCATAATCCCAGGGTCATGAGCTCAAGCCCCATGTTGGTCTCCATGCTGAGTGTGGAGCTTACTTGAGATTCTTTCTCTCTCTATCCCTCTGCCCCTCTCCCCAGCTCTAATGCTCTCTCTCTCTCTCTCTCTCTCTCTCTCTCTCTCTCTCTCTCTCTCTTTCTCTCTCTCTCTCTCTCATTAAACAAAATGGGAAAAAAACACCTCTTACAGTCTTTCAGATGGGATCTCTGTTGGAGCACTCCTTCACCACTTAGTTGGGCTTTATCTGAGCCCAGGAATCAGCCTGAGGTAAAATCTTAAGGTCTTTTCAGGATTTTTATGGGCTTGCATCCTGTTTGGCCATGGTTTTCTAGATTCTCCAAAACACATGGCTGATTTTGAATGTATTAATTACCCAAGGAATTTCATCCCAGCATTTCCTACAAGAGCCAGATGGTCCATTATATGTCTCCAACTGTAATCTCTTGTCCTAACCATCTGTAGGTTTTGAGACTGACTTGTATCTTTTATGATCAGTTCCTACAGCTTTTCCTATCAGTGTTATGAGTTATGCAATATATATAAAAACACCCTGCATTATTCGTTTTCATAGTCACCAAAACTATTAAAACAGATGGAAGTCTACTCTGTGCCCTCTGGTTCCAGGGAGAGAACTGGGAACCCAGCTGCCCCTTGCTCTAGACGAAGATTGCTGCATTGGAGAGGGTGTGGAGCAAGGACAAGTAAAAACACCACAAAGCATTTCTATCATTTTAAAGATGGATGTTTCTTGACTGGGTGCTTGCTTGGTTAGTGTCACTCTTTTGCTGTTTTTCAGAAGCCCTATAAAGTTGACTTAGATGGTGCTAGTTGTGTTTTCAGTGTTCTGTGGTGGGACAAGAACTTGGCACTTCCTAATGTACTATTTTGCTGAAATTGTTTACCAGAATCTCTTCTTAATGTTTTTCAAATATTGAGTCACTTGATCCAGACAATAACTCTGAGGTAGATATTATCATCCGATTTAAAGATGATTGGTTGTGGCACTGGGAGGTGGTCATATACGTAGAGTTGCAAGCATTGTATAGACAGAATAAGGTTTCCCTCTTTTTTTTTTTTTTTCCTATCCACCTACTCCACTTAGATTTATCAATACTGGGCCTATGCTACAATGTTAAAAGTACTGGACCAAGATTCAAGACATTTAAATTGCATTCTTCCCTGCCTTTTTCTCAGTCTCCCCATATGTGATGTGAAGGGTAAAAATTAGATGGTTTCAGAAAGCTCTGTAAGCAATGATGTTTTAGGGTTTTCAGCAGGAATAATATAAAGTTTGTTTCTTTTCTACCCCAGGCTGGGAATTAATTCTTATTGGCTAGCAAAGAGTAAGTAGTTATTTGCAAAGCTCTATTATATCTGCTTAAATTAAAACAAGAGGTAGTAGACCAAGATTGTTCTTCTGTAATTTTGTCTGTCTCTGGGAACAAAAGAGTGGCTTGGCTTAGCTCAGCCAGAATAACAGCTCCTTGAACAAACTCTCCATGCCGTCTGAATGTATTCTACCCAACAAGTTGGATCCAGAGCCTGATCATTGCTAGTACACCCTTGATCATCCGCACCGTCAGAATGAACTGGAATTTCCCAATACTAGGGCTCTGTGACCCTGAAATTATATTTATTCTGGAATTTCAGAGCAGTCACTTCATGAAATTCAATGGACAAGATGAAACAGCCAAAGACAGTTAGTAGGACTGAGTGTCAGAAGAAAATATTACAATCATACTCTTCCCATAAAAGCAAAAAAAAAAAAAAACAGAAATGCCTTTGGCACACAGATTGGATTTCATGGTATTTTTCAAATTATGTCCATCACACCAGAAGATGAATGGAATAGACTAAAAAGAAATATTTTGGCATGTTAAGGAAGATGCAGGCCTCTCTTATGGATAAAAATCCAGAGACTTTAGTCAGATGCGTGCCTTTAGTACTGTTCTTTCCCCAGTCGTTCCCCTCTACTCCTTTCCTATGCTCTTCTCACTATAATATGCAGATTTCTTCACACTTTCTCATTCCTTAATTTTGTTCAAAACAGATGCAGAGAGGCCTAGTGGAAAGAAAACAGAATTTAAAACAAACATCTGCCTTTGTGTTTTGACTTTATCACTAACTATATGACCCTTGACACATTGCTTGACTTTTGTAGGCCTCATTGTCCTCATTTGTATAGCAAGTGGAACTAATAAAAAATAAAGAATAGCACGAAAAATTCCACTACAATCCCTCATTTAAATTCTCTTTAGCCCTCAATATTAAGAATATCAAAAACTATGTATCAAAATGGGAAAATACAATGTTGAATTTATTAAAAGTGGTACTCAAAATGGTGTATCTATAATTGAAACTATGTGAAAATATTTAGATACAAGAAAGTTAGGAGAGAATATAACTCTATCCTAACAGTAGCCTTAATGAGGTGATGGAATTGGGATGATTTCCTCCCTATTTTCTTTTCTTTCTAATATGTCCTTATCAAAGCACATCTTAGTAATAGCTATTTCTGAACAGTCGCAATATCCCTCCGAAAATGCAGCTGATAGTGAAAGTTTGACTTCTTCCCTGCCAATTTGTATGCCTTTAATTTCTTTTTGTTGTCTGATTGCTGAAATTAACAACACAAGAAACAACAGGTGTTGGCCAGGGTGTGGATAAAGGAGAATCCTCTTGCACTGTTGGTGGGAATGCAAACTGGTGTAGCCACTCTGGAGAACAGTATGGAGCTTCCACAAAATAAACAAACAAACAAACAAACAAATAATAGAAGTACCTTACAATTGCACTATTAGGTATTTATCCAAAGGATACAAAAATACAGATTCAAAGGGGTACATGCACCCCAATGTCATAGCAACATTATCAACAATAGCCAAACTCTGGAGAGAGCCCAAATGTCCATCGATTGATGCATGGATAAATAAGACGTGGTATATATGTACACAACAAAATATTACTCAGCCAACAAAAAGAATGAAATTTTGCCATGTGCAACGACGTGGATGGAGCTAGAATGTATTATGCTAAGTGAAATAAGCCAATCAGAGAAAGACAAATACCATATGATTTCATTTATGTGTGGAATTTAAGAAACAAAACAGATTAACATATGGGACTGGGAGTGGAGAGAAGAGAGAGAAACAAACCACAAGAGATTCTCAATGGTAAAGAACAAACTGTGTGTTGACAGAGGGAGGTGGGTGGTAGATGGATACTAAGGAGGGCACTTGTTCTGATGAGCACTGGGTAAAACACACACACACACACACACACACACACACACACACACACACAAGAAATGCAACAGCAATAAAATAGTTTTCTCTAGTTTGGAATTAGCCATTGTACATGTCCCTGAGGTATGTATGTATATATTTGTACATTATATAACAAGAAGAATGTTTTCAAAGAAATAAAATGGCCATCATTATTGTTACTTTACGGAACTATTGAGAGGATTAAATTAGTTAATAAGTGCTAAAAAAAAGCATTTAATTTCTATATGGAACAGTTGCCTCTGTTTCTATGTTAACCTATTCCTAACATCTCAGCTCTCTTCCACTTGGACCCCAGATTATGATCCTTCTTCTAATCCTTTCCTTACCGAGGTCCATTCCCTCACTAAGGGATGGTGGTGAATAGAAAGAAATTCAGAGACCCATAGAATCTTAGAATTGAGCTCATGTAGTTAAGCCCTTCTTCATTTTAATAATAGCCTCCGTTTGGTTATCACTTTGCAAAGTGTTTTATGGCCATGCTCTCATTTGTTCTTTCCAAACCACCCATTCCACAGATAATGAAACTGAAGCACAGAGTTAACAAGGTAACTGAAATACCTAGTATCAGATTCAGGACTTAAACTCTGGCTTCCTGACACTAAATTTTATGTTTTCCCCTACCACAAGCTAAATCCTGAATTTCCTCTATAATTATTTTGCCAAATGGTTGATTTGTCCATCATCCTTTAAATAATGCTAAAAATTGTGTGTCCATTTTCATAATGATCATCATCATTATCATCATCTTCTTAATAATAATAGAAGGTTACATCTAGTGAATATATATAACTTGGCAAATACTATGCTTTAAACACAGTATCTTGTTTAATCTACACAATAACCCTAAGAGGTAAGTACTGTATTTGAACCATTTCACAGTTGAGAACATTGAAGTCCAGAGACTGAACAATTTATTGAAGACTATTCATGCAGGATAAGAAGCAGAGCTGAGATATCTAACCTATGACTGTTTATTACAAGGTATTTGCTCTTAATAATGCTACATCATGCTGCCATTTGCACGGCAATGCCTCTGACTGAAGAATAGTATCCTATTTATGTTTGCCATTTGGAAATAAGCTATATTTTGCTGATTGTCTTAGATACTCAGAGACACTTCATTTTTAGTTTTATTTTTAAATTCCTAGCAGCAGATGACAAAAATGATGGGAACAATTTAGAGGAACACTGGCAGGATGCTCTGGTAATATACAAAACCTCCTTCTATCCTTATCTCTCCCTCTTCAACACAAATTAACCTGAATTTTAGATCTGGTACAAATATTGATTGGTTCCATGTCTTCTTCCTCACTCTGTTTTTGCATTCACAGAATATTAATAATTAACCTTCCTGTTTGTCAGCATTAAATAACCTGATGCTAAGTGGAGTCTGAGAGTAGTTACCTCTCTTGTTCACATCTTCCTCAGCCTAAGGAAAAGGCTGAACTTGAAACATCCTGAAGGACTTCAAACTCCTTCAGTGTTACTCAAAAAGTCAGTGTTTGTGGAACACTTCCAAAACTACTAGAATTTTGAGTTATATATTTGAAGACTTCAAAGATAAACACAATGGTAACAAGAGCAAGTTTTAGAAAATTAAAATAAAAATATTAATTTATCATGGCATATGAAGATAAAATGTACATATATATGTATATGATATTGATTATTTTTATTCTGAAATTAATAACAACATAGAAAAAATAATTTCAAGCTAATTATAAATTCTTATTTTAACATGACTTTGAGTGTATCTTTTTTATTTTTCTTATTTTCCATAAGGATAAAGGATAAAGATATTCATTGGCATACAAGCTCACTAACTACAGTCTTTCTTTTCTTACAGTTAATGCTTGTAAGAGTTTGCAATTTTAATTTGAAGATATATGACATTGAAAATTGCAGAAGTATCAAGGATGTTAATGTAGCTGTAGTTCAGTCATGTATCACTATTTTAGTAGAAATTTTACTGTCTTGATCATACTTATATAGTTAGGACAGTAAGTTCGAGCCTGCATGAGTAAAACCACAACCATTCATTGGAAAGTTCTTTATCCTATATAATCCCTCTTTCCTCTTATTCTCAGCAAGTTCTACCTAAAAAAGAAAATGCAAATTCTGTTTGGAAAAACACACACTGTTGGTGAGAATGCAAACTGTTGTAGCCGATATGGAAAACAGTATGGAGGCTTCTCAAAAAGTTAAAAATAGAACTACCCTAGAATCCAGCAATTGCACTACTAGGTATTTATCCAAAGAATAAAAAATACTGATTTGAAGGGGTACATGCACCCCAATGTTTATAGCAGTAATACCAACAATAGCAAATTATGGTAAGAGCACAAATGTCCAAATGGATGAATGGATAAAGGGGATGTAGTATGTATGTACAACGGAATAATACTGGGTGATCAAAAAGAATGAAATCTTGCTATTTGCACCAACATGGATGGAACTAGAGTGTATTATGCTAAGTGAAATAAGTCAGGCAGAGAAAGATAAATATCATATGGTTTCACTCATATGTGTAATTTAAGAAACATAACAGATGAACACAGGGGAAGAGAAGGAAAAATAATATAAAGGGAGAGGGTGGGGAACCATGAGAGATGCTTAAAAACAGAGAACAAACTGAGGGTTGCTGAAGGGGAGGTGGGTGAGGATGGGCTAAATGGGTGATGAGCATTAAGAAGGTCATATGTTGGGATGAGCACTGGGTGTTATGTCAGTGATGAATAACTGGACTCTATTCTTGAAACCAATACTACACTGTATGTTAACTAACTTTAATTTAAATGAATAGATTTTAAAAAATAAAATAAAAATCTGATATCAAGGAATTCACATTAAAAAGTTACAAGAAAAATTAGCTCTTGATTTTTAGAAACATCATATAAAACAGGAATACAAGCTACCATGAACAAGAGTCAGTAGAAACAATAAACTATAGATTCAGACTCACAAAGATGTTGAATACTAGACTTATTAGAAATAAAATAGGCGAGCGGCAAGATGGCGGAGAAGTAGGGAGCTCTGTAATCTCCACTCGCCCACAACTATCAAACTGAGAAGGACTAAAGCCACAATACTCTGATCTACAAGAATGAGAGGTGTACACACAGAATCCTTATAGATGACAGCCTCATGGATGCCTGAGTGAGTGCAAACTGGGACCTAAGGCTCTGAGGGGAGGGAGTGCAGGCCTAAAGTGGAGCTGGGAGAGAGCGCCCAATAAGGTGGTGCAGGGCCACAGAGGGCCGTGTGTGCAGAGGAGGCACAGGGCAATGGAGGACCGCGCACAGAACGACCGTGCAGAGCCACAGAGAGCCAAGGGGAAGAGAAAGAGAGACTGAAAACGCTCATAGAGTGGTGTCTGGAGAGGGGAGAGACCTCAATCCGGGATGGAGAGACACAACCATCCCATATATAGCCGCTGGGCGTGGGGAGAGAAATTCGTCCCCCCTCAGCGGGCTTGTTCTCCCTTGGGCGCTGCGGCTCACTGAATCCAGGCAGACTCAGGATAAACCTGGCTCCCCAGTCCCCTTACTCAAGCCCGGCTAGAAAGCCACCCACCTGCGGGAGGACAATTCATCGGGAGCTGCAGCATTTAAGTGCATGGACTAGGATTTGGAAACATGGCAGAGCTTAGAATAAAAAAGCAATTTGGCCCGCCTGTGGCACGGGGAGATCGGACTCAAAAGAGTGGCTTGCAATGCGTGGTCTGAGAAGGGCTTGGGGCGCCGCCATTCTTCTCCCCACAACCACTAAGGTGGGGCCTCAGAGAGCAGCCCCTGAGACCCGACCTACCTACACCAAACGATGCCCATCTGCACTAGAGAGCTGCCTTTTGTTTTTTTTTTAATTTTTTCTTTTTTTTATATTTGTACCTTGCTTTCCTTTTTCTATATTCCTTTTTCCTTCTTTTCTCCGTCCCCCCCCCCCCGGAATCTGGGAAAGAGCAACATTTATGCACTGCCGTGATTAGATCAATTCTTGCCATCCAGATATATTTTCCCTTATCTCATTCTTATCTCTCGCCTCCACAGGTTTTATGCTCTCAGACTCTCCTTTGTCTTTGGCTGTTTCTATCCCCCTGGCATCTTTTTTTTTTCTTTCCTTTCCTTTCTTTCCTTTTCTGTCATTTTTATCTTTCCCCTTTTGGATCGCTTGCTTATTTGATTGGTCTGTGTGTTTGCGGGCTTTTGTGTCCTGTGTGTTTGTCTGTCTGTTTTCCTTTTCAGGGCTACCTCAAGAAACAAGCCAAAGTACACATGGTGGAGACTCCCAAATATCACTGAGTAGGAAATAAAATAATCAGAGGCATAACAAGAGAAACCTAGAGACACTATTAAAAGAACACTTCCTGAAATAACAGGCCCTGGACAGTCAATGAGCCACCTTTAATATAGCAATACTAATAGGTGCACAGTACAGAACGAGCTTCTAAAACTGACAAGAGAGAGAAAGCTAGCCAAAATGAGGAAACGAAAGAACACTCCACTAAGAAATTCCAGGGAGAAATCACAGCCACAGAACTGCTCAAATCAGACACAAGCAACATAACTGAACACGATTTTAGAACAATTGTCATAAAATTAATTGCTAGGCTTGAAAAAAGCATGGAAGTCATCTGAGAAGCTATTGATTCAAAGACTAGGGACCTTAAAAATAGCTGTGATGATTAAAAAAGGCTAAAGTGAGGTGCATAATAAAAGGGAGGAGGCCACTGCACGGATTGAAGAGGCAGAGAGGAGAATAGGTCAAATAGAAGACACAGTTATAGAATAAGAGGAAGCCGAGAAAAAGAGATAAATTGACCCAGGAGCATGAAAGGAGATTTGGAGAACTGAGTGATCCAATCAAACGGAACAATATCCATATCATAGGAGTTCCTAAAGAAGAAGAAAGAGAAAAAGGTCCTGAAGGGGTGCTGGATCAAATGATAGCCGAGAACTTCCCCAATCTGGGGAAGGAAAAAGACATTGAAATTCAAGGGGCACAAAGAACTCCCCTAAGATGTAACATGAATCAACTTTTGGCACAACATATCATAGCAAAGCTGGCAAAATACAAAGATAAAGAGAGAATTCTGAAAGCAGCTAGAGATAAAAAGGGCCCTAACATACAAAGGGAAACCTATCAGAGTGGTTACAGACCTTTCTAACGAAACTTGGCAGGCCAGAAAGGAATGGCAGGAAATCTTCAATGTGATGAACAGGAAAAATATGCAGCCAAAAATCTTTTATCCAGCGAGCCTGTCATTCAAAATAGAAGGAGAGATAAAGATATTACCAAATAAACAAAAATTGAGAGAATTCATCACCAAACCAGCCCTACAAGAAATCTTAAGAGGGACTCTATGAGGGAAATGTAGCAAGGAATATAAGATTCCAGAGACATCACTACAAACATGAACTCTACAGAGAACACAATGAATCTAAACCAACATTTTTCAATTATAACACTGAATGTAAATGCAACTAATGCCCCGGTCAAACGACACAGGGTAGCAGAATGGATTAAAAAACAAAATCCATCTATTTGCTGCCTACAAGAGACTCATCTTAGACCTGAAGACACCTTCAGATTGAAAGTAAGGGGATGGAGAAATATCTATCATGCGACTGGAAGTCAAAAGAAAGCTGGAGTAGCCATACTTATATCAGAAAAACTGGACTTTAAAGTAAAGGCAGTAACAAAACATGAAGAAGGACATTATATAATAATTACAGGGTCTCTCCATCAGGAAGAGCTAACAATTATAAACATCTATGTTCCAAATTTGGGAGCACCCAAATACACAAAACAACTAATCACAAACAGAAACAATCTTATTGATAAGAATGTGCTAATTGCAGGGGATTTTAATACTCCACTTACAGCAATGGATAGATCAATCAGACAGAAAATCACTAAAGTAGCAATGGACCTGAATGGCACATTGGAACAGATGGAATTAATGGATATATTTAGAACTCTGCATCCTGAGGCTAGGGAATTCACGTTCTTCTTGAGTTCCCATGGCACATTCTCAAAGATAGATCACATACTGGGTCATAAAACAGCCCTCCATAAATACAAACTAATTGAGATCATACCATGCACACTTTCAAATCACAATGCTATGAAAATTGAAATCAATCACAGGAAAATGTCTGGAAAACCTCCAAAAATGTGGAGGTTAAAAACATCCCTACTAAAAAAATACTGGGCCAATCAGGCATTTAGAGAAGAAATTAAAAAAACATATGGAAACAAATGAAAACGAAAATACAAAAATTCAAACTCTCTGGGAGGCAACAAAAGCCAGTCCTAAGAGGAAAGTATATTGCAATCCAGGCCCATTTCAACAAACTAGAAAAAACGCAAATTCAAAATGTAACAGAGCACCTAAGGAAACTAGAAGGGGAACAGCAAGAGCACCCGAAAACCAGCAGAAGAAGAGAAATAATAAAGATCAGGGCCGAAATAAATAATATAGAATCCAAAAAAACCAATTGAACAGATCAATGGAACCAAGAGTTTGTTTTTTGAAAAAATAAACAAAATTGATAAACCTCTAGCCACGCTCCTCAGAAAGAAAAGAGACAACACAGAAATAGACAAAATCATGAATAAAAATGGATCTATCACAACCAACCCCTCAGAAATACAAGCAATCATCAGGGATTACTATGAAAAATTATATGCCACAAAACTGGACAATCTAGAAGAAATGGACAAATTCCTAAACACACATGCACTACCAAAATTCAAACGGGAAGAGATAGAAAATATGAACAGACCCATAACAAGTAAAGAAATTGAATCAGTTATCAAAAATCTCCAAACGAATAACAGCCCAGAGCCGGATGGCTTCTCAGACAGAATGCTACCAGACATTTAAAGCAGAGTTAATACCGGTTCTTCCCAAGCTATTCCAAAAAATAGAAATAGAAGGAAAACTTCCGAAATCATTCTACGAAGACAGCATTACTTTGATTCCGAAATCAGACAGAGACCCCAAAAAAAGAGAACTACAGGCCAATATCCTTAATGAATACAGATGCAAAAATCCTCAACAAGATACTAACAAATCGAATTCAACAGCATATAAAAAGAATTATCCACCATGATCAAGTGGGATTCATTCCTGGGTTACAGGACTGGTTCAATATTCGCAAATCCATCAATGTGATACATCACATTAACGAAAGAAAAGATAAAAACCATATGATCCTGTCGATAGATGCAGAAAAAGCATTTGACAAAATACCGCATCCTTTCTTAATAAAAAACCCTCGAGAAAGTTGGGATAGAAGGAACTTACTTGAACATTATAAAAGCCATTTATGAAAAGCCCACAGCTAATATCATCCTCAATGGGGAAAAACAGAGCTTTCCCCCTGAGATCAGGGAAAAGGATGTCCACTCTCACCAGTGTTGTTCAACATAGTACTGTTAAGTCCTAGCTTCAGCAATCAGACAACAAAAGGAAATAAAAGGCATCAGAATTGGCAAAGATCAAGTCAAACTTTCACTTTTCGCAGATGACATGATACTCTACATGGAAAACCCGATCGACGCCACCAGAAGCCTTCTAGAACTGATCCATGAATTCAGCAAAGTCGCAGGGTACAAAATCAACATACAGAAATCTGTTGCATTTTTATACACCAATAATGAAGCAATAGAAAGAGAAATCAAGAAACGGATCCCATTCACAATTGCACGAAAAACCGTAA
>CM053579.1:59747551-59764466 GCA_028646485.1 Cryptoprocta ferox
AGAATGAATGAAATCTGGCCATTCGTAGCAAAGTGGATGGACCTCGAGGGTGTCATGCTTAGTGAAATAAGTCAGGCGGAGAAGGACAGATACCATATGTTTGCACTCATAGGTCTAACAGGAGAAACCCAACGGAGGACCATGGGGAGGGGAAGGAGGAAAAAGCGTTAGGGAGAGGGAGGGAGAGAAAACAGGAGAGACTCTTGAATATTGAAAACAAACAGTGTTTGGGGAAGGGGGAAAGGTAAAGGGGGGTGCTCGTTATGGTGGAGGTCACTTGTGGGGAAGAGCACTGGGTGTTATATGGAAACCAACCTGACAATAAACTATAAAGTTAAAAAAAAGGGGGAGGGGACAAAAATAACAAAAGATATTAAAGTATAAAACCAGTGGAGGGAGAGATAAGAATGAGATAAGGGAAAATGTATCTGAATGGCAAGAATTGATATAATCATGGCAATTCATTAATGTTGGTCTTTCCCGGGCTCTTTGGGGAATGGGAGAAAAAGGGAAAAAAAAGTGCAGCTCTCCAGCACGGATGGGCATGGTTTTGTGTAGGTAGGTCTAGGGGGCTGCTCCACGAGGCCCCACCTTGGTGGTTGTGGGGAGAAGAATAGTGTTGCCCCAATCCCAATCCCTTCTCGAACCAAGCATTGCAACCCACTCATTTGGGTCAGGTCTCCCTGTGCCACGGGTGGGCCATGTTGTATTTTCTAATCCCCTCCTCATTTCCAAATCCTAGTCCACGCACTTTAATGCTACCGCTGGAGATGAGATGTACGCCCGCAAGTAGGAGGTTTCATAGCCAGGTATGGAGTAGGGGGAGTTGGGGAGCAGTTTCTCCTGGAGCTGTCTGGGATCAGTGCGCCAAGCCCAAGGAAAACGCGCCAGCTAATGGGGAAGACCTCTGTCCCCACACCCTTTGGTTATATATGGGATGATAGGATCCCTCTCCATCCCAGGCTGAGGTTTTTCTCTTCTCTAGAGACAGCTCTATGAGAGTTTTCAGCCTCTCTTTCCCTTACCCTCATCTCTCCATGGCTCTGCACGCTCCCCGATGCTCTGCACGGAGTGGGGCTCCCTCCCCTCCAAGACTCCGGGTCCCAGTCCGTTTTTATCTTCCTCAGTTCACACTCACTCATGCATGAAGGTGTCTTCCTTTTTATTTTTTTATGTTTTTATTTATTTTTGAGAGAGAAAGAGAGAGAGACAGCATGAGCAGGGGACGGATAGAGAGAGAGGGAGACACAGGATCCGAAGACAGGCTCCAGGTTCTGACATAGCTGTCAGCACAGAGCCTGACACAGGGCTCAAACCCATGAACCGTGAGATCATGACCTGAGCTGAAGTCGGACGCTTAACCGACTCTGCCACCCAGGCGCCCCGAGGCTGTCTTCCTTGTGGACTCTGTGTCTTCTCCTCCCACTCTTGTAGATGAGAGTATTGTGGTTTCTTAGTTTGATAGATGTGGGCAGGTGAAAATTACAGAGCTCTCTACTTATCCTCCATCTTTCCCCCTTCTGTTTGGTTTGCTTATTAAAGAGAGGCTTAATAGAAAAAAAGAGGGGGAATAAAGAAGAGAAAAATAAAATAAATAAAATAAAAAAGTAAAATTTTGCTTTCTTTATCCACGAAACAAAACAACAATAAAGTGATGCCTGTCTCAAAAATAAACACTAAATTTTTTTAAAAATAAAAAGAACAATAAAAACAAAAACAGAAGCAACAAAAACAAAACGCCCGACCAAACAAATGAACAAAGAAAAAAACCCGAATGAAGCTAGATCCAGTTTCCCCTGAAGCTGAAAATTTGTAACAGTCTATGGTCAGTAGGCTAAGCCGCTGGAATGGATTTGTGCTTGTCTTCTGGGTGAAGGGCCTAGTGTTCTGATTCTCAGGCCAACTTGCCCCAGTGGATATGTACCTAGAGGGCACAGGGGGGCGAGATTTGTTCTATCAGCTCCGATCTCCACTTGGTGATACTGTTTAGATCACTGGGATTGATCAGTATTGGCGGGCTAATGGTGAAAATGACTTCACCTCACTCTCTAGTCTCCAGAGTGGGAAGTTCATGCCCTCACAGATGCATGTTCAGTCACCTATCCTGTGTCCCTCGCTTCCATCAGCTCCTTGCTTTCCTCCCTGTCTTTGTCTGAGCTGTCTGCCTACCAGGTGGCACCTCTTCATACACTTTCATCTCAAGCGAGGCTGTGTTTCAAAACCTCACACTTCAGAGACCCTTGTCATTCAGACACACAGTGATGTTCTGGGGGGGGATTTGCAGTGCTGTGGACAGGGCCAGGTTGTCCCAGGACACAGTTGTGCCCCCACACAGCAGCAGTGGCTCAGAGTTTATGGTATATCACAACACACAGCTGGCACCAGAGTTTGCTGACCTCAGCTAGTGTCTTTGATCCTACATGGGTGAATTTGGTGGCTTGATGATGCCTGGTGGGTCTTTTGCTTGTGAAAGGCCATATAATCTCTACCAAATGCACTCCAAGCAGGGAAATTGCTTCTCCCTGTCTGACCAAGGGTAGCCTCAGATTGTTCTGCCTGCTCCTGGGGCCCCACCCTGCTTCTTCACAGGAGCACCACCAGGAGATGACCTCTGAAACTTCAGACTTCGTGCTCCACTGTTAAGAAAAACACTGGCAATATTGAAACCCTCTCCTTTTCCCCCCATCAGTGGTTTTGGAGAACAGTTTTCTTGTGCACTCACCTGTGCATATTTTTACTCTTTTTCTCTAGCTGCTTTCAGGGGGAGTGCTTTCTTGCACAAATCCAATGCACTGCTCTCTCTTACCCTATGTCTTTCCTCCTCTCCACAAAAATGTCTTCTGCAGCACCACAGCTCTTCTCTCCTCCATTTACCTCTCCACATCATGTACCTCTTGATTTCTCTCCCTCAAATTATGCAGATTGTTCTGTTAATAATCAAATCAATTTCTTAGGTGTTTAAAATGGTTTGATGTTGATCTAACTGTGATGGGGGAGGAAACAAGCCCAGGATCCCCTTACTACTCTGCCATCTTAACTCTTTCCTGCCAGTGATCACTTTTGAATAAGTTCCTTGGGAATGTATTTTTCCACTTATTGAGCTTTGAATCAGGTGAAACAACAAGTCCTACTAAGGCATTCTCTGGGGAGCTTCCAGACCAATCAAAGAGTGACAGCTTAATGGGATGGGTTTTTCTGAGGGATTCCAAACTTAGTTTCTTCTATTCAGAAAATTTTCCAGTTTTTTTAAAAAATAAACAATGCTTAACAGTACAATTTGGCATCAGTGTCTAAGATACTTTCACTTTTCTGCTCAGTCATCTTCAATTTCTTTGCTTTTGTTCTCAAGGTTGTCTTTGCATGACCATATGATGGCTGTAGTAAATCTTAGCATCACATTCTCACATATCAGTCAAAGTCAAGAAAACAAAATATCACTTCTTTGTGTCATTTTTTCAATAGTAAAATTTCTCCAGATTCCTCCTATCCCTGTGCATACAGCAATAGACTGTCTCTCATAGCTCATTGGCCAGACTGCACTGCATAACCATTCCTAAACAGTCTTAACTAGAGTAATTAGATTCCTGTGATTGGCTGAGACTAATGAAAATTTACCCACTGGAGCTGTAGAGAAAGTCAAGTATTCCCTAATATCAATGGCTTCCCATATAACAGGAAAATAAAAGAGAATTTTATTAGTAAGGGAGAAGGTGGCGACTGGTATTTTATAAAACAACAGATGAAGGTATGGTGATGGAGCAGTACTGTCCAAAGTTTTTTTTTTTAAGTAAGAATATTTTATGGTTTGAGGAATTGTAGGGTGCAACTGGAGGTCAAATTGTGATAACAGATAAGTTAAGAAATGGTTTTAAGAGATGAGAAAGGAATAGATTTGGAAGTCTCCCAAATATCTGTAATTTAGTATTTTCCATTCAAATCAATGGCATAAACTGTTTTGAGTTTTTCCTCCTATTTCAGGACCACATCCACACACCTAGCCACCCACCTCCATACACATGCATGTTATGATTTTTATAATGCTTCATATTTGCAACCATTCTGTTACTATCTTTAAAGATGAGAAATACATATTTATTGCTATCATGTATTCCAGGGTTTTAGAAGCGATTTTAACAAACTTGTATAACTGTCACACAAGCCCATTGGTAGGAAAACCACACTATTAGAGTTTTAGTTCTGGAAAAGATGTAATACAAATATTTCTACTCCTTCTGCAAATTACAACTAAAAACTCTGGACATCATATATAACATGAATGGCAATAACAACAACAAAAATCTCTGAAAAGTGGAGAGAAAAATTGGACTGGGTACATACCTTGGGACTCAAGGAATGAAAAATCGTTAAGTTCTCAGAGTTTTATATTGACTTCTATCTATCCCAGAATGGATTCTAAGGAAGCCCACAATCTGAGCACAACAATAGACACAGAAAAAAATATTTACAAAGGAAGCCTTTCTCTAGCTAAACAATATAGAAAGGAGTGAGTTAGAAAGACACAAACTTCTTTCACAATATCTGTTTTACTCCAGAGATATATCAGGGAAAAAACCTACACCCTTTCCCCATCTCATATCAGTGGAGTTCAATGAGGAACCTTGACATCTACCATTACTCAGTGGTAGCATTTCTCTCTTTTTTTTGGGTGGTGTCAGTAGAAACTGAGTGGGAATCCTGGACTTTCTTCTCCACTCATTCCTAATGAGGTGGCTCCCCAATTCTAGAGCAGAGGCATGCTAAAATTGAAGATTTGAATAAGGTCCAGAATTTCATATCATATTACAAATAATGTCAATGATACAATTGAAAATAACTCATCATGCCAAAAAAAAACCCCAAAACAATAGTAAAATCTAAAATTGACTGAGAAAAGATAAGTAACTGAGACCACATTTGAAATGAAAGAAATATTGGAATTATCTCACATGGATTTTAAAGACGCCATAATAAAAATCCTTCATAAAGCATTACAAAAATAATTGAACTAAATGAAAATATTGGAAGTCTCAGCAAAGGAATAATAAATATAAATAATAATTTTTAATTGAAAAATAAAATTAATAAATAAACATCACTAAATGGGCTTGATTAAATGTGAAAGACAGATGAATGAAATGGTAAATTATTGAAGCCAATCTGAGAGACTATAGAAAAATATATAATGTACATTGCTTCAGAAGCCTGCGGGCCAATAGCAAACAATATAACATTCATATATTTGGAGTCCTGGAAGGTGACAAGCAGTGTGGGATGAAAAGTATTTGAAAACATTATAGCTGAAAATTTCCCAAATTTGACAGAAAATATAAACCCACATATTCAAGAGACTGAGTTAAAGAGAATAAGTCAAAATAAATCCATATCAAGACACATCATAGTGCAAATCCTGAAAACAAACAGAAAAAAATGAAAGCAATTAGAAATAATTGTCTTTTATTTATAGGTAAAAAACAATTCAGAATTACAAAAAGCAACAAAGACTAGAAAAGAACAGAGAAAATCTCCAGAAACAATGACTTAACATGAAATACAATGACAGTAAACTTATGTCTATCAAAATCACTCTGAATGTAAATGGATTAAGAGCTCCAATCAAAAGACATAGGGTATCAGAATGGATAAAATAAAAACAAAAACAAAAACAAGACCCATTTATATGCTGGCTAGACATTTAAGACCTAAAGACATCTCTAGATTGAAAATGAGGGGATGGAGAGCTATCTATCAAGCTAATGGACAAAAAAGAAAGCCAGATGAGCCATACATACATCAGACAAACTAGATTTAAACCAAAAACTGTAACAAAAAAACAGAGAAGGGCACTAAATCATAATAAATGTGTCTATCCAAGAAGATCTAACAATTATAAATATTTATGTTCCCAACTTGGAGGAACCCAAATATATAAAGGAATAACATACATAAAGAAACTCATTTATACCAATACAATAACAATAGAGGACATTAACATCCACCTACATCAATGGACAGAGTATCTAAGGAGAAAATCAACAAGGAAATAATGACACACTGGGCCAGATGGACTTAACAGATATATTAAGAACATTTCATCCTAAAGCAGCAAAATACACATTCTTTTCAAGTACATATGGGAAAGTCTCCAGAATAAATCACATACTATGTCACAAATCAGACCTCAACAAGTGGGAAAGGATTGAGATCATACCATAAGTATTTTCAGACCGCAATATTCTAAAACCTGAAGTCAACAACAAGAAAAATTTTGGAAAGACCAAAATACATGGAGGTTTTAAAGTACATGCTACTAAACAATGAATGGGTCAAACATGAATTCGAAGAAGTAATAAAAAGCACATGGAAACAAATGAAAATGAAAACACGAGAGTCCAAAATCTTTGAGATGCACCAAAAGCATTAGTAAGAGAGAAGTATATAGTAATACAGGCCTACATCAAGATGTAAGAAAAATCTCTATTATGCAACCTAACGTTTCATGTCTAACACCTAAAGGAGTTAGAAAAAGAACAGCAAATGAAGCCTAAAGCCAGAAGAATAAGGAAAATAATAAAGAGTAAAGCAGAAATAAATGATATAGAAACAAACAAACAAACAAAAAAAAAAACCCCAAATACACAGATCAATGAAAATAGGAGCTGATTCTTTGAAAGAATTAATAAAATTGATAAACCCCTAGCCAGACTGATCAAGAGGGGGGAAAAAAAAGAAAGATTCTAAATAAATAAAATCCTGAATGAGAGCAGAGAGATCACAACGAACACCACGGAAATACAAACAAATATAAGGGAATATTATGACAAATTATATACCAACAAACTGGGAAAACTGGAAGAAATGGACAAATTCCTAGAAACACATAAGCTACAAAGTCTGAGACAGGAAGGAATAGAAAATTTGAACAGACCCATAATTAGCAGAGAAATTTAATCAGCAATCAAAAATCTTCCAACAAAGTCAAGGTCTGGATGGCTTCCCAGAGGTATTTACCAAACATGTAAGGAAGAGTTAATACCTATTCATCTCAAACTTTTCCAAGAAATAGAAATGGAGGGAAAACCTCCAAACTCATTTTTAGAGGCCAGCATTACCTCGATTCCAAAACCAGACAAAGACCCCAGTAAAAAAGAGAATTACAGGCCAGTATCCCTGATGAACATGGATGCAAATATTCTCAACAAGATACTAGCAAATTGAATCTAACAGTACATGAAAATAATTATTCCTGGGATCCAAGGGTGATTCAACATTTGCAAATCAATCAACATGATAACCACATTAATAAAAGAAAAAATAAGAACCATGTGACCCTCCGAATAGATGCAGAAAAAGCATTTCACAAAGTACAGCATCCATTCTTGATTAAAAAAAAAAACCTCAAAGAAGTAGAGATAGAGGGAATACACCTCAACAGCATAAAGTTCATGTATGAAACACCCACAGAGTTTATCATTTTCAATGCAGAAACAGTGAGAGCTTTTGTTCTACAGTCAGGAACAAGACAGGGATGTCAACTCCACCATTGTTATTTAATATAGAACTGGACGTCCTGGCCTTAGCAATCAGACAACAAAAAGAAATAAAAAGCATCCAAATCATCAAGGAAGAAGTCAAATTTTCACTATTCATAGATGACCTGGTACTCTATGTAGAAAACTCAAAATTTCCACCAAAAACTTGCTAGAACTGGAACACGAATTCAGTAAATTCACAGGGTACAAATACAATGTACCTGTACAAATGTACAAAGAAATCTGTTGCATTTTCATACACCAATAATGAAGCAGCAGAAAAAGAAATCAAAGAACCATTTACAATTGCACCAAAAACCGTAAGATACCTGGGAATAAACCTAACTAAGGAAATGAGAGGTCTGTAGTCTGAAAACTACAAAACACTTATGAAACAACTTGAAAATGATACAAGAAATGGAAAAACCATTCAATGCTCATGGATTGGAAAAATAAATATTGTTAAGTCTAGACTACCCAAAGCAATCCACACATTTAATGCAATCCTTATCAAAATTCCACCAACATTTTTCACAGAGCTAGAACAAACATATCAGAATTTGTATGGAATCGCAAAAGACCTCTAATAGCCAAAGCAATCTTTACAAAGAAAATCAAAGCTGGAGTCATCACAATTATGGACTTTAAGCTATATTGCAAAGCTGGCATCATCAAGGCAATATGGTAGTGGAAAAACAAAAACAAAAACAAAAACCAACCAACGAACCAACCAACCAAACAAACAAACAAAAAAAGCCCAGACACATAGATTAATGAAACAGAATAGAAAACCTATAAATGGGCCCACAACTGGATGGTCAACTAATCTTTGAGAAAGCAAGAAATAATATTCAGTGGAAAAAAAGACAGTCTCTTGAACAAATGTTTATGGGAAAACTGGACAGCAACATGCAGAAAAATGAAACTGGGCCACTTTCTGACACTGTACACAAAAATATATTCAAAATGGATTAAAGTCCTCAATGTGAGACAAGTAACCATAAAAATCCTAGAGAAGAACACAGGCAGCAACCTTTTTTTTACATAGTCTGTAGCAACTTCTTACTAGACACATCCCCTGAAGCAATGTAATCAAAAGCAAATATGAACTATTGGGACATCATCAAGACAAAAGCTTCTGCACAGCAAAGGAAACAATCAACAAAATTAAAAAGCAACCTTCAGAATGGGAGTAGAAATATACAAATGGCATTGCTGAGAAAGGCTTAGTATCCAAAATCTATAAAGAACTTATCAAACTAAATACCTCCAAAACACATAATTCAGTTAAGAAATGGGCAGAAGACATGAATAAGCATTTTTACAAAGAAGGCATACAGATGGCTAACAACTCATGAAAAGATGCTCAACATCACTCATCATCAGGGAAATACAAAACAAAACTACAATGATATATCATTTCACACCTGTCAGATTGGCTAAAATCAACAAAACAGGAAACAACAGATGTTGTCAAGGATCTGGAGAAATGGGAACCCTCTTGCACTGTTGGTTGCAACTCAAACTGGTGTGGCCTGTCTGGAAAACTGTATGGAGTTGCACTACTAGGTATTTACCCAAAGGATACAATAATTGTTATTTGAAGGGTTGCATAGCACCCAATATTTATAGAAGCATTATGAACAATAGCCAACTTATGGAAAGAGCTCAAATGTCCGCCTAATAAATGGATAAAGAACATGTGGTATAGGAACGCCTGCATGGCTCAGTTATTTGAGCTTCTAATTCTTGATTTCAGCTCGTGGTCGTGAGACTGAGCCCCATGTCGGGCTCTGTACTGTGCATGGAGTCTTCTTGGGACTCTCTTTCTCCCTGTCTTTCTACCCCTCCCCCACTTGCTCTCTCTCTCTCTCTCTCTCAATAAATAAATAAATATTAAATAAAGAAAATGTAGTGTGTGTGTGTGTGTGTGTGCATGCATGCACACATGTGCACACATGTAATGTAATATTACTAGCCAAAAAAAAGGAGAATGAAATTTCACCACTCACAATGACATGGAAGGAGCTAGTGTGTATTATGCTAAGCAAAATAAGTCAGAGAAAGAAAAATATGATATGATTTCACTCATATGCAGAATTTAAGAAACAGAACAGATGAATAGATGGAAAAGAAAAAAAGAAGGCAAACTATAGAAGAGACTCTTAAGTATTGGGAACAACTGAGAGTTGCTAGAGGGGAGGGGGACAAGGGGATTGGCTAAATGGGTGTTGGGTTTTAAGGAGGGCATTTGTTGTGATGAATCTAAATTCTACCCCTAAAACTAATATTACACTGAGTTAACTAATTGAATAGAACTTGAAACATAAAAAAATTAAAAAATAATTCAAATTGCTTCAGATTTCTCTTCAGAAACTAGGGATCCCAGATGGAAATGTACATGAGTTTTAGGTGCTGAATGAAAATAATTGTCAACCAAGACTTCTGTATCCAGTGAAAATATACATTGGAAATGAAAGGAAAATCAAGACATTCTAAAACGAATGGAAATTAAGAGAATTTTTCACTAGTAGACCTATGTTAAAAGAATGGTTGCTTGGATGGCTCAGTCAGTTAAGCGTCCAACTCTTGGTTTTGGCACAGGTCATGATTTCAGGGTTCATGAGTTCAAGCCCCAAGTTGGGCTCTGCACTGTCAGCACAGAGCCTGCTTGTGGTTCCCTGTCTTCCACTCTCTCTGCCCAACTCTTCCTTATCCAACTTGTTCTCTGTCTCTCGCTCAAAAATAAATACACATTAAAAAAAGAGAAGAGAAAAAAAGAAAGAGAATAATGAAAAGCAGAGGAAAGAATCAGAAAACAACAAAACGATCAGACTCAAGCCTTAATGCATCAATGACAACATTATATGTAAACAGTCTTAATGCAGTAAGTAAAAAAGAAAAGTTTGGCAGAGCGGATTAAAATTCAATATTCTGTGTAAAAGTAACTTACTTGAAATACAGCAACATATGTAGGTTGGAAGTTAAAGTATTGAAAAAAGCATGCCATGCACAGATTAATCAAAAGAAGGCAATAGTGGCTATGTTAACATCAGGTAAAGTATATATCAGAGGGAAGAAAATTACTAAGGATAGAGAGGGATATTACTGAATGACAAAAGTGACAGTCCTCTAAGAAGACATAGCATTCCTAACTGAATATGCAACAAACAGCAGAGATGAAAAATAATTGAAGCAAAACTGTAAGAAATTGCGACATGACTGTTTCAAAAATTGATAGAACTATAAGAGAGAAAATTTGAAAGGATGCCGAATTTTCATGTGACATCATCAACCAACAGAATTTAATTGATACTTATTTAAAAACCTACTCAAAAACAGCAAAATACACATTCTTTCAAGCACGCACCATAGATAGACCATTTGCCAAGACAATATGGGCTCTCAAACCAACCCAAACAAATCGTAAACATTGAAATAGTATAAGGGTATGTTATTTGAGCACAAGCGAATCAAACTAGAGACAATAATTGACAGACAACTGGAAAATCTCCAAATGCTTAGAAATTTAAAAACACATTCCTAAATGATCCATGAATAAAAAGGAAAGTCTCAAGAGAAAGAAAATATGTACTTATCTGAATGAAAATGAATGTACAAAAATTACGAACATTTGTGTGATACATTTAAAACAGGCTAAAATGGAAATTTATAGTGCTAAAATGCTTGCATTGAAAACAGGAAACTTTTCAAATCTATAATTTAAGCTTCCATTTCAAGAAAGTATAAAAATTGCAAACTAAACCCAAAGCAAGGAGAAGGAAGAAAATAATAAAGATCAGAGTAGAAATCAATGAACTTGAAAACAAAATCAATATATAAAAATCAATGAAGTACATAGCTTGTTCTTTGAGATATAAATAAATTTGATAAGCCTCTACTAGATCCATATGAAGTCAAGAAGTTATTTGAAGTTAAAAGAAGAGAGAACTTCCTTATTTCTTTTAGTATAGTTGACACAAAATGTTACATCAGTTTCAGGTGTACAACATAGTAATTCACAAGTCTATATGCTATGCCATGCTCACCATAGGTGTAGCTACCAAGTTTCACCATACAATACAATTAAAATACCATCGACTGTATTTCTTATGCTGTACCTTTTATTCCTATCATATATTCATTCCATAACTTAAAGCCTCTATCTCACACTCCTCTTTACCTATGTTGCTTGTCCCCCCATTCCTCTCCCCTCAGGCAACCATCAGTTTATTTTCTGTATTTATAAGTCTGGCTTTGCTTTTTTGTTGGCTTGCTTATTCATTCTTTTTGTTTGTTTATTTTTTAGTTCCACATATGAGTGAAATCATATGGTATTTGTGTTTTTCGGTCTGACCTATTTCACTTAACACAATACCCTCTAGATTCTTCCATGTTGTCATGAATGGCAGGATTACATCCTTTTTATGACAGTGTACTATTCTGTGCACACACGCACGTGCACACACACACATCATCCTTATACATTCATCTGTTGTTGGTGGACACTTAGGTTGCTTTCATACCTTGGCTATTGTAAGTAATACTGCAATAAACGTAAAGACGCATATATCTTTTCCAGTTGGCATTTTTGTTTTCTTGGGGTAAATACCCAATAACTGAATTACTGGATCATATATGTTTCCTAATTAAAAATGTTTATTTATTTGTTAATTTATTTAGAAAGTATGCATGCAAGTAGGGGAGGGGGAGAGAAGAGGAGAGGGAATCCCAAGTAGACTCCCCACTTTCAGTGTAGAGTATGAGGTGGGCTTGATCTAATGAACAATGAGATTATGACCTGAGCTGAAATCAGGAGTTAGATGCTTAACCGACTGAGCCACCCAGACGCACCTTGAACAAGCATTTCTATACCTGACCTATCAGAAGAAATACTGGTTTTGACTGGATTTCTAATAATCTATTATAATTTCTCAATTGGGGGTGATTTTTTCATGGACCATAATAAATAAATATATAAATATAAGTAAATAAATAAATAACTAACTAAATAAATAAATAAATTAGCTGCTCTTGATTTTAGCCAATTCTGACAGGTGTGAGGTGATGTCTAATTGCAGTTTTGATTTGTTTTTCCCTGATAAACAGTGATGTTGAGCATCTTTTCACATATCTGTTGGCCATCTCTATGTCTTCTTTGGAAAATTGTCTATTCAGTTTCTCTGTCCATTTTTTAATTAGATTTTTATTTTGGTGTTGAATTGTATAAGTCCTTTACATATTTTGGATATTAAACTTTTATTGGATATGTCATTTGCACATATTCTATTCAGTAGGTTACCTTTTCATTTTGTTGAAAAGCATTTACTGCTTTGCTGTGCAAAGGCTTTTTCTTTTGGTGTATTCCTTATAGTTTATATTTGCTTTTGTTTTATTGCTTAAGAGAAATATCTAGAAAAAAATGTTGCTAAATCTGATGTCCAAGAGATTACTTCCTGTTTTTAAGAATTTTTATGTTTTCAGGTCTCACATAGATCTTTTATCCATTTTGAGTTTATTTTTTTTTGTATGGTGTAAGAAGGAGGTCCAGTTTCATTCTTTTACATGTAGATGCTGAGTTTTCCTGGTTTTCCAGTTTGTTGAAATCATTTGTTGAAGAGACTGTCTTTTTTACCGTTGTTTATTCTTCCCTCCTTTGTCACAAATTAATTGACCATACATATGTGGTTTTATTTCAAAAATCTGTATTCTGTTTCATTGATCTATGCATCTATTTGTGTGGCAGTTCCCTACTGTTTAAATAATGCCAGCCATGTGGAATGTTTTCACAAGCTTTTCTTCCTCTTCTAGTTTTTGGAATAGTTTGAGAAGTATATGGATTAACTCTTCTTTAAATATGTGGTAGAAGGGAAATGCAGTTGGTTCCCGTGTTAGGTGGCTCGTCCCATCTCCTAGCGGCAACTGAGCCCCATCAAGAATTGCCATGGAGAAGAGAAGCCAGAGTGTGCACTGGAAAGGAGCAAAGGACCAAGACAATATTTGAAGCATTTACAGCTATAAAGTAGTTCAGCAGAAGGAGTGGTTGCTTCTAGGATCACTGTGTCCACCATATCCCCCTTATTTTTAAATGGCCATCCCACATCTCTCCAGATTTCAGATTGACGGTCCTGTGATGTTAGTTTTCTGAAGAGTTCACAAAATGTCACCAATTGCTGTCTATCCAGCTTTCTTCTTGTTGCAAATATGAGAGGTACAGTTTCAAGCTGAAACTACAAGTAATCCCACCAGTGCACTATAAGTTCTATAAAGATATTTACCACTGAACAAAGCCGAGGAGGAAAGGCAAGATGGCGGAGAAGTAAGGAGCTCTGTAATCTTCGCCCGCCCGCATCTATTAAACTGAGAAGGACTGAAGAGACAATACTCTGATCTGCAAGAGTGGGAGGAGAACACACAGACTCCAGAAAGAAGACAACCTCAAAGATGCCTGAGTGAGTGGTTGTGAGCTGGGGAAATTAAAAAATGGGCCAGGCCCCGGAGGTGCAGAGGGGTGGGAGCCCCAGCCCAACACAGGGACAGTGCACGGTGACAAGGAGAAGAGAAAGACAGACAGAAAACGCTCATAGAACTGTCTATAAAGAAAAGATAAAAAATACGTCCTGGGACTGAGAGAGATATTGTCACCCCATATATAAACACTGGGTGCGGGGAGAGAAATCCATCCCATCTAGCTGGCGAATTCTACCTTGGGCATGGCGGCAGTGGCGCCCATTCCAGACGGCACCAGGAAAACCAGCCCCCTCTCCATATGCCATCCCGGCTAGGAAGTTGGCCGCTAGCGGGAGTGCATCTCATCTCCGGTGGTAGCATTAAAGTATATGGACTAGGATTTGCAAGCGAGGTGGAG
Source organism: Cryptoprocta ferox (assembly GCA_028646485.1). Classification (NCBI taxonomy): domain Eukaryota; kingdom Metazoa; phylum Chordata; class Mammalia; order Carnivora; family Eupleridae; genus Cryptoprocta; species Cryptoprocta ferox. The sequence goes on from CM053579.1 coordinate 59,761,949, forward strand.
CTTGGAAAATACAACTTGGTTTGCCCGAGGCACAGGGAGATCCGACTCAAAAGAGCAGCTTGCAATGCTTGATTGGAGAAGAGCTTGGGGCGCCTCCATTCTTCTCCCCACAACCACCAAGGCGGGGCCTGGGAGAGCAGCCCCTGAAACCTGACCTACCTACACCAAACCACGCCCATCCGCATGGGAGAGCTGCCCTTTTTTTAATTTTCCTTTTATTTTCCTTCTCCTTTTTTTCTCTTGCCACCCGGATATATTTTCCCTTATCTCATTCTTATCTCTCCCCTCGGCTGGTTATACGCTTTTAGACTGTCCATAGTCTTTTGCTATCTCTGTCCTCCCCCCTCCTTTTTTATTTTTCTTTTCTTCTTTTCTTTTCTTTCCTTTCCTTTTCTTTACATACTTTCCCCTTTTGATTTGCTCGTTTCTTGGATTTGTCTGTGCGTTTGCATGCTGTTGTTCCCTGTGTGTTTGTCTGTTTACCTTTTCAAGGCTAACTCAAGAAACAAGCCAAAGTACACATGGTGGAAAGTCCCAAATATCACTGACCAGGGAAGTAAAATAATCAAAGGCACAACAAGAGAAACCGAGAGACACCATGAAAAGAACACTTCCTGAAACGACAGGCCCTGGACAGTCCATGAGCGTCCATTCATATAGCAATACTAACAGGTGCACAGCACATAACGAGCTTTTAAAACAGACAAGAGACAGAAAGCTAGCCAAAATGACAAAACAAAAGAACGTCCCTCTAAAGAAACTCCGGGAAGAAGTCACAGCCATAGAACTGGTCAAAACAGATTTAAGCCGCATAACTGAACAAGAATTTAAAACAATTGTAATAAAATTAATCGCTGGGCTTGAAAAAAACATCAAAGAAGCCATTGATACAAAATCTAAGGACCTTCAAAATAGCTGCAACAAGTTCAAAAAGGCTATAAATGAAGTGCATAATAAAATGGAGGTGGCCCCTACACGGATTGAAGAGGCAGAGAGGAGCATAGGTGAATTAGAAGACACAGTTATAGCAAAAGAGGAAGACGAGAAAAGAGAGAGAAATAGATACAGGAGCAGGAAAGGAGAATTTGAGACCTGAGTGATACAATCAAACGGAACAATATCTGTATTATAGGAATTCCTGAAGAAGAAGAAAGAGAGAAAGGTGCTGAAGGGGTGCTTGATCAAACTATAGCTGAGAAATTCCCGAATTTGCGGAAAGAAATAGTCATTGAAATCCAAGAGGCCCAAAGAACCCCCTTAAGACGTAACTTGAATTGACCTTCGGCATGACATATCATAGTGAAACTGGAAAAATATAAATATAAAGAGAGAATTCTGAAAGCAGCTAGGGATAAAAGGGCCCTAACATACAAAGAGAAACCTATCAGAGTGGTTACAGACCTTTCTAATGACACTTGGCAGGCCAGAAAGTAATGGCAGGAAATATTTAATGTGATAAACAGGAAAACTATGCAGCCAAGAATCCTTTATGCAGCGAGCCTGTCATTGAAAATATAAGGAGAGATAAAGGTGTTCCCAAATAAACAAAAATTGAGAGAACTCATCACCACTAAAGCATCCCTACAAGAAATCCTGAGGGACTCTATGAGGGAATGGTTGCAAGGAATACAAGATACCAGAGACATGACTACAAATATAAATTCTACAGAGAAAACAATGAATCCAAACTCACATTTTTCAATGATAACACTGAATGTAAATGGAATGAATGCCCCGGTCAAACGACACAGGTAGCAGAATGGATAAAAACACAAAATCCATCTATTTGCTGTCTACAAGAGACTCATTTTAGACCTGAAGACACCTTCAGATTGAAAGTAAGGGGATGGAGAAATATCTACCATGTGACGGGAAGTCAAAAGAAAGCCAGAGTAGCCATACTTATATCAGACAAATTGGACTTTAAAGTAAAGGCAGTAACAAAAGATGAAGAAGGACATTATATAATAATTACAGGGTCTCTCCATCAGGAAGAGCTAGCAATTATAAACATCTATGCGCCGAATTTGTGAGCACACAAATACATGAAACAATTAATCAAAAACAGAAACAATTGATAAGAATGTGTTAATTGCAGGGAACTTTAACACTCCACTTACAGCAAGGGATAGATCAACGAGACAGAAAATCACTAAAGAAATAATGGACCTGAACAACACATTGGAACAGATGGAATTGATAGATATATTTAGAACTCTGCATCCTGAGGCTAGGAAATTCACCTTCTTCTCGAGTATGCATGGCACTTTCTCCAAGATAGATCACATACTGGGTCATAAAGCAGCCCTCCATAAATACAAACGAATTGAGATTATACCATGCACACTTTTGGATCACAGTGCTATAAAACTTGAAATCAATCCCAGGAAAAAGTCTGGAAAACCTCCAAAAATGTGGAGGTTAAAAACCACCCTACTAAAGAATTAATTAGGCAATTAGAGAAGAAATTAAAAAATATATGGAAACAAATGAAAACGAAAATACAACAATCCAAACT
>CM053579.1:59764966-59792651 GCA_028646485.1 Cryptoprocta ferox
CCAGAACTGGACCCACAAATGTATGGCCAATTAATTTTTGACAATGCAGGAAAGAGTATGGATTGCTAAAACAAATAAACAAACGAACAAACAAACAGCCTCTTTAACAGGTGTTGCTGGGAGAACTGGACAGCAACATGCAAAAGAATGAAACTAGACCACTCTCTTACACCATACACAAAAATAAACTCAAAATGGATGAAGGATCTAAATGTGAGACAGGAAACCATCAAAACCTTAGTGGAGAAAGCAGGAAACAGCCTCCTTGACCTCAACTGCAGCAATTTCCTACTCGACACATCCCCAAAGGCAAGGGAATCAAGAGGATAAATTAACTATTGGGACTTCATCAAGATTAAAAGCTTCTGCACTGCAAAGGAAACAATCAAGAACACTAATAGGCAACTGACAGAATGGGAAAAGATAGTTGCAAATGACATATCGGATAAAGGGCTAGTATCCAAAATATACAAGGAACTTATCAAACTCCACACCCAAAAAACAAACAATCCAGTGAAGAAATGGGCAGAAGACATGAAGAGACACTTCCCCAAAGAGGACATCCAGATGGCCAACAAACACATGAAACAATGCTCAGCATCACTCATCATCAGGGAAATACAAATCAAAACCACACTGAGATAAGACCTCATGCCGGGCAGAGTGGCTAAAATGAGCAAATCAAGAGATTATAGATGCTGGCGAGGTTGTGGAGAAACGGGCACCCTCCTACACTGTTGTGGGAATGTAAACTGGTACAACCGCTATGGAAAGCAGTGTTGAGGTTCCTCAAAAAATTAACAAACTCCCTTTTCACCCAGCAATAGCACTGTTGGGGATTTACCCAAGGGGTACAGGAGTGCTGATGCATAGGGTCACATGTACCCCAATGTTCATAGCGGCACTTTCTACAATAGCCAAATCATGGAAAGAGCCTAAATGTCCATCAACTGATGAATGGATCAAGAAGATGTGGTTTATGTATATATACAATGGAATACTCCCTGGCAATGATAAAAATGAAATCTGGCCATTTATAGCAACCTGGACCGACCTCAAGGGTGTCATGCTTAGCGAAATAAGTCAGGCAGAGAAAGACAGATACCATATGTTTTCACTCATAAGTGGAACAGGAGAAGCTTAACAGAGGACCATGGGGAGGGGAAGGGGGGAAAATAATTAGGGAGAGTGAGGGAGGCAAATCATGAGAGACCTTGAATACAGAAAACAAACTGAGGGTTGAAGAGGGAGGGGATAGGGAAGGGGGTTGATGGACATGGTGGAGGGCACTTGTGGGGAAGTGGACTGGGTGTTATATGGAAACCCACTTCACAATAAACTATAAAAAATAATATAAAATAAATAAAATTCTATTCCTTAAAAAACAAAGTGTTGTGGTGTTCTGATTGGGATTGCATTGAATTTGTAGATTGTTTGGGGTATTATAAATAGTTTATTAATGTTTGATTCATTGATTTCTTTGATTTCCTTTTATTTCTTTTCCTGTGCCTTGTTATTGGTGTTTAATAATTCAGATTTCTGTACATTGATTTTGTATCCTTTAACTTTGCTAAAATCATATATCATATCTAGCAATTATTTTTGGTGGAGTATTTCGGGTTTTCTATGCAGAGTATCTTGTCGTGCATGAATAATAAAGTTTGACTTCTTCTTTGGAAAAAATAAAAATAAAAAAATAAAAAGCAGACCAAAACACACCTAGGATCTAGCATCTCTTGAATTAAAAAATTTGTTTTTAACTTTTATTTCATTCTATAATTATAATTATTGTTTTTTTCTTCCAAAATGACAAAATAGAGAAAATCACCTGAAAATAAAGAACAGGAAGAAATGATGGCCAGGAATTTAGACAATACAGATATAAGTAAGATCCATGAACTAGAATTTAAAACAATGATTATAAGAATACTAGCTGGGCTTGAAAAAATCATAGAAGAAGGTACTTGAGAGTACCTTTCTTCAGAGATAAAATAACTAAAATCTAGTCAGACCAAAATTTAAAAAACTGCTCTAACGGAGATGCAAACCCAAATGTTGACCATATAAACAAGGAAGGACAAGGCAGGGGAGCAAATTAGTGATATAGAAGGTAAAATTAAGGAAAATAATGAAGCTAAGAACAAGAGAGAAACAAAGGTCAAGGATCACAAAGACAGACTTAGAGAACTCAGTGATTTCTTAAGATGTAATAATATTCATATCATAGGAGTCCCAGAAGGTGAAAAGAGAAAAAGAGTGGGAGAAGGTTAATGTGAACAAATTATAGATGAAAACTTCCTTAATCGGGGGAAGGACACAGAATCAAAGTACAGAAGACTTTCATTCAATTCAACAAAAGCGGGCCATTTCCAAGATATATCATAGTCAAAATCATAAAATACACAGACAAGGAAAGAATCATGAAAGCAGCAAAGGGAAAAAATCCTACCCAACGAAGGAAGACAGATCAGGTTCACATCAGATCTGTCCACAGAAATATGGCAGGCCAGGGAGGAAAAGTAAGATATATTATTCAATGTGGTAAATGCAAAAATATGCAGCCAGGAACACTCTATCCAGCAAGGATGTCATTCAAAATAGAAGAGATTAAGTTTCCATGACAAATAAAATCTAAAGGAGTTTATGACCAATAAACCACAAGAAATTTTAATGGGGAATCTTTGAGTGGAGGAAAAACAGCAACAACAAAATCAACAAAGGCTAGAAAGGCCCAGAGAGCATCAACAGAAACATTTACTGTATAGGCAACACAACGGCACAAAATTCATATCTTTCAATAATCACTCTGAATGTAAATGGACTAAATTCTCCAATCAAAAGATATACAGTATTAGAATGGATAAAAAAAACAAGATCCATCTATATGCTGCCTACAAAAGATTCATTTTAGACTGAAACACACCTGCAGATTGAAAGTGAGGAGATGGAGAAACATCCATCATGCTAATGGCCGTCAAAAGAAAGCCAGAATAGCCATACTTATGTCAGACAAACTAGATTTTAAACAACAGAGTGTAATAAGATATGAAGAAGGGCATTATGTCATAATAAAGAACTCTATCCTTCAAGAAGATCTAACACATATAAATATTTTTGCCCCCAACTTAGGACACACAAATATATAAAATAATCACAAACGAAAAGGAACTCATTGTTAATAATACAATAATAATCAAGGAATGTAACACTCTGTTACAGCAATGGACATATCAAGTAAGGAGAAAATCAACAAAGAAACAATGGCTTTGAATTACTTACTGGACCAGATAGACTTAACAGATATATTCAGAACATTTCATCCTAAAGCAGCAGAATACTAATTCTTTTCAAGTGCACATGGAAAATTCTCCAGAATAGATCACATACTAGATCACAAATCAGCCCTTAACAAGTACAAAAAGATTGAGATCATACCATGTATATTTTCAGAGCACAAAGCTATGAAACTTGAAGTCAACCAAAATAAAAAAAATTAGAAAGACCACAAATACATGGAGGTTAAAGAATATCCTACTAAGGAATGAATGAGTTAATGAGGAAATTAAAGGAGGAATTTTAAAATACATGGAAACCAACCTGATAATAAACTATAAAGTTAAAAAAATTACAAAAACATACATGGAAGCAAATGAAAATGAAAACACAACTGTCCAAACTATTTGTAGTGCAGCAAAGAAAGTCTCGAGGTAAGTATATTGCAATTCAGGCCTATCTCAAGAAGCAAGATATGTCCCAAATACAGAATCTAACCATACACATAAAGGAGCTAGAAAAAGAAGAGCAAATAAAGCCAAAAACCAGCAGAAGGGAAATAATAAAGACTAGAGCAGAAATAAATGATAAAGAAACAAGAAAAGGTAGACATCTCGATGCAAATAAGAGCTGATTCTTTGAAATAATTAACAAAATTGATAAATGCCTAGCCAGACTTACTAAAAAAAAAGAGAAAAGACCAAAGTAGATAAAATCATGAATTAAAGATGAGAGATCACACCAACACCACAGGAATATAAACAATTATGGAAGAATACTATGAAAAATTATATGAAAACAAACTGGGCAATCTGTAAAAAATGGACAAATTCCTAGAATGTCACAAACTACCAAAACTGAAACAGACAGATTTAGAAAATTTGAACATATCCATAACCAACAAAGAAATTGAATCTGTTATTGAAAATTTCCCAAGAAGTAAGAGTTCTGGGCCTGATGGCTTCCCAGGGAAATTCTACCAGACATTTAATGCGGAGTTAATGCTTATTCTTGTCAGACTATTACAAAAAATTGAAATGGAAAAAAAATGTCCAAACTCATTCTACGAGGACATTACCTTGATTCCAAAACCAGACAAAGATTCCACTAAAAAGGATAATTATAGACCAACATCCCTGATAAATATGGATGCAAAAATTATCAACAAGATGCTATCAAATCACATTCAACAGTACATTAAAATAATTATTCACCATGATCAGGGGGGTTTATTCCTGGGCTGTAAGGTGGATTCAATATCTGCAAATCGATCAATACGGTTCACCACATTAATAAAAGAAAAGAACCATATGACCCTGTGGATAAATGCAGGAAATGCATTTGACCAAACACTGCATCCATTATTAATACAAACCCTCAACAATGTAGGGATAGCTGGAACATACATCAACATCAAAAAGACCATATACAAAAGACCCACAGCTAATATCATCCTCAGTAGGGAAAACCTGAGAGCCTTTCCCCTATCTTCAGGAACTAAAAAACAATGTCCACTCTCACCATTACTATTTAACATAGTACTGGAAGTCTATTGATACAGAAATCAGAAAACAAAACAACATAAAAGACATCTAAATCATCAACAAAACAGTCAAACTTTCACTATTTACAGGCAACATGATACTCTATGTAGAAAACATGAGAGATTCCACTAAAAAATCACTACAACTAATAAATGAATTTGGCAAAGTCGCAGGATATAAAATCAACCTTCAGAAATCTGTTGCATTTCTATACACCAATAACAAAGCAGCAGAAAAAGAAATCAAGGAATCAATGTTTTTTGAAATTGCAACAAAATAAGATACTTAGGAATATAACTAAAGAAGTAAAAGATCTACTCTGAAAAATATAGAAAACTTATGAAGGAAATTGAAGGGGACACAATGAAGTGGAAAAGCATTCTATGCTAATGGATTGGAAGAAAAAACATTGTTAAAATGTCCATACTACACAAAGCAATCTACACATTTAATGCAATCCCCATAAAAATACCACCAGCATTTTTCACAGAGCTAGAAAAAACAATCTTAAATTTGTATCAAACCACGAGACTCTCAAATGTCAAAGCAATCCTAAAAAAAGAAACAAAAAACTTGGGGCATCATGATTCAAATTCAAAGCTATATTGCAAAGCTGTAGTCATCAAGACAGTATGGTACTGGCATGAAAACACACACATAGATGAATGGAACAGAAAAGTAAACCTAGAAATTGACCCACAACTATATAGTCAACTAATCTTCGACAAAGCAGAAAAGAATATCAAATGGAAAAAAGACAGTCTCTTTAACAAATCGTGCTGGGAAAATTGGACAGAGACATGCTGAAGAATGAAACTGGATCACTTTCTTACACCATAAACATAATAAAATCAAAATGGATGAAAGACCTAAATATGAGACAGGAAACTATCAAAATCCTAGAGAAGAACATAAGCAGCAACCTCTTTGACCTTGGCCAGAGAGACTTCTTAGTAGACACTTCGCCAGATGCAAGGAAAACAAAAGCAAATGTGAACTACTGGAATTTCATGAAGATAAAAAGTTCTGCACAGAGAAGGAAACAATCAGTGAAACTAAAGGACAGCCTATAGAATGGGAGAAGATATTTGCAAATGACATATATGATAAAGGGTTAGTATCCAAAATCTATATAGAACTTATCAACTTCAACACTGAAAAAATAAATAATCCAGTTAAGAAATGGGAAGAAGACATGAATAGACATTTTTCCAAATAAAACATCCATATGGCTAACAGATACATCAAAAGATGCTCAACATCACTCATCATCATGGAAATACAAATCAAAACCATGATGAAATACCATGTTACACCTGTCAGAATGGCTAAATTTAACAACACAAGAAACAACAGGTGTTGGTGAGGATGTGGAGAAAGGGGAATCCTCTTACACTGTTGGTCTGTTGCTGAGAATGCAAACTGGTGCATATACTCTGAAAAACAGTGTGGAGGTTCCTCAAAGAGTTCAAAATAGAACCACCCTATGATCCAGCAATTGGACGACTAGATATTTACCCAAAGGATATAAAACTACAGATTCAAAGAGGTACACGCACCCTAATGTTTATAGCAGCATTATCAACAATTTTTACACTAAGCAGAGAGCTCAAATGTCCATGGAGATATGAATATATAAAGAAGATGTGATATATATGTATATGTATACACACACACACAATGGGATATTACTCAACCATCGAAAATAATGAAATCTTGCCATTTGCGATGATATGGGTGGATATAGAATGTATTATCCTAAGTGAAATAAGTCAGAGAAAAATACCATATGATTTCACTCGTATGTACAATTTAAAAAGAAAACAAATTAATGGGTGGGAAAAACGAGAAAAAAAGGAGGGGAGAGTGAAGGGAGGGAAATAAATCACAAGGAACTCAATGATAGAGAATAAACTATGGGTTGATGGGGGGAGGTGGGTGGGAGATGGACTAGATGGGTAGTGGGTTCTAAGGAGGGCACTTGTGATGAGTACTGGGTGTTGTATGTAAGTAATGAATCACTTAATTGTACACCTGAAACCAATATTGCCCTGTATGTTAACTCACTGAAATTTCAATTTTAAAAAATGGCAAAAAAGAAAATGATTGCTGGCAATTTAACATTGAGGATGCCTGAGGTGGTAAAGTCGATATGGGCAACAAAGATTAGAGTCATCATACCTAGGAAAATATGGGAAATGAGATATATGTAGTTGGGTAGAAATACTCCAGTATATTCCTTAGGATCTAGAAGACCATGCACATGTGCAGAGTTGTTCACATGCTCAAGAGAGACATGACACAGCATCAATCTCATAACTATGGCTGAGCCTAGGCCCTGCACAAGTAGGGAGCGAAGTCTAAAGCACAGTTTAAAATTGCCATAGCATTGAAAGCCTGCTACACCATGTGCAGGCACATGGGCACATACACACATGCACACACATTCAGCCATTCAGCAAAGAATTGAAGATTTATTGGCTCAAGACATGTAAGAAAATAAATTAAGTCATTATCTGACAATAAAGCTAGTTGAGCAGAGACTTCAATGGACATACATAAAGGAAAAAAAAATTAGAATTTATCCAGGAAAGTCACTAAACAAAGACCAACAACAATAACAAACAGCAAAAATAAAAAATACACTGGGGAAGAAGAAGAATCTAATTTCCAGAGTTATCACGATGTATTATTTAAAATGTCTAGTTTTCAAAAAAACATTAAAATAATTACAAAGCAACAGGAAATTATGGGTGAAACACAAAGGCTGGGAGAGACAGTCAATAGAAACTATCTGGGAAAAAGCCTAGATGATGAAATTAATACACAAAGACCTAAATATCAGGTATTACTGCACTTTACAAGACCTAAAATTTTCAAGAACTTAATCAATGATTTAAGAAGTTAAAACAATTTTTTAAGAAGTTAAGAATGATGTGTCCCCAAATAGATAATACTAAGGAACATAAATAAGTTACTAAAAATAATAAAATAGAAATTCTGTAGTTAAAACATAAAGTAACCTAGACAAAAATTTTAAACATGGGCTGTATTGCAGTTTGAGTTGGGTGAAAAATCAGAGAATTTGAAAATAAGTCCATTAAGATTATCTAATCTGAAAAACACAAGAAAAATAATGATGAATAATGAACAAAACTTCAGACACCTGTGGGAAACCATAAAACTTATTAATTAGAAGCTTCAAGTCCCAGGAAATGAAAAAAGGGCAGAGGAGAGAAAAGCAAAAAAGTTACTTGAGGGAATAAAAGCTGTACACATCAGAAATTCAACCAAAAACTTTAATTTATACATCTAAGATGCTCAATAAACTTCAAAAAAACTTATGAGTAAATAAATGGAATGACAGTTAACGTTAAATACAAATATACAAGAAAAAATGAAGAGCACTATGTGACTACATAGGTAAGTATAAAATGCAATATGAATGTATTTTTGCTGCTAATTGTTTTCTCTGATCTCACTTAAAAGAAATTGTAAAAAAAAAATTGCAAATATTGTAACACTGTATTCAAAATCTTGTAATATATCAAGTTCCACAATCCTGTGTTCTGGTGGAACTGCCCTTATGAGTTGCAATTGCTTCAGTCCCAGTGCACTTGGACCCTCCCCTAGGATACTAGCACAAATCATTACCCACACCACAACTACCAACAAGAGAGTTCTTCAGGGCCTCAGAAGATGATAGTTCTCATGTCAGAGCACAACTAGTTAAAACTCACCACATTAAAGCCAGAAACCAAACACTGCCCACATCAGGCAAAGAGTGCCTCTGAGGATGACTGGCCTGAAGGACAGAGCAGAAAAAACACAAGAGCACAGCATGTGCAATACACACCACAAGCACTCACTGAAGTGCCAGGCCCTGGGAACGGGAAGTACATGACATCTTCTTCATAAGGTCATTAATTTAAGGAATAAGAGACATAACTGGGTTTTCTAACATAGAGAAGAAGTCAGAGACTTATAAAAATGTGACAATGGAAGAATTTATCCCAAATGAAAGAACAAGATAAGGCCATGGCCAGATGTCTAAACAAAACAGATGTAAGTAATGTGCCTGATGGAGAATTCAAAGCAACAATAATAGGGATGCTCACTGGGCTTGAAAAAAGAATAGAAGATATCAGTGAGACAAATACCACAGGGATAAAAGAGTTTTAAAAAATCAGAGATGAAGGGTGAAATAAACGAGATTAGAAACATGCTTTATGCAATGAACAACAGGCTGGAGAAAGCAGAAGAATGAATTAGTAACTTAGAAGACAAAGTATTAGAAAGTAATGAAGCAGAACAAAAAAAGAGAAAGAAGAATTATGTAAAAGTAGAATAGATTTTGAGAACACAGTGACTCCATCAAACATAATAAAATTCATATTATAGAGATCCCAGAAGAAGAAGGGAGAGACAAGGGGGCAGAAAATTTATATGAATAAATAATAGCTGAAAACGTCACTAATCTGGGGAAGGAAACAGACATCCAGATCCAGGAGGCATAGAGAACTCCTATCAAAATCAACATAAACAGACCAACACCAGGACATATTTGTAATCAAATTTCCAAAATATAGTCATAAAAAATAAAATCGTAAAAGCAGCAAGACAAAAGAAGTTCATACCTTACACATGAAGACCAATAAGTCTACCTGGAGATTTCTCAACAGAAATGTGGCAAGCCAGAGGGAGTGGCATGATATATTCAATGTGCTGAATGGGAAATATCTGCAGCCAAAAATACTCTGTCCATCAAGCCTATCATCCAAAATAAAGGAGAGGTAAAGATTTTCCCAGACAAACAAAACTAAAGGAGTTCATGATCACTAAACTAACCTTGCAAGAAATATTAAAAGGGATCTCCTTGAATGCAAAGGAGACACCAAAACTGACAGACAAGAAAGATCAGAGGAAATGTCCAGAAACAATGCCAGAAGAAGTAATAATATGGCACTAAAAACATATCTATCCATAAATACTTTGACTGTCAATGCACTAAAAGTTCCATTCAAAAGACATAGGGTGTCAGAATAGATTGAAAAAAAAAAAAAGACCCATCTATATGCTGCACACAAGGGGCACATTTTAGGTCTAAAGACTTCTGCAAATTGAAAGTGAAGGGATAGAGAAACATTATTATGCTAATAGGTGTCAAAAGAAAGCCAGAAGGGCAATACTTATATTAGAAAAACTAGACTTTAAAACAAAGACTGTAACAAGAGACAAACAAGGGAATTATATAAGAATAAAAAGAACAATTGAACAAGATCTAAAAATTGTAGATATTTATGCACCCAATGTAAAGCATGCAAATGTATAAAATAATTAATGAAAAACATAAAAGAACACATAGATAATAATAAAAAATAGTAAAGTATTTTAACTCCCTACTTGCATCAATGGACAGATAATCTAAACAGGTAATCAATAAGGAAACAATGGCTTTGAATGACACCCTGGACCAGATGGACTTAACAGATATATTCAGAAAGTTTCATCCTAAAGCATTGGAATACACATTCAAGTGCACATGGAACATTATCAGACTAGATGATACATTACGTCACAAAACAGGCCACAACAAACACAAAAACATTGAGATAATACAATGCACCTTTTCTGACCACACTGTTATGACACTAGAAGTCAACTACATGAAACAATCCTGAAATAACACAAATATGTGGAGGTTAAACAACATGCTACTATACAATGAATGGGTTAAACAGGAAATCAAAGAATAAATTTTTTAAAAAATCTGAAAAAAAATAAAACACAATGGTCCGAAAATTTTGGGATGCACCAAAATTGGTCCTAAGAGAGAAGTATACAGGCCTACTTCAAGAAGCAAGAAAAATCTCAAATAAACAACTTAACCTTACACCTAAAGGAAGTAAAGAAAAAACCCAAAAACAAATTAAGCCTAAAACCAGTAGAAAGAAGAAAATAATAAAGATTATAGTGGAAATTTGTGGTATAGAAACTAAAAAAAATCAATAGAACAGATCAATGAAAGCATGAGCTGGTTCTTTGAAAAACTTAATAAAATTATTAAATCTCTAGCCATATCTATCAAAAAGAAAAGAAAAAAGACTAAATAAAATCTCAAATGAGAGAACAGAAATAACAACCAACATCACATTAATTTAAACAATCATAAGAGAATATTATGAAAAATTATATACCAACAAATTGGAAAACCTGGAAGAAATGGATAAATTCCTAGAAACATATAAATTACCAAAACTGAAACAGAAAAAAATAGAAAAGTTGAATACAATAAAACCATCATAGAAATTGAATCAGTTATAAAAAAAAAATCCCCCCCAAAACAAAAATCTAGTCCAGACGGCTTCACAGGAAAATTCTACCAAACATTTAAAAAAGAGTTAATACCTATTTTTCTAAAACTATTTCAAAAAATAGAAAAGGAGGGAAAACTTCCAAATTCGTTCTATGATGCCAGAGTTATCCTGATAATAAAATGAGATAAAAACATTAATAAAAAAAAGAACTACAAACATATGCCCTTGAAGAACATGGATGCAAAAATCCTCAAGAAAATACTAGCAAACCCAATCGAAAAAAATGCATTAAAATAGAAACCAGATCAAGTGGGGTTTATTCCTGTGTTGCAAGGGTGGCTCAATACTCACAAATAAATAAACGTGATATATCACACGAATAAAACAAAAGGTAAAACCCATAAGTTCATGTCATTAGATGTAAAAAAGCATCTGACAATATACAACATCCATTCATGAATAAAACCTCTCAATAAAGTATATTTGAAGGACATCTACCCTAACATAATAAAGGCCATATCTGAAAAACCCACAGCAAACATCATATTTGATGGTGAAAAACCGAGAGCTTTCCCTCTATGGTTATGAACAAGACAGTGATGTCCACTCTCACCCCCATTATTTAACATAATACTGTTAGTCCTAGCCACAGAAAGCAGACAACAAAAAGAAATAAAAGGCATCCAAATTGGTAAGGAAGAAGTCAAATTTTAACTATTTGCAGATGACATGGTACTCTTTATAGAAAATACTAACAACTCCACGAAAAAACTACTAAAATTGGGGGTGCCTGGGTGGATCAGTTGGTTGAGCATCCGACTTTGGCTCAGGTCAGGATCTCGTGGTTCATGAGTTCAAGCCTGAATTAGGCTCTATGCTGACAGCTCAGAGCCTGGGGCCTGCTTTGGATTCTGTGTCTCCCTCTCTCCATGCCTCTCCCATGCTCACTCTAGCTCTCTCTCTCTAAAAAATAAATAAATATTACAATATAAAAAATAAAAATTAAAAACTACCAAAATTGATAAATGAATTCAGCAAATTAACAGGATACAAAATCAATGTACAGAAATCAGTTGCATTTCTATATATCAATAATGAAGCAACAGAATGAGAGATTAGGGAATCAATCCCATTTGCAATTGCACCAAAAAGCATAAGATACAGAGGAATAAACCCAACAAAGGAGATAAAACACCTGTACTTGAAAACTACACAACACCGATGAAAGAAACTGAAGATAACACAAAGAAATGGAAAAACATTTTATGCTCATGAATTGGCAAAACAAATATTGTTAAAATGTCTATACTACCAAGCAATCTACACTTTAAATGCAATCCTTATCAATGTACCAACAGCATTTTCACAAAGTTAGAATAAAAAGTCCTAAAATTTATATTTAACCACAGAAGACCCTGAATAGTCAAGGCAACCTTGAAAAATAAAAGCAAAACTAGAAATATCACAATGCTGGGTATCAAGATATATTACAAAGCTTAGTGATTAAATCAGTATGTTAATTGCACAAATATAGATACATAGATCAATGGAACAGAATAGAAATCCCATAAAAGAACCCACAACTCTATGGTCAATTAATTTTTTTATTATAGTTTATTGTCAAGTGGGTTTCCATATAACACCCAGTGCTCATCCCAACAAGTGCCCTCCTCCATGCCCATCACCCCCCTTCCCCTCTCCCCCACCCCCATCAGCCCTCAGTTTGATCTCAGTATTCAGGGGTCTCTCATGATTTTCCTCCCTCCCTCTCCCCAACTATTTTTTCCCCTTCCCCTCCTGCATGGTCCTCTGTTCAGTTTCTTCTGTTCCACATATAAGTGAAAACATATGGTATTTGTCCTTCTCTGCCTGACTTCTTTCACTGAGCATAACACCCTCAAGTTCCATCCACGTTGCTACAAATGGTCAGATTTCATTCTTTCTCATTGCTTTGTAGTATTCCATTGTATATATAAACCACACGTTCTTGATCCATTCATCAGTTGATGGACATTTAGACTCTTTCCATGATTTGGCTATTGTTGAAAGTGCTGCTATGAACATTTGGGTACATGTGCCCCTATGCATCAGCACGTCTGTATCCCTAGGGTAAATTCCTAGCAGTGTTATTGCTAGGTCACAGAGGAGTTCTATTGTTAATCCTTTGAGGAACCTCCACACTGTTTTCCAGAGTGGCTGTACCAGTTTACATTCCCACCAACAGTGTAGGAGGGTGCCCGTTTCTCCACATCTTTGCCAGCATCTATAGCCTCTTGATTTGTTCATTTCAGACACTCTGACGGGCGTGAGGTGGTATTTCAGTGTGGTTTTGATTTTGTATTTCCCTGATGATGAGTGACACGGAGCATCATTTCATTTGTCTGTTGGCCATCTGGATGTCCTCTTTGGTGAAATGTCTGTTCATGTCTTCTGCCCATTTCTTCACCGGATTATTTGTTTTTCAGGTGTGGAGTTTGGTAAATTCCTTATAGATTTTGAATACTAGCCCTTTATCCGACATGTCATTTGCAACTATCTTTTCCCATAACGTCGGTTGCCTATTAGTTTTTTCGATTGTTTCCTTTGCAGTGCAGAAGCTTTTTATCTTGATGAGGTCCCAATAGTTCATTTTTGCTCTTGATTCCCTTACCTTTGGGGATGTGTCGAGTAAGAAATTGCTGCGGTTGAGGTCAAGGAGGTTGTTTCCTGCCTTCTACTCTAGGGTTTTGATGGTTCCTGTCTCACATTCAGGTCGTACATCCATTTTGAGTTTATTTTTGTGTATGGTGTAAGAAAGTGGTCTAGTTTCATTCTTCTGCATGTTGCTGTCCAGTTCTCCCAGCACCATCTGTTAAAGAGGCTGTATTTTTTTCCATTGGATACTCTTCTTCTTTGTCAAAGATTAATTGGCCATATATTTGTGGGTCCAATTGTGGGTTCTCTATTCTATTACATTGGTCTATGTGTCTGTTTTTGTGCCAATACCATACTGTCTTGATGATTACAGGTTTATATTACAGGCTAAAGACTGGGATTGTGATGCCTCCTATTTTGGTTTTCTTCTTCAATATTACTTTGGCTATTCGGGATCTTTGTGGTTCATACGAATTTTGGATAGTTCTAGCTTTGAGAAGAATGCTGGTGCAATTTGATTTGGGATTGCATTGAATGTGTAGATTTCTCTGAGTAGTATTGACATTTTAACAATATTTATTCCTCTGATCCATAAGCATGGAATGTTTTTCCATTTCTTTCTGTCTTCTTCAATTTCCTTCATAAGCTTTCTATCGTTTCCATCATACAGGTCTTTTACATCTTTGGTTAGGTTTATTCCTAGTATTTTATGGTTTTCGTGCAATTGTGAATGGGATCAGTTTCTTGATTTCTCTTTCTGTTGCTTCATTATTGGTGTATAAAATGAAACCAATTTCTGTACATTGATTTTGTACTCTGCGACTTTGCTGAATTCTGAATCAGTTCTAGTAGGCTTCTGGTGGAGTCGGTTGGGTTTTCGGTGTAGAGTATCATGTCATCTGCGAAAAGTGAAAGTTTGACTTTATCTTTGCTAATTCTGATGCCTTTTATTTCCTTTTGTTGTCTGGTTGCTGATGCTAGGATTCCCAGCACTATGTTAACCAACAGTGGTTAGAGTGGACATCCTTGTCGTGTTCCTGATCTCAGGGGGAAAGTTCTCAGTTTTTTCCCATTGGGGTTAATATTAGTGGTAAGCTTTTCATAAATGGCTTTTATGTTTAAGTAAGTTCCTTCTATCCCAACGTTCTCTAGGGTTTTTATTAAGAAAGGATGCTGTATTTTGTCAAATGCTTTTTCTGCATCTATCGACAGGATCATATGGTTTTTATCTTTTCTTTTGTTAACGTGATGTATCACATGGATTGATTTGCGAATAGTGAACCAGGTCTGTAACCCAGGAATGAATCCCTCTTGATCATGGTGGATAATTCTTTTTATATGCCGTTGAATTCGATTTGCCAGTATCTTGTTGAGGATTTTTGCATCCATATTCATCAAAGATAGTGTCCTGTATTTCTGTTTTTTGGCTGGGTCTCTGTCTGGTTTGGGAATCAAAGTGATGCTGGCTTCGTAGAATGAGTCTGGAAATTTTCCTTCCATTACAATTCTTTGAAATAGCTTGAGAAGAATGGGTATTAACTCTGCTTAAATGTGTGGTAGATTTCCCCAGGGAGGCTGTCTGGCCCAGGGCTCTTATTTGTTGGGAGAATTTTGATAACCGATTCAATTTCATCACTAGTTATGTTCAGTTTTCCTATCTCTTCCCGTTTGAATTTTGGTAGTGTGTTTAGGAATTTGTCCATTTCTTCTAGATTTTCCAGTTTGTTGGCATATAGTTTTTCATAGTATTACCTGATATTGCTTATATTTCTGAGGGATTGGTTCTAATAAATTCATTTTCATTCGTGATATTTTCTATTTTGGCACTCTGTCTTTCCTTTTGAGAAGCCTGGCTAGAGGTTTATCGATTTTGTTTATTTTTTTTTCAAAAGAAAAAACTCGGTTTCATTGATCTGTTGAACTGTTTTCTTCATTCTATATTGTTCATTTCTGCCCTGATCTTTATTATTTCTCTTTTTCTGCTGGGCTTGGGATTCTCTTGCTTCTAGTTCCTTTAGGTGCACTGTGAGATTTTATATTTGCGCTTTTTATAGTTTCTTGAAATAGGCCTGGATTGCAATATACTTTCCTTTTAGGACTGCCTTTGCTGCATCCCAAAGAGTTTGGATTGTTGTATTTCCATTTTAATTTGTTTCCATTTACATTTTAATTTCTTCTCTAATTGCCTGATTGGCCCAATTGTTCTTTGGTATGGTGTTATTTAACCTCCACGTTTTTGGAGGTTTTCCAGAGTTTTTCCTGTGATCGATTTCAAATTTCATAGCATTATTATCTGAAAGTGTGCAGGGTATGGTCTCAATTCTTTTATATTTATTGAAGGCTGCTTTATGACCCAGAATGTGATCTATCTTGGAGAATGTGCCATGCACACTCGAGAAGAAAGTGAATTCCATAACCGCAGGATGTAGAGTTCTAAATATGTCTGTCAAATCCATCTGGTCCAATGTGTCATTCAGGTCCATTGTTTCTTTAGTGATTTTCTGTCTAGTTGATCTATCTATTGCAGTAATTAGAGTATTGAAGTCACCTGTTATTAGCACATTCTTTTTTTAATGTTTTTAATGTTTATTTATTTTTGAGAGAGAGATAGAGACAGACTGTGAGTTGGGGAGGAGCAGAGAAAGAGAGAGACGCACAAAATCCGAAGCAGGCTCCAGGCTCTGAGCTGTCAGCACAGAGCCTGACAGTGGGCTCGAACTCAGGAACTGAGAGATCATGACCTGAGCCGAATTCGGCTGCTTAACCAATTGAGCCTCCCAGGTGCCCCAAGCACATTCTTATCAATAAGATTGTTTCTGTTTGTCATTAATTGTTTTATGTATTTGGATGGTCCTGAATTCGGTGTGTAGATGTTTATAATTGTTAGCTCTTTCTGATGAATAGACCCCATAATTATTATATAATGCCCTCCTTCATCTCTTGTCACTGCCTTTACTTTAAAGTCCAGTTTGTCCTATATAAGTATGGCTACTCCAGCTTTCTTTTGACTTCCAGTAGCATGATAGATAGTTCTCCATCCCCTTACTTTGAATCTGAAGGTGTCTTCAGGTCTAAAATGAGTCTCTTGTAGACAGCAAATAGATGGATTTTATTTTTTTATCAATTCTGATACCCTATATCTTTTGATTGGAGCATTTAGTCCATTTACATTCATTGTTATTATTGAAAAATATGGGTTTAGATTCATTGTGTTCTCTGTAGGATTCATGCTTGTAGTGGTGTCTCTGGTACCTTGTGTTCCTTGCAACATTTCCCTCATAGAGTCCCCCTTAGGATATCTTGGAGGGCTGGTTTAGTGGTAATGAATTCTTTCAATTTTTGTTTGTTTGGGAAAATGTTTATCTCTCCTTCTGTTCTGAATGATAGGCTTACTGGATAAAGGATTCTTGGCTGCATACTTTTCCTGTTCATCACATTGTAGATTTCCTGCCATTCCTTTCTGGCCTGCCAACTAATCTTTTTCTTTAATGTTTACTTATTTTTTGAGAGAGACAGAGAGAGTGTGGGTGGGGGAGGGGCAGAGAGAGGGAGACACAGAATGTGAAACAAGGTCCAGGCTCTGAGTTGTCAGCACAGAGCCTGATGTGGGGCTCAAACTCACAAACTGTGAGATCATGACCAGAGCTGGAGTCAGACGCCCAACCGACTGAGCCACCCAGGTGCCCCTACAGTCAATTAATCTTCCACAAAGCAGGAAATAATATCAAATGGGAAAAACACAATGTCTTCAACAACTTCTGTTGGGAAACCTGGAAACCAGCATGCAAATGAATGAAACTGGAATGCTCTGTTACACCGTACACAAAAATAAATTCAAAATAGATTAAAGACCTAAGTGTGAGACCTGAAGCCATCAACATCCTAGAGGAAAACACAGCCAGTAAACTCTTTGTCATTAGCAGTAGCAACTTCTTTCTATATATGTATTCTGAGGCAAGGTGCGGAGGACCAAAAATAAACTATTGTTACTTTATTGAAATGGTAACCTTCTGCACAGCGAAAACAAAACAAAACAAACAACAAAACTAAAAGGCAACGTATAGAATGGTAGAACATATTTTCAAATGACGTGTCTGAAAAAGCCTTAGTTTTCAAATATATAAAGAACTTATCAAACCCCACACACCAAAAAACAAACAAACAATAATCCTGTTTTGAAATGGGCAGAAGACGTGAATAGCAATTTATCCAAAGAAGACATACAGATGGCCAACAGACACATAAAAAGATGTCCCATATCACTCATCGTTAGGGGAATACAAATCAAAGCTACAATGAGATATCACCTCATATTTGTCAAAATGGTTACACTCAGCAACACAAGAAGCAACAGGTATTGGTGAGAATGTGCAGAAAGGGGAACCCTCTTGCTCTTCTATTGGTGTGGCCTCTGTGGAAATAAGCATGGAGGAATGTCAGGAATTTAAAAATACAACTACCCTGGGGAGTTAAAATGGCAGTGTAGTAGGGGGAACCTGTGCTAGCCTCATCCGTTGAACACAGCTAGAGCAAATCATTTTGAACAAATACAAAATCGATCTGAGAATTAAGAGAACAATCAGAATAATTTGAGAGAAAGAACATGACAGGCTTACTTTAACAAACAAATCAAAGCACACTTAGCTAAAGTTCCAAACACTCCCCACTGCAAGCAAGGAGGAACTCTGAAGAAGACTGGCCTGGGGATAAGAGAAGCCACATCACATACCAAAGTGCACACAGCATACACCAGAAACACTTCCTGAAGTTCCAGTCTCTGTACAATGTATAATCTCTTCTTAACATAGCATTACACTCAGGAGCAGGAAGGGTTACAAGCTTTCACAACATACAAAAGACAGAAGTCTAGAGAAAATAACAACACAGAAGAATTCTCCCCCAAAGAAAGATCAAGACAAAACCACAATGAGGGATTTGCTCAAAACAGATATAAGTAACATATCTGGAAAAGAATTTAAAACAACACTCATAAGAATACTAGCTAGGGTTGAAAAAAGCACAGAATCATCCAGAGAAACCCTTGCAACAGATTTAAAAGCACTAAAAAATAGTCCAGCAGAAAAAAAGTGCTATAAGTGAGATGCAAAACCAACCAGTTGTAATTACAACAGGAAGGAAGAAGCAGGGGGTCTAATAAGTGATATAAAAGATAAAACTATGGAAAATAATAAAGGTGAAAAAAGAGAGGGAAATAAAACTATTAGATCATATTTATAGCCTTAGGGAAATCAGTGATTCTATGAAGCACAATTATATCCATATCATAGGAGTCCCAGAAGAAGAAGAGTGGGAAAAAGGAGCAGGTTTATTTGAACAAATTATAGCTGAGAACTTCCCCAATCTACAGAAGGAAACAGGTATTCAAATCCAAGAGGCAAAGAGAACTCCTCTAAAAATCAACTAAAACAGGTCAACACCAAGATATATCATAGTGAAACTTGCAAAATATAGTAAAAAGATAAGTGTGAAATCACCTAGGGCAAAAGGTCCTTAACCTACAAGGGTCGACACATAAGGTTAGCGGCAGAACTGCCCACAGAAACTTGGCAGGCCAGAAGGGAGTGGCAAGATATATTCAATGTGCTAAATGGGAAAAATATGGAACCAAGACGACTTCATCCAGCAAGGCTGTCATTCAGAATATAAGGAGAAATAAAGAATTTATAGGACAAGGAAAAACTAAAGGAGCTCATGAACACTAAACCACCTCTGCAAGTATTAATAAATAGGACCCTAAAAGGAAAAAAATCAAAAGCATCAAAGACTAGAAAGGAGCAGAGACAATATACAAGAACAATGACTTTACAGGTAATTAAATAGCACTAAATTCATATCTATCAATACTTACTCTGAATGTAAATGCTGTAAATACTTCAGTCAAAAGATACATGGTAAAATAATGGATTTTTTAAAAGACCCATTGATATGCTGCTTTCAAGAGACTCATTTTAGATCCAAAGATAACGCCAGATTGAATGTGAGGGGGTGGAGAACAATTTTTCATGCTGATGGGTACATCAAAAGAAAGCTGGAGTGGTCAAACTTATATCAGATAAACTAGAATTTAAACCAAAGACTGTAATAAGAGATAAAAGAGGCACTCTATCATAATAAAGTGGTCAACCCACAAGAAGATCTAACAATTTTAAATATTTCCCCCAACTTGGGAGCAGCCAAATAAAGAAAACAATTATTAACAAACTTAAGGAAACTCATGATAATAATACAATAATAATATGGGACTTTAACACCTCACTTACAGCAATGGACAGATCATCTAAGCAGAAGATCAACAAGGAAACAATAGCTTTGATGACATACTGGACCAGATAGACTTAATAGATATTTTCAATCATTTCACTGGAAGCAGCAGAAAAAGAGCAGAATACACATTCTTATCAAGTGTACGTGGAACATTCTCCAGAATAGATCACATACTTGGTCATAAATCAGGTCTCAAACAGTATAAAAATATTGAGATCACAGCATGCATATTTTTGGACCACAATGCTACGAAACCCAAAGTCAACCACAAGAAAAATTTCGAAAGACCACCTATACATGAACTTCCTACTAAACAATGAATGACTGAAACAGGAAATTAGAGAAGAAATAAATAAAATATATGGAAGCCAATGAAAATGAAAACACGACAGTCCAAAACCTCCAAAACCTTTGGGAAGCAGCAAAGGCAGTCATGAAAGCAAAGTATATAGCAATCCAAGCCTTCCTATAGAAGAAAGAAAAGTCTCAAATACATTACCTAACCTTAGACATAAAGAAACTGGAAAAAGAACAGCAAATAAAGCCCAAACCAGTAGAAGAAGGGAAATAATAAAGATTAGAGCAGAAATCAATGCTATCGAAATAAAAAAAAAATGGTAGAAAAAGATCAAGGAAATCAGGAGCTGGATCTTTGAAAGAGTTAACAGGCTGATAACCCCCTAGACAGACTTATCAAAAATAAAAAGGAAAGGACCCAAATAAATAAAATCATGAATGAAAAATGAGAAATCATAACCAACACAACAGAAATACAAGCAATTATAACAGAATATTATGAGCAATTATATGATAACAAATTGGTCAATCTGGAGGAAATGGATAAATTCCTAAAAACAAATAAACTACCAAAGCTGAAACACGAAGAAATAGAAAATTTGAACAGATGCATGATCAGTAAAGAAGTGAAATCAGTAATCAAAAATCTCCCAAAAAGGAAGAGACTACGGCTGGATGGCTTCCCAGGGGAATTCTAACAAATATTTAAACTAAAATTAATACCTATTCTTTTGAAACTGTTCCAAAAAACAGAAATAGAAAGAAAACATCCAAACTCATTCTATGAGTCCAGCATTACCTTGATTCAAAGACAGACAAAATTCCCACTAAAAAGGAGAATTATAGGCATCCTGATGAACATTGATGGAAAAATTCTCAACGAGATACTAGTGAATCATAACCAACAGTACATTGAATGAATTATTCACCACGATCAACTGGGATTCATTCTTGAGCTGCAGGGGTAGTTCAACATCCACAAATCAATCAATGTGATACACCAAATTAATAAAAGAAAGATAATAACCTTATGATCCCCTCAAAAAATATTTGACAAAATTCAGCATCCTTTTTTGATATAAAAACGTAGAGAAAGTAAGGATAGAAGGAACATGCCTCAACATCATAAAGGCCATATACAAAATACAGCAGCTATTATCATCCTCAATGAGGAAAAACTGAGAGCTTTTCCCCTAAGGTCAAAAACACAACAGGGGTTTCCAACCTCACCATTGTTGTTCAACATAGCACTGGAAGTCCTAGCGTCAGCAATCAGACAACAAAAAGAAATAAAGACATCCGCATCAGCAAGGAAGAAGTCAAACTTTCACAATATCT
Organism: Cryptoprocta ferox; assembly: GCA_028646485.1. NCBI lineage: Eukaryota > Metazoa > Chordata > Mammalia > Carnivora > Eupleridae > Cryptoprocta > Cryptoprocta ferox. The sequence continues at coordinate 59,786,655 of CM053579.1, forward strand.
TTCTCTATGTGGAAAGCCTGAAAGACTCCTCCATAAAATCACTAGAATTGAAACATAAATTCAGCAATGTCGCAGGATATAAATTCAAGGTACAGAAACTGGTTGCATTTCTCTACATGAAAAATGAAGCAGCAGAGAGAAATCAAGGAATCAATAGCATTTACAATTGCACAAAAAACCGTAAGATAACCGTAAGATAACTAAGAAGAAAACTAACCAAAGTGGTAAAATATCTGTACTCTGAAAACTATGGAACACTTATGAAAGAAATTGAAGAAATTGAAGAAGACACAAAGAAATGGAAAAACATTCCATACTAATGGATTGGAAGAACAAATATCGTTAAAATACATACACTGCCCAAAGCAATCTACACATTCAATGCAATCTTTGTCAAAATAACACCAGCATTTTTCACAGTGCTGTAATAAACAATTCAAAAATTTGTATGGAACCAGAAAGACCCTGAGTAGCCAAAGTAATGTTGCAAAAGAAAACCAAAGCAAGAAGCATCATAATTTTGGACTAAAGCTATATTTCAAAACTTTAATCATCAATACAGCATGTTATTGGCACAAAAACAGACACATAGATCAGTGGAACAAAATAGAGGACCCAGAAATGGAGCCACCCACAACTATATGGTCAACCCATCTCCAACAAAGAAGGAATGAATGTCAAATGGAATAAAGAGTGTCTCTCTAACAAATGGTGTTGGGAAAACTGGACAGCGACATGCAAAAGAATGAAACTGGACCACTTTCTGACACCATACACAAAAATAAATTCCAAATGGATGAAAGACCTAAATGTGATACATGAAACAATCAAAATCTTAGTGAACACAGGAAGCAACCTCTTTGATCTTGGCTGAAGCAACTTCTTACTAGAAACTTCTCCAGAAGCAAGGGAAAGAAAAGTATAAATGAATTATTAGGACTTCATCATGACAAAATCTTCTGCACAGTGAAAGAAACAATCAACAAAACTAAAAAGCAACTGACAGAATTGGAGAAGATATTTGCAAATGACATATCAGATAAAGGGCCAGTATCTAAAATCAATAAAGAATTTACCAAACTCAACACCCCCCAAAATAAATAACTTTATTAAGAAATGGGCAAAAGATATAAACAGACACTTCTCCAAAGAAGATATATAAATTGCCAACAGACACTTGAAACAATGCTCAACATCACTTATTATCAGGGAAATACAAATCAAAACCACAATGTGATACCACCTCACACATGTTGGAATGACTAAAATTAACAATTCAGGAAATAACAGATTTTCATAGGATGCAGAGAAAAGGGAACCCTCTTACACTGTTGGTGGGAATGCAAACTGTGCAGCCCCTCTGGAGAACAGTGTGGATGTTCAGAAAGTTAAAGTTAGAACTACCCTATGACCCAGCAATTGCACTACCACCATCACTACTGACAATAGCCAAATTTTGGAAAAAGCCAAATGTCCATTGACTGATGAATGAATACAGAAGATGTGATAAGTGTGTGTGTGTGTGTGTGTGTGTGTGTGTATACACAAATATGCAAAAAAATGGAATCTATCTCAGTGATCAGAAAGAATGAAATATTGCATTTCAATGACGTGGATGGAACTAGAGTGTATTATGCTAAGCGAAATAACTCAGTCACAGAAAGAAAAATACCATATGATTTCACACATATGTGGAATTTAATAAACACAAGAGATGAACATAAGGAAAAGGAAGGAAAGTAAGATAAAAACAGAGAGGGAGGCAAACAATAAGAGACTCTTAACTATAAAGAACAAACTGACAGTTGCTGGAAGAAGGATGAGTGGGGAATGGGCTAACTTGGTGATGAGCATTAAGGAGGTACTATGTGTTATATGTAAGTGATGAATCACTAAATTCCAATCCTAAAACCAATACTACACTATATGTTAACTAACTTTAATTTAAATAAAATGTTAGGAACAAACAATAAAAAAAAGAACTACCCTACGTCCCAGCAACTGGACTAATGGTTACTTCCCAATAAATACAAAAATACTAATTCAAAGGGATACATGCACACTGATGTTTACCATAGCTTTATCTAAAATCCACAAATTGTGGAAACAGTGCATGTGTCTATCAACTGATGAACACACACACATATAATCTCTCTCTCTTTCTCTCTCTCTCTCTATATATATATATGTAAACAATAATATATAATGGAATATATAGACAATAGACAATGGAATATATAGATAATAGAATATGTATATATAATTATATATAATATATATATTGTATACATGCAATAGAATATTAATAATCCATAAATAAAAACGAAATCTTGCCATTTGTAATGAAATGGTTGGAGCTAGAGATTATTATGCTAAGCAAAATAACTCAGTCAGAGAAAGAGAAATGCCGTGTGATTTCACTCATATGTGGAATTTAAAAAAAAACAAAGGAGCACAGGGAAAAAAGGGAACGAGGCAAAGCAAGAAACAGACCCTTAACTGTAGAGAACAAACTGATGGTGACTAAAGGCGATGTGAAGAGGTGATTTAAATTGGTGATGGGGATTAAGGAATGCACTTGTGATAAGTGAGCACTGGGAATTGTGTGAAAATCCTGAATCACTATATTGTACACCTGAAGCTAATATTATACTCTACGCTAATTGGAATTTAAATAAAAAACCTTTATAAACGTAAAAATCTTGCAATGTATAAACATGCATTTTGAAAATAGTAGCAAAAAAATGAGAGAGGGAGTAAATCTAATAGAGCAAATTTTTATATCATTCAAATTAATTTAGTATTAACCTTAAATAGATTATTGAACATGAAAATTGTAATTTCTTATATATTCATTCAAAAATTTAAATTAATTTAACCATAAAATAATAAAGTGAAATTATTTAAAAATTAGAAACCATAGAAAATGTCATATCAAGGCAGCGATGAAGGAATAGAGGAAAATATAACGCAAGACATAGCAAAAACAAGTAACAAACTGGCGAAATAAATCTTACCCTGACAGTATTAACACTAAATGTAAGTGGATTAAACACTTCGATTAAAAACTAGAGATTTGGGAGAGGCGGGGCAACATGGCAGAGAAGCAGGGAGCTCTGTAATAAGCGCAAGCCCGTATGGATTGAACTGAGACGAAATTAAGTAATAAAACTCGGATTTGCAAGTGGGGGGAAGAAGAAACAGACGCCAGAAAGAAGACAACCTCAAAGATGCCTGAGTGAGTGACTGTGATCTGGGGAATTAGAGGATGGGCGAGTCCCGGTGGTGCAGCGGGAAGGAGCCCCAACCCAGCACAGGGAGAGAGCGCTGTGCCCCGGAGAGACCAGGGGAAGTGAAAGAGAGACGGAAAACGCACCTAGAACCATCTCTAAGGGAGGAAAAACTCGCCCGTCTCCCCATATATATCTGCCGAGTGCCGGGAGAGAAATCCGTCCCATCTGGCCGGCGAATTCTTCCTTGGGCGCAGCGGCAGCGGCATCCATTCCAAGCAGCACCGCAAAAGGCGGCAGCACAGATAAAGGCCAAGGCGGTACGGAAAGCGGTTGTGGTGGCTGCAGCTCCGCGGAAAGGGCAGTGCAAGCCGGGCCGGGAGGCCGGCCACCAGCGGGAATGCATCTCATCCCTGGTGACAGTGCTGAACTGCATGGACTGGGATTTGGAAGTGAGGTGGAGTTTGGAGAATACAGTTGGGCTCTCCCGTGGCACGGAGAGATCGGACTCAGAAGGGTGGCTTGCAACGCATGGTTCCAGCAAAGCTATGAAGCGGCGCCATATTTCTCCGCGCAACCACGAAGGCGGGGCCTTGGAGAGAGCAGCCCCGAGACCTGACCTGACGTCCAACCACACCCATCCGCACAGGGGAGTTGTCTTTTTTTTTTCTTTCCTTTTTTCTTTGCTACTCCTTCTTTTCTGCTGCCATCCAGATATATTTCCCATAGCATATTCTTATCTCTCCTCGTGGCTGGTTATATGCTTTTACTTTGCCCACAGACGTTTGCTGTCTCTGTCCCCACCTTGTTTTTCTTTTTCTTTTTGTTTTTGTTTCTTTTTATTCTCTCTTATCTTCTATTCTTTCTTTCCTGTCCTTTCCATTCCTTTTCTTTACTTCCTTTCCCCTTTTGGCTTGCTTGTTTGCTTGATTTGTCTGTGTGTTTGCGTGCTTTTGTTCCCTGTATGCTAGTCTGTTTTCTTTTCAGGAATACATCAAAAAACAAGCCAAAGTATACATGGTGGAGAGTCCCAAATATCACTGACCAGGGAAATAAAATAAACAAAGGCACAACAAGAGAAACCGAGGGACACCATTAAAAGTACACTTTCTGAAATGACAGGCCCTGGACAGTTAATAAGCCTCCTTTAATAGAGCACTACTAACAGGTGCACAGTACATAACGAGCTTTTAAAACTGACAAGAGACAGAAAGATAGCCAAAATGACGAAGCGAAAGAACTCTCCTCTAAAGCAACTCCTGGAAGAAGTCACAGCCACAGAACTGCTCAAAATAGGCTTAACAACATAACTGAACAAGAATTTAGAACAATTGTCATAAAATTGATTGCTGGACTTGAAAAAAACATCCAAGAAGCTATTGATACAAAGATGAGGGACCATGAAAATAGATGTGATGAGTTAAAAAAGGCTATAAATGAGGTGCATAACAAAATGGAGGAAGCGACTGCACAGATCGAAGAGGCAGAGAAGAGAATAAGTGAATTAGAAGACATAGTTATAGCAAAAGAGAAAGCTGAGAAAAAGAGAGAGAAATTGATACAGGAATACGAAAAGATAATTCGAGAACTGGAGTGATACGATCAAACGGAACAATATCCGTATCATAGGAATTCCCGAAAATGAGGAAAGAGAAAAATGTCCTGAAGGGTACTCGATCAAATTATAGCTGAAAACATCCCAAACATGGGGAAAGATATGGACATTGAAATCCAAGAGGCGCAAAGAACCCCCTTAAGACGTAACATGAATCGACCTTCGGCACGACATATCATAGTGAAACTGGCAAAATATAAAGACAAAGAGAGAATTCTGAAAGCAGCTAGGGAAAAAAGGGCCCTAACATACAAAGGGAAACCTATCAGAGTGGTTACAGACCTATTTAATGAAACTTGGCAGGCCAGAAAGAAATGGCAGGAAATCTTCAATGTGATGAACAGGAGATGTACGCAGCCAAGAATCCTTTATCCGGCGAGCCTGTCATTCAAAATAGAAGGAGTGATAAATGTGTTCCAAAACAAACAAAAATTGAGAGAATTCATCACCACCAAACCAGCCCTACAAGAAGTCTAAGAGGGACTCTATGAGGAAAATGTTGCAAGGAATACAAGTTACCGGAGACACCACTATAAACATGAACTCCACGGAAAACACAATGAACTCAAACCTACATTTTTCAATAATAACACTGAATGTAAATGGAGTGAATGCCCCAATCAAACGACACAGGGTAGCAGAATGGATAAGAAAACAAAATCCATCCATTTGCTGTCTACAAGAGACTCATTTGAGACCTGAAGACAACTTCAGATTGAAAGGAAGGGGATGGAGAAATATCTATCATGTGACCGGTAGTCAAAAGAAAGCCAGAGTAGCCATACTTGTATCAGACAAACTGGACTTTAAAGTAAAGGCAGTAACAAAAGATGAAGAAGGACATTATATAATAATTACAAGGTCTCTCCATTAGGAAGAGCTAACAGTTATAAACATCTATGCGCCAAATTTGGAAGCCCCTAAATATATGAAACAAATAATCACAAACAGAAACAATCTTATTGATAAGAATGTGTTAATTACAGGGGACTTTCACACTCCACTTACAGCAATGGATAGATCAACTAGACAGAAAATCACTAAAGAAACAATGGATCTGAACAACACATTGGAACAGATGGAACTGATAGATATATTTAGAACTCTGCATCCTGAAGCTAGAAAATTGACCTTCTTCTCAAGTGCACATGG
>CM053579.1:59793151-59820948 GCA_028646485.1 Cryptoprocta ferox
CTCTCTAATCTATTCCATTGGTCTATGTGTCTGTTTTTGTGCCAGTACCATACTCTCTTTGTGATGACAGCTTTGTAGTTGAGTCTAAAGTCTGGGATTGTGATGCCTCCCGTTTTGGTTTTCTTCTTCAGTATTACTTTGGCTATTCGTGAATCATTTCTTTGTTGGCATTTCCAAGATTGTCTCTTTGTTTTTGCTTATGAACAGTTTGCTTATAATGTATCTTTGTGTGGCTGTCTTTGGTTTATCCTACTTGGAATTTGCGGAGCATTTTGAACTTGTACTTCTGTTTTTCCTCAAATTTGGGAAATTTTCAGCAATAATTTCTCCAAATGATCTGTCTACCCTCTTCTCCCCCTTTTCTGTGACTGCCACAACAATGTATATTTTGGTCTGTTTGATGATGTACCACAGTATCTTAGACTCTTTTCCTTTTTCTTCATTCCTATATTCTCTGTCCTGATTTGATCATTTCAATGTTTTTTATTTCAAGTTCACTGATTGTTTATCCTTTTTTGCCTTCTCATATGTGCTGTTGAACTCCTCTAGTGAATATTTAATTTTAGTTATAATTTTCAGTATCAGAATTTGTTAATTTCTCTATTATAATTTCTATCTATTTGTCAATACTTTTATTCATAAAATGCTTTATGGAATTCCTTTAGTATTTTTTTTTAAATCAAATTCAAGTTACCTAACATATAGTGTAGTATTGCCAGGGCACCTGGGTGTCTCAGTTGCTTAAGCGTCCGTCTTCAGCTCAGGTCATGATCTCACAGTTCCTGGGTTTGAACCCCGCATCAGGCCCTGTGATGACAGCTAGCTCAGACCCTGGAGCCTGTCTTCTGATTCTGTGTCTCCATCTCTCTGACCCTCTCTTGCTCATTCTCTCTCTCTCTCTCTCAAAAATAAATAAAAACATTTAAAAATTTTTAAAAAAAACATATAGTGTAGTATTGGTTTCAGGAATAGAACCCAGTGATTCATCACTTACATATAATATCCAGTGCTCATACCATCAAGTGCCCTCCTTAATTTCCATCACCCATTTAGCCCATTCCCCCACATCTCCTCCAGCCACCTTTCATTTGTTCTCTGCATTTAAGAGTCTTTTATAGTTTGACTTTCTCTCCTTTTTATCTTATTTTGTTATTCTTGCCCTTCCCCTATGTTCATCTGTTTTGTTTCTTAAATTCCACATATGAGTGAAATCGTATGATATTTTTCTTTCTTTGACTGACTTGTTTGGTTTAGGATAATACACTCCAGTTCCATGCTGTTGCAAGTGACAAGATTTCATTCTTTTTGATAATGCAGTAATATATATGCATATACATATATGTATATATAATATGTATATATGTATATGTATATATTTACACATACCACATCTTCTTTATCCATTTATCAGTCAATGGACATTTGGACTTTTCCCATAATTTGGCTATTATTGATAGCACTGCTATAAACATCGGGGTGCATGAGCCCCTTCAAATCAACACTCTTTTAATCTTTTGGATAAATACACAGTAGTGCAATTGCTGGTTCATAAAGTAGTTCTATTTTTAATTTTTTGGGGAACCTACATACTGTTTTCCAGAGTAGCTGCACCAGTTTGCATTCCCAAAAACGCTGAAAAATTGTTCCCCTTTCTCTGTATCGTTGCCAACACCTGTTGTTTCCTGAGTTCTTGATTTTAGTCATTCTGACAGTTATGAGGTGGTATCTCATTGTGGTTTTGATTTGTATTTCCCTGATGATGAGTGACGTTGAGCAAATAATCCATTGAAGAAATGAATGGAAAACAAGAATAGGTACTTTTCCAAAGAAGACATCCAGATGGCTAACAGACACTTGAAAGATTATTTTTTATTTTTTTAATTTGTTTATAGTTGACACATAATGTTATATTAATTTTATGTATACAACTCTATACATTATTTTATACTCACAACCTTATACATTATTCCATGCTCATCATAAGTGTAGCTACTATCTATCACCATGCAATACTATTACAATACCATTTTCTGTATTCCCTATCTTGTACCTTTTATTTCTGTGACTAATTTATTCTATAACTGGAAGCCCACTCCTATTCACCCATTTTGTTCACTCCCTACCACTTCTTTCCCATTTGGTAAACAAGTGATTGTTTTCTGCATTTATGGATCTGTTTGGGGTTTCATTCGTTTTGTTTTTAACTTTCACATATAGGTAAAATCATATGGTATTTGTCTTTCTTTGTCTGACTACTTTCACTTAGCATTCTACCCTGTAAGTTTATCTATGTTGTTTCAAATGGCAAGATCTCATCCTTTTTGTGTCTTAATAATATTCCATTGTCACACACACACCCACACACACACACACATTAATGTGAGTGTTGGCCTTCTTTGGGAAAAATATCTATTAGATCCTCTGTTCATTTTTAATTGGATTTTTTGTTTTTGGTGTTGATTTCCTCTAGTTTTTAATGTATGTTTTGCCTTAGTTCTTTGGGTATATGTAAAGTTGAGTTGAAAAAGCCCATTTTCTAGGCTCTCTTGCAAATGGTTTCTATCAATTTATGTTGCTCCTTTGAATGAGCCATGTTTTCCTTCTTTCTTTATATGTTTTGTATTTTTTTGAAAACTGGACATTTTACTAATATAATGAAGTAACTGAAAATTAGATTCCCTGCTCACCATTTAATATCTTTATTGTTTAATTCACTATATTCCATTTATTTTGAGACTTTTAAAAACTACTTTTGCAAAAAAAAATCTTTCTGACATTTTCGATCATATTAAGCTAGAATTTCACAGGCAGTTTCCCAAAGAAGCCATAAAAATGGCCTATAGGTACATTAAAAGGTACTCAACTTCACTAAACAGGGAAATGCAAGCCAAAGCCAAAATGAGTTAGCACCTCACACCCGTTAGAATGGCTAAAAAAATGACAAGAATAACAAGTGTTGTTGAGGATGTGGAGAAAAAGGAACCTTCACGCATTGTTAGTGGGAATGTAAATTAGTACAGCCACTGTGGAAAACAGTATGGAGATTCCTCAGAAAATTAAAAGTAGAAATACAGTAAAACCTTGGCTTGAGAGCCTAATTTCTTCTGGAAACATGCTTGTAATCCAAAGCACTTGTATATGAAAGCAAGTTTCCTCATAAGAAATAATAGAAACTCATATGATTCATTCCATACCCCACAAATATTCATATAAAATTATTATAATACCATAATATAATACAAAATGGTAAAAAATACAAAATATAAAGAAAATAAACAAATTAATCTACACTTACCTTTGAAAACCTTCATGACTGGTGTGAGGGAAACAAGAGATAGGAGAGTTACTGTGTAGGACAATTTTCACTATCACTAACAAAATCATTGCTCCAATCCATTGGTTCCATGGAATATTTTTCTACATGGGGGCTATTGTATACACTCACACCAATGTTGACTATGGTACAGTGTAATAAACTCTTGTCATATATTGTATTTAATGTAACTGGCAATAAGGCAGCAGAGGAAAGGGTCTGTATCTGTAGGCAGCCTGACCTAGAATGAAACAAAGTATTTCTAAGCTTATTCTTCTATGAAAAAGTAATACACTAGTGCCAGTTGTGGGCACCTTCCAACGTTCTGAAAAATCACTGATTTCTGCCAAACACCATGGCCCCAAACTGAGCATCCAAGCATGGGAGATGATCACCCACAATCCCACAGTGAGAGAGAGAGAGAGAGAGAGAGAGAGAGAGAGAAACCATTGACTCAGTTGTGATCATGTTTCATTTGGTGTCCTGTGCTACTCGTATTGCAAGACATCGCTCATTTATTAAGTTAAAATTTATTAGAAATGTTTCCTCATCTTGCAGAACACTCACAGAACAAGTTACTTACAATCCAAGGTTTTACTGTATCGTGTGATCCAATAATTCCAAAGAAAATTATAACACTAATTTGCAAAAGATATATGCTCCCCTACGTTTATTGCAGCATTATTTACAATATTCTATGGTACTTTTTTTGACCTAATAGTTCCCACCAGAATTGTGTCAGTAAGACCTGAGTACTTCAATCTCAATTCAAAAGATACACTATAGATAAAGATAGGCTTTATGTTTCACAAAGCACATGGAAGTCAGATTAAGTTTTATCCAGTTGAAATATTTTAAATCCTTTCCCAGGTTCACCCCTCTACCAGTTCAACTTCCTCATCTATAATTCATATCCTATATGAAGTAGCATGATAATTATTAGGGACATGGGAAAAGTAAGCCCGTTGACTAATGTGGCTTTTGCTTCCAACTCCAGTGTATATCTTTTGGAGAGCTCATTTTATGTTTATTTTTGTTTTTTTTTTCCATTTAATACATTTTATTAAGTTTTTTATTTTTATTTCAGCATAGTTAGCATGCAGTGTTATATTTTGTTGAATCACTATATTGTACACATGAAACTAACACTGCATGGAGAGCTCATTTTATCTTGTGAATTCTGAACAATTTGTAGAATACAGCATTTTTTTAATGAGCAATGAGTTCCAGAAATACCCAGAATTTTTTTGTGTGTGGTTTGGCAGTGGCAGTATCACTTGAGACTATCCTGAGTCATCCCCAGTACTTTATATGATTTAGATGCTCAGTAAATACTTGTATAATAAATGAAAATAAATAGAAAGAGGTAGAAGAAATAGTACTTGCCAACGAAGCTAACTTTCCTTCCCATCTTATCATGCCCAGCTCAAATATTATCTCCTTTGTAAACTTTCTTTGTTCGCCAGGCTTAAAATGGATTTTTCCCTATTTAAGTTCCTTTAGAACTTCAAACCATTCAAATAAAACCTAGTGGCTACACTTGTGGTGAGAATAGCATAGAGAAGTTGAATCACTATGTTGTATACCTGAAACCAATGTAACATTGTGTGCCAACTATAGTCAAATGAAAAATGAAAAGGGTTAGAAATTTCCCAAGTCCGTAAATAAGTGAAGTATGTTATTCCAAGAGAGATATATTTTTTAATGTTTATTTTTATTTTTGAGAAAGAGTGGTAGAGGGTCAGGGAGAGGGGGACAGAGGATCTGAAGCAGTCTTTGCACTAACAGCAGTGAACCTGATGTGAAGTTCAAACTCTATGAACCATGAAATTGTGACCTGAGCTGAAGTCAGATACTCAACGAACTGAGTCACCCAGAGGCCCCCAAAGGAGATATCTTTTAATATGTAAATGTTTCTGCCATAATTAAAACTTTCATTAACATATATATGTGTATGTGTGTGTGTGTTTACCATGTTTAACCTACAAACCAATGAATCCCTGCTTAAATTATCAAGGACAAACTAACACTTATTTTAGTGCTCTTGAAGCTTGCCAATAAATTTTATATAATTCAAACTTGACTCTTACACTCCAAGATATGAGAAAATCAGGTATTATTTCCATCTCACAAGTGAGGAATTTCAGGCTTAACGTGACAGAACCAGTAGTGCATTCCAGGTCTTCTGTCTCTATATTGTTTGGGACATTTTTACAGAAAACAATGGATACAAGTATCAATCATCTAATGTTTCAAGTGGAATATTAAGAATTTAGAGATTAACCCTTACACCTAAAATAGCTTGGGAAAAAAACAACAGACAAAACCCCAAACCAGCAAAAGGAAAGAAATAATAAGATTAGATCAGAAATACATGATATAGAAGCTTAAAAACTGAAAACTTAAAAGTGAAAAACTGAAAAATAGAACTACCCAACAATCCAGTAATTGCATTACTGAGAATTTACCCTCAGAATATAATAATAATAATAATAATAATAATATTCAAAAGGGATACATGCACCTTTATGTTTATTGCAATATTATTTACAACAGACAAACTATGGAAGCAGGCAATGTGCCCATTGATAAACAAATGGATAAGAATGCAATAGTATTCAGCCATGAAAAAAAATCTTTCTATTTGCAACGACATGGATGGAACTAGAGGGTATAATGCTAAGTAAAAGAAGTTAGTCAGAGAAATTCAAATATCATGTATGTGGAATTTAAGAAACAAAAGGGAAAAAAGGGTCAAACAAAAACAGATTCTTCACCATAGAGAAAAATCTGATGCTTACTGAAAGGTGGTGGGTAGAGAGATGGGTGAAATAAGTGATGGGATTAAATACTGCCCATATCAGGGCGCCTGGGTGGGTCAGTTGGTTAAGCGTCCGAATTCAGCTCAGGTCATGATCTCGTGGTTCGTGGGTTCGAGCCCTGCATCGGGTTCTGTGCTGACAGCTCAGAGTCCGAAACCTGTTTTAGATTCCGTGTCTCCCTCTCTCTCTGCCCCTCCCTTGTTTGCACTCTGTCTCTGTCTCAAAAATAAATAAACATTAAAAAAATTAAAAATAAATAAATACTGCCTTTATCATGATGAGCACTGAGAAAAATATAGAAGTGTTGATTCACTATATTTCACACCTGAAACTAATATAACACTGTACATTAACTATACTGGGATTAAAATTAAAAACTGAATAAAATTAAAAATAATTTAGAAAGTAAGATAATTTCTAAGGAACGTATTATATAAATTTAACTACATTTGTGTTTGTAGTAAATTCAAAGATGTCTTTTAAATTTTACTTTAAATCCTTAACAAAACAAAAATAAAACAAAAACAAACAAAATACCTAACAACATCTTATTGAGAAATGAGCTTGAGTTCCGAAATCGGATGAACCTGAGTTCAGTTTTAAGTTCTGTCAGTACTCTCATCCCCAGTGTTAACTGTGAATCATTGACCAAGGATCTGTACCTCAGTTTCACCTTCTATAAAATGGCTATCTTTATCTGTAGTGATCTCACAGTATTTTTGTAAGGATTAAATAAGATAGTGTAGATGATAATTCCCAATATAGTATCTGGTTGAATAGTTTTTTTCTTTTCTTTTTTTTTTTGTCTGATATTGACATGAACAATAGGAATTTTTGAAGTGAGAGTAAAATAAATATAACATACCATTATGTTTTCCATTGCTACACATGGAGGGTATGCATCGTGGATTCCCAGGTAGATTGTGCTATCAGCGAGGAGCTGAGTGCTATCACTGATGTACTGTGCATGGACTTTGTTTTCCCTAATAACTTCCCTCTTCTCAATCCTTCCCAAATTACTCTAAGGGAAAGAAGCTACCAAGTATTGAGCCTTGTGCTGGGAGCTTTATACAGGTTTACTTTGCCTTTATAACACCTTCTTCTTTACCGTAATGTGGTAAGTAAATGGAAGCATAGAGCAGTAAGGTAACACATCCTAGTCACACAGCTTAAAAGTTGCAAAACCAGTATTCAATAGATATTCTGATAGATTATAGGCTAGATATAGATAGATGATAGATAGATAGATAGATAGATAATAGATAGATAGATAGATAGATGATAGATAGAGGCATAACTATAAAGTATAGGTATAAGTGGGTCTTACTGCTCTTTTTATGCCAAACATTTCCAGTTTGCCTAGAAACCAGGGTGGCCAGATGGCAATATTCAAGAATTAAATAATGTCAGAGCAGTAAAGTATATCAGAGGTTCTTGAGTCTAATTTCCTCTTTGAAGGCTAAAGAAGGAACATTTACACAAGTAAGTGGCCAAAAAAGGATACCAATACAAGGTATGCAACCCAAAGTTCAAGGTCCTCTCCAACGGCAGCCTCCCTAACACTGTGATATTTAGATGGCAGAGTAGCTTGAGCATGGGAGAGATGAAGCTGACTTGGAGACCCAAGGGAAGGTTTACTTGTTGGTGCACTAGAGAATCCTGCTTATTGTTACCAGTATGTCAGTAAGGGGACTGTTCATAGTGACTTAACCCTACACTCTTAGTCCATCTTATGGCCAGCACCTCCACAGGCTGGACTGACTGCTAGAAAACTTCAGTCCTGGCGTTCAGGTGGAGGAACTGCTGAATAAAAGGTCCTGATGAGTGAGAAGATCACCATTGTAGCTTCAGTGAGACGAGTGCTTAAATCACCTTAATTGCTTGCCACTAATGGAATGACTTAAAAATGGGTTTTGGTGTTAGGTAGTACTGGTTCTCAATCTCGTACCACTTACCAAAGATGTGGCCTCAGGCAATTTAATCTCTCTGAGGCCCAGCATTATCTCTCTTCAATGGGGATCATGATGATATTCTTGAAAAGTCTTCACTAGGATTAAATAAAAGAATGTTAGCAAAGCATTTGCCACATTATCGAGCACTTATTAAACTCTTAGTAAATGAAAGTTATTATAATTATAGCATTACTATTAACAAGGGGCACTGAGAAACAGAGTTTTGCTTATAGCAAAATTTAATATGCCTTGCCTTATATCAAAGTGTATAAACTTCACTTTTCATTAAGAATCAATGGAGAGGAGAGGGGGCAAGATGGAGGAACAGCATGGAAATATTTTTTGCATCTCTCATCCCTGAAACGCAGTCAGATCAACACTAAACCATCTTGCACAACTAGAAAACTGATTTGAAGATTAACACAACAATCTTCACAGCCTGAACCACAGAACTCAGCAGGTACATGGCAAGGAGAGGTGAACTGGGGGAGAGAGAAGCCATGGAGGGCAGGGAGCTCGTGGAGAGAGGACAGAAATGGGGGAGTAAGGGAAAAGCAACCCTTCCCCCAAAAGCAGCTGGAGAGAAAAAGGAAAAGTGGAAATAGCCATAGGGACTGAACAAAAAAGGGAGAAAGGAGAGGGTTTAAATTCCATTAAGACTCAATAAACAGGGGAAGCACAGAGTCTGAAACTCCGCAGCTCGATACCTGTGAGTGCTCTGGTGGGAAGGGCAAATCCTCAGGAACAGAGAGTGAGGTTTCAGGGGTCCTGGGGCCACACGGGGAAAGGCGGTTCCCTTGCTGAGAGGATATTTGGTAGAGGCAGTGCAGCCTCCCCGCTGCAAAGGTCCCAGCAGACCCCAGAGAATGGCAATGTTCACTGGTTGTTGGAGCGAGGTTGTTAAGGGTAAAGCCTGGCAAAAAATGTGTGTTGTGGTTTACCATAATCCCTGAAATGCTGCTGCTACATGAATGATCGCATGAAATTTTTCTTGGGTAGGCTGGCGCCTGGCCACAGTCTCGGGCATGAGCAGCAGCACAGTCTCACAAACGTTACTGGGGGCGGGCTGGAACCTGACCATTGCTCAGAGAGACCCTCCCCAGACAGAACAGGTGAAAGCCACAGTCCCTCAGAAGTGAGGGGTTGGGAAACAAAGCCCCATCTGAGATAAAAGTCAGGAGGGAGGTGCTTCCTGAAAGACTGATGACTTAGTCACAGACAGTGTAGAAGTGGGGAGTGGATGGAAGCTGGAACCAAAGGAGGAGTGCTTGATTGCTAGCTGGGGAAAGCACAGAGTTCTGATACTAGAGACTGGGTAGCTGGGCAACACATTTTCACCCCTCCCGCACATGCCCATACACACCTACATGGGTCACAACAATCCACCCCAGTAAGATAAGCGGTGCCACCTAGTGGAGAATGGAGCCATTACACTAAGCCCCACCCGACTGGGCCAACTGCGCTCTTGAGGAACAACACAAGTGTCTCTGCCTGTTTAGTTTATAGACTTCAAGTGCTTCATAGTTTGATTTCTAGAGAAAACCAGATGTAATTTCAATCATATTTGATTCTGTTCACTGGGCCATCTATTCAATTCTTTTTCTTTTTCTTTTCTTATTCTTGAATACAGAAAAAGAAAAAATATTTTTATTTTCCATTTTTATTAAATTTTTAAAATTTTTCCACTATATGTTTTGATTTTTTGTAGACATTTTATATTCTATTTTACTTCCATCATTTCATTTTATTATATTTTATTATATTCATTTTTCAAATTTTCTATCATTTTCCTTTTTTTCCCTTTTTTTCTTTTCTTATCATTCCCCCTTTTTCTCTAATCTATCAAGTTTCTTTCAACAAACAGACCAAAACACACCTAGGATCTAGCATCTTTTATTTGATTTTTTGTTGTTTTTAATTGTTTATTTTTTATTTTATTAATTTCATTTCATCTTTAAAAATGATGAAATCAAATAATTCATCCCAAAAGAAAGAAGAGGAAGAAATGAGAGCCAGGGGCTTAATCAACACAGATACAAACAAAAAGTCTGAACCAGAATTTAGAATCACGATAATAAAAATACTAGCTAGGTTTGAAAATAGTTTAGAATCCCTTTCTGCAAAGATAAAAGAAGTAAAAGTTAGGATGAAATAAAACATGCTATAACTGAGCTATAACCTCGAATAGATGCCACGGAAGCAAGGATGGATGAAGCAGAGCAGTGAATCAGCAATATGGAGGACAAATTTATGGAGAATAATGAAGCAAAAAAAGAGGGAGAATAAGGCAAAAGAGGAGGATATAATAATTAGAAAACTCATGACTCATTAAAAACTAATAACATCATAATCACAGGGGTCCCAGATAATGAAGAGAGAGAAAAAGGGGTAGAAGGTTTATGTGTGCAAATTATAAGGGAAAACTTTCATAACCTGGGGAAAGACAAAGACATCAAAATCCAGCAAACACAGAGAACTCCTATTAGATTCAACAAAAACGGACCATCAACAAGGCCAAGCTAATTCACAAAATACTCAGGCAAGGAAAGAATCATGAAAGCAGCACGGGGAAAAAAGTCTTTAAGTTACAAGGAAAGACATATCAGGTCGCAGCAGACCTATGCACAGAAACTTAGCAGGCCAGAAAGGAGAGGAAGGATATATTCAATGTGCTGAATCAGAAAAAAATATGCAGCCAAGAATTCTTTACCCAGCAAGACTGTCATTCAAAATAGAAGGAGAGATAAAAATTTTCCCAGACAAACAATAATTAAAGGAGTTTGTGACCACCAAACCAGCCCTGCAAGAAATTTTAAGGGGAACTCTCTGAGGGGAGAAAAGACGGGGGGAAAAAAAAGACCAAAAGCAACAAAAAATAGAAAGGACCAGGGAACACTACCAGAAACTCCAACTTTACAGGCAACATAATGGCAATAAATTCGTATCTTTCAGTACTCACTCTAAACGTCAATGAACTAAATGCTCCAATCAAAAGACACAGCATAAACGAATGGGTAAGAAAACAAGATCCATCTATCTGTTGTCTACGAGAGACCTATTTTAGACGTAAAGACACATTCAGATTGAAAATATGGGAAGGGAAACATCTATAATAATAATGGTAGCCAAAAGAAATCCAGAGTAACCATACTTATATCAGACAATCTAGATTTTAAAATAAAGACCATAACAAAGGATGAAGAAGGGCATTATGTCATAATTAAGTGATCTATCCACCAAGAAGATCTAATCATTTTAAACCTTTACGCTTCAAATATGGTAACACCCAAATACATAAATCAATTAATCACAAACATAAAGAAACTCATTGAAAATAATACCATAAAAGTAGGGGACTTCAACACCCCACTTACAGCAATGGACAGATCCTCTAAACATAAAATCGAGAAGGAAACAATGTCTTTGAATGACACACTGGACCGGATGGTCTTAACAGATATATACAGAACATTTCACCTAAAGCAGCGGAATACACATTATTCTCGAGTGCACACGGAATACTATCCAGAGTAGATCACATACTGGGACACAAATCAGCCCTCAACAAGTATAAAAAGATCAAGATCATACTGTGCATATTTTAAGAACACAACACTATGAATTTGAAATCAACCACATGAAAAAAATTGGAAATATTACAAATACTTTGAGACTAAAGAGCATCCTACTAAAGAATGAATGGGATAAACAAGAGGTTAAAGAGGAAATTAAAAAGTACATGGAAGCCAATGAAAATGATAAAACCATAGCCCAAAAACTCTGGGATGCAGAAAAGGGGGTTATAAGAGGAAAGTATATAAGAATCCAGGACTTCCTAAAGAAGGAAGAAAGGTTTTGGATACACAACCTAACCTTACACCTTAAAGAGCGAGCTGGAAAATCAATAGCAAATAAAACCCCAAACCAGCAGAAGGCAGCAAATAATAAAAATTAGAGCAGAAATCAATGCTATTGAAACCAAAACAAACAAACAAACAAAACAGTAGAATAGATCAATGAAACCAGAAGCTGGTTCTGTGAAAGAATTGTCAAAATTGGTAAGCCCCTAGCCAGTTATATCAAAAAAAAAGAGGAAAGGGCCCAAACAAATAAAATCAAGAATGAAAGAGGAAAGATCACAACCAATACAGCAGAAATTCAAACAATAATAAGAGAATATTATGAGCAGTTATACACCAATAAAATGCACAATCTGGACAAAGTGGACAAATTTCTAAAAACAGATAACCTACCAAAATTGAAACAATAAGAAATAGAAAATTTGAACAGATCCATAGCCAGTAAAGAAATAAATTAGTAATAAAAAATATCCCCCAAAACAAGAGTCCATGGCTGGATGGCTTTCCAGGGGAGTTCTACCAATCTTTTAAAGAAGAGTTAACATCTATTCTTTTGAAGCTGTTCCAAAAAATAGAAATGGAAGGAAAACTTACAAACTCATTATGTGAAGCCCACATTATCTTGATTCCAAAACCTGACAAAGACTCCATTAAAAAAGGAGAACTACAGACAAATTTCCCTGATGAACATAAATGCAAAAATCATCTACAAGATACTAGCCAACCAGATGCAACAATACATTAAAAGAATTATTCGCCACGACCAAGTGGGATTCATACCTGGGAGGCAGGGCTGGTTCAATATCTGCAAAACAATCAATGTGATACATCACATCAATGAAGAAAGGAGAAGAACCACATGATCCCCTCAATAGATACAGAGAAATCATTTGCCAAAATATAGCATCCTTTCTTAATAAAATCTCTCAAGAAAGTAGGGATAGAAGGATCATACTTCAAGATCGTAAAAGACATATATGAGAGAACCACCACTAATATCATTCTTAATGGGAAAAACTTGAGAGCTTTCCCCCTAAGTTCAGAACACGACAGGGACGTCCACTGTTGCCACTGCTGTTCAACATAGTATTGGAAGCCTAAGCCTCAGCAAACAACACAAAGGAATAAAAGGCATCCAGATCAGCCAGGATGAAGTCAAACTTTCACTCTTCGCAGATGACATGATACTTTATATGGAAATCCCAAAAGATTCCATGAAAAAACTGCTAGAACTGATCCATGAATTCAGCAATATCGCAGGATATAAAATCAATGCACATAATACGGTTGCATTCCTATATACCATAATGAAGCAACAGAAAGAGAAATCAAGGAATCAATTCCGTTTACAATTGCACCAAAAACCATTAAATACCTAGGAATAAATCTAACCAAAGAAGTGAAAAATCTATACACTGAAAACTATAGAAAGCTTATGAAAGACATTAAAGAAAACGCCAGGAAATGGAAAAAAATATTCCATGCTCCTGGGTAAGAAGTACAAATATTGTTAAAATGCCAATACTACCCAAAGCAATCTACATGTTGAATGCTATTGCTATCAAAATACCACCATAATTATTCACAGAGCTAGAACAAACTATCCTAAAATTTGTATGGAATCAGTAAAGACCCTGAATAGCCAAAGCAATCTTGAAAAAGAAAACCAAAACTGGAGGCATCACCATCCCGGACTTCAAGATGTATTACAAAGCTGTAATCACCAACACAGTATGGTACTGGCACAAAAACAGACATTCAGATCAATGGAACAGAATCGAGAATCCAGAAATGGACCCACAAACTTATGGCCAACTAATCTTTGACAAAGCAGGAAAGAATGTACAGTGGAATAAGGAGAGTCTCTTCAGCAAATGGTGCTCGGAAAACTGGACAGCAACATGCAGAAAAATGAACCTGGATCACTTTCTTACACCATACACAGAAATAAACTCAAAATGGATGAAAGACCTAAATGTAAGACAGAAAGCCCTCAAAACCTAGGGGAGAAAGCAGGCAAAAACCTCTTTGATCTTGGCCATAGCAACTTCTTACTCAACACGTCTGTGGAAGCAACGGAAACAAAAACAGAAATGAACTATTGGGACCTCATCAAAATAAAAACTTCTGCACGGCAAAGGAAACAATCAGCTAAACTAAAAGGCAACTAATGGAATGGGAGAAGATATTTGAAATGAAATATCAGATAAAAGATTAGTATCCAAAGTCTATAAAGAACCTATAAAACTCAACACCCAGAATACAAAGAATCCAGTAAAGAAATGGGCAAAAGACATGAATAGACACTTCCCCAAAGAAGACATCCAGATGGTTGACAGACACATTAAAAAAATGCCCAACATCACTCATCATCAGAGAAATACAAATCAAAACCACAGTGAGATATCACCTCACCTGCCTGTCAGAATGGCTAAGATTAACAACTCAGGCAATGACAGATGTTGGTGAGGATGCAGAGAAAAAGGATCTCTTTTGCACTGCTGGTGGGAATGCAAACTGCTGCGCCACTGTGGAAAATAGTATGGAGATTCCTCAAAAAATTAAAAATAGTATTATCCTATGACTCAGAAATTGCACTACTAGTTATTTATCCAAGTGATACAGGCATGATGTTTCAAAGGGGCACATGTACCCCAGTGTTATAGTAGTGCTATCGACAGTTGCCAACATATGGAAAGAGCCCAAATGTCCATCGACAGATGAATGGATAAAGAAGATGTGGTATATATATATATATATATATATATATATATATATACACACACACACACACACACAGTGGAGCATTACTCAGCAATCAAAAATAATGATATTTTGCCATTCACAATTACGCAGATGGAACTAGAGGGTATTACGCTAAGTGAAATTAGTCAGTCAGAGAAAGATAAATATTGTATGACTTCACTCATATGAGGAATTTAAGATACAAAACAGATGAACATAAGGGAAGGGAAGCAAAAATGATTTAAAAACAGGGAGGGGACAAAACATAAGTCACTCTTAAATATAGAGTACAAACAGAGGGTTACTGGAGGGAATGTCGGAGGGGTGATGGGCTAAATGGGTAAGACGCATTAAGGAATCTACTCCTGAAATCATTGTTGCACTATATACTAACTTACTTGGATGTAAATTAAAAAATTAAAAAAAAATAAATCCTAAAGAAAAAAAAGAACCAATGGAGAGATAAACTTGGTTTATCATCATAATAATCCCATTATTTTGGAATACTGTTACCAAATCTCTCTAATCCTTGTCTTCCCTAAGTTGAATATTAAAACAATTCTAAGTTTTATTTTCCATTTCATTAAGCCTCCTTACAGATGACAGCTTCAGCAAAGGCAAATGGTACCTTTATAAGCCCTTTGGAATTCCCAGGCAAATGCCTACCTTTGTGCCAACACCCAGTTTTGTTGTGAGCTACATAAAGAGGCTTAGCAGTTACAGACCTAAAGGCATCAGTTCTCCTGCAAGAAACACTGGCTTTTGATTTGCTAAGGTGTGGCTTTTTGTGCCACAAGGGTATCACTTGGTACTGTGTGGGCTTGAGCCAATTACATCACCTTTCTGAGCTTCAGATTTTATTTGTAATATAGAGGATGTAGTACACAGATGGATCACTCAAACTGGATAATTCAGGATAGTTTAATGGAAGATACATTTCCAAAACTGTGGGCAGGGTGAAGAGAAACAACAAGGAATGTTGAAATACCGTGGTGCTAAAATAGCTGACTGATTTACCACCCTTAAGGGAAGAGGTAGAACAGTTACTATTAAAAAAAAGTCATACACAGACACACACACACACACACAGACACACACACACACACACACACACACACCTACAGATATGGAATTAGAGACAGACAGAAGGGCAGAAAGAGACAGAAACCGAGAGAGACAGAGAAAAACAATAGGAAAGGACAGTCCTACCAAAGCTGTGGTCTTCTTAGAGGAATGTAGTCACTGTCAACATGCAGCCGGGCAAGGAGGGTCCTGAAGGAATAAAGGCCTTGATATCTCTCTTCTCCCACCCTTCTATTATTTTCTTCTGTTAACGAACCCTAAAAGAATCCAAAAGTCAAAGGGAGCTTAGTTGACTTAGTTCATATGGATCAATTTTACAGACACAGAAGTGTATGAATAAAAGTAGAGAGTGAATCTGGATGGGTAAAGGGGGAATAGCTACCATTGTTGAGTGACTATTTTGTGCCTAGAACTGTTTGGCCCTTTACTTCCATATTCTTACCTGATCTCATAACAGACTTGCAAGTTGGGGATTACTGTCCTTATTTCATAGATGAGAAAACCGAACCTCAGAAATTAAAATTCTCATACTGTATTGTTGCATAAATTAAAGTAGATAACTTATATATAGTGCTTCTGATTCTTAGATTCATATATGCAGTCCCAGGTATCCATTGACTGATGAGTGGAAAAATAAGATGTGGTATATATGCAATGGAATATTACTCAGCCATAAAAATATGAAATCTTGCCATTGCAACAAGATGAATGGAGCTAGAGAGTATTCTGCTAGGTGGTATGTCTGTAAGAGGAAGATAAATGTCATCTGATTTCACCCATATGTAGAATTAAAAAACAAAACAAAGGAGCGAAAGGAAAAAACAGAGAGAGAGAGGTAAACCAAGATATAATAATTTTAGGATCTAGAAAAAGGGCCTCACAGGGCCTTTTTGCACTAATTGCTCAAAAAACCCCAGACATTTTATAAGTCCTTTCTATGAAACTTTTAAATGTATGCATATATATTCAATACTCACAATCACACTCCACCGTCACATCTACCTAGGTCTGACCTCAGTTTGAATACAAAAGTTTCCATGGAACTGTGCCAAGAGAGTGAAGTGAGCATCATGCTAAGCGAAATAAGTCAGGCGGAAAAGAACAGATACCATATGTTTTCACTCATAGGTCTAACAGGAGAAACCTAACAGAGGACCATGGGGAGGGGAAGGAGGAAAAAGAGGGAGAGGGAGGGAGACAGAGCACGAGAGACTCTTGAATACTGAAAACAAACTGAGGGCGGAAGGGGGAGGGAGAAAGGGGAAGCGGGGTGATGGTCATGGAGGTCACTTGTGGGGAAGAGCACTGGGTGTTATATGGAAACCAACCTGACAATAAACTATAAAGTTAAAAAAAACAAATAATAAATATACAAAGAAATGGAGTGCTTGTTGTTCACAAGGTGTCGAGGTTGGAAAGAACCTACGCCCAGCTGAGGCTTGAATCCTGTCTACTGAACTACCTCCAGGTGATCCAATAGCTTTGGTTCCCTTACCTCTTCTTCTTGAGGCCCTTTTACCATATCAGAAGAAATGATTCTTCAGAACTTCTTTCTTCAGAAATTTCTTCAGAAATTTCTCTCCCTATGGCTTCCACCCCCTGGTCTCAGCTCTATCTCCTAGGACTACGTAAGACTTGTTTGCTGCTCTGCTCTGTGAAAGCCTTTCAGAGGTCTGAAGACACAGACCCAGTCCATTTTAGTCTTCTCTTCTCAGGCTTATAATTATACCCCTTCACAAATAAAGGGAATCCAGGTTCAGGCTCAAGCCCAGGACCAGATCTACATTTCAGCCTAGTTAGTATAAGCCTTTCTTATAACTATTACCTAGTAGTTCGGGCATTTCTTCTGAATCATAACCTTCAGTTTGTATGGAGTAGTGGTGATGAAATAGAGAAACTTTGGAGCCAGTCAGTCAGACTAGAATTGGAATCCAAGCTTTGCCAGTTCCTAGCTAAGTGACCTTGGGCAAGTTGCTTCAATCCTCTGAGCTTCAGTTTCCACATCTGCAAAATATGCTGTTACTCGCTTGTGGGAGAGACTGCTAATTATCCCCTAATATCTTTTCTGACTATATAGTAGTAGAAATTTTAGTGGGTACATAGTCACTCAGATAAATTCTAGATTTTTCAGCCTTTCTTGGATGTAGGTGTGGCTATGTGACCAATAACTGGCAAGTGGATATAAACAGAAATGGCATTAAGTGGTTTCTAGATGTTCCCTTCTTCTGCTGGCCAGAATACATATGTAATGCTGGTGACTGGTGAAGCTGCCTTAAATCATGATTACAGTTCTTACTCTACCAAGCACATGGCAAGCCTTCCAGGTTCTGTATATATAAAATAGAGACAACAATGTTGAACTTTTAGAGATATTGAAAATCTTAAGAGAATGAATTTTAACATACTTTGGACATGGTCAAGTAATTATTTTTAGGGATATAGAACAGCTTGAAGACATGACAAAAGGGACCCCAAATTCCAATCTCAGCCCAGTCACTTAGTTGCTATGTGATATTGTGGAGAATCCTTTATATTTCTCAACCTCAGTTTCTTCAACTGTAAAATGGAGAAAATCACACTTCCTCTTAGAAGTGTTGAAAGGATTAATTGACATAGTATCTGTGAAGGTGCTTGGCACATAATAGGTGTTCAATATATTTTTTCTTTCCCCCATTTCTTTCATAGACATCTAGTGTCACCCAACTCTGTCTGAGTGAAGACATCTATGAGCATCATGAAGAAAGTTAGGTAGTGTTAGAGAAGGGAGAAGGTTGGAAATTGAACTAAATGAAATTTTAACAGGAGCCTATTCTGTTTTACTTTCTATCATTCCCCTTCAGCATTTCCTTTGTTCTCTTCACCATGGTTTGAGCATTAAACTGGTAAATAATTTTCTTAGTTATTTTATGCCATTAACACTTGTACAAATCTTCTGACGCCTATTGACCCGTTTTAGAAAAATATTTAAAATGCTTAAAATATAGAAGATTGCAATGGAAACAAATTATATTGAAATACACTTATCAAATCATGCAAAACCAAATATGTGACATTGAAATACATGTGCTTCTTTATTAATCACATTAAGTAACATGATGTAATGGAAGCTTAATAACTACCATAATTTCAAGTAATGAAGATAAAAGTATTCCAAAATATGTGCAATGTAATATGATTATTTTGTGATTTCTACTGGCTACAAAGATCAAGGTACTGTGAAAGTTACTGTGTTTTTTTTCCCTTGCATCTGTAACTGAAGGAAAAACTAAATTTTACTTAGAACCTAGTGAAAATAAAATATATTTTTTCATCTAAGTTTATGAGTAGCTACCTTGGACCCTGCATGAAAGAGCTCTGATAGCAAAGATTTTATGATATGGAAACATCATAAAATTTTAGTAAGCCAATTTAGTTCTACATACACTAGGTTGATTGATTCAAAACAGACCCAAAATAGAAAAAGACCTTAGAAGTTACATGCTCTATCCACTGCATTCCAGAACTTGATAATGCAAAGGTTAAATGACTTGTTCAAGGTCACATAGTTAGTGGTGACAAAACTAGAACCCAGGTCTCTTGGCTACCAGTTCAATGTTTTAATTCAACGAAACTAATTTTGATGTATAGACATGTGACAGTTTTGCAAAATTAAAAAGGTAAGTGATCCATATTAAAGGCTAGCATAAACTCTATGCATGTCATGCTAGACTTAATTAATTTTATTTCTTATTACTAGGATTGCCAGACTGAAAGTTTAATATAATAATTTACTAGAGGGGTGTCTCAATTTTGGCTTTGTGTTTGCCAAAACATCTAAGGATATCCCTGTAGATATGGCTGAGAAATGAGAATGCAGTTGACAGTATAAAGAGATTTGTAAATGACTGAAGTCTCATAACCAAAAATAGTGCCAATTGGGTCCACGTAGGTGTAGTTCTCTATGATGTGCTGCACGTGTTGGCACTTAGCCCTGACTAATTCAACATTTTTGTTAATGGTTTTAATGAGAAATCTAATGGCATATCACAATTGCAAATGACAGGAAACTGGAATGAGGGGTGATGAATAAATTAATTAGGAGATAAAGTCAAGATCCCAGAAGATGTCAACAAGCTGCAATGATGGAATAGATAGAACCAGATGGAATTGAAGATAGATTTATGTAAAGCTCTCTATTTTTTCTTGAAAATTACACAGGCATAAGATAGGAAATCCTGGCATGTGGGGAAGAGTAAAGGAAGGAGTAATTTCAGCATGTTTGTGAATGATAATCCCTAAAACGTCAGTCACTTGATACAATGGAATTTTCTCACTAATGGAAAGTTTAATAAGTGGTTGATAGAAAGGGGTACTGACTTCTACACAGTCCTTGAGGGACTCACACTGGTAGAGATTTTGCCATGCAATAGAAGTAGTACATATTACTTCCACTTGTTTGCTATAATTAGGTTAAGTGGTCAGGTACAGGAGTAAAAGAAGCTAGTGAATGTCATCTAGATTTGTGATGAGGAGGAAAGCAAAACATTAAATGAACAGCCAGCCAATATCTGCCTCAGAGCTTTAGGGGAAAATGGCTGGAAAGGGGGTATGATAGTGCTATTCTCTTTTTCCCTGGATCCACACTTCAAAGGAGAAACAAACTAACGGCGGGGGGGGGGAGGAGTGAGTAGCCTGGGGAAGGAGCTAGATTCCAGGTTCCACAATGTGGTTGAAGGAGATGGAGATGTTCAGCCTAGAGAAGATAAGGATCAGGGACATGATATCTTTCTTCATATCTCTGAAGAGCTCTCACAGGGAAGGAGAAAATGGGGCCTGTGTGGTTCCAGGAGACAGAGCTGGAACTTATGGGTGAAAGTCACAAGAAGGCCAGTTTCAGCTCAATAAAAAGAACTGTTCTCTGTGAATGGAATAAACTATTTTTGGAAATAGATGTTCATCACCAGAGATGTGCAAAAGGTACATAAGCCATCTTTCAGGGATAATGTTTTTTTTTTACAGTTTATTTTCAAGTTGGTTTCCATATAACACCCAGTGCTCATCCCAACAAGTGCCTTCCTCCATGTCCATCACCCCCTTCCCCTCTCCCCTACCTCCATCAGTCCTCCGTTTGTTTTCAGTATTCAAGAGTCTCTCATGATTTACCTCCCTCCCTCCCATCAACTATTTTTTCCCCTTCTCGTCACCCATGGTCCTCTGTTAAGTTTCTCCTGTTAGACTTATGAGTGAAAACATATGGTATCTGTCCTTCTCTGCCTGACTTATTTCACTTAGCATCACACCCTCGTGTTCCATCCATATTGCCACGAATGGCCAGATTTCATTCTTTCTCATTGCCATGTAGTATTCCATTGTACATATATAAATCACATCTTCTTGATCCATTCATCAGTTGATGGACATTTAGGCTCTTTCCATGATTTGGCTATTGTTGAAAGTGCCGCTATGAACATTGGGGTACATGTGCCCCTATGCATCAGCATTCCTGTATCCCTTGGGTAAATTCCTAGCAGTGCTATTGCTGGGTCATAGGGGAGGAGTTCTATTGTTAATTCTTTGAGGAAACTCCACACTGTTTTCCAGAGCGGTGGCACCAGTTTACATTCCCACCAACAGCGTAGGAGGGTGCCCATTTCTCCACATCGTCGCCAGCATCTATAGTCTGATTTGTTCATTTTAGCCATTCTGATCGCCGTGAGGTGGTATCTCCGTGTGATTTTGATTTGTAT
Source organism: Cryptoprocta ferox (assembly GCA_028646485.1). Taxonomy (NCBI): domain Eukaryota; kingdom Metazoa; phylum Chordata; class Mammalia; order Carnivora; family Eupleridae; genus Cryptoprocta; species Cryptoprocta ferox. Next base: position 59,814,653 of record CM053579.1, read on the forward strand.
TTCAGGGACAATGTTGAAGTGATTCCTTCATTGTGTTAAAGGTTACACTAGATCTAAGATACTTTCCAAGTCTGAGGTGCCATAATTGTACATTCTTTCCCTGTTATAATCTCAGGCTTATATCTTTGATTCTAGTCTTTAAAGGATAATACAAACTGAAGAGATTAAGTTGAACCCTTATGAAAAATAAAAATCAGGATAAGGAAATACTTACTATAAATCTGTGCAGAAATTGCACTAACAGACAAACTACAAATAACAATAGTGTGTCTTTTAATGCACAACTTAATTGCAAATTTTAAAATGAACATTACCAGGTATAGAATTATTGAATCACTATATTGTACACCTAAAACTAATATAACAGTATATGTTAACTATATTTGAATTAAAATTTAAAAAAGAAGAAAATACCCCATGACTAATTTTTGAGAAATATGGCCATTTCAGGGATATAGTCATACCAAATAGCTACTATGGGATGTAATTGATTTTGAGTGTCAAATTTTGGATATCTGTTGAATTTAGTTTGGTGTCCTGTAAAAATACAGTTACAGCACAAGGGTTATTCAAAGCAAAATTTTAGGGAAATATGTTCCTACCACGTTATCAAAATAAATTAATCTGGTCACAATGAAATGATACCAGCAAAAGCTTCTGAAGTTATATTTTTAGCATGTCAGGACCTACTAGAAGCCTAGTCACCATGGAATACAACCCCTTCTTTGTAAGCAAAGACCCATGGGCATTTAGGGGAGAGGGAAATAACTTTTAACAGGATATTCAGGGATACCTCCATGAAAGAGGTGACATTTTACTTGAGTCTAAAAGATGGGTTTAATTTTCTCAGGCAGTTAAAAAATGTTCTCAGGCAGTAATAAGAAGACACGTTCAGTCATTCATTCATTCACATATTTATTCATTCAGTAGTTCAGGAAAAATTTAACTACCAGACATTGTTTTAAACTCTAGGGATATAGGTTGTCCTTGTGGAGCTGACATTCTAGAGGAGTAGACAGGCAAAAGAGAGTTGAACAAACAAATACCAAAGTTAATAAATGCTTTGAAGAAGGAAAAGTAGGGTAATGGGTGGGAGACCATACCAGATAGGATTTTACAGGCCATTGAAAAGAGCTTGGATACTACTCTAATTGCAATGTGAAGCCATCAGAGGATTTTAAGGCATATTACCCATGGTGTTATTTGGAAAGCTTGTTGGGACTGAGAAAAAGTGGAAGAAAGGGACCAGTTAGGATACTGTGGTAGTAGACCAGAGAAGTGGAAGAGGAGGTGGAGAGAAGCATTGAGACTCAGTATATGGCTTGGGGTGGACATAACAGTACAGATTGGTAGATAGCAATAGGGGGGAAAGCCCTCTTATTTCGATACCTGGTTTTACCTAAAGTTATAAACAACCCTGTGAGTATCTCTCCTGGAGGATTTTCAGCAGAGGAGTGATATATCTAACTTACATTGTTTAAAAGTCCATTCCCTTCCAATATCTCAACATCCATAAAGGTCTCTGCACTAGGAAAGATAAGGACTTTGCCCCTTTATATTATAGGTAGGGAACCTAAGATTCAAGCTCTAATCCTGATTTGTAACTCTGATCACTGATTATAAATATAGAAATCCTATCCACTTCTGTTGTTGGAATTACCACTCAGCTCCCCAAGAGATAGCTATGTTCAGTTTCATGATTGTTGCAAATCTCCCGGATCCATGGGGCACTGAGATCACAGCCTAGTAATCATCACTCTAGGGACCAACTCCGGAAATATTCGCAAGCACTTGTGTTTAGCTTTTTTTTTCTTCTAAGAATACGGGGTTTACCTAGGAGAATGCCTGCTTAACTTACCTGGGCTAGGAACATGGAAACACATGTGAATGAAAAGAAATGTGAGTACCAAGGTTCTGCAAGTCCCTACAGCGTCCACAATTCCCTGTGCCTCCCTCTCTCAAGGCACTGATCACACTATTTCGTTCTCTTTTGTTTCCTAGATTGTCTTGCCCCACTGAAGGGTCAGCCCTCGCACAGGACCTAACTCAGTACATATTTGTTGAGGACGTATGTGAAGTCTATAAAACAGTATTGAAATTTAACCTGACACTTCCCCTTTGTAGAATATTATCTACGCTGGGTATGATTCGTGTCATAAGAACTTTGCAAATTTAGTTATTGATTTTTACCTCACTATTACAGCTGTTTACTCAACTTCCCAACTCTGTAGCAAAATGTGAGATATTTTTCTAATCACCAACTTTGTCTTGCTGAAGTAGCCTAGTTATGAGCTGTAATATCACCCGAGACAGCTCACTTTCCTCTTTTTCCTGCTTACCCCATTAAACCACTCATTATCCTGTACTGTAATTGTATTTTTACTCGGCATTTTCCCACTCAAATTTATATTTTCCACTGCTCTCAAGAGCTAGGACCATGCCATTCATATGCACCTCTCCAGAGGCCCCATGACCTGGAGCAGATGAGGCACTTAGTGTTTTTTGCATACACTCCCATATTGCTGAAAACATCTCCTAGCATTTACTTCTATTTCTTCCAGTGTCTCCAGTTTTCCACTTACACTGACTCTTGGTCCTTTGACTTCACCTATGATTTGGTCTCCTCCATGCTGGGCCAACATACTTTCTCCTTTTATTGTCAAACTTCAAAAAGAATCCCCAACTTGGTGTGTCTATTTCCCACCACTCATAGTCTTCCTGTTATAGAATCTAGGTGTGAGCTCCACTAATCTAATGGAGAGAGGGAGAGCACGGGGAAAGGGTAGCGAGAGAAAGAAGGAGACAGAGGATCTGAAGCACGCTTTGCGCTGACGGCAAAGATCCCGACGTAGGTCTTGAACTCATGAACCATGAGATCATGACCTGAATTAAGGTTGGACACTTAACAGACTGAGCCACCCAGGCGCCCCATGAATTATCATTCTTGAAGGTTGTATTTAAAGTCTTTTTGCCAAGTTCAGTGTCATATTTTGATCCTCTTTATATTTGAGTTCTTTGCAGTATTTGACAGTGTGGCTAACACTTATCCTTCAAAATTTCTTCCAATATAAAATGTAAAAAGATTACTAAGTCTTAGTCACAAAACATAGTAGATTATGAGGTTTAAATGAAATCACATATATACATAGGCTCTGATATCACACAGGTGCTGTGCCTTTAACATTTGTAAAACCCGGGAACAAGAATAGAAATGGAAGCCCATATATCATATGCCTAAATATTTACAAGTTATTAACCAAGTTGACTGTTAACTAAAATGTTTGTCTCCTACATTGACAAATATATCTTTATAACAATGTATAATTCTCAGACTGGTGAGAGTTTCATGCCAAAATGTGCTGGCATGAGGAAGAGCTATACCCCAATCTTCAGTACATCCCTGTTGTTTTCCCATTATTGTCTCTGTTGTATGCTGAGAGGGACCTTGCATGTGCCTACATGGGCCCCTGGAATGTGGTCTGAAAATGAAGGTTTAGGCTCTCAGTGGACACACACCCTTGGCCTTATAGAATCTTCACTCTGTGAGGAAGATTGCAGCTAGAGGAGGGCTAGAATGAGGCCTCAAAATTTGGGTGATATTGCCTGGCCCATTGTAGATATTCAGTAAATGGTAACTAACATCAATATCATTATTTACTATTTTATGGTGAATTGAATATTTAATACAATGATGCATTTTATTTTTAAACCACTTTATTGAGGCATGATTGACATGTTAAAAAGCTGTACATATTTAATATATACAACTAAATGAGTTTGGGGGTAAATATATACCTCTGAAACCATTACCACCATAATTCCATAGACCTATCCATCACCTCTCAAAGTTTCTTCCCACTCCCCTTTATTATTACTATTTTTACTTTCTGTTTAAGAGCACTTAACATTACTAACATCTTAGTAATTTTTAAGTATACAATATAGTATTATTATTATATCTGGTACCATCAGTATAGTAGATCTCAAGAACTTATTTATCTTATGTAACTGAAACTTTGTACCCATTAACCTTTACCTCTCCATTTCCTCTTTCCCCAGCCCCTCACAATAACCGTTCTACTGTCTGATTCTGAATTTGACTATTTTGCTTTAAATTCAGTATGCTCCTAACCATATTCAACTTCTGAGTTTGTCTACTTTGCTTATTTGCTTTTAATTCAGCATGCTCCAAACCATATACATCTTCTGTCCTCCTTCCCACCATCCTCATTTTTGCCAGTAGCAGCACAAATCACTCTGTCATTTAGGCTAACATTTTTTAAGAGTTCATCACCTATATCTGGCCAGTCTTTAAATCTTGTCCATTGTACCTTCTACCTGTAGATTCTTATATTTAGTCATATCACTTTTAGACTTCTCTTTTGACTAACTTATTGCCTTAAGCCAAGATTATTTTAATATGTGTACCCAGCATTGACTGTTTACTTGATATCTCTCCCACCTGACTGGAATCCTAAGATCTAGGGCCATGTAATTCATATCTATATCCCCAGAAGCTGAGCATCTTTAGCCTATTCAGATATATTCTGGCATGTCCAGAGTGCTGGTGGAATGGCTTGCAAGAGGTCTCATTTCATGACATTTCAGGAAGGTTTGTGAAAAGAAAAAAACAAGACAAAACAAAACTTGAAGATTTCTGTGCTTGAGATCCAAACCACATGGGTAAGAGTTCTCAAACATTAGGATCTGGAGTCACACTTTACATCTTCCCATGGCCCCATACTGCCTCCTCAGCAGAGATATGGACAGGAAATTATTTAACCGTTTTGAGAAAGTCAAGTGCACAAGTTGGTAATTGAAAGACAATACTCTGCAAAGCAGGAGAGGTTCTATTGGATGTTTTATGATAAACAGTTGTCTTTGAACTACTGTCAGTTAACTTTGAGAAAAGGAGCACTGACAAAAAAGAAGTGACATAAAAGGTACCTCATTTGATCATATAAGTGAAGTGGAAATGATGGCAAGCATTGCCTCGTAGGTTTTTAAAAATTTTCTTGGGACGAAGGCAAGATGGCGGAGAAGCAGGGTGCTCTGTAATCTGCGCACACCCGCATGGATTGAACTGAGAAGGACTGAAGTGATAAAACTCGGATTTGCAGGTGGGGGAAAGAAGGAACAGACACCAGAAAGAAAACAACCTCAAAGATGCCTGAGTGAGTGACTGTGATCTGGGAAATTAGGGGACAGGCGGGTCCCGGTGGTGCAGGGGGAAGGAGCCACAGCCCAACACAGGGAGAGTGTGCTGTGCCCCGGAGAGACCAGGGGAAGAGAAAGAGAGATGGAAAACACACCTAGAACCATCTCTAAGGGAGGAAAAACTTGCCCGTCTCCCCATATAAAACTGCCGGGCACGGGGAGAGAAATCGGTCCCATCTGGCAGGCGAATTCTTCCTTGGGCACAGCGGCAGCAGCATCCATTCCAAGTGGCACCGAGAAAGGCAGCGGCACAGATAAAGGCAGTGGCGGTGTGAAAGGCGCCTTGGAAAGCGGCGGCGACGGCTCCGAGAAAAGGGCAGTGCAAGCCCAGCCGGGAGGCCGGCCCCCAGCAGGAACGTATCTCATCCCCGGTGACAGTGTTGAACTGCATGGACTAGGATTTGGAAGTGAGGCAGAGCTTGGAGAATACAGTGCGGCTCGCCCACAACACAGAGGGATCAGACTCAGAAGAGCAGCTTGCAATGCTTGGTTCCAGCAAAGCTTTGCAGCGGCACCATACTTCTCCCCACAACCACCAAGGCGGAGCCTCGGAGAGAGCAGTCCCCGAGACCTGACCTGACGACAAACCATGCCCATCCTCAAAGGGGAGTTGACTTTTTTTTTTTCCTTTTTTCTTTGCTTCTCCTTCTTTTCTGCTGCCATCCAGATATATTTCCCTTAGCATATTCTTATCTCTCCTCTTGGCTGGTTATATGCTTTTAGACTGTCCACAGTTTTTTGCTGTCTCTGTCCCCACGTTGTTTTTCTTTTTCTTTTTGTTTCTTTTTCTTCTCTCTTTTCTTATCTTCTCTTATTTCCTTTCTTTCCTTTCCTTTCCTTTTCTTTACTTCCTTTCCCTTTTTGGCTTGCTTGTTTGTTTGATTTGTCTGTGCCTGTGCATGCTTTTGTTCCCTGTATGCTAGTCTGTTTCCTTTTAAGGGCTACCTCAAGAAACAAGCCGAAGTACACATGGTGGAGAGTCCCAGATATCTCTCACCAGGGAAATACAATAATCAAAGGCACAACAAGAGAAACCAAGAGACACCATTAAAAGAACACTTTCTGAAATGACAGGCCCT
>CM053579.1:59821448-59836650 GCA_028646485.1 Cryptoprocta ferox
TTTGTGGTTCCATACGAATTTTAGGATAGTTTGTTCCAGCTTTGAGAAGAATGCTGGTGCAATTTTAATTGGTATTGCATTGAATGTGTAGATTGCTTTGGGTAATAATGACATTTTAACAATGTTTATTCTTCCGATCTCTGATGATTATTGATGCTGAATATTTCATCATATCTGCTGTCCATTTGTATGTTTTCATTGGAAAAATGTCCATTCAGGTCCTTGTCCATTTTTTAATTAAGCTATTTGTTTTATAAGTATTGATATGTATAGGTTCCTTATATATTTTTGATATTATATACTCTTTTCAGTTATGTAGCTTGCCAATATTTTTCCCTTCCACAGATTGCCATTTAATTTCATTGATTGTTTTCTTTGCTGTGCAGAGTTTTTCAGTTTGTTGTAGTCCCATTCCATTTGTTTATTTTTGCTTTGTCAAATACAAAGAATCATTGCCAAGACCAATGATAAGGAGCTTTCTGCCTATGTTTTCTTCCAGGTGTTTTATGGTTTATGTTTAGGTCTTTATTTTGAGTTGACTTGTTTGTGCAGTGTAATATTAGGGCCTAATTTTATTCTTCTTTATGTGGATTACCAGTTTTCCCAACATCTTTTACTGAAGAGACCATCCTTTCCTCGTTGTGTATTTTTGTTGTCTTTGTTGAAAATTAGTTGACCACTTATGCTTAGGTTTATTTCTGGGCTATTTATCCTGTTGCTTTGGGCTGTTTGTTTTTATGTCGGTACCATATTGTTTTGATTGCTATATTTTTTAATGTAATTTGAAAGCAGAGATCAGATTGATTAGTTTCTGATTTGTTCCTCTTTCTCAAGATTGCTTTGTCTATTCTGGGTCTTTTGTGGTTCTGTGCAAATTTTAAGATTGTTTTAATACTGTGAAAAATGCCAATGGAATGTTTATAAAGATTGCATTGAATCTGTAGATAGCTTTAATAGTATGGACGTTTTAACAATAATTATTCTTCCAATCTGTGAACACAGGTTATGTCTTTAATTTTTTGTGTCTTCAATGTTTCCACCTTCTTGATTAAATTTATTTATAAGTCCTTATTGTTTTTGATTCTATTTTAAAGAATATTGCTTTCTTAAATTATTTTTCATATAGTTCAATCTTAATGCATAGAAGTGCAAATGATTTTTGTATGTTGCTTTTGCATCCTGCAGATTACTGAATTTGTTTTTTAGTTTTTACAGTTTTTAGTGAAGTCCATGATTTACTATGTAAAAACTCATGTCATCTGCAAAGAGAGATAATTTTCCTTCTTCATCTCTTGTCATATAAAGGCTTTATTGTGTTAATATACATTCTTCTTGTAACTAATTTTTAAGAGTATTTATCGTGAAACAATGTTGAATTTTGTGCAAAGTTTTTTCTGTCTCTACTGATCTAATCTAATGTTGCATTGGTGTCAGCTGTACAATGTTATGTTATGCTCACCACAAGTGTAGCAAGCGTCTCTCACCATGCAACATTATTACAATACCACAGACTGTATTCCCTATGCTGTACCTTTTATTCCTGCAAATTGGGTTGGTCATGTGATTTTTAGTTTTCATTCTGTTAATGTCACTTTCTATCAACTTTATTGAATTGCCTGTGTTGAACAATTCCAAGGATAAATTTCATTTCATCAGTGTGTATGATCTTTTCAATGTGTTGTTGAATTTGGTTTACTAATATTTTGTTGAGGATTTTTGCATCTATGTTCATCAAATATATTGGCCTGTAAGTTCCTATCTGTGAAAACTGTAAGTTTATTATGATTCAATTTCAGAATGTTGTATGTTTCCAGGAATTTATTCATTTCTTCTAGGTTGTATAACTTGTTGGCATATAATTATTCATAATAGATCCTTATAATCTTTTGTATTCCTGTTGTATCAAGTGTAATGTTTCCTCTTACATTTCTGATTTTATTTAAGCCTTCTCTCCTTTTTTTCTTAATCTAGCTAAAGGTTTGTCAATTTTATTTAGCTTTCAAAAAATCTACTCTAAATTTAGTTTATTTTTTCTATTTTTTCTAGTCTTTATTTCTTTTATATCTGCTCTGATACATTTTATTTATTTCCTTCTTCAAACTTTGGACTTTGTTTGTTCTCCATTTTCTAATTTTTTAAGTTGTGTAACTTAGGTTGTTTGAGTTTTCCTTAATAAATTTTTCTTATAATTAATTTATTTTATTTTTTAATTTAAATTTTAGTTAACATACAGTACAATATCGGCTTCAAAGTAGAATTCAGTGATTCATCACTTACATACAAACTCAGTGCTCACCACAAAAAGTTATTAGAACTGATTTTGCTGCATCGCTTAAGTTTTAGTATGCTGTGCTTCCATTTTTTTTTGTTTGTCTCAAGATATATTTGACCCATTGGTCTTTCAGAAGTATGTTGTTTAAGTTCCAAATATTTGTCAATGTTTCAGTTTTCCTTGTGTTACTAATTTTTGTTTTATGACATTGTCGTTGGAAAAGATATTTGATACAATATCAGTCTGTTTAAATTTGTTAAGATGTGTTTTGAGATCTAACATATCATCTGCCTTGGAAAGTGTTCTGTGTCCACTTGAGAAGAATCTGTATACTAGTGCTGTTAGATTGAATGTGTGTATATGTATATTAAGTACATGTGCTCTAACATTTAGTTCAATTCCAATGTGTCTGTATTGATTTTCTGGATGATCTATACATTGTTGAAACTGGTGTATTGTAGTCCCCTGTTATTATTTTATTGTTGTCTATTTATTTCTTCATTTCTATTAATATTTGCTTTACATACTTAGGTGTTCAAATATTAGGAACACATATTTACAATGGTTATATCCTGTGGATCAATAATTATCATTAGGTAATGATCTTTTTGTCTCTTGTGATAATTTCTGTCTTAACCCCTTTTTTGGTCTAATATCCCTACTTTCTAATAATCCCTACTTTCTTGGTTACCATTTCATGGTATATCTTTTTCCCCCTTCTTTCCTTATTTCCCCTTCTTTTCACTTTCAACTTATAAGTATTCTTAAATCTGAAGTGCGTCTCCTATAAGTAGCATTTAGTTGTATCTTGTTTCTTTAATCCATTCAGCTACTTTATGTATTTTAATTAGAGACTATAATACATTTATATTTAAAGTAATTATTGGTAAATAATGACTTACTATTGCTATTTTGTTTAATTTTTTGGTTATTTTGTACCTCCTTTGTTTCCTTTTTCTCTCTTGTCTTTCTTTGTGGTTCGGTTTTTTTTTTTTTTTTTTTTTTTTTTTTTTGGTAACAGTATGCACGGATTCCAGTCCATTTATCTTTGTGTATCTACTATAAGTTTTTGCTTTGAAGCTTACATAAAACATCTTATAACAGTCTATTTTAAGCTGATAACAACTTAACTTTGATTGCATACAGAAACTACCTTTTTACTTCCTCCCATCCACTTTTTTGATTTCACCATTTACATCTTTTTGTATTCTATATTCATTAACAAATTACTGTAGCTTAGTAAGCTTCGTGTCCATCGAGGGGCTTGAGCTCAAAACCCTGAGATTCAGAGTCACATGCTCTACCAAATGAGCCAGGCAGGTACCCAATTGTTTTTAATACTTTTGTGTTTTAAACTTTGTATGAGAATTAAAATTGATTTACACACCACTATTACACTATTAGAGTGTTCTAAATTTGATTATATATACTTACCTTTATGAGTGAGTTTTATAATTTCACATTTTCATGTTACTAATTAGCATCCTCTCAATTCAGCTGGAAGAATTCCCTTTAAAATTAATTTCTAGTAAAGTAGATCTAGTAATGTTGAACACTTTCAGCTTTTATTTTTCTGGGAGTTTTTATTTCTCTTTTATTTCTGAAGGCAGCTTTCCCAGTTAAACTATTATTATTTTTTCATTTTTTTAATTTCAGCATTTGAATATAGCACCCACTCTTTCTTGACCTGCAAGATTTCCACTGAGAAATTCCTTATGGGAGTTTCCTTGTATGTGATTTCTCTTTTCTCTTGGCAATTTCAAAATTTTCCTTTCCTTTGATTTTTGACAATTTGATTATAATGTTTAGTTATCTTTGAGCTTTGTGTAACTATATGTCCATGTCTGTCTTCAGATTTGGGAATGTTTCAGCCATCACTTCTTTAAATAATCATGTTGCTTCTTTTCTCTGTTTCTTCTCCTTCTTGGAGTACCTTTGTGTCTGTATTAATTCTTTTAATGGTGTCCAATAAATCCCATAGGCTTTATTCATTCCTTTTGACTCATTTCTTTTTTCATTTCTGACTAGATAATTAAAATGAACTGTGTTAGGGTTCACAGACTCATATTTCTGCTTGATCAAGTCTACTGTTTATGTTCCGTATTGCATTTCTATTTTATTCATTGTATACTTTGGCTCCCAAATTTATGTCGGCTTTTCATGATGCCGATTTGTTGAACTTAACATTTGTTCATAGATTGTTTTCCTGATTTTATTGAGTTTTCTAACTGTGTTATGTTGTAACTTTCTGAGCTTCCTTAAAACATTTATTTTGAATTCTTTGACAATTTGTAAATCTCCATTTCTTTAGTGTCACTTACTGGAAAATTATTATGTTCCTTTGATAGAGTCATGTTTCCTTGCTTTTTTATGTTCTTTGAAGTCTTGTGTTACTGTCTTTGCATTTGTAAAGCATTTTTCCCAGTCCTTACTGACTGGCTTCAACATAGTAATAGCTTCATTATTCAACTTGGCTAGGGATTCTTAGGCTTTCTTAGATATATTCTATTGATGTGCCTGCCCTATACCTCTTTTTTCTTCTTAGGGAGGAATTCTTGACATCGTGTACCTTCTCTTAATCCTGGAAAACCACGCTGTGTGCTGTCAGCTATTTGGTTTCCTTAGGGTGGTTCCCTGAAATGTTCCAGTTTGTGTGCCTTCTCCCCATCCCACAGAGTTAGGATGGCTGCTGTACATGCTTCCAAGCTATTTGCAGAGACTTGCACTTGATATCTGTGGAGGTGTACACAGGGAGCCAACCCCAGGAAGATGGGTAAGATGCATGGATCATTGGAGGTGCTCATCAGTTAGTTAGGGGGTTCACAGGTGAGGTGTAACACACAGCAAATGGGTGGCCTTCATGTTGAAGTCATTGAAGCAGTTAGGAGTGATCCATATCCCTTTGATAAATTCTGAGCCCAGGTTGCTATGCTCCCATTATCTCTCAACCCCTTTGCCATCCCCATTACCTAAATATTCTGTGTGAGATGAGAAAAAAATCATGGATTCTTGGGCAACATCCTATATGGCTGGGTAAGAAAATTACTCATCATGCTATACTTTCTCCCATAGGGGAAATCATGGGCCAAAGGAGTCTATCTTGGTACTGAGCAATACCATCTTGAAAGGTGATGTAAGGTAAGTAAAACTGTTCTTCCTACCCCCTTCAATACATCTATTCTTGGAATTTTTGCTCCACTGGTGTTCTGGAACTTGTCCAATGAAATCATGGCCCCCAAAAAGGTACTTTCACCGATGAGATGTTGTCAAAATTAATGTTCCATGGGAAGGTGATGGTTGAAAACTATTTTTCCATCTTGCTAAAGTCACTTGGGTTCCCTACGTCAAATATAATTATAATGTAATTTAAAGTTTGTGAAAATAGAAGATGGAAGCAGGGTTAGGCTCATCTCATCCCATCAACACAGCTAGGTGATTATCAAATTATCCTAAATACCCCAGAAATTAACCTAAATACTGACAGAACAAATTCCATGACAAAGGGAAAGAAGAGGCTACATCAAAGAAGGTAGGAAGTGCAGATACATACATCCCTTCTGCAGAGGGAAGGGAGCTATGGTCGCAGAGAAAGCCAAGAGAGAGAGAAGCACATAGGGAATGCACAAGGAAAATATTCCCCAAAGCTATTGGCTTAGAAAATGAAAGGGGCTGAATTTCCTGAGTTCTTGCAACCAGTGCTTAAAACCTGGAGTTTTAAAGGTCAGCAGGCTTGGCTGGGATACTGCCAGAAGGGCACTGTGCTGCTCTTAGAGAAAAGGCTGGCAAACAATCCAGGGTTAGACACTATAGAAACAATGATCTGAAAAATGCTTGAGGCATACTAGGGGGAGATATTTGCTCTTCTAAGAGCACATCCCTGACAGGCAGCATTCCAGGAGACACCTCTCCAGGAACAAAGTAGCTGGCTGCTGCCATTTTCCTCCCCTGCTGCTCAGCATAAACACAGAGACACATGAGTGAAGCAATTCAGCACTGGTACTGGCTGCCTAACTAGCTTACCCCAAAACCCACCCCTCTGTGATCTGGCAGGACTACACTTCTAAGTCAAGCTTGCCTCAGTCTCAGCATGGTGAGCCATTCCCCTAGAATACCAGCACAAATCCCTGCCCATACCATCTCCTGACCAGGGAGTTCTGCAGAGCCTCAGTTCTGGTGGAGTTGTTGTCATGTCATTTCACAAACAGACCAGAGCACACTTAGTTAAAACTCAACACATTCAGGCCAGGTAGCAAATACTGCACACAGCAGGCAAAGAGAGCCTCTGCAGATGACTGGTCTGAAGGTTAAAGAGGACATGGCATGACAGCAGAGCATACACATGAGAGACACTCCCTGAAGCACCAGGCCCTCGACATTAAATGACCTCTTCTTCATAAGTCCATTACATTCAGGAGAAGGAGATATAACTGGCTTTTCTAACACATAGAAAGAGACAGAGACTCAAGCAAAATGTCAAGATTGAGGAATTTATCCCAAACGAAAGAACAAGATAAGGCCATAGTCAGAGATCTAAGCAAAACGATATAAGTAACATGCTGATAAACAATTTAAAGGAACAATCATAAGGATTCTCACTGTGTTTAAGAAAAAAATAGAAGAGATCAGAGAGACCCTATCATATATCTAAAAGAGTTAAAAAAGAATCAATCAGAAATGAAAAGTGCAATAAATGAGAATGGAAACAGGCTTGAGGTAATGTACAACAAGCTGGAAGAAGTAGCGATATTGCTAGAGATTTAGAAGACAAAATAAAGGAAACTAATGAAGCTGAACAAAAGAGAGAAAGAAGAATTACAGAACATGAGAATGGACTTAGAGAACACAGTGACTCCATCAAACATAATAACATTTGTATTATAAGAGTCTCAGAAGAAGAAGAAGAAGAAAGAAAAAAGGGGGAGAAAATTTATTTGAAGAAATGATAGTAACTGAAAACTTCCTTATTCTGGGGAAGGAAATGGACATCAAGATCCAGGAAGTATGGAGAGCTCCCATCAAAATCAACAAAAGCAGGACAATACCAAGCCATAGTGTAAATAAATTTGCAGAATGTAGTGAAAAAGAAAAAAATCTTAAAAGTAACAAGGAAAGAAGTCCTTAAATTATAAGAGAAAAACAATAAGGTTAACTGGAGATTTCTCAATAGAAACTTGGCAAGCTGCAAGTGAGTGGCATAATACATAATATTTTCAAAGTACTGAATGGAAAAAAAATCTGCAAGCAAGAATACACAATCCAGCAGGGCTATCATTCAGAATAAAAGGAGAAATAAAGACTTTCCCAGAAAAACAAACACTAAATGAGATCCTGACCACTAACCCTGCCCTGCAAGAAATATTGAAGGGGATTCGTTAAGTACAAAGGGGAGTCCAAAAGTGAAAAAACAAGAAAGTACCAGGGAAAATTTCCAGAAACAATGCCAATACAAATAATGAAAATGCACTAAATACATTCCTATCAGTAATTAATTTGAATATAAATGGACTACATGTTCCAAGCAAAAGACATAGGTTGTCAGAATGGTTAAAAAAAAAAAAAACAAGACACATCTATACGTTTCTTAGAAGATGGGGTGCCAGGGTGTTCAAAGCTTGATTTCAACTCTTGTCATGATCTTGCAGTTTGCGAGTTTGGGCCCCACCTTTGGCTCTGTGATGACAGTGCACAGCCTGCTTGGGATGTTCTCCCTCTCTCCCTTTATCTCTTCCTCTTCCATGCTCGCTCGCTCTCTCTCCCTCTCTCTCTCTCTCTCCTTGTCAAAATAAATAAATTTTTCTCAAAATAAATAGGCAAACATTTAAAAGTCTTTAATTCTAATAAAGTTCAATTGATCCATATATGTTGCCTATAAGAGACTCATTTTAGACCTAAAGGTAACCTAAAAATTAAAAGCGAGGGAGAAGGGAATCATTTATCATGCAAATGGATGTCAAAAGAAAACAGAGTACCAATATTTGTATAAGACAAACTAGAATTCATTTTTAAGCTTATTTATTTATTATGTGAGAGAGAAAGAGAGAGGGGAGAGAGAGAGCGCAAGAGCATGAGCCAGTGTGGGGAAGAGAGAGAGGGAGAAAGAGAATCCGAAGTAGGCTCCACACTGTCAGTAAAGAGTGCAGCACAGGTTTTAATCTCATGAACCATGACATCATGACCTGAGTCGAAATCAAGAGTTGGATGCTTAACTGACGGAGCCATTCAGGTGCCACTGGATAAACTAGACTTTAGAATAAAGACTCTGGGGCACTTGGGTGGCTCAGTCATTTAAGCGTCTGACTTCAGCTCAGGTCATGATCTCATAGTTTATGGGTTCAAGCCCTGCATCAGGCTCTGTGCTAATGGCTCAGAGTCTGGAGCCTGCTTTAGATTCTGTGTCTCCCTCTCTCTCTACCCCTCCCCCACTCATACTCTGTCTTTCTGTTTCTCAAAAATAAATAAACGTTAAAATTTTTAAATAAAGACAGTAAAAAGAGACAAAGAAGGTTATTATATGAGCACAAAGGAGACAATCCATGGCTTCTTGGCCTTTCAACTAAGACCAAGTGTATAAAGGGGACAATCCAACAAGAAGATATAACAATTTAAATATTTATGTGGCCAACATGGGATCACCCAAATATATAAAACAATTAATAACTAAAATAAAGGAACTAATTAATAATAACAAATTTATAGTAGAGTACTTGAATATCCCACATACATCAGTGGTCAGATCATCTAAACAGACAATAAACCAGCTGATAAACAGCAAAGAAATTGAATAAGATATCAAAAAAGTTTCCCAACAAAGAAAAGCCCCAGAGCCAGATGGTTTCACAGGAAAATTCTACTGAACATTTATAGAAGAGTTAATACTCATTCTTCTCAAACTATTCCAAAAAATATAAATGGAAGGAAAACCCAAATTCATTCTATGAGGCCAGCATTACCCTAATACCAAAATCAGATAAAGACTCCACTACAAAAGAGGCCTATATTCCTGATGAAAATGGATGCAAACATTCTCAATAAAATACCACCAATCCAAATCCAACAATTATTAAAATAGTCATTCACCATGATTAAGTGGGATTTATTCCTGGTTTGCAAGTGTGGTTTAATATTCACATATCAACTAACATGATACACCACATTAATAAAAGAAATGACAAAAACAATATGATCATTTCGACAGATTAAGAAAAAGCATTTGACAAAGTACAATATCCATTCATGATAAAATCCCTCAACAAAGCATGTTTAGAGATAATATATTTCAGCATTAATAAAGGCCATCTATAAAAACCCACAGCTTATATCATCTTCAATGAAGAAAAACTAGAGCTTTTCCTTTATGATCAGGAACAAGACAGGGATTCCACTGACACTTCTGTTATTTAAAATACTAGAAATACCAGCCACAGCAATCAGACAACAAAAAGAAATAAAAGGCTTCCAAATCAGCAAAGAACAAGTAAAACTTCCACTATTTTCAGACGACATGATACTCTATATAGAAAACTTCAAAGACTCCACCAAAATACTGCTAACACTGATACACAAATTCAGTAAGGTTGCAGGATACAGAATCAATGTATGAAATCCATTGCATTTCTCTACACCAATAATGAAGCGGCAGAAAGAGAAATTAAGGAATCAACCCCACTTACAATTGCACCAAAATAAAAAGATACTTAGGAATAAACATATCCAAAAAGGTGAAAGACTTGTATTCTAAAAACTATAAAACACTGATGAAAGAAATCGAAGATGACACAAAGAAATGTCAAGATATCCCATGCTCATGGATTGGAAAAAAAATGTTAAAATTTCTATACTATCCAAAGAAATCTACACTTTCAATGCAATCCTTATCAAAATACCAACAGCATTTTTCACAGAGCTAGAATAAACAATCATAAAATTTGTATGGAACCATAAATGACCCCAAATACCCAAAGCAGACTTGAGAAAGAAAAGCAAAGCTGGAGGAGTTACAATTCTGAACTTCAAGTTATATTACAAAGCTGTGGTGATCAAAACAGTTTGGTACTGATACATAAATAGACGTATAGATCAGAGGAACAGAATAGAAAACTAAGAAATAAACCCACAGTTATATGGTCCATTAAACTTAGAAAAGCAGAAAAGAATATTCAATGGGGGAAAAGGCTGTCTTTTTTACAAATGGTTTTGGGAAAACTGGACAGCAACATGCAAAAGAATGAAGCTGGTTCACTTACATTAAACACAAAAATGAAGTCCAAACAGATTTAAGACCTAAATGTGAGATCTGAAACCATCAAAATCCACAGTGGGGAGGTTAATTGCTCATCTTGGAACGTGTCCCAGAAAAACCCCTCCAAGAACAAGGGAACTAGCAGGCACGATTTCCCTCCCCCACCCTTCAGCATAAACACAGAGCCATTTTGGGAACTAGCTCAGTGTCCACACTCACTACCTAGCTTGCTTACACCAGGTCCCACCCCCTCCCACAATCATGCATGCTTCAGTCTCAGCACCATGAGCCTCTTCCCCTAGAAGATTAGCCCAAACCCTTGACCACAGCAAATCTCCAGTCTTGGGAGTTTTGTAGTGCCTCAGTTACAGTGGCAGTGGCAACAGGTCTCATTTCACAAGCAGACAAGAGCACACCTAGCTAAAATGCACCATCTTCAAGCCAGGGACAAAACACTGCCCAAAATAGGCAAAGAGAATCTCTGTAGATGACTGGCCTGAAGGATAAAGCAGCCAGGACACAATAACAGAGTACACACAACACACATTGGAGATACTCCTGGAAGTGACAGAGCCTGGGGACCAGGGAACTATACATGGCAAAGCACTACAGGACCTCTTCTTCAAGAACAGGAGATAGAGCAGACTTTCCTAACACACAGTAATAGACCCAGCGACTTAGACAAAATGAGAAGGCAGAGGAATTTGTCTTAAATGAAAGAAAAAGACAAGGCAACGGCCAGAGAGCTAAGTGAAACATATATAATTAACATGCCTGATAGAGTCTTTAATGTAATTACCATAAAGATACTCAGTGGACTTGAGAAAAGAGTGGAAGACATGAGTGAGACCCTTAAGACAGAGATAAGGAATAACATACCAGACATAATGAGTTCAATAAACATTAAGAGAAACAAATTTGATGGAATGAACAGCAAGCTGGAAGAAGCAGAGGAACTATTTAATGACCTAGAAGTCAAATTAATGTAAAGTAATCAAGCTGAACTAGAGAGAGAGAGAGAGAGAGAGAGAGAATTATGCAAAACATAAATAGATTTAAGGAATTCAGTGACTCCATAAAACATAATAAAATTCACATTATAGGAGTCCCAAAAGAAGAAGAGAGAAAAGGAGACAGAAAATTTGTTTGAAGAAGTAGTAGCTGAAAACTTCCCTAATATGGGAAAGAGAACAGATATCTAGATCCCAAAGGCATAGGGGTGCCTGGGTGGCTCAGTCGGTTAAGCGTCCGACTTCAGTTCAGGTCATGATCTCACTGTTCATGAGTTCAAGCCCCGCATCAGGCTCTGTGCTGACAGCTCAGAGCCTGGAGCCTACTTTGGATTCTGTGTCTCTGCCCTTTCCACTTGCAATGACTCCCTCTCTCTCTCTCAAAAAGAAGTAAACATTGAAAAATTTATATCCCAGAGGCATAGAAAAGTTCCAACAAAATCAACAAAAGCAGATCCATATCAAGAAATACTATAATTAAAATGTAAAAAGATAGTGATAAAGAAAAAATTCTAAAAACAGGAATACAAAAGACAATGGTTACATACAATAAAATCTCATAAGCCTAGTAGGAGATTTTTCAGCAGAAACTTTCCAAGCCATAAGGGAGTGGTAAAATATATTCAGTGACAAATGGGAAAAATCTGCAGGAAGAATACTCTATCCAGCAAGGCTATCATTCAGAATAGAAGGAGAGATAAAGAGTTTCCCAGAAGAAACTAACGGAGCTTGTGACCAATATACCAGCCCTGAAGAAATATTAAAGGGAATTCTTTGAGTGGAAAGGAAGCACTAGAAGTGACAGTATCAAGGTAGGAGACACAAAAGCATTAAAAATGAATATATCTGTAGAATCAGTCAAGTAACTCTCAAAACAAAAGGATGTAAATTATGACAACATATACCTAAAATGTGTGGAGGAGACTTGTAAAAAATGGATTCAATCTTAAGTGGACATCAACTTAATTTAGACTGCTGTATGAAGAAAATGCTATCTACAAACCAGCAATCCATGAAAGAGAGAAAGACAAGAATCGATCAGAGAAAATTCTCATAAATAACCATAAAACAGGTAATAAAATGGTAATAAATATATACCTATCAATAATTACTTTGTAAATAGACTAAATGCTCCAATTAAAAGACATAGGAGAGCATAGTGGTTAAAGAAAACAATAATTCCCCCCTATATGCTGCTTACAAAAGACACATTTTAGACTGAAAGACACCTGTAGATTTGAAAGTGAGGGGCTTGAGAAACATCTATCATGCAAAAAGTTGTCAAAAGAAATATGGAGTAACAATACTTAGATTGGACAAAATAACTTTACAACCAAGACTGTAACAAGAGAAAAAGAAAGACATGTATGATAATAAAGGGAAAATCCAACAAGATACAGCAATTATAAATATTTATACACTCGACATGGAAACACCCAAATACATAAAATAATTAGTAACATACATAAAGAAACTAATTGTAATAATATAAGCAAGAAAGAATATCCAATTGGAAAACAACAGTCTCTTCAACACATGGTGTTGGGAAAATTCGACAGCAACATGAAAAAGAATGAAACTGGACGATTTCCTTACACTATACACAAAAACAAACTCAAAATGGATTAATCATGAGACCTGAAATCATAAAAATCCTAGAAAAGAACACATGCAGTAACCTCTTTGAAATTGGCCATAGCAACTTCTTTCTAGATATGTCTCCTGAGGCAAGGGAAATAAAAGCAAAAATAAAATATTGAGACTACATCAAAATAAAGAGCTTCTGCATAGAGAAGGAAAAAATCGACAAAACTGAAAGACAACCCATGGAATGAGAGATGATATTTGCAAATGACATATCCAATGAAGTGTTAGTATCCAAAATATATAAGAAACTTATAAATCTCAATGCCAACCCCACAAATAATCCAATTAAAAATGGGAAGAAAACATAAACAGACATCTCTCCAAATAAGACATACAGATGGCCAACAGACACATGAAAAGATATCCAATATCACTTATCATCAGCAAAATGGAAATCAAAATTACAAAGAGCGATCACTTCACATCTGTCAAAAAGGCTAAAATCAACAACAAAGGAAACAACAGGTGTTGACAAGGATGTGGAGAAAAAGGAGCACCCATACACTGTTGCTGAGAATGAATACTGGTGCAGCCACTCTGGAAAAGAGTATGGAAGTTCCTCAAAAAATTCAAAAGAGAACTACCCTACAATCCAGTAGGAAACTGCTGGGTATTTACCCAAAGAATACAAAAACACTAATTCAAAGGTATGCATTCACCCCTATGTTTATAACAGCATTATTGACAAGAGCCAAACTATGGAAACACCCAAGTGTCCATTGATTCATTGAATGGAACCTCATTGGTTCATGAGTGGATAAAGAAGAAGTGGTATATATCATATACACAATAGAATATTATTCAGCCATAAACATAATGAAATACTGCCTTTTGCAACCACATGGATGGAGCCAGAGAGTATAACGTTAAGTGATATATATCAGTCAAAGAATGACAAATACCATATGATTTCACTCATATGCAGAATTTAAGAAACAAAACAGACAAATGAAAAAAGAAAGAGAGAGAAATCAAGATACAAGACTCTGAATTACAGAGAAAAAAACTGATATTACCAGTGGGAAGGTGGGTGGCGTGGTAGGTGAAATAGGTGTTGGGCATTAGGGAGAACACCTGTCATAATGAGCACTAGGTGACTGGAAGGGCTGAAACACTATATTCTACACCTGAAACTAATATAACATTGTATGTTAACTGGGATTAAAATAAAAACTTTTATAACAGAAAACAGGTTAAAATCCTGAAAAAAAAATAATAAATTATCTTAAAGAAAATAAAAAATACTTTAACAACTTAAGAAAAATTTTTTTTGTTTTTTTTAGACTCTTCACTTCCACTTTATTATCACCTCATTTGTAGGATTTTTTTTTACTTTATAGTTTATTGTCAGGTTGGTTTCCATATAACAGCCAGTGCACTTCCCCACAAGTGACCTCCACCATGACCATCACCCCCCTTCCCCTGTCCCCCTCCCCTTTCCACCCTAAGTTTGTTTTCAGTATTCAAGAGTCTCTCATGATTTGTCTCCCTCCCTCTCCGTCTTTTTCCTCCTTCCCCTCCCCATGGTCCTCTGTTAGGTTCCTCCTGACAGAACTATGAGTGAAAACATGGTATCTATCCTTTTCCGCCTGACTTATTTCGCTTAGCATGACACCCTCGAGGTCCATCCACTTTGCTACGAATGCCATTTTTCATTTCTTCTCATTGTTGATGGACATTTAGGCTCTTTCCATGATTTGGCTATTGTTGAAAGTGCCGCTACGAACATTGGGGTCCATGAGCCCCTATGCATCAGCACTTCTGTATCCCTTGGGTAAATCCCCAGCAGTGCTATTGCTGGGTCATAGGGGAGTTCTACTGATAGTTTATTGAGGAACCTCCACACTGTTTTCGAGAGCGGCTGTACCAGTTTACATTCCCACCAACAGTGTAGGAGGGTACCCGCTTCTCCACATCCTCGCCAGCATCTAGAGTCTCTTGAGTTCTTCATTTTAGCCACACTGACTGGCCTGAGGTGGTATCTCAGTGTGGTTTTGATTTGTATTTCCCTGATGATGAGTGATGCTGAGCATC
>CM053579.1:59843143-59853622 GCA_028646485.1 Cryptoprocta ferox
CTGTGGTTTTGACTTCATTTTCCTAAATATTAATAATGTTGAGTATCCTTTGATGTGCTTATTTGCTATTTGTATATCTTTGGAGAAATGTTTATTCAAGTCCTTTGCTAATTTTTAATTAGTTATTTTGTTGTTGGATTGTAAAAGTTTTTTGTTTATTCTGGATATTTATCACACTCAAATATCCAAATAACTTTTGAATACTATATATTTTATTCTTGACATAAACATTTAGATGGAGGTAGGGCATGGCTTATAATTATTCTCAATGTTATAGGTGAAAAAACTAAGTTCAGAGATGAGTAGTGATATCCCAAGGACACATAGTGAGTACAGACATATAGCCAAGACATTACCATGTCTTGGTAATCCTAGAACTCATATCTTGAAGGGCCTTTCAAAACCAATGAATCTGAGTGCTTATTTATTGTTAGAGACAAAATATTGAAGCATAGAGAGCAAAAGTTATTTATACAAGGTTACAAAGTGAGTCAGTTTCAGAGAATGATATATGATACAGCTTTCCTAACTCCCAGTTTGGTAACTCCCCCTTTAAACCCTCTAGCAGAGAATGATTTGGCACATTGAAAATTGTATCTGCTGCCTAGCTCTTAAGGAATTGCTAATTTTCTTCAATGACCCAATCTTCTAAGGATGAAAACTGAGTGGTAAGAACTGTAGGGCCATCTGCATTTCTCAGGATCTGAGATTTAGAGCAGTTTGACTGCTAGGGGCATCAGATTAAAAGGATTTTTAGCTAGTGTCAACAGTGGTGAATAAACACCTACAGAGTCCAGGTTGGATTCACCACAGCCACTTTCACACATGCCTGCCTGCCACATTTTGCAACAAATTTCCAGGCATCTAAGGGATCTTGACATACCAAGAAAAAGAGGTGATCCAGAAGAACTTTAATGTTTTTCAACTGATGCAACCTTCTAGTATTCAAAAATCTCTTGCATGTATTGGCTTATGTGAGCTTCACAATAGTCCTATGAAGCTACTTTATTACCCTCATTTTAGAAATAAAGAACCTGAGGCATGTAGAGGACATATAACTTTCTTGGAATCACATAGCTGGGAGGATGTACCAAATAAATCTGACTCCAAGGTTTATGCCCTCATCACTATCTTTTCTAGGGCCAATGGGTGAGATAAAGGTAATGTGTGACATCAGCTACCTTTCACAGAGACTGCCTTGGGCCTCAAATGTCCAGATTTCTTTATTTTTTTATTTAATATATAATTTTTTATTTATAGTTTATTGTCAAGTTAGTTTCCATATAACACCCAATGCTCTTCCCCACAAGTGCCCTATCCAGATTTCTTTAACTGCTTTATCTTAGTGGCCTGAAAGCCTGATGTCATAAACCAGTCATTAAGCCGATGCGTGGTCTATAACAGGAGTTCTTAAAGTGTGGCTTGCTGAACCAGCAGCTTTACCTAAGAGCTTAATAAAAATGCAAAATTTCTACCGCCATCTAGACCTACTGATCAAAATCTTTGGGAGTATGGTCCAGCAATCTGTATTTAATAAGAAACTCACATGGCCTCTAAAAGTCTCAGTTTCTCCGTTTCTAAAATAGAAGCTATGAAGCAGCTTTACGGGGCTGTTGTAAGGCTGTTGTATGCCAACATATGCAAGAGCTTTTGGACAACTAGGTTTTACCTAAGTAGAAAAACATTTTCAAAGAGCATCAAAGTTATTCTGCATCACCTCTCCTTCTTGGTATGCACCTTAGTGAAAGCGAGAATTTCACCTGATTTTTCCTGAAAAAGCACTCAATTGTTTGCCTCAGTTTGTCAGTACAGACCTAGTCCAGGTGACCTATTATACCTCAGTGTCTCTATCTGTAAAATGCGAAGTGAAATAGTTTATCATATCTTTTTGGATTGAGTGTGAGGAAGACTGAAGCTTGAGTACAATGGTGACAGTATGGAATAAAGAAGCAGACAGATTAGGTTCGACTCTTAACTCTTTTTTTTTAACTTTATAGTTTATTGTCAGGTTGGTTTCCAAATAACACCCAGTGCTCTTCCCCACAAGTGTGCTCCACCCTCAACATCACCTCCCCTTCCCCTTCCCCTTCCCCCTCCCCCTTCCTACCTCAGTTTGTTCTAAGTATTCGAAAGTCTCTCATGCTTTGTCTCCCTCCCTGTCCCTAACTCTTTTCCCTCCTTCCCCTCCCCATGGTCTTCTGTTAGGTTTATCCTGTTAGACCTATGAGTGAAAACATATGGTACCTGTCCTTCTCTGCCTGACTTATTTCGTTTAGCATGACACCCTCGAGGTCCATCCACTTTGCTAGGAAGGGCCAGATTTCATTCTTTCTCATTGCCATGTAGTATTCCATTGTATGGATAAATGACATCTTCCTGATCCATTCATCATTTGATGGACATTTAGGCTCTTTCCATGATTTGGCTATTGTTGAATGTGCCGCTACAAACATTGGGGTAGCTTTGTGATCCAAAAGTCTGCATGGTATAATCTCAGTTCGTTTATATTTATGGGGGGCTGTTTATGCCCCAGTATGTTATCTATCTTGGAGAATGTGCCATGCGCTCTCAAGAAGAAGGTGAATTTCCTAGCTTCTGGATGCAGAGTTCTAAATATATCTATCAATTCCATCTGTTCCAATGTGTCGTTCAGATCCTTTGTTTCTTTAGTGATTTTCTGTCTGGTTGATCTATCCATTGCTGTAAGTGGAGTGCTAAAGTCCCCTGCAATTAACACATTCTTATCAATAAGATTGTTTCTGTTTGTGATTAATTGTTTCATGTATTTCGGTGCTCCCAAATTTGGCGCATAGATGTTTATAACTGTTAGCTCTTCCTGATGGAGAGACCCTGTAATTATTATATAATGTCCTTCCTCATCTTTTGTTACTGCCTTTACTTTAAAGTCCAGTTTGTCTCATATAAGTATGGCTACTCTGGCTTTCTTTGGACTACCGGTCGTATGATGTTTTTCCATCCCCTTACTTTCAATCTGAAGGTGTCTTCAGGTCAAATGAGTCTCTTGTGGACAGAAAATAGATGTATTTTGTTTTTTAATCCATTCTGCTACCCTGTGTCATTTGATTGGAGCATTCAGTCCATTTACGTTCAATGTTATTATTGAAAAATGTAGGTTTGGGTTCATTGTGTTTTCTGTAGAGTTCATGTTTATAGTGGTGTCTCTGGTACCTTGTATTCCTTGCAACATTTTCCTCATAGAGTCCCTCTTAGGATTTCTTGTAGGACTGGTTGGGTGGTGATGAATTCTCTCAATTTTTGTTTATTTGGGAACACCTTTACCTCTCCTTCTATTTTGAATGACCGGCTTGCTGCATAAAGAATTCATGGCTACATATTTTTCCTGTTCATCACATTGAAGATGTCCTGCCATTCCTTTCTGGCCTGCCATGTTTCAGTAGATAAGTCTGTAACCACTCTTATAAGTTTCCCTTTGTATGTTAGGGTCCTTTTATCCCTAGCTGCTTTCAGAATTCTCTGTTTATCTTTATATTTTGCCACAGTTCCACTATGATATGTTGTGCCGAAGATCGATTCAAGTTACATCTTAAGGGGGTTCTTTGTGCCTCTTGGATTCCAATGTCTATTTCCTTCCCTAGGTTGGGGAACTTTCGGCTATAATTTGATAAAGCACCCCTTCAGGACCTTTTTCTCTTTCTTCATCTTCAGGAATTCCTATGATACGGATATTTTTCCGTTTCATTGTATCACTCAGGTCTCGAATTCTCTTTTTGTGCTCCTGTATCAGTTTCTCTCTCTTTCTCTAGGCTTCCTCTTTTGCTATAACTGTGTCTTCTAATTCACTTATTCTCCTCTCTGCCTCTTCAATCCGTGCAGTGGCTGCCTCCATTTTATTATGCACCTCATTTATTGCCTTTTTTAACTTGTCACAGCTATTTCGAAGGTCCCTAGTCTGTGTATCAATAGCTTCTTTGATGTTTTTTTCAAGTCCAGAGATCAATTTTATGACAACTGTTCTAAATTCTTGTTCAGTTATGTTGCTTAAATCTGTTTTGAGGAGTTCCGTGGCTGTGACTTCTTCCTGAAGTTTCTTTAGAAAGGAGTTCTTTCTTTTCATCATTTTGGCTAGCTTTCTGTCTCTTGTCAGTTTTAAAAACTCTCCACTGTGCCCCTGTTAGTATTGCTCTATTAAAGGAAGCTCATTGACTGTCCAGGACCAGTCGTTTCAGAAAGTGTTCTTTTAATGGTGTCTCTCGGTTTCTCTTGTTGTGCCTTTGATTATTTTACTTCCCTAGTCAGTGATATTTGGGACTTTCCACCATGTGTACTTTGGCTTGTTTCTTGATGTATCCCTCGAGTTAAGGGTCAAACTTCAAACCAAGCCAGATTACCTCAAAGTTCTGGAGAAGACAATGTATAAGTTCTCGCAGCTCCACGGATTGCAGGGACTTAACTCTTAACTCTTAACTGTGAGAGGCTTGGTTTTTGTTTTTTAGTTTTTTGTTTGTTTGTTTGTTTGTTTTACCTCAGTTTACTTAACTGTAAAGGGAAGCATTCATCCATTGTCTTCAACATTTTGGGTCATAATGCAGGGCAGGCAGGAAATAAGATTCCATTTCGTAGACATTCTCCTTGTCATCATTGCCACTGATTGAGATCCAAAGTTCAGAGAATGGATGGCTATACCATGTCCAGGAAATAGGTAAACTTACTATCAGTTACCTACACCACTGTCCAAAGCAGAGGCTCCATGGAGCTACCTACCCAATCAGTACAGATCCACTGCCAGGTCCCTGCTCATGTCTGTTCAATTGTTCAACCCCAGAGCATAATGTTATGCTAGTCCTATGTTATGTTTCCTGTCCAAATCATATCTCCTTGTAAAATAAAGTGTTGCTAAAGCCTAGATTCCTATGATTTATTCTAAATGACCCCATTCTGACTGATTCTGACTCAAAGACAATCAATCCAGCCTGGCCCAAAACTTATGACCTGTTTAGCTTATCACAAAAAAAATTAATTGAGCCAATCATATTATTTTTGTTACTCATACTTTCTGCTTCTTTCAATTCTGAACCTCCAATACAAGATGGACCCCAAACATACATACTTTTTAAACACTTCTCTGGTGATCATGATTCATCAGTATGAAGACTCTGTGTTTGAAAAACACTGTTACAGATTATATTTAGATTTAAAGAAAGGATACAATCACTCCTTAACCATCCCATGCTTTCCTTTCTTACATTTATCTGAATAAAAGTATCAATATCATCTACTAGAGTTACTTGATGCAAAGAATTGAAAAATGCAGGTCTTGTCACAAAAAGATTTTGCATAATACCATCACTTTCAAACAACTTTGGTGGTTTCATTAAAATAGTTGATTCTGATCTAATTATCCCCACTTTACAGATGAGAAAAACCAAGATCAGAAAGGTTAAGTGACTTGACTAAGGATGGCCAACAAACAAAACCAAGATCAGAAATGTAAGTCCTATAAGCCCACAGCTCTTATTTGCTCTAAAGCTCTTTTCTTATCCATAATTACAATTCTTCTTCCCTCACAGTCTGGTTTCTTTTCAACCTGGCTTCAATTCTTCCCAGTCCAGGACCTGTGAGCCCTATTGATTCTATATAGCTTCACTAACATACTTGGCCTGTGGGGCCTCTGTTCTAACAACTGTGTGGGAGAGGATGCTGTGCAAACATGCCCTAGCACACCTGGCTCACCTGAGTAGGGGAAGTAACATAGCCTAAGGATTCTGGCCCTTCCATAAGAGTACACCAGCAGCACATTCTGGGCCAAAATAACCTACAGTGTGCAGTAGACACAGTTATCAAAAGTGGCAAAGGCTGTTTTTCCCATCCACATGGTATTTCAAATCCAAGAAACTGCATTATCTAACCTTATAGTGGTGGTGGTAGGAGTCCTAGGTTGAATTGACCAACACTGAAAAATCATGTGATGAACACTAGCCTGGAGGTCAGCACGTCAAGTTTCTATTATTCCACTTTTTGTGTCTCAGTGTCCCTACCTATAAAAGGAAGAGGTTAAGTACTGTCATTTCAAAGGCCTTTTTGGCTTTGACATTTTATCTTTCTAGGCAATCAACTCTTTATAGAATGATTCAGATGTCTGCAAGACTTGGCTAGAGAGTGGAGCAGACTCCAAGCTTAGGTTGTTAAGTGTTGGGCAAAAAACCTGGGGAATGTGGGCTCTGTAAGCAAAATTTCAAGATTGGAATTTTTCCTGTTTACTGTTCTGGGAATAACAAAGCAAGTGTAAATTGAATTTAGAAATTACACGCTTTTTTTCACTAGCAGAAAATTTGGATTCTGCAAATGATCTAATTAACTACCTGAATTATACTGAGTTGGACTCCATTAGAGCCCTCCCAAGGCTTTCTCCATCCTTATCTATGAGTCATCTCTTCTTTGTGGCAGATGGAAAGACTTTGGTATATGACAGACCAAGATGGAGGTGGGGTATTACTCTGAGAAAAGATTAATCTTTTGTCCTTGGCAAGGGAAGTACTGAGAAATATTTATTTAAGCATTTATTTAATCAATAAACATTACAGCACCTACTATATTCCAAGGACTGTTCTAGGCACTTGGAATGTAGAGATGAATGAAGTCCATAATAATTCAAAGCAATCATGTGAGCTTTCTATTTTCCTGTCCTGGGTTGCAAAACTCATGCCTTCCATGGCCAAAATACTAGTGTTGGCTAAGATTCTGACCTTCAAGAGGGGAACAGAGAAGTGGTGAAAATAAAATTTTTAGTTACTCTTTGTAGTAACTACTCTTGTAGTGGGACATAGGTCCCAAAGGGACTAGCAGAACATAGCTGTACATCAGCAATACACAAATTCCTTATGAAGGACCTCTACCATCTCCTTGATCTTAAATGACTTGGTCTGAAAAATCTAGGCTATATATCCTTTGCTCTTGATTTGCCCATTTTTCTCTCTTGATGAATTTCCCTACTACTTACCTCCCACTCCTTTTCCCTGATTAAAAAAAAAACTTTTTCTATAGGATAAATATCTGAGAATTCCCAAGGTTTAAGCTGAGGAATGCTCAGGATAAATAACTAAAGTAAAAGAGCTAACATTCCAGAATACTGTGTTAGAGATCCTGGAACTACTGCCCTTTCCAAACTAAAGATTCTTCGTCCAAAAAATTATTTTCTGATAGCTACTGGGAGCAAATCATGTTTTGTTTTGTTTTGTTTTTAATTTAGTGAGGTTTATGGCTGAGGGCATTGGAGGAATGTGGACATTTAAGCTTTATCCAATTACTCTTCCAAAGAGTAGACCGTGTGCTTTCTGATTTGGGATCAGGGGTCCAAGACTTTTCTACATGCTATCACTCTAGGACTGGATGATACTCAGACTTAATGTCAGAATAATGATCAATCAGAACTCATCTGACATCATTTAATAGAAGCCAATAATGCAGATACCCTTCTAAGAAATTTTGGTCAATATAATTTATCTCTAAATGTCATACCCATCTTCCACAAGAACGGAGAATTTGTGGGATTTAAAACAAGTAAAGCCTTCTTAACTCGTCTCAGTGGGATGACCTTTCATTCCCTTAACCGACAATTTCAGAGAGGATATCAGAAAGATTTGCTTTCCTTGACTGACTAAACCTTTAGTAGGCTTATAAATGAAATTCTAGACTGAGTGGAAAGATGGCCAAAATATAAAGAAAACTTTAATGCTATAATTAAAAGACCAACTGAGCTCTGTTTTTGTGTATTATACAACAGTAATTCCCATGGATCCATGAAATGTGTCCTGTGGGGTGGACATTGCTCTGCATGACCATTCCAAGACACTGGGAAATTTCTGAATTCTGTGCCTGGCTTCAGGCAAAAGCCAGCACACAGCTCTTCCCTTTCTGCTCCTGGAACTTTAGAAGCATGCTTATGGTTAGAGGCAAAGTATACTGTCAAATCAGGATTCCCCAGTCCCCTGAGAAGTCTCCTCCTATGAAGCAGAAACTGGTTTTCATGGCCCAGATTGCACCAAAGAAAACATTCCCCAGTGTGCTATTTTTTTTTTGAACTGACCTGTTAGGGACAAGCCATGGTTGACAGAGGACATCAAGCAGAGGGTAGGAGGAAAATGTGACTTCTTCCTGATTTGGGGTCTGTCTAAAAGATGTGCAGAGAATTTCTCTTCTCTTTAATTTGCCTAAGTGTTATTGCTATGTGGAGGAACCAGCCTGACTCCATTATTCTTCAAGCCAAGCACATAAACCTGAAGTACCAACCTATTAAACCTTGGGAGGATGAAATAGAACTGGATAGAATGAAGTTGTTGAATATGAAGCTGGGGGAGAAACGGCTGAAAGAGAGGATGAGGTTTTCACTGTGACTAACCAAAGGTTCCAAACCCTTACCAATAGACACCTCAAAGAATGGGGGATATGTTGTACCTACTCTAACATTTGGCCTATTTTAGGACTATTTCATAGCCTGGATCATTTGGTCTGCCAAGCCACACTCTACATCCCACATTGCTCTCTTCACCCAAATCCCTCTCCTCTTTCCAAAATAGAAATAAAAGGAAGTAACTTTTTCCCTGGTTTGCTTCTGGTCTAGATAGCATAGTCCTAACCCTCCTTACTCCCAAGTCTAGACCAAGTTTCTGATTTCTCTCTCTACCAAAGTACACATACCTATACACACACATTACCTGTTTAATTTGATTGGCTAAGGGCCAAAATTAAGCCTTCATTTAAAACTGGGGGATTTAATCAGGATACCAGAAGGTAAAGAATACTGAACTAGAAGAAGGGCAAGATGGCGGAGAAGCAGGGAGCTCTGTAATCTGCGCACGCCCGCATGGATTGAACTAAGAAGGACTGAAGGGGTAAAACTCGGATTTGCAAGTGGGAGAAAGAAGAAACAGACACCAGAAAGAAGACAACCTCAAAGATGCCTGAGTGAGTGACTGTGATCTGGGAAATTAGAGGACGGGCGGGTCCAGGTGGTGCAGGGGAAAGGAGCCCCAGCCCAACACAGGGAGAGCGCGCTGTGCCCTGGAGAGAAAAGGGGAAGAGAAAGAGAGATGTAAAACACACATAGAACCATCTCTAAGGGAGGAAAAACTCACCCGTCTACCCATATTTAACTGCCGGGCGCTGGGAGAGAAATCCGTCCCATCTGGCCGACGAATTCTTCCTTGGGCTCAGGGGCAGCGGCATTCTTGCAAGCAACACAGCAAAAGGCGGCGGCACAGATAAAGACGGTGGCGGTGTGAAAATCGGTGGCGACGGCGTCACGAAAGGCGCCTTGAAAAGCGGCAGCGTCAGCGTCGGCGGCGGCGGCAGTGGCGGCGGCGAATCCGCGAAAAAGGCAGCGAAAGCCGGGCTGGGAGGCTGGCCACCAGCGGAAGCACATCTCATCCCCGGTGATAGTGTTGAACTGAATGGACTAGGATTTGGAAGTGAGGCGGAGCTTGGAGAATATAGTTTGGCTCGCCCGCAGCACAGGGAGAATGGACTCAGAAGAGCTGCTTGCAACGCTTGGTTCCAGCAAAGCTTGAAGTGACTCCATTCTTCTCCCCGCAACCACCAGGCAGGGCCTCGGAGAGAGAAGCCTCTGAGACATGACCTGACGCCAAACCACGCCCATCCTCACAGGGAAGTTGTCTTTTTTTTTCCTTTTTTCTTTTCTTCTCCTTCTTTTCTTCTGCCATCCACATATATTTCCCTACGCATATTCTTATCTCTCCTCTTGGCTGCTTATATACTTTTACACTGTCCACAGTCTTTTCCTATCTCTGTCCCCACCTTGTTTTTGTTTTTGTTTTTGTTTTTGTGTCTTTTTCTTCCCTCTTTTCTTCTCTTCTTTCTTTCCTTTCCTTTCCTTTCGTTTTCGTTACTTCCTATCCCCTTTTGGTTTGCTTGTTTGTTTGATTTGTCTCTGCGTGCGCATGCTTTTGTTCCATGTATGCTAGTCTGTTTCCTTTTCAGGGCTACCTCAAGAAAGAAGCCAAAGTACACGTGGTGGAGAGTCCCAAATATCACTGACAAGGGAAATAAAATAATCAAAGGCACAACAAGAGAAACCGAGGGACACCATTAAAAGAACACTTTCTGAAATGACAGGCTCTGGACAATCAATGAGCCTCCTTTAATAGAGCAATACTAATAGGTGCACAGTGCATATGAGCTTTTCAAACTGACAAGAGACAGAAAGCTAGCCAAAATGATGAAATGAAAGAACTCTCCTCTGAAGAAACTCCAGGAAGAAGTCACAGCCACAGAACTGCTCAAAACAGACTTAAACAATATAACTGATCAAGAATTTAGAATAATTGTCATAAAATTAATTGCTGGACTTGAAAAAAACATCAAAGAAGCTATTGATACACAGACTAGGGACCTTCAAAATAGCTGTGACGAGTTAAAAAAGGCAATAAATAAGGTGCATAACAAAATGGAGGCAGCCACTGCACGGATTGAAGAGGCAGAGAG
>CM053579.1:59854122-59870422 GCA_028646485.1 Cryptoprocta ferox
CTAATAGGCAACCGACAGAATGGGAAAAGATAGTTGCAAATAACATATCAGATAAAGGGCTACTATCCAAAATCTACAAAGTACTCACCAAACTCCACACCCGAAAAACAAACAATCCAGTGAAGAAATGGGCAGAAGACATGAAGAGACATTTCTCCAAAGAAGACTTCCAGATGGCCAACAAACACATGAAACGATGCTCAGCACACTCATCAAAAGGGAAATACAAATCAAAATCACACTGAGATGCCACCTCATGCCAGTCAGTGTGGCTAAAATGAACAACTCAAGAGACTATAGATGCTGGCGAGGATGTGGAGAAACAGGTACCCTCCTACACTGTTGGTGGGAATGTAAACTGTTATAGCTGCTCTGGAAATCAGTTTGGAGGTTCCTCAAAAAACTATCAGTAAAACTCCCCTATGACCAGCAAGAGCACTGCTGGGGATTTACCCAAGGGATACAGAAGTGCTGATGCATAGGGGCACATGTACCCCAATGTTCGTAGCGGCACTTTCTACAATAGCCAAAGCATGGAAAGAGCCTAAATGTCCATCAACTGATGAATGGATTAGCAAGATGTGGTTCATCTATACAATGGAATACTACATGGCAATGAGAAAGAATGAAATCTGGCCATTCGTAGCAAAGTGGATGGACCTCGAGGGTATCATGCTAAGCGAAATAAGTCAGGCAGAGAAGGACATATACCATATGTTTGCACTCATAGGTCTAACAGGAGAAACCCAACAGAGGATCATGGAGAGGGGAAGGGGGAAAAGATTTAGGGAGAGTGAGGGAGACAAAACACGAGAGACTCTTGAATACTGAAAACAAACTGAGGGGGGAAGGGGAAGGGGGAAAGGTAAAGGCGGGTGATGGTCATGGTGGAGGTCCCTTGTGGGGAAGAGCACTGGGTGTTATATGGAAACCAACCTGACAATAAACTATAATGTTAAAAAAAAAAAAGACTGCTTAAGTGATTTTGATAGGGATTGCAATGAATGTGTGGAATGTTTTGGGTAGTATAGACATTTTAAGAATATTTGTTCTCCAATCCATGAGCATGGAATGTTTTTCAATTTCTTTGCGTATTTTTCAATTTCTTTTATAAGCTTTCTATAATTTTTAGCATACAGAACTTTTTCCTCCTTAGTTAGGTTTATTCCTAAGTATCTTATGGTTTTTGGTGCAGTTGTAAATGGGATCGGTTCCTTGATTTCTTTTTTGCTGCTTCATTGTTGGTATATGTAAAGGTAACAAATTTCTGTGTGTTTAATTTATGGACTTTGCTGAATTCATCTATTAGTTCTAGCAGTTTTTGGGTGGAGTCTTTTGGGTTTTCCACATAGAGTATCATGGTGTCTGAAAAGAGTAAAAGTTTGACTTCTTCCTTGCCAATTTGGATGCCTTTTATTTTTTTATTGTTTAATTGATGAGGGTAGGGATTCCAGTACTATGTTGAACAACAATGGTGAGAATGTACATCCCTGTTGTGTTCCTGACCTCAAAGCATATCATTGTCATGTTCCTGATTTCAGGTGGAAAGCTCTCAGTTTTTACCCATTGAGGATGGTATTGGCTGTATGTCTTTCATATATGGCCTTTATGATGTTGAGGTAGGTTCACTTTATCCCTACATTCTTGAGGGTTTTTATCAAGAAAGGATGCTATATTGGGGCGCCTGGGTGGCTCAGTCGGTTAAGCGTCTGACTTAGGCTCAGGTCATGATCCTGCGATCCGCGGGGTCAGCTATGCTGACAGCTCAGATTCAGCCTGCTTCAGATTCTGTGTCTCCCTCTCTCTCTGCCCCTCCCCTGCTCAAGCTCTGTCTCTCTCTCTCTCTCAAAAATAAACAAACATTAAAAAAAAGGATGCTGTATTTTGCCAATGCTTTTTCTGCATCAATTGAGAGGATCATATGGTTCTTATTTCTTCTTTTATTAATATGGTGTATCATATTGATTGATTTGTGAATATTAAACCATCTTTTCAGCCCAGGAATAAATATACTTTTCCATACATTGTTTAATTTGATATATTAATATTTAGTTAAGGATTTTTGCATTCATTTTATGAGAAATGCTGGTCTGTAGTTTTCCATTTTTGTACTGATTTTGGTTTTATTATTAGGGTAATGCGGTTCTCAGAGAATGAGTTAGGGAGAATTCTCTCTGCTTCTATTTTTTGAAGAGATGTAGAGAATTGGTATAATTTTTGCCCTAAATATTTGGTAGAATTCATTAGTAAACCCATCTGGGCTTTCTTCTTTCTCTTCTGAATAGTTATTAATTGTCATTTCAACTTGTTTAATAGATTTATAGCTACTTATGTCACCTATGCCTTCTGATGTGAGTTTTGGTAGATTGTATCTTTCAACAAATTCTTCCATTTCATATAAATTATCAAATTTGTGGGCATAGATTTGTTTATAATATTCATTTATTAATGCTTTCAATGTCATGGGAACAGTAGTAATGGCCCTATTTTTCATTTCTAATACTAGTAAAGTGATCTATGTCTTACCACTTTTTTCTCAGTAAACCAGGCTAGAGTTGACTCAATCTTATTGTTTTGAAGAACCAGCTTTGTTTTTCTTGATTTGCTCGATTGATTCCCCATTTGCAGTTTCTTTCATTCTGTTTCAATGGTTTTTTTAAAATTTTTTCATGTTTATTTATTTTTTGAGAGAGAAAGACAGAGTGAGAGTGGGAGAGGGGCAGAGAGAGAGGGAGACACAAAATCTTTAGCAGGTTCCAGGCTCTGAGCTGTCAGCACAGAGCCTGTCGCGGGGCTCGAACTCATGGACCATGAGATCAAAACTTAAGCCGAAGTCAGACACTCAACTGACTGAGCCACCCAGGCATCTCATTTCTGTGTCAATGTTTATTATTTATCTTTTTCTGCTTACTTGTATTTAATTATTTTTTTCTAATTTCTTGAGGTGGAAGTTTCAATTATTTGTGTTAAATATTGCTTGTTTTCTATTACATTCATTCCAGACTATGTATTTCCCTCTAAGAAATGTTTTTGCCTCAATCCACAAATTTTGATATGTTGTAGTCTCATTTTCATGTAGTTCAAAATATTTTAATTTTTTTGACATTTATTTATTTTTCATAGACAGAGAGAGTGCAAGTGGGGGAGGGCAGAGTGGGAGACACAGAATCCAAAGCAGGCTCCAGGCTCTGAGCTGTTTGCATAGAGCCTGATGTGGGGCTCAGACTCATGAACCATGAGATCATGACCTGAGTTGAAGTCAGATGCTTAACTCACTGAGACACCCAGGCGTCCCAAGTTCAAAATACTTAAAATTATTCCTTGAGAATTACTCCTTCACTTATGTATTATGTAGAAGTTTCATGTTTAATCTCCAAGTATTTTGGGGTTTTCCACCTATTATTCTGTTATTGATTTCTTGTTTAATTCCATTGTCATCTGATAGTATATTTTGTGCAATTTTATTTTATTTTTCATTTTAAGGTGTATTTTAAAGCGAAGAAGATTGTATATCATGTGAGCTTCAAAATAATGTGATTTTTGATGTTGGAAGAAAAACTCTATAACTATCAATTAAATTCAATTTTTTGACGGTGCTATTCAGTTCAACTATGTCCATACTCATTTTCTATCTGCTGGATATGCCAATAGAAGGGTATTGAAGTCCCAACTAAAATAATAAATTCATATTTTTCTCTGTGTAGCTTTGTCAGTTTTTGCCTCACATATTTTAATGCTCAATGGTTATGCACATAAAAATTAAAGATTCTTATATCTTCTTGGAGAATTGTCCCCTTTATCATCATGTAATGCTTCTCTTTAGCCCTGATAATTTTCTTTGTTCTATAGTATGCTTTGTCTGAAATTAATATAGCTACTTCAACTTTATTTTGGTTAGTGTTAGCATTTTTCCTTTTTTAATTATTTATTTAAACTCCAGTTAGATAACATACCATGTAATATTAGTTTCAGGTGTACAATATAGTTGTATTCAACACTTCCATACAACACCCAGTGCTCATCACAATAAGTGTACTTCTTAATTCCCATCACCTATTTTAACCATTCCTCACCCACCCACTTCCTCTCTGGTAACCATCAGTTTGTTCTATATAGCTAAGAGTCTGTTTCTTGATTTGCTTTTCTATCTTTCTCCCTTTTCCCCCGTTGCTCATTTGTTTTCTTTCTTAAATTCCACATATGAGCAAAATCATATGGTGTTTATCTTTCTAGACTTATTTTGCTTAACATAATACTCTCTAGCCCCATTCGCGTCATTGCAAATGGAAAATTTTCATTTTTTTAATTTTTAAAAAATTTTTCTTTTTATGTTTTATTCATTTTTGAGAGAGAGAGAGAGAGAGAGAGAGAGAGAGAGAGAGAGATCACAAGTGGGAGAAGGGCAGAGAGAGAGAGAGAGAGAGGGAAACAGAACCCAAAGGAGGCTCCGGGCTCTGAGCTAGCTGTCAGCACAGAGCCCAACACGGGGCTCAAACACACGAGCTGTGAGATCATGACCTGAGGGGAAGTCGGACGCTTAACCGACTGAGCCACCCAGGCGCCCTAAAGTTTCATTATTTTTTATCACACACACACACACACACACACACACACACACACATATATATATATATATATATATATATATATATATAAAACATCTTCTTTATCCATTCATCATTGGATGGACACTTAGGCTTCTTCCATAATTTGGCTATTATAGATAATGTCCCCATAAACATCGGATCAGGGTGCATGTATCTCTTTTAATTAGTATTTTTGTGTTCTTTGGGTAAATGACTAGTAGTGCAATTGCTGGATCATATTTTTAACTTTTTGAGGAAACTGCATACTGTTTTCCAATAATGAAGCAGCAGAAAGAGAAATTAGGGAATTAATCCTATTTACAACTGCACCAAAAACAATGATACCTAAAATAAACATAGTCAAGAAGTTGAAATAACTATCTCTGAAAACGATAAAACTCTGATGAAAGAAACTAAAGATGACACAAAGAATTGGAAAGGTATTCCAATGCTCATGGATTGGAAAAACAGATATTGGTAAAATGTCAATACTACTCAAATCAATCTTCACATTTAATGCAATCCCTATCAAAATACTAACAGCATTTTTCACAGAGCTAGAACACACAATCCTAAAAATTGTATGGAGCCACAAAAGCTTCCAAATATCCACAGCAACCTTTAAAAAAAAAAAAAGCAAAGCTGGAGGCATCAGAATTCCAGACTTCAAGCTGTATTACAAAGCTATAATGATTTAAAAAAAAAAGTATGGTACTGACACAAAAATAAACACATAGATCAACGGAACAGAATAGAAAACCCAGAAATGAACCCACAACTATATGGTCAATTAATTTTCGACAAAGCAGGAAAAGAATATCCAACAGGAAAAGAATGTCTCTTCACCAAATGCTGTTGGGAAAATTGGAGAGCAACTTGCAAAAGAATGAAACTGGAACACTTTCATACACCATACACAAAAATAAATTAAAAATGTATTAAAGACTTAAATGGGGTATAAGAAACTACAAAAATCCTAGAAGAGAACACAGGCAATAACCGTTTTTGACATCAGCCACAACTTCTTTTTAGATATGTCTCCGGAGGCAAGATTTTTCTACATTTCTTTACTTTTAATCTAATCTATTGTGTGCTTTCCTCAACCATGTCTAGTCTATTAATGAGACCAATTGAAGACATTCTTTATATCTGTAACAGAATTTTTTAAATTTCTAGCACTTTATTTAGACTCTTCCTTAGCATTTCTATCTCTCTGTCTACATTATCTTTCTGTTCTTGGTGTTGCCCACTTTTTGTCCCATTAGATGCCTTAGCATATTAAACACCGTTATTTTAAATTCCAAGTTGATAATTGCAGCATCTCTGCCATATTTGAGTCTGGTTCTGATTTTTACATTGTCTCTTCAGTTGTTTTTCTTTTGTCTTTTAATGTGGTTTGTAATTTTTGGATGAAAGCTTGACATGATATACTGAGTAAAAGGAAATGAGGTAAATAAGCCTTAAGTGTGAGGCTCTATGTTTATCTGCCTAGGAGTTAGGTTACTATCATTTGCTACTACTGTAGGTGTCAGAGGGTAAAATTTTCTCTGGTATCCTTGATTTTTTTTCTATCCTGTTATCTTTGGGTTTTCCTAGAGACTTCTGAAATAAGATAAAAGACATGTAGTTCTTTTAGGTTTAAGCCAATTATTATATAAGATAATTATTATTATCAATGTGGTAGAAAAGTGTGCAGAAGAAAAAATAATTCTGTAGCCCTATGATTAGGTTTCAGTGTTGCTGTTGTTGTTGTTTTTGTTGTTGTTGTTGCTGTTGTTTTGAAATTGTACTCCTGAGATGTGGTTTTCAGAAGTGTTTTTCAGTTTCTTTTCTTTAGGTGAGACAGGAATGCTAGGTGTAGGTGGATTGGGATATTTTTGTTCACTCATTTGGAAAGCTATAGGGGGCTTGAACTGCATATGTCTCTTCCATGAAATGGGAGGCTAGAGTAGGATGAATCTAAATATTTCCCTTTTCCTAAGTCAAGTAGGTCCTAGTAAAATAAATTCCCTTTAAGTCAGTCCTTACTAAGAAGAACAGAATGCTCTAGGCTGTTCTTTTCCAAAATGGCTACCTGTTCTCTCTCCTGTTGTAAGCAGGAGGGGTTTCTCTGATCTTCATTGTGAGAAGATTATAGTCCCTCTGGAAGTAAAACTTACAAAAGTGTAGGGATCCTCCTAAGACTTGGCTTCCCTAGATTTAACTCTCAGGGTTGTCCTCACTGAGCTTACAGTAATTAATCAATTACAGATTAAGTTTTCCTACCCAGGAATTGGTTCTCATGAATGTTTCTGTTCCTCAGCTTGTGCTCTGGTAAGCTGCAATTACCTGTACCCTTCTGCTTATATCTCCAATTTTTAAGGATTTGCCAGTGCATTCAATTCTCTAATGGATCAAAGGGTTTTATTTTTCAGTTTTTTATTCATGTGTTGATAGAAGTGATGCCTTCCAAGCTCCTTCCAAGCTTCCATTTCTAACTGAAAACACGAATTCATACAAACCCAAATGAAGAAAATTTAGGTGTTCTAGTTGATCAGGTACATTAAGTAAATTTTGACTGCATCCAAAGCCAAGATGCTCTTGGGCTGTATTAGTAAACACGTAGAATCTAGACAAAGGGAAGACATCCTGTCCTGGTCAAACTCACTTGAAAGATTATGCCCAGACTAAAGACCTCAATCCCAGATCCCATGAAAGTGGTTAAAAAGTTAGAGGTTCTTAGATTAAAGTAGAGAATAATCAGTGGAGTATTGATCCTATTTTCAGATCTCTAAAGAGTTGTCTTAGATCAGAAGGAGCACGTGGAATCTGTGTGGCCCTTAAGAATATAATGGGTACCTCTGGGTGGAAGCCACAGGCATTTTCTTCATTATAATGGCACATAATAAGCATTTATAGCTCTAAAAACATTACATATGAAAAGTTTGCTGCCTTGGGATGGGATGAAATTCCACTTTTTAAAGATTTTTATTTTTAGGTAATATTTACACCCAATGTGAGGCCCGAACCCAGAAGCCCAAGATCAAGAGTTACATGCTCCACAGACTGAGCCAGCCAAATGCCCCAAAATTCCATTATTGGAGACCTCTACAGAGAGGTTAGATCCTCCCCACATGGTGACTGAAATATCAAATAGTCGGGGCGCCTGGGTGGCTCAGTCGGTTGAGCATCCGACTTCGGCTCAGGTCATGATCTCACAGTTTGTGGGTTCGAGCCACGCATCGGGCTCTGTGCTGACAGCTAGCTCAGAGTCTGGAGCCTGTCTTCAGATTCCGTGTCCCCCTCTCACTCTGACCCTCCCCTGCTCTCTCTCTCTCTCTCTCTCTCTCTCTCTCTCTCTCTCTTTCTCTCTGATACTAGTGGAAAGGGCATTTGTGTGGGAAGCAAGAGACCATGACTATAGTCACAGTACTGCCTTTTTCTGGCTGAATTACTTAGGAGTAAGTGCTTTTTCCTTGCTGGGCCACAATACATCCTTCATAAGATGAGGTTATGAGACTAAATGATCTTAGAGAAAACTTTCAAGATCTTTAGTCTTGTGATTCCTTGATTACATTAAGACATTTTGGAAGTGTTCTAGAAACCACAGAAGGTAATCATATTGCCAGAAGAGATTTGGAGGTAAGTTCCAGTTGCAACTGTCCTGAAGTTGGCCATGTACAGCTACTGCCTTGAGAGCCTTGCCAAATGAGAACGTCTATTGAGTATCTCTGGAATTTCCTTTCTACCTTTCACTTCACTTTTCCCCCAAATCTTCAACTTCTCACCCTGTAACCTTAAGCCCAGTGCTTTCCTGGAGACCCTGCTATTGACTTTGGCTCAGCTTCCTGAGGCACCTTACTTGGCTTTCTTACCCCTGATCAGGATTAACCTGTCCTCTTCTGGAGGCCCTGGACTCATAGTTTTCTCTTAACAGAGGTTTGAGAAGTAACCTGGTACACAAATGAAACAAGTCAAACTTGTAAAAAACAGGAGACAAACCTTGTTCATTCACTATGGGCCCTTTGTGAGACCCCTTCCTGCTGGGTCTCACTTTCTCTGTAATATGAAAACTTAGAATTTGATCAATAGTTGTTAAATTATTTTGGCAAGTCTATTCTTTATGTGGAAATAAAATATTACATGTAATCTTAGCATGTGTATACACAAGTGATTTTTTTAGTTTTAAATGTATTTTGTAGGTTTATTAATTATCTCAATAAATATGTATTGAACATTTACTATGGGCCTGACAATGTTCCAGGTGTTGGGGATACAGAGATAAATAAGAAAGACAAAAATTCCATGTCCTTATGGAAATAACATTAAAGTAGGGAGAAATAGACCACAAAATGTATACTATTTCAAATGGTGATAAATACAATGGAAGAAATAAGAAGGGAAGGAGAATGAAGAATTCTGGGAGAGTTTGTCAATTTTCACTGGAATGGCCAAGAAAAGCTTAATTGAGAAAACGACTTTGTTTTTAGCAAAACCTTGAAAAAGTTAAAAATTCAGATATGTGGAGGAAGACTATTCCAGGAGGAAGAACAGTAAGCACAGAGGTTGTGAAGCAGGAACATGTCTCTTGTCTTCTAGGAAAATTGAGAAGACCATTGTAGTTGTAGGAAAGTGCTAGGAGAAGAGGTCAGAGAAGTTGTGAAAGTGGACATGTTTGTAGGTCATACTAAATACTTCCATTGCTCTGAGTAAGATGGGAAGTCTTTGGAGCGTTTTGAAAAGAGAACTGATGTGATATGACTCGTATTTGAAAAAGATCATATTTACATGAATATAATTTACTTATTATAAAGTCAAACAAAACAAGCCATTTTAACTAGCACAGACAGTTTTAAATAGATTTAGAGATAACATCCAACTTTGGTTGCACAATTTTATGAAAATTCTTCTACTTACTGATAGAGGATGGTTTGTTTGTTAGAATCTGATATGTGCAGACATGCACAAGGCTGAATTCCAAAAGAGCTGAGTGTTGAGCTCCAACCTTCCAGATTCAATGCTATAGTTGCATAGAGTTTCGTACATGTAGATACTGTTGGTCTATTATGAGATCTGCACGAAAATGAGGTTACACAGAAGCCCAGTTTCATATGTTAGCACCTCAAATATATTAAAACATTTCCTAGAGCACATTTGAGTTTGCATATTTTTCATAAAGTATTTGAAATGTAATTTTGAAGTTTCAATCAAATTTTGAAGAAAGAGATTTGGGCATCAGGAGTCCAGTTTAAAAACTGCAGGACTAGATCATTCCTAGGGAATTAAAATCATTGGAATCATATGATTCTAAGTCATGTTACCTTTTTGAAACTCAGGGTTTTTTTTTATTTGTAAATGGGGACATTAATTTCAGCTTATTTCATGGGCTTCTTGTGAAGATTTCAGGTATTAGCAAAAGCAGTATTATTCAAGCTGGTTAAAACAGTTCCAATTCTGAATAGGTTTCAACAGTGTAAAGCATGTTACAGTTTAAAAATGACTTTCCCATATAGGAATTCATTTGAGTCTTGCAACCATCTTGTAAGACATGGCAAACATCATTCATCCTCATATTATAGGTGAAGAAAACTGAGGCTCAGAGATATAAAATAATTTTCATATGCTCACACAGCTGGGAAGTGGAACTAACCATACCTCAAATGTTCAGTAATAATACAGGGGTAAGCAGGACTTGAATTTATGTTTTGGGTCTAAACCAACTTTAGGGAGTTTAGTACTTTGACCCTTCCCCTGAAACTATGTCACAGTTGTAGTTTCATTTGCCCTTCACTCATCAAGTAGCATAGGATATTGGAAAGAATAGGGAATTCTGGGATTCAGATAAGCCTACATTTAGCTATGCTACTGAGTAGTTTGTAGTCTTAAACAAATTACTTCATCATCAAAGACCCAGTTTTCTCACCCTTAAAATGAGGATATTTACATATATCTCTCAGGGTAGTTGAGCAAATTTCATAAAGGAAAAGACTATTAGAAAATGTACACACCCTTTGATTTCACCCATCATTTTACTTTTGGAACTCGACTCTGTAGCAATTAAAAGTGCACATACTTGCAGATAATTGCACAAAGAGGTTCACCACAGAAGATTATACTAGTAAAAGCATACATATGATTAAATGTCTGCTAAGAGAGGAACTGTTGAATAAATTATTCATAATGGAGAACACTACATAATTCTTTATAATGATAAAATGTAATGACATAGAAATAAGTGAAAGAACAAATTTCAGAAGAATATAAATGACTTAATTTTTCTTAAAAAATATAATGTATATACAGGATTATAATTTGATATATACAGATATGATTGTATAAAATTACAAAAATATGAAGAAGAGCTTATTTGTTCATTTATTGAGTTCTTGGTATATACCAATCAAAGATCTAGGTACTGAGGTTTCAGAAGTGAGCAAAAAAAGACTTAAATCCCTGACCTCATGTAGCTTTCATTTTCTTGAGGTGTTCGGAGGACAGACAATAGATAGATAGATAGATAGATAGATAGAAATAGAATCCCAGCAAATACTCCTTTCTGAAGAACAATGTATTTGAATAATTACTTGGTGTAAGAAAAACCTTTGGTGAAGACTTATTACCCATTAGGTTCACAGGAAGAATAAGTAGATTCTTATGCGTTATTTATAGACCGTTAATCTAGGAGGAACTTGGCTTGAGGTGGGAATAATTAGTTCAATACTGAGTATCACAAAAAGAATA
Source organism: Cryptoprocta ferox (assembly GCA_028646485.1). Taxonomy (NCBI): domain Eukaryota; kingdom Metazoa; phylum Chordata; class Mammalia; order Carnivora; family Eupleridae; genus Cryptoprocta; species Cryptoprocta ferox. The sequence goes on from CM053579.1 coordinate 59,865,429, forward strand.
TAAAAATAATTTTTTCCTGGACTGAGAAAAATTAATGTCCCTTTTCCTTGATGTTTACCTTGCCTAAATCATCACTTTCCTGAGTCTTAATTTCCTGATCTGTCAGATAGTGGTGATGGTGTTGTTGGTAATGGTGATGAGGTAGCAATAACTATCTCTCAGGCTCTGGGGTTCAAGTGAGTGAATGTATGTAAAAATGCTTTGGGAATTATGAGTAAGAGTAAACATTGTGGAACACTACAAAGTCACTCATGCAGGGAATAAATGCTGTTGGCTCTTGAGACTTATTTTCCTTTCCTTCACCCCTGGATCTACCTTCACAATATATCCTGAATTTATCTACTTACCTCTACCTCCATCCTTGGTGCCCTAGTCCAAGCCACTATTATCTCTTGTCTTGGTCTCACTGCTTCCAATTTTTCCTCCTCCTACTCTCACTGCAACGCAAATGGAGCTTTCAAATTAAGTCACATCATAGACATTTTTCCAAAGGAGACATCCAGATGGCTAACAGATACATGATGCTCAACATCACTCATCTTCATGGAGATATAAATCAAAACCATGATGAGATACCTCTGTACACCTGTCAGAATGGCTAAAATTAACAACACAATAAAAAAACAGGTGTTGGTAAGAATGCGGTGAAAGGGGAATCCTCTTGCACTGTTGGTTGGAATGCAAACTGGTGCAGCCACTCTGGAAAGCAGTATGGGCATTCCTCAAAAAGTTCAAAATAGAACTACCCTATGATCCAGCAATTGTACTACTAGGTATTTACCCAAAGAATATAAAATTCTGGATTTGAAGGGGTACATGCACCCAGATGTTTATAGCAGCATTATCAACAATTTTCACACTATAGAGAGTGCCCAAATATCAATTGAGAAATAAATAGATAAAGAAGATGTGTTATATAAAGAAGTTGTGGTATACAGTAGGATATTAATTACCCATCAAAAAGAATGAAATATTGTCATTAGCAATGACATGGATGGAGCTGAAGTGCATTATGTTATGTGAAATAAGTCAGTCAGAGACAGACAAATATCATATAATTTCACTCATGTAGAATTTAATAAACAAAACAGATTAACATATGGGAAGGGGAAAAAAGAGAGAGGGAAACAAACCATAAGAGTCTCTTTATGAAAAAGAACAAACTGAGGGTTGATGGAGGGAGTTGGGTGGGAGATGGGCTAAATGAATGAGGGGGATTTAGGGGGGCACTTGTTGGGATGATCACTGGGTGATGAATCACTAAGTCTAAATTCTACTCCAGAAAACACTATTACACTATATATTAACTAACTAGAATTTAAATAAAAATTTGAAAAAAAAATTAGGTGACATGATATAATTTTCCTTCTTAAAACTTTCCTATGGTATCACATTATACTTAAAATACATACCAGTTACTAACTGTTTACTATACATACCATCATGGCTCCCATCTTCATCTCACACTTCTCCTCTCTTCACTTGCTGCATGCACTATATTCAAGCCACACTAGTCTCTATCAGTTCCTCTAATGCACCATGATCCTCAGCATAGAAACTTAACATGTGCGTTCTCTTTGCCTGAAATGAATGTTCTTCCTCTGTCCACACAATTAATTCCTTGAAACTTCAGCTTATTCATCACTTATTACAAAAAGTCTTCTCTAATTCACTTATTACAGTCCCTCTCTAATGGGCTCTCATATTATTTATTTATTTATTTATTTATTTATTTATTTAGTAGCACTTGGATCCCAAGACCTACTTCTGTCTCTGGGTATTGCAAATGAAAATTATAGAACTAAAAAACTGATGAACAAGATAAAAAAAACTCAATAATGGGACTCAACAGAAGAAAGTCAAGTCAGAGAAAAAAACATGTAAACTTGAAGATACATTGATAGGTATTAGCCTATCTGAACAATAGAGACAGAATAAACTGAGAATGATCAACAGAAATTTAGGGTCCTGTGGAACTATACAGCAGATCTAATATTTGTGTCATCAGAATCCCAAAAGTGGAAGAGAAGTAGGGAGGGACCAAAAAAAAGTGTTTGAAGAAATAATTGATGAAAATTTTCAAATGTAAAAAAAGGTATATAAGCTTACAAATTCAAGAAGCTGAGTGAACCCCAAACAGGACAAATTCAAAGAAATCCATGACAAGGTACATCATCACCAAACTTCTGAAAACTAAAGACAAAATCATCTTGAAAATTTTCAGAAAGAAATTACTTACTACCTAGAGGAGTAACACAATTTTAATAGGAGGACATATCATCGAAAACCATGCAGTCCAGAAGGAAGACATACAATATTTTTTCAAGTGTTGAAAAAAAGAACTATTAACCCAGAATTTTGTATAGAGTGAAATATTTATAAATACAAAGGGAAAACTATACATCCTCAGGTAAAAAGAAACTAAGCATATTTCTCACCAGCAAACTTGATCTAAAATATTGGCTAAGGACTCTGGAAAACACTGTGGAATTTCCTAAAAAAATTAAAACTATAGTTACCCTATGACTTAGCAATTGCACTACTAGGAATTTTCCAACGGATACAGGAGTGTTGATTCAAAGGAGCACATGCACCCCAATGTTTATAGCAGTGCAATCAACAATATCCAAATTATGGAAAGAGGCCAAATGTCCATCAACTGATGAATTGATTAATTAATTAATTAATTGATACATATATTATATATATATATACACACACAATGAGATACTACTAGGCAATAAAAAAGAATTAAATCTTGCCATCTGCAACAACGTGGATGGAACTGGAGGGCATTATGCTAAGCAAAATAAGTCAATCAGAGAATGACAGATATCATATGTGTTTACTCATATGTGAAATTTGAGAAACTTAACAGATGATCATGGGGAAGCGTATGAAAAATAAGATAAAAACAGGGAGGCAAACCATAGGAGACTATTAAATACATAGAACAAACTAAGGATTGAAGGGGGTGGGGGAGTAGGGAAAATGGGTGATGGGCATTAAGCATGAACACTGCGTGTTGGATGTAAGTAATGAAACACTGGATTCTTCTCCTGAAGCCAAGACTACACTCTCTGTTAGGTAACTTGAGAAACTAACTAACTAAATAAATAAAATGCTGGGTAAGGGAGTTTCTCTAAAAAGCAGGGAAATAACAAAAATGGAATTTTGCAACATCATGTAGGAAGAAGAAAACAATAGAACGCAAAAATACGGCTAAATAAAATAGACTTGCCTTCTCCTCAAGTTGTCTAAATTATGTTCAAGAATTGAAGCAAAATTTTTTATACTATAAGATGTGGCTCTCCATGTGTATAGAGGAAATATTGGCTGGCTCAATCAGAAAACCCTGTGAGTCTTGATCTCAGGGTCATGAGTTTGAGCCCCAATTTGGGTGTAGAGATTAATGAAATAAATAAATACTTAAGTAAGGTATAAATATGGCAGGGTAAAAAGACATACAGGAAGTTAAGATTTCTATATTTCATCCAAAACTGATAAAATGTTGATACCAGTAGACTATAATAAGTTACTTCTATATTATATTATGCATAAAGCAACAAAGCTATACCAAAAAGCTATACAAAGAAACATGCACAGAAACACTAAGATAAATCAAACTGGGATTCTAAAGAATGCTCAAGTAGCCAGCAAGGAGGCAGAAACAAGGTATCAGAAAAACAAACATACAATAAAACCAGAGATAACAAACAGAAAATGAAAGCCAAAGTGGCAGACACGAACCATAAGTAATTAGAAATTTTGTAAAATGGGGGAACCTGGGTTGCTCAACTGGTTAAGTGTCTGACTCTTGATTTTGACTCATGTCATGATCTTACTGTTTGTGGGTTTGAGGCCTGCCTGGCATTCTCTGTCTCCCTCTCTCTCTGCCCATCCCTTGAACTCTCTCTCTCTCTCTCTCTCAAAATGAATAAATAAACGTAAAAAAATAAATTGCATAAAAGGTATCTCTCAAAATAAATAAATAAAATTTAAAAAAGAAATTGTGTAAAAGGTAAATTATCTACATACACCAATTAAAATACAAAGAACAGTAAAGAAGATTAAATAATGATCCAACTATATTCTGTCTATATGGAAATCACTTCAAATATAATAATATATGTGGTTGAAAGTAAAAGGATGTTACAAGATAAATCATATAATAATAATAATAATAATAATAATAATAATAAGGAGTGTGCTATCGTAATATTAGATAGAAGAGATTTTTGGGCAAAATAGCTATTGATAACAAAGAAAGACATTACATAATGCTAAAACTATCAAGACACAAAGAATATTTATCAATTTTAAACATGTATGGATCAAAAAAGGAAAACAAAACAAACAAAAAAAAAAGAAAAAAGAAAAAAGAAAAACAGTTGAAAAGCACACAAACTAAAATCCAGTAGGACTGAAAAGAAAAATGGGCAAATTCAACATTGTAGCTAAAGACTTTAACAACTCCCCTTTCAGCAACTCATAAAACTAATAAACAAAAAATATGGAAAAGTTTAGAAAAACTCAACAACACTACCACCTACAGATTTTATTCAACTTTTATACAACGTCATTACCACAGGGTCATGGAGTACGTCCACTTTTTGCAATTTATTTATTTTTGTGATTATTGAAATACAGGTAGCACATGGTGTTACATTATGCAACTTACTTTTAATGGAACAGATAAAGAGGCATTCAGAGAGTTGAGAGAGTATTTTGTTTTAATGTTTTCAGATTTTCAGGCAAGCCATTACCCCCACTTCCTGAGGAACGATTCTGCGGCGGTTTGGATGGTTTGGGGACGGCACAGACCTGGGCTGGCAATGTCCTGGAGAGCAGCCCTGATACCCTGAGATTCCATATTATCTGTCACCTAGATTTAATCTGAATCTCTAGCTGTTTGATACAATAAGTGGTTTTCACTGACTACTGTCCCTGTTCTCAGGGGAAGCCACTGAATGATGTGGAGGGTGAGCCCAGCT
>CM053579.1:59870922-59903090 GCA_028646485.1 Cryptoprocta ferox
GTTGCAAATGACATACCAGATAAAGGGCTAGTATCCAAAATCTACAAAGTACTCCCCAAACTCCACACCCGAAAAACAAACAATCCAGTGAAGAAATGGGCAGAAGACATGAAGAGACACTTCTCCAAAGAGGACATCCAGATGGCCAACAAACACATGAAATGATGCTCAGCATCACTCATCATCAGGGAAATACAAATCAAAACCACACTGAGATACCACCTGAGGCAAGTCAGCGTGGCTAAAATGAACAACTCAAGAGACTTTTGATGCTGGCGAGGATGTGGAGAAACGGGTACCCTCCTACACTGTTGGTGGGAATGTAAACTGGTGCAGCCGCTCTGGAAAACACTGTGGAGGTTCCTCCAAAAACTATCAATAAAACTCCCCTATGACCCAGCAAGAGCACTGCTGGGGATTTACCCAAGGGATACAGAAGTGCTGATGCATAGGGGCACATGTACCCCAATGTTCGTAGCGGCACTTTCAGCAATAGCCAAAGCATGGAAAGAGCCTAAATGTTCATCAACTGATGAATGGATTAGGAAGATGTAGTTCATCTATACAATGGAATACTACATGGCAATGAGAAAGAATGAAATCTGGCCATTCATAGCAAAGTGGATGGTCCTTGATGGTGTCATGCTAAGCGAAATAAGTCAGGCAGAGAAAGACAGATACCATATGTTTTCAATCATAGGTCTAACAGGAGAAACCCAACAGAGGTCCATGTGGAGGGAAAGGAGGAAAAAGAGTTAGGGAGAAGGATGGAGACAAAACATGAGAGACTCTTGAATACTCAAAACAAAGTGAGGGCAGAAGGGGAAGGGGGAAAGGTAAAGGGGGGTGATGGTCATGGTGGAGGTCACTTGTGGGGAAGAGTACTGGGTGTTATATGGAAACCAACCTGACAATAAACTATAAAGTTTAAAAAAAAACACCTTAAAATATCTTATAGACATCAGGGTGCATATGCCTTTCAACTCCGTATTTTGGTATCATTTGGGTAAATACCTACCAGTGCAGTTGCTGGGTCTCAGTTTAGTTCTATTTTTCACTTTTTGAGGAACCTCCATACTTTTTTCTAGATTAGCTGCACCAGTTTGCATCCCCACAAACAGTGCAAGAGGATTTTCTTTTCTCCACATCCTCATCATCACCTGTTGTTTCTTGTGTTGTTAATTTTAGCCATTCTGACAGGTGTGAGGTGATATCTCATGATGGTTTTGATTTGTATTTCCCTGATGATGAGTGATGTTGAGAATATTTTCATGTGTCTGTTAGTCATCTGGATATTTTCTTCAGAAAAATGTATATTCATGTGTCAGCCCACTTTTTAACTGGATTATTTGTTTTTTGGTGTGGAGTTTGATAAGTTCTTTATAGATTTGGATACTATCCTTTCATCTGATATATCACTTGCAAATATCTTCTCACATTTGGAAGGTTGCCTTTTACTTTTGTTGATATTATCATTTGCTGTGCAGAAGTTTTTATCTTGATGAAGTCCCAAAAGTTCATATTTGCTTTTGTTTCCCTTGCTTCTGCTTGACCTATTGTATTAAGAAGTTGCTACAGCCATTGTAAAAGAGGTTGCTGCCTGTTTTCTCCTCTAGGATTTTGATGGGCTGAATCACATTTAGGTCTTTCATCCATTTTTTTAAATTTTTTTTATGTCTTTATTTTGAGAGAGTCAGAGAGCGAGCGGGGGAGGGGCAGAGAGAGAGGGGGACACAGAATCTGAAGCAGCTCCAGGCTCTGAGCTGTCAGCACAGAGCCCGATGCGGGGCTTGAACCCACAGACTGTTAGATCATGACCTGCGCCAAAGTTGGCCGCTTAACTGACTGAGCCACCCAGGCGCCCCGGTCTTTCATCCATTTTTAATTTATTTTATGTATGGTGTAAGAAAGTGGTCCAGGTTCATTTTTCTGCATGTCTCTGTCCAGTTTTCCCAACACCATTTGTTGGGGACATTGTCTTCTTTCTCATTGTATATTCTTTCCTGCTTTGTTGAAGATTAGTTAACCATATAGTTGTGGGTCCATTTATGGGTTTTATCTTCTGTTCCATTGATCTGTATGTCTGTTTTTGTGCCACTATTATACTGTCTTAAGAGCTACAGCTTTGTAATAAATCTTGAAGTCCAGAGTTGTGATGCCTCTTGATTTGTTTTACTTTTTCAAGATTACATTGGTTATTCAGGGTCTTTTCTTGTTCCATAAAATTTTAGGATGGTTTGTTCTAGCTCCATGGATAATGCTAGTGGTATTTTGATAGGTATTGCATTGAATGTGTAGATCGATTTGGGTAGTATAGACATTTTAACAATGTTTGTTATTCCAATCCACAAACATGGAATATTTTCCCATTTCTTTGTGTCATCTTCAATTTCTTTTATAAGTTTCAATAGTTTTCAAAGTACAGATACTTTACTTCTTTGTTTAGATTTATTCCTTGGTATCTTATGGTTTTTGTTGCAATTGTAAATGGGATCAACTCCTAGATTTCTCTTTCTGCTGATTCATAATTGGTTTATGGAAATGCAACTGATTTCTGTTCATTGATTTTGTACCCTGCAACTTTACTGAATTTATATATCAGTTCTAGTAACTGTTTTGGTGGTATTTAAGGTTTTTACATAAAGTATTATGTTGTCTGAGAAGAGTAGAAGTTTGACTTCTTCCTTGACAATTTGGATGACTTTTATTTCTTTTTGTTGTCTGATTGCTGATGCTAGGACTTCAAGTACTATGTTAAAATCACAATGGTGAGAGTAGACATCCCTATCTTATTCCTGACTGTAGAGAAAAAGTTCTCAGTTTCTCCACATTTAGGATAATATTAGTAGTGGTTCTTTCATATATGACCTTTGTAATGTTAGTTATGTTCCCTCTATCCCTAGTTTATTGAGAATTTTTATGAAGAATGATGTTGTACCTTGACAAACGCTTTTTCTGCATCTATTGAGAAGGCATATGGTTCTAATCTTTCTTTTGTTAAAGTGGCATATCACGATGATGATTTATAAATATTAAACCACCTTGCAGACCAGGAATAAATCCTTCTTAATCTTGTTGAATGATTATTTTAATATACCGTTGGATTTGATTTGCTAGTATTTTCTTGAGAATTTTTGCATCCATGTTCATTAAGGATATTGGCTTGTAATTTTCCTTTTTAGTGGTGTCTTTCTCTGGTTTTCAAATCAGGGTAATGCCGGCCTCAGAAAATGTGTTTCAAAGTTTTCTTTCCATTTCCATATTTTGGAACAGTTTGAGAAGATTAGGTGTTAACTCTTCTTTAAATGTTTGGTATAATTTCCCTGGGAAGCCATCTGGCCCTGGAATTTTGTTTGTTGGAGGAGTTTTGATTATTGATTTTTTTCTGGTAATAGGTCTTTTTAATTTTTTTTTATTTCTTCCTGTTTCAGTTTTGGTAGTTTATATGTTTCTAGGAATTTATCGATGTCTTCCAGATTGCCCAGTTTGTTGGCATATAATTTATCATAATATTCTCTTATAATTGTTTATATTTCTGTCTAGTAGCATTATTAACAATAGTCAAAGCATGGAAAGAGCCTAAATTTCCATCAATTGATTATATATATATATATATATATATATATATATATATATATATATTTCAGCCATAAAAAGAATGAAACTTGCCACTTGCAATGACATTGATGGAGCTAGCGTGTATTATCCTGAGAGAAATAAGTCAGTCAGAGAAAGACAAATACCATATGATTTCACTAAGATGTGGAATTTAAGAAACAAAACAAAAGGTCATAGGGGAAAAAGAGAGGAAAACCAATAAATAGTCTCTTAATTATGGAGAAAAAAGTGATGGTTACCAAAGGAGAAGTGGGTGCGGTGATGGGTTAAATAGTGATGCGTACTAGGCAGGGCACTTATGATGACCAATAAGTGTTGTATGTAAGTGATGAATCACCAAATTCTACTCTCAAAAATAATATTAACTTAACTATAATTTAAATAAAAGTTTGAAACAGTAAAAAATTAAAATATATTATGAAAGTTAACTGTTAAACAAATTGTGATGCATCCTTAACATCAAATACTATTCAGAAATAAGATAAATAAACTATTGATACATGCAACAGATTGGGTGTATCTTATGCATTGTTTTCTTGAGGTGACAAAATTATAAAGATGAAAAACAGATTAGTAGTGGGCAAAGGCTAGAGATTACTTGGCCAGAGGTGAGTATACTAGGGAATACCTTTGTGGTAAAGGAAAAGTTCTGTATATTGGTTTTAGAAGTAGTCATAGGCATCTACACATGTGACAAATAGATATGGAACTATAAACACACATTGTACCAATGACAACTTCCTGATTTTAACATTGTACTATAGTTTCGTAAATTGAAATAATTTGGGGGAGATAAGCTGGAGAATGGGTGCAGGACTTCTTTGTATGTGTTTATGGCTTCTTGCAAATCTATAATTATTTCAAAATAAAGACTTTTCTTTTATAAAAGGTTGACAAACCCTCTTCTAATGAAAGGGAAAAGTACGTGTGACTTTTATGGATAGACGACCCAGTATAGTTGAAAGAGGAAAGTCTCCCAATTGGAAAAGGAAAGATGGTTGGGATTTTTCTGAATAATGAACAATTTTGAGTGGTGTAAGTGGGAGGCCCTGGAATTCTCAGCCTCAGTAAAGTTTTTCTACCCAAGTATGGTGTTGAAGATGCAGACGTACTGAACCAGAAAGGAACATGTGAGCCACAATGATAGGCACTTCAACCTTAACTAATATTGGACCTGAGGGTTTTCCTTATATTTTGCAATGGTGTAAAACCCTCAATACCTTTGGAACACATAGAACTCCAGTCGTAACTGAGCCTGCAAAAATTCGTGCACAAAATTAGCTGTCAAGAAATTAACTAAAGGAAACAAAGTAATTCCATCCATTATTTCACTCAATTAACAACTATTTATTATACATCTCTTAGGTTCTGGCACTGAGACAGATATAGTCTCTACCTTCATAGTTCAGCGTGGCTGACAGACATGATTTCAGAGGTTGGATGCCCACATTCCTGTCTGCATATCTACAAGTTTTCCATTGGTGGGGGAGTCATCTGGAATACTCTTTCCTTTTATTTTTCTATCATAAATTTTTGATTTCAGCTTCCTCCAAAGCATGTCTGACCAGGTAGCTAGGACAACTTGACAAATGGGTCTGGCAGTGACCTTGGCCTTCCAGATCTCATCATCAGCTGGGAAAAGGGAAGGAGAAATATATGCAACTAACTGCTTCTGGATTCCAGGCAGCTAGCTCTGCATGTCCCTTCACAGCCAATCCATCTGCCCACACCTGTCCAGTTGCTCAATATGAGACATAAGATAAATTTATTCTTTAGGATTCTAGCTCTCTGCTTTTAGTGACAAAGATTTCCTAAAGACAATGTGCCATTGCCTTATTTTCATACAAAGCTAACTTCTTCCTACTATTTGGCTCACCAAGCCGTTGAGAAAGGTATGATTCAAATAGGCTGCATGCGGTAGTAGTTGTCCTGTATAGTGAGTGGATGAAACCTAGTTATGGAGCAACTAAAACTAAGTGATATTTGAAAATCTGGGATGACACTTGGCATTAAGAAGCAGGATTTCAGCTTTGGGTCAGTGATTTGGGGGTAAGACTCGTGTGTGGGAAGCAAAACCTAACAAGAGATTCTAGAATCCTAGAACATTTACAAGACGGATTAATACACAGGGAACCTGATAGAGCTAGTAAACTGGAGAGATATAGGAGGACAATGTCAGAACAAAAGCAAATTGGTTGGTGGTGGCTAATGGTTTGTCCTTGTGGGTAGAACAGGGACTAATTCCTTATGTGCTAGGTCAGGATTGGTGTTAAGTGTCCAGACAAAGGTCAACTTACAATGGGAAGAGGATCAGAGATACCAGTTGTGTGTGTATGGGGGGGGGGGGAGTCAGAGACCTAACCTCTGTCAGGGCCTGACTCCTATTTCTATCATATGTGCTGGCTTTATTCCATGACTAAGACATGGGATAATGTCAAACTTTCCCTGCCTCCTTCCTTGGCAAAGTATTATATCTAAATCCTTCTGTCAGATGTTCTCTCCTAGATGTTTTGTGTTCCTACCATCTACCATAAGGGTCATTTGAAATAATTCACAGAAGTAGTGACAAGAAAAGAAAACACACTTGAGACAGAGGGATGGTCAGAAATAGGATCTTAGCCATTCATGTTTATTACTCAATTTGTTATGTTTAACATTTCTTATCTGGAGGATGTAAAGAATATTAACAAGAAGGAATGCACGTCAGAATGCTGCTACTTTTTATGTAGCCTTGCTTTTGAGTGGGCATATTACTGCCTTAGGAACTGAGAGTTTTTATATTAAAGAACTCCCACCCCCACAAATAAAATCCTTTAACAAAGCTAACAAAGCAGGAAGTTCCATATCATGACCATTGTTTTATTCACCAAAGGAGCAAATGCTCATTTCGAGCTGAGAGAACGATAACAGCAGTGAAAACAAGAAGCAATAGTGGTTAAAGGGGTTGCAGTTGTCAAAAGGAGATGGTTGTAGACATGAGACGATGAGGATGAGAAAGAGAGCTGGAACTTGGATTTGAACTTGAAAAGCTCCTCCCAAAATTTGTTTACCACCCCCCCAAACATTTCCCGAGAACCTCCTGGGGTAAAGGTGTGGACACAGAAGTGAATCAGACATAGCCCTTGCCCTCAAGTAGCTCTTATACCTAGAAGAATGATGATACATGGAAACAATTGCAGTGGATTGTGAATTCTACCATCATACACTGACAAAGGCAGTACACTGAAGTCGTATATCCATAATTGGCTCTGTGACCTTGGGCAAATTATTTAACTTCTCAGTACGCCAGTTTACTATCTGTAAATTGGAAGCAAAGTGTGGACGTTATCACCTGTTTGACTAGTCCTGGGTAAAGTAGAAAAGTAGGTCATTTCTCAAATATCCCCTCTCTCCCCAGGGGACTGTTCAAGCTCTCTTTTTACACACTAAGGAGAATACAGACCAACTTAAGCACTTGCAGAGTGGCTAAGGAGCTTGGAACCAGGTACCATAAAGAATGCTTGAAGGCACTGAGTCTGTTTAGACTGGGACAGACTCAGAGGAGCATAGTGCCCGCCTTCAGACTTTTGAGAGATTGTCACATTGTGCAGGGAGAGAGCAGAGATGGGACCATTAGTGGAACTTCCAAGAAAATAATGCTGTTAACACCCACTTCTGATCCTGCCTACCCAAAATAGGGTGAGTCTCCAAACTGCTTACTTTAACAGCTAAATTGGGTAGAATTTGACCCTGGGCTAATTTTCCTGGGTCATTCTGACTGTCATTTTCTCTTCAGCCCTCAGTGCTCCATTTTCCTCATCCCCGTGTTCTAGGCTATCAGTAATACTGTTTCCTAAGCATGCCTCCACACTTCTAGTCCCTTCATCTGGAATGCTGTCTCCCCATCCTAATTTCATGTGGTGAACTCCTATTCATCCTTCAAGAACTTGTTGAAGTTTACCTCCTTTTTTATGGTTTTTGCTGAAATTCCTGTCCTCTCATATGCATAAAGTATTTGTTGTTTCTCCTTCTGTACTATTAATAGAAAACAATCATATTGTATTATAATGAATTACATTATTGTGTCTTCTTCTAGTCTATGCTGACTATATCTCCAGTGTCTCCAAAAGAACAGGTATTCAGGGCACCTGAGTGGCTTAGTTGGTTAAGCGCCTGACTCTTGATTTCAGCTCAGGTCATGATCTCATGGTTTGTGACTTCAAGCCCTGCATCAGGCTCTGCACTGACAGCGTGGAGCCTGGTTGGGATTCTTTCTCTCCACTCCCCCTGCCTCTTTGCTCACGTTCTCTCTCTCTTTCTCTGTCTAAAGTAAATAAATAAACATTTTTTTTAAAAAAGAACAAGTATTCATAAATATGTTTAAAATGGAAAAAATTATTACTTTATAAGTCCAAACTGTTGCAAAAGAAAAATAAACTCCCTTGCAATGAAAAGGTTCAAAAAAGGAAAGATTATTTTCTCAATGGAGTTGCAAAGGAAGTTCTGCACTGACAGGAATATTTAAGTCACTGAAGTATGAGGACCTCATTCATTCTACAATTCTATGAAGGAGTTGTAATGCTGTGGCTTGTTACTAACAGGGATATAAATGCTATGCTTGCAAATTCTAGAGTTGGGTATGAATCTATGCTTTGCCACTCATTAACTATATAATGTTGTGCAAAGTGTCTTCCTTCTCTGGGCTTTGATTCCTTTATCTGCCTAAAAATAGTGTTGGTTTAGTGGAAACAGTGATTTCCAAATTGTTCTCTGGAGTGCCTTGGAGAAGCTGCTGCAAGAGAAAGACTGCTACAGAAAAGATGGAAAGGAATGGTAATGCAGGTAGCTCTGCTCCAGAACTTTTCTCAAGTTTGGCTTCAACCAGAATAGAGATCTTTTGATCTTTTTTCCTCTTTTAGTTTATATATTAATTTTTGTTTTCTATTATTAAGTGGTGTAAGCTTACTATAAAAATGTCAATCAATATATAATAACAACAAAAACTAATAATAACACACATAAATATGGTGCTCATTTGCATGTTACACATGGTACTTTATAAACATTAAATTTAAAACACATATATCAGTTTAAAAGCACCAATAATGAAGTAGCAGAAAGAGAAACTAAGGAATTGGTCCCATTTACAATTGCACCAAAAACCATAAGATACCTAGGAATGAACCTAACCAAAGATGTAAAAGATCTATAATCTGAAAACTATAGAAGACTTAAGAAAGAAATTGAGATGACACAAAGAAATGGAAAACATTGCATGCTCATGGATTGGAAGAATAAACATTTTTAAAACGTCTATACTACCAAAGCAATCTATGCATTGAATGCAACCCTTATCAAAATAACACCAGCATTCTTCACAGAGCTAAAACAAACAATTCTAAAATGCCTATGGAACCAGAAAAGACCCTGAATAGCCAATGTCATGTAGAAAAAGAAAACCAAAGCTGTAGGCATCACTATTTCAGACTTTAAGCTATATTACAATGCTGTAATCACCAAGACAGTATGGTACTGGCACAAAAACAGACACATAGATAAATGGAACAGAATAGAGAACCCAGAGGCAGACCCACAGATACATGGCCTACTATTCTTTAACAAAGCAAGGAAGAGTATCCAATGGTAAAGACAGTCTCTTCAGCAAATGATGCAGGGAAAACTGGACAGTGACATTCAGAAGAATGAAACTGGATCACTTTCTGACACCATACACAAAAATAAATTCAAAATGGATAAAGACCTAAATATGGGACAGGAAACCATCAAAATCCTAGTGGAGGAAACAGACAGCAACCCCTTGACCTCAGCAACAGCCACTTTTTACTAGACATGTTTCCAGAGGCAAGAGAAACAAAAGCAAAAATGAACTTTTGGGACCTCATCAAGATAAAAACCTTCTGAACAGCAAAGGAAACAATCAACAAAACTAAAAGGCAACCAAAAGAATGGGATACTATATTTACAAATAACATATCTTATAAAGGATAGGTATCTAAAATCTATGAAGAGCTTATTAAACTCAACACCCACAAAACAAATAAACCAGTGAAGAAATGGGAAAAATACATGAATAGACATTTTTCCAGAGACGACATCCAGATGCCCAACAGACACATGAAAATATGCTCAACATCTTTCATTATCAGGGAAATACAAATCAAAACCATGATGAGATACCACCTCACACCTGTCAGAATGGCTAAAATATACAGCTCAGGAAACAACAGATATTGGCGAAGATGTGGAGAAAGAGGAACTTTTGCACTGTTGGTGGGAATGCAAACTGGTGCAGCCACTCTGGAAAACAGTATGGAGGTTCCTCAAAAAACTAAAAATTGCCTTCATGGCTCAGTCGGTTAAGCATCTGACTCTTTGTTTCAGCTCAGGTCATGATATCAAAGTTTTTTGACTTTGAGCCCCACATAGGGCCTCACACTGACAGTGCAGAGCCTGCTTGGGATTCTCTATCTCTATTTGTCTCTGCCCCTCCCCAACTTGCGCTGTCTCTGTCTCTCTCAATATAAATTGCAAAAATTAAAAATAGAACTGCCCTACAACCCAGCATTTGCACTACTAGGTATTTATCCAAAGAATACAAAAATGATGATTTAAAGAGGCACATGCACACACTATCAACAATAGCCACATTATGGAAAGAGCCCAAATATCCACTGACTGATGAATTGATTAAGTTGTGGTATGTATATACAATTGAGTATTACTCAATGATCAAAAAGAATGAAAATTTGTCATTTGCAACAACGTTGGTGGAACTAAAGTATATTATGCTAAGCAAAATAAGTCAGTTAGGGAAAGACAAATATATGATTTCACCTGTGTGGAATTTAAGAAACAACAGATGAACCTAGGGAAGGGAAGCAAAAATAAGGTATAAACAGAGAGGGAGACAAACCATAAGATACTCTTTAAATTTTTTTTAATTTTTTTACTTATTATTAAGAGACAGAGAGAGAGAGAGAGCACGAGCAGGGGAACATCAGAGACAGAGGGAGATACAGAATCCAAAGACAGGCTCCAGGTTCTGAGCTAGTTGTCAGCACAGTGCCCAACGTGGGGCTCAAACCCACGAACCGCGAGATCATGATCTGAGCCGAAGTCGGTTGCTTAACCAACTGAGCCACCCACCTAGGCACCCAAAACACTCTTAAATAGAGAAAAAACTGAGGGTTGCTGGAGGGGAGGTGGATGGTGGGATGGGCTAAATGGGTGAAGGGCATTAAGGAGGGTTCTTATTGGGATGAGCACTGAGTGTTATGTCAGTGATGAATAACTCCTGAAACCAATATTACACTGTATGTCAACTAATTTGAATTCAAATAAATATATATTTTTTAAAATATCCTAAGCTCCGTCACCAATTTTTCTGTTCAGCAATTCCTTTCCTCTTCTCTGAGGTAACCACTAATTTTCATTTGTTTCATATCCTTCCAGGCTTTTTCCCATTTGTTAAAAAATATGTTTTCCATTTATAAACTCATACTTGTCATATTGTTCTGCACTTCACTTGTTTATTCACCAGGAAAATTGTTGTTTCTGTATATTGAGCTGCTTCACTCTCCTGTAAGGCTACATTATATTCTATTATTTGGCAGTAACATAATGTAGCTAGTACATTTTCTGTTGGTCAATTTTTAAGTTGCTTGAAATATTTTGCAAGTGCAATATTACAGGGAATATCCTAGGACATATCTTTTTCACATGTGCAAATACATCCATAAAACAGATTTTGAGAAGAAAAATAAAACATTATCAGTTAATTTTGTCATTCTTCCAAGTTGACACCCCAAAATATCTGTACCAATTTTTTTTCTATCAATGGGCTTTCCTATATCTTAACCAATCCTAGATAATATCATTCTTTAAAATCTTTCTTGGGGTGCCTGGATGGCTTAGTCGGTTGAGCATCCAACCTCAGCTCAGGTCATGATCTTGTGGTCGGTGAGTTTGAGCCCCACGTCAGGCTCTGTGCTGACAGCTCAGAGCCTGGAGTCTGCTTCTGATTCTCTCTCTCTCTCTCTCTCTCTCTGCCCCTCCCCCACTCACGCCTTATCTCTCTCTCTCTAAAAAATAAATATTAAATATATTAAAAAATAAAATCTTTCTTAAATTGATGCATTAAAAGTTATATCTCATTATTGATTTTATTTGCATTTTTCTTGATTACTAGTGCACTTGAGCTTCTTCTCATATATTTATTGGCCATTTCTATTTGTTCTTCTGTGAACTACTTTTTCCT
This sequence comes from Cryptoprocta ferox, assembly GCA_028646485.1. Taxonomy (NCBI): domain Eukaryota; kingdom Metazoa; phylum Chordata; class Mammalia; order Carnivora; family Eupleridae; genus Cryptoprocta; species Cryptoprocta ferox. Next base: position 59,882,798 of record CM053579.1, read on the forward strand.
CTTTTGGTACTTAAAAAATAATTCCTAGACTCACTATGGTTGTTATAGATGTTAATCTTTTCTCCATTAATAACAGTGAACTCATGTCTTGAGTAATGTGAATAATGTTGCAACAAACATGGGAAGGTGATATCTCCTTAAAACACTAATATAATTTCCTTTGGATATGTATCCAAAAGTGGTATTTCTGAATCATAAGATATTTCTATTTTTAGTTTTCTAGGAGCCTTCACAGTTTTCCATAGTGGTTATACCAACTCACATTCTCAGCAAAAATGCATAATGGTTCCATTTTATCCACATCCTTGCCAACACTAATATCTCTTGTTGCTTTTTAAAATTTTATTAAAAAAATAGCCATCCAGGACCTCGAGGGTGTCATGCTAAGCAAAATAAGTCAGGCAGAGAAGGACAGATACCATATGTTTTCACTCATAGGTCTAACAGGAGAAACCCAACAGAGGACCATGGGGCGGGGAAGGAGGAAAATGAGTTAGGGAGAAGGAGGGAGACAAAACATGAGAGACTCTTGAATACTGAAAACAAACTGAGGGCGGAAGGGGAAGGGGGAAAGGTAAAGGGGGGTGATGGTCATGGTGGAGGTCACTTGTGGGGAAGAGTACTGGGTGTTATATGGAAACCAACCTGACAATAAACTATAAAGTTAAAAAAAATAGCCATCCTAACATGAGGTGAGATCTCATTGTGGTTTTGGTTTGCATTTTTTTGATAATTAGTGAGTGATGTTGAGTACCTTTCATATACCTGTTGTCCATTTGTATGACCTCTTTTGAGAAATTTCTATTCATGTCCTTATTCTGTTTTTAACTGGGTTATTTATTTAATTGTTTGTTTGCTATTGATTTGTCATTTGAGAAAATAAGGTTGAATCTGGAAGAAATGAAGCTAAGTGCAATAAGCCAGACACAGGAAGACAAATACTGCATGATCTCATTTATATCTGGAATCTAAAAAAGTCAAACTCATAAAAACAGAAAGTGGGATATTATTGCCAGGGATTGGGGAGTGGAAAATTCTGGAGATCTAATGTACAGTATGGAGACTGTATTTAACACTGTATTGTATATTTGATATTTGCTTAGGGAGTTGACCTTAAGTATTTTCACTATGCTCACAACTATCATTACTGTGTGAGGTGATGGATATGTTAATTAGCTCGATTGTGCTAAATCATTTCAAATTGTGCTAAATCATATCAAATTGTATATACATATCAAAACATTACATACACCTTAAATATATACAACTTTTATTTGTCAAATACACCTCAATATAACTGGGGAAAAATAAAGGAGGGGCATCTGGGTGGCTCAGTTGTTTGGGCATCTAACTTTGGATTAGGTCATGATCTCATGGTTCATGGGTTCAAGCCCTGCATCGGGCATTGGGATTTCAGCATGGAATCTGCTTAGGAATCTCTGTCTCCCTCTCTCTCCGTCTCTTCCCTACTCGTGCACTATTGCTCTCAAAGATAAACTAAAAAAAATCATTTAAAAATAGAGAATACCAAGGAATAACCTTCACAAGATTGGTGTTAAATCCAAGTGAAGAAAATCACAAAATTTTACTGAGAGATGTAAAAAATATAATTGAATAAATGAAGAAACATCTCAGAAGCATACATAATATAAATCTACTAAAAAGAAAGTTTATTAAAAGAATGTTTTTTCTCTCTACATTTTTTGGTGTGCTAGTGAAAACCTCAGGATTTGCTCAGTGGCTCTCAAACTTGACAGATTATCCAAATCAACTGGTGTGCTTTCAGAAAAATCTAATTCCCACATCATATGGTCTTGAATGGACCCCTTCATTCTTGTGCAGTCAGTTTTGGAGGCCATCAGACTATATGATTTTGAATATCCCTTTTGGATTCCCCCTTTCTGTGCTTTTCTTTCTTTCAGCTATCACTTGCTGCTTACGTTGCTTTCTTTAGCAGTGTAGTGAAGTAAGATCAGAGCAGGCCAAAGTTTCTTCCAAATATTAGGCCTGTTCATCCAAAAATCATGTCATGTAGTGTAGGATGCTTGTGCATTGGCTGATAATAGACAACCACTAAATGGGTCCTTGCCCTCTGCCACTCACTTGACCTTCCAGAAATCCTTTGATGCATTTGGGACAAAGCTCGTTTTGCTTCCTGTTGACTGTGTGCTGCAAGGAAGTTGTGACATTAGGGTAATCCTCATGTGACAGGCAGTCCAGAGCCAGGTTGCAATCCACGCCCAGGCCCATGCCTCTCAGCCTTCATCATGACCTACTTTGCTAGGTGGGGTGCTGGTTTTTCCTCTGTTATAATTCTAGATTTTCCAAGAATTGCTGCTGGATGATCCAGCCAATCCTGAGATGACCTTGCAATCTCAACCAGAAAGGAAGTGTGGGGATTAGAAGATTCTGGTAAGCCTTCTGTCTAGCACTGTAAGTAGGGAAATGAAACTATGAGCATGGCTGGGGGAAAGGAAGGGGGAAAAAGTTACAAAAGAGAGGGAAGGAGGCAAACCATAAGACTCTTAAATTCAGAGAACAAACTGAGGGTTGATGGGGGTGGGGGAGGGGGAAAGCGGGTGATGGACATTGAGGAGGGCACTTGTTGGGATGAGCACTGGGTGTTGTATGTAAGCCAATTTGAAAAAACTTATATTAGAAATAAATAAAATTTAATAATAAGATAATGATATACATAAAATTTTCTGAGTACTTACTGTGCTGAAACCATTTATGCATATCCTTGCCAATTTTCACAATAATGCTATGAGCTATAAATTACTATCAACACTTTGGAGATTAAGGAATTGATATTTAGAGAGGTAAAGTCACTTGCCAGCGGTCACACATTTAGAAGCTCAAAGAGAGGAAGGAGTGCAGTGTGGCCTAAATACTGTGTGTGTGTGTGTGTGTGTGTGTGTGTGTGTGTGTGTGTGTGTAGTCAGACTATGGAGATAAGCTGAGTTCAAACACCAGCCCTTGGTAAATAAGTGACCTTGGGCAAGTCACTTTGCTTTTTAGCTTTCTTATACGTTGAATGGGAGTAATTGCCTTGTCTCCTCTAGAGTTATTGTAAGAATTAAATGTAATAATAATAATGGATGTAAAGCAATTGGCCTAGAGTAAATGTTCAGTAAATGGTAACTCTTATTACCTGAGGTCACCATAATCGCATTGTAACCCAAATATTTGGATTCAACTCAGTCTCTGAATCTCTGTCCTTAAAAACCAGGTAAAGATACTGATGTGCAAGACTTGTAACATGCAGAGAAATATTCTGGGAGGAACTTTTACCCAATGCAAGAGAGTTCAATCCCCTATCTTAGATGCTTTAGGAAGATTACTGTTGAAAAACCGTGTCCCATGGCCTATGAGCAAAAGTTGACCTGATTGCTTCTGAGAATGAGAGCACACTCACTGGTCTATAGCTTCTCTTTTAGTCTCATCTGTTTTTCTTCCTTCTGAAGTATTTCAATCTAATATAAGTTACACACACTATATAGCTACTGTGTGCAAAACTGCAGTGGAGTTATTTATCAAATATTTTCTAATATGGCCCTTAGAATACTCTACCATAGGGGCACCTGGGTGGCTCAGTCAGTCAGCATCCGATTTCGGTTCAGGTCATGATCTCACGGTTCATGAGTTCGAGCCCTGTGTCAGGCTCTGTGCTGACAGTTCAGAGCCTGGATCCTGCTATGGATTCTGTGTCTCCCTCTCTCTCTGTCCCTCCCCTGCTTCTGTTCTGTCTCTAAAAAATAAATAAACATTAAAAATTTTAAAAATGGAATGCTCTACCATAGAGGTAGGAATTATTGTTTCCATTTAACTGCTGGTAAGACTGATTTGAGGCTCACAGAGTTCAAAGGACTTGTACAAGACCACATAACTAATGATTGCAGAAATGGAACTTGAAGCCTGAGTATTGCCTCTCAAACTGGCCATTATGCCCATCTTAGTCTTTGAACATTTTTTTCTTATTAATAAACTCTTTACATTCCTCCACAACCCCTTTGACACACAAATACACACATACACAGTCCAAGAAATCTTCCCAGTCTAGGTGGCTAAAACGTTTGTTGTTCCAATCTTTTGTCTACAAATCATTCTGCTTGTGGCCCTCCGGGTGGGGATTGGGGATCATTTGGGTTGTGCACTGCCTTTGTATGATAGGACCTGGGAATGCTTAAAGACAGACAGATATGAGTGTGAATTCTAGGTTCTTCCATTTACTTTCCGTATGACTTCTTATAAATAGAATTCAGTACTGAAAACAAACTGAGGGTGGAAGGGGGAGGGGGAAAGGGGAAGGGGGGTGATGGTCGGGGTGGAGGACACTTGTGGGGAAGAGCACTGGGTGTTATCTGGAAACCAACTTGACAATAAACTATAAAGTTAAAAAATAAATAGAATTCAGAACCTAACACTTTTGTGTTTAAAATCTTTTCCCCATTGTTTTTAGAATGAAATCTGTGGTATTTATATTATCCCACATTTTGTAACACCTTGCTGATAATTCCAGACACTGGGTTCTTTCTGTTCTTTTGTTTTGCTTTGTTTTGTTTTATAGGGGGAGGGCCAGAGGGAGAGAGGGAATCATAAGTAGGCTCTATGCCCAGCATAGGCCTTCACGTGAAGCCTCGAACAGAGATCAAGAGTGGGACGCTTAATGACTAAGCCACACAGGGGCCTTGTTTCTGTTCTTAAAATACAGTTCATTCTAATTTTAGGGTTTTTACATGTAAAATTTTGTTTTTCTGGAATTCTTTTTTTTTATTATGTATAGTTTACTGTGAAGTTGGTTTCCATATAACACCAAGGGCTCTTCCACACCAGTGCCTTCCACCATGACCTTCACCCCCTTCCCCTTGCTCCCTCCCCCTTCAGCCCTCAGTTTGTTTTCAGTATTCAAGAGTCTCTCATGATTTGCCACCCTCCCTCTCCCTAACTCTTTTTCCTCCTTCCCTTCCCCATGGTCCTCGGTTAAGATTCTCCTGTTAGACCTATGAGTTGAAAATATATGGTATCTGTCCTTCTCCACCTGACTTATTTAGCTTAGCATGACACCCTCGAGGTCCGTCCACGTTGCTACAAATGGCCAAATTTCATTCTTTCTCATTGCCATGTAGTATTCCATTGTATAGATAAACCACATCTTCTTGATCCATTCATCAGTTGATGGACATTTAGGCTCTTTCCATGATTTGGCTATTGTTGAAAGTGCTGCTATGCACATTGGGTTATATGTGCCCCTATGCATCAGCACTTCTGTATCCCTTGGGTAAATCCCTAGCAGTGCTATCTCTGGGTCATAGGGGAGTTCTACTGATAATTATTTGAGGAACCTCCACACTGTTTTCCAGAGGGGCTGCACCAGTTTACATTCCCACCAACAGTGTAGGAGGGAGCCCCCTTCTCCACAACCTCGCCAGCATCTATAGTCTCTTGAGTTGTTCATTTTAGCTACTCTGACCGGCATGAGGTGGTATCTCAGTGTGGCTTTGATTTGTATTTCCCTGACAATGAGTGACGCTGAGCATCGTTTCATGTGTCTGTTGGCCATCTGGATGTCCTCTTAGGAGAAGTGTCTATTCATGTCTTCTGTCCATTTCTTCACTGGATTATTTGTTTTTTGTGTGTGGAGTTTGGTGAGTTCCTTGTAGATTTTGGATACTAGCCCTTTATCCGATATGTCATGTGCAACTATATTTTCCCATTCTGTTGGTTGCCTATTAGTTTTATTGATTGTTTCCTTTGCCGTGCAGAAGCTTTTTATCTTGATGAGGTCCCAATAACTCACTTTTGCTCTTGATTCCCTTGCCTTTGAGGATGAGTCAAGTAGGAAATTGCAGCGGTTGAGGTGGTGGAGGCTGTTTCCTGCTTTCCCCTCTAGGGTTTTGAAAGTTTCCTACCTCACATTGAGGTCTTTCATCCATTTTTAGTTTATTTTTGTGTACGGTGTAAGATAGTGTCCTAGTTTCATTCTTTTGCATGTTGCTGCCCAGTTCTCCCAGAACCATCTGTTAAAGAGGTTGTGATTTTTCGATTGGATACTCTTTCCTGCTTTGTCAAAGATTAATTGGCCATACATTTGTGGGTCCAATTCCGAGTTCTCTATTCTATTCCATTGGTCTACTGTCTTGATGATGACAGCTTTGTAGTAAAGGCTAAAGTCTGGGATTGTGATGCCTCCCGTTATGGTTTTCTTCATCAAAATTACTTTGGCTATTTGGGTTTTTTTTTTGTGGTTCCCTACGAATTTTAGGATAGTTTGTTCTAGCTTTGAGAAGAATGCTGGTGCAATTGTGATTGGGATTGCATTGAATGTGTAGATTGCTTGGGGGTAATAATGACATTTTAACAATGTTTATTCTTCTGATCCATGAGCATGAATGTCTTTCCATTTCTTTGTATTTTCTTCAATTTCCTTCATAAGTTTTCTATAGTTTTCAGCATACAGATCTTTTACACCTTTGGTTAGGTTTATTCCTAGGTGTTTAATGGTTTTTCGTGCAATTGTGAATGGGATCAGTTTCTTGTTTTCTCTTTTTGTTGTTTCATTATTGGTGTATAAAAATGCAACCGATTTCTGTACATTGATTTTGTACTGTGAGACTGCTGAATTCATGGATCAGTTCTAGTAGGATTCTGGTGGAGTCAGTCAGGTTTTCCATGTAGAGTATTATGACATTTGCGAAGAGTGAAGGTTTGACTTCATCTTTGCCAATTCTGATGCCTTTTATTTCCTTTTGTTTTCTGATTGCTGATGCTAGGACTCCCCGCACTATGTTAAACAACAGTGATGAGAATGGACATCCTTGCCGTGTTCTTGATCTCAGGGGAAAATCTCTCAATTTTTCCCCATTGAGGATGATATTAGCTGTGGCCTCTAATAAATGGCTTTTATGATGTTTAAGGAAGTTCCTTCTATCCTGACTTTCTCGAGGGTTTTTATTAAGAAAGAATGCTGTGGGGCACCTGGGTGACTCAGTCAGTTAAGCGTCTGACTTCGGCTCAGGTCATGATCTCACAGTCTGTGGGTTCGGGCCCCGCGTCGGGCTCTGTGCTGACAGCTCAGAGCCTGGAGCCTGCTTCAGATTCTCCCTCTCTCTCTGCCCCTCCTCTGCTCACACTCTGTCTCTCTGTCTCAAAATAAAATAAAGACATAATAAAATTTAAAAAAAAAGAAAGAAAGAATGCTGTATTTTGTCAAATGCTTTTTCTGCATCTATCCACAGGATCATATGGTTTTTATCTTTTCTATTGTTAATGTGATGTATCACATTGATGGATTTGCGAATATTGAGTCAGCCCTGTAACCAGGGAATAAATCCCACTTGATCACGGTAGATTATTCTTCTAATATGCTATTGAATTCGATTTGCTAGTATCTTGGTGATATTTTTGCATCTGTATTCATCAAGTATATTGGCATGTAGTACTCTTTTTTTGTTGTTGTTGTTGGGTCTCAGTCTGGTTTGGGAATCAAAGTAATGCTGTCTTCGTAGAGTGAATCCGGAAGTTTTCCTTCCATTTCTATTTTTTGTAATTTCTTGAGAAGAATGGGTATTAACTCTGCTTTAAATGTCTGGTAGAATTCCCCAGGGAACCCATCTGACCCCGGGCTCTTATTCTTTGTGAGATTTTTGAGAACTGATTCAATTTCTTCTCTTGTTATGGGTCTTTTCAGATTTTCTATCTCTTCCCATTTGAGTTTTGGTAGTGAATGTATGTTTAGGAATTCGTCTATTTCTTCTAGGTTGTTCAGTTTCTTGGCATATAATTTTTCATAGTAGTCCCTGACAATTGCTTATATTTCTGAGGGATTGATTGTAATAGATATTTTCATTCATGAGTTTGTCTATGGTTCCTCTCTCTTTTCTTTCTGAGAAGCATGGCTAGATGTTTATCAATTTTGTTTGTTATTTCGAAAAACAAACTCTTGGTTTCATTGATATCTTCAACGTTTTTTTTTTTAATTTTATATTGTTTATTTCTGACCTGATCTTTATTATTTCTCTTCTTCTGCTGGGTTTGGGGTTCTCTTGCTGCTCCCCTTCTAGTTCCTTTAGGTGCTCTGTTAGATTGTGAATTTGCGCTTTTTCTAGTTTGTTGAAATAGGCCTGGATTGCAATATACTTTCCTCTTAGGACTGCCTTTGCTGCATCCCAGAGAGTTTGTATTGTTGTATGTTCATTTGTTTCCATGTATTTTTTAATTTATTCTCTAATTGCCTGATTTGCCCAATTGTTCTTTATTAGGGTGGTCTTTAACCTCCATGTTTTTGGAGCTTTTCCAGACTTTTTCCTGTGATTGATTTAAAGTTTCATAGCATTTTGATCTGAAAGTGTGCATGGTATGATCTCAATTCGTTTATGTTTATGGAAGGCTGCTTTATGCCCCAGTATGTGATCTATCTTGGAGAATGTGCCATGCGCACTCGAGAAGAAAGTGAATTCCCTAGCCTCAGGATGTAGAATTCTAAATATATCTGTCAAATCCATCTGTTCCAATGTGTCGTTCAGGTCATTGTTTTTTTAGTGATTTTCTGTCTAGTTGATCTATCCATTGCTGTAAGTGGAGTATTAAAATCCCCTGCAATTAGCACATTCTTATCAATAAGACTGTTTCTGTTTGTGATTAATTGTTTTATGTGTTTGGGTGCTCCCGAATTTGGTGTTTAGATGTTTATACTTGTTAGCTCTTCCTGATGGAGAGACCCTGTAATTATTCTATAATGTCCTTCTTCATCTATTGTTACTGCCTTTACATTAAAGATCAGTTTGTCCCATTTACGTATGGCTACTCCAGCTTTCTTTTGACTTCCAGTTGCATGTTAGATATTTCTCCATCCCTTTTCTTTCAATCTGAAGGTGTCTTCAGGTATAAAATGAGTCTAGTGTAGACAGAAAATAGATGGATCTTGTTTTTTATCCATTCTGCTACCCTATATCGTTTGATTGGAGCATTAGTCCATTTGCATTCAGTGTTATTATTGAAAAATATGGGTTTAGAATCATTGTGTTCTCTGTAGCGTTCATGCTTCTAGTGGTGTCTCTCGTACCTTGTGTTCCTTGCAACATTTCCCTCATAGAGTCCCTCTTAGGATTTCTTGTAGGGCTGGTTTGGTGGTGATGAATTCTTTCAATTTTTGTTTATTTCAGAAAACTTTTATCTCTCCTTTTCTACTGAATGACAGGATTGGTGGATAAAGGATTCTTGGGTGCATATTTTTCCTGTTTATCACATTGAAGATTTTCTGCCATTCCTTTCTGGCCTGCCAAGTTTCAGTGGATAGGTCTGTAACTACTCTGATAGGTTTCCCTTTGTATGTTGGGGCCCTTTTATCCCTAGCTGCTTTCAGAATTCTCTCTTTTTCCTTATATTTTGCCAGTTTCACTATGATATGTTGCTGATGGTCGATTCAAGTTATGTCTAAAGGGAGTTCTCTGTGCCTCTTGGATTCCAATGTCTATTTACTTCCCTAGGTTGGGGAACTTTCGGCTATAATTTGATCACGCACCCCTTCAGGACCTTTTTCTCTTTCTTCTTCTTCAGAAATTCCTATGATACGGGTATTGTTCCATTTGATTGTATCACTCAGTTCTCGAATTCTCCTTTCGTGCTCCTGAATCAATTTCTCTCTCTTTTTCTCAGCTTCCTCTTTTGCTATAACTGTGTCTTCTAATTCACAGGTTCTCCTCTCTGTCTCTTCATTTCGTATAGTGGCAGCCTCTATTTTATTATGCACCCCATTTATAGCATTTTTTCTCATCACGGCTATTTTTAAGGTCCCTAGTCTTTGTATCATTAGCTTCTCTGATGTCTTCCATGCTTTTTTCAAGGCCAGCAATTAATTTTATGACAAATGTTCTAAATTCTTGCTCCGTTATATTGCTTATATCTGTTTTGAGCAATTCTGTAGCTGTGACTTCTTCCTGGAATTTCTTTAGAGGAGAGTTCTTCTGTTTCGTCATTTTGGCTATCTTTCTGTCTCTTTTCAGTTTTAAAAGCTTGGTATGCACTCTGTACCTGTAAGTATTGCTATATTAAAGGAGGCTCTTTGACTGTCCAGGGCTTCTCCGTTCAAGAAGTGCTCTTTTAATGGTGTCTCTTGGTTTCTCTTGTTGTGCCTTTGGTTATTTTATTTCCCTACTCAGTGTTATTTGGGACTCTCCACCCTGTGTACTTTGGCTTGTTTCTTGAGGTAGCCCTGAAAAGGAAAACAGACAGACAAACACACAGGGTACAAAAGCACGCAAACTCACAGACAAATCAAACAAAGAAGCCAACTAAAAGGGAAAAGAAAAAAAAGAAAGAAAAGAAAAAGTGGAGGGGAGGGAGGGGAACAAAAACAACAAAAGTTAAAGGACAGTCTAAAAACATAAAACCGGAAATCCCAGCTGCAAATAAAGAGAATGGTGGAGGCAGTGCTGTTGGAAGACCATATACAAAGAGAGAAGTGACAGGGGTGTGGAGGAAGTGAAATTGAACATTGACCAGGCAGAGAGACTAAAAGGCTTAATTCAGAGAAAGATAAGAATATGGTTGGAGGTAAGGAGAAAAAAACGAAGATAATGTTACCCAAAGCAACTATATAGTCTGATTATTCCAGAGAGAGAAAGAAAGGAAGGTAGCATCAAGAGAATGGATTAAGTATGACTGTTTAGGCAAACCAATGTCTTGCGTGCCCAGTCCAGAGGAGGGGAGGGATAAGAATGAGATAAGGGAAAATACAGCTGAAGAGCAAGAATTGATCTAATCACAGCAATGCTTCAGTGTTGGCCTTCTTGGGCTCTGAAAAAAAAAAAGTCAGCTCTCCAGTGTGGATGGGCGTGGTTTGGTGTAGGCGTGTCTTGCCTCCACTGAGGGTCCTGCAAGTTGCTCCCCCAGGCCCCGCCTTGGTGGTTGTGGGGAGAAGAATGGCGGTGCCCCAGTCCCTTTTGAACCAAGCGTTGCAACCCACTCTTTTGGGTCCTATCTCTCTGTGCCAAGGGCCAAGTTGTATTTTTCAAGCCCCGCCTCATTTTCAGATCATAGTACATGCACTTTAATGATACCACACGAAATGAGATGTACTCCCACAGGCGGATGGCTTCTTAGCCTGGGATCTAGTAGGGGGAGTAAGGGAGCAGTTTCTCCTGGTGCTCTCTGGGATCTGGGCACCAGAGCCCAAGGAAAACACCCCAGCTAGAGAGAAAGGATCTCTCTCCACACACCCTTCCGTTATAGATTGGATAATAGGATCCCTCTCTGCCCGGGCCAAGGTTTTTCTCTTCTCTAGAGACAGTTCTATGAGCGTTTTCTGCCTCTCTTTCTCTTCCTTTTGTCTCTCCGTGGCTCTGCGCAGGTTGGCCTGGCTCTGCAAGGAGGGGGCTCCCTCACCTCTGTGCCTCTGGGTCCTGGCCCATTTTTATTTTCCCCAGTTTGCACTCACGCACATTTGAGGCTGTCTTCTTAGTGGACTCTGTCTGTTTTCCTGCTAGACTCTTGCGTATCAGAGTATTGTGGCTTCAGTCCTTCTTAGATTGATAGATGCAGGCAGGAGTAACGTATAGAGCTCCCTACTTCTCCGCCATCTTGCCTAGCAGAGAGAATACCTTAAGCAAGCTCTGCACTGGCTGCACAGAGCCCAATATGGGGCTCAATCTCATGAACCATGAAATTATGAGCTAAATTGAAATCAAGAGTCAGACACTTAACCAACTGAGCCACCTCAGTGCCCCTTTTTTAGTATTATTTTTTATAAAAGATGGACTGGTTGGTGTTTCAGAGCCTCCCAGTTTTGCCTTGGTAGTTGCATTGAATACTAACTTTGACATTAATTGAGGGGAGAAGATAGAAAGAATGTCAGGAAAGACTGGGTGGTATAATTTTTGTTTGTTTGTTTTATAGCTGCAAACAACAGTGGTATAGAAAGCCATTGCAGAGTTGGAGGACTTGAACTTTGTGGAGTGGCACTCATTAAAAAGGGTCAGAAAAGCAGAAGTCAAGAAGAGGTTCAGCATTCCTATGACACACTCCTCAAAAGGATCACATTGCTACATAATACTAATATTAGACAACACTAAATTTCTACAGTGCTTACTCTGTTACAGATACAAGTCTTAACATATTTCTATGTTTTCACTTTTTCAAACCTTATAACGGTATATGGGGTAAGTACTATTATTATCACTTGCACTTTTAGATAAATAAACTAAGCCACAGAGACGTTAGGTGACTTTCTCACGGTCACGCATGCATTATGTGACAGGGCCTAGATTTTCAATTTAGGATGTCTAGTTCCAGGATATGTGCTGTTGCCACTGTGCTTCACTGAACCTTAGGTTTGAGTAAAACCTCTCAAGAGGCAGGAAGATGATATATCTGTTTTGGGGTACTTTTAATTCTTGATAAGGTCCAAGTCTCCTCCACCACCTTTTAAATAAAATTTATAATCTGAGAATTTCAGATTGTTATTAACTAGCTTTTCTTGGCAGTTCTTTCTTCCTACTCTCCCTCCCTATAACCCTAGTTATGCTAGTAGATTTGAAGTTTATACTCTCTCGGGGAATTTCTATAAGATAGACTCTCTAAATGCAACAATAATTACCTCTAACAGCTACACAGCATTTCCATACCCACTTTCTCATGTGGGCCTCAACAGTTTTGTGGGGTAGGCTTGGCCTGGATTATTGTCATCATTTTATAGATAAGAAATTTGAGGCCCAGAAAGGGTAAGTGACTTGCCCAAGATTACACAATAAGTTAAGAGCAGAATCTAGTTCAGTTAGTCTCCATATACTTATTGAACACCTATTAGATACTAGATATTTTTCTAGGCATGATTCTAAAACTTTCTGACTCTAACTTTGGTGTCTAGCAAATATAGCACTCTTTGCTTTCACGGAAACTGTGCAGAATGCTTACCTAGGTTCCATGAGTAGGGGATAGAATAAGCATTTGTTGAATCCATGCACCAGGGTAAGAATTTTATTTGCTTTGGTATTACTGGTTGGTATTCTACCAACACTGAAAGTTTGGGACTTGTAAGTACATTTAGAATGAAAAAGCAAAGGCGTGAGACAAACCCCAGTTTGAGTTGGTTCCCTTTTTCCTCTCTAGAGTTCCATGTCAGTCTTGGGCTGTAGCATTGGAATGTTCCTCTGGCATACTTTACTGAAAGCATTTCCAGGAATGCTGAACCCAACATGAAAAAATCTTTTCATTTATTTTTTGCTGCTGCCATGGGTCTCTCCATAGAACCATAAATAAACAAGTGGAAAAAAGTGAGGTTAACGAGGGAGAAAGGAAATGCGGTCTAGATTTTGGATTATATTTTGGGTTCCTAGTCCGACTAATGCCCAATGTGTCTTCCAATTCCAGATCATAGATGGATAGAAAGGGTCTCTTGCAACAGTCCTCTGAGACATGACCTAGTTCTTATGCTCATGTTCCGCTGGTTACTCCAGCTGCTGCTTCTCATTCCTCAGGCCCTGCATCATTCAGGGAACGAACGGTTGAGAAAGACAAAAGGGTGTGGGAGAGGAAGCTTGTTCATAACTAGATCATGAATCTTAGGGGAACTTAGTTCATTTCTGTTGAGATCACTTCTCCTGTTACCATTTGGGAAAGGCCTGAGGATCAGTGCTTTGCTGAAATTTTCTTTGGTGGTGGCCAAGACTAAGTGAATGATATTTATAGTATTTAGGAAATGACATGTCTCAGGTCAGCCTCTTACTTGCCTTAACTCAAAGGCAAAAGGACTTCTCACTCTGGGCCCTCGTACCTCTCAGTCCTGGGCCTTAGCATTCAAGGACCTTGATGATTTGAGGAGAATGTTGAAAATTTGTAGTCCTTTGGCCATAAAAATGTGCTAGAGTCATTCTTCTCTTCATAAAGGTTTTTTGGGAAAGAGATTCTACAACAATCTGTCATTAATCCAATTAAATTAGACAACAAAAAGAAATAAATGCCATTCAAGTTGGTAAGAAAGAAGTGAAATCTTCTCTATTTGCAGATGACATGATGTAAGATATAGATAGATAGATATAAAACACTAACAATTCCATCAAAAACCTGCTAGAACTGATAAATTAATTATGTAAAGTCACAGGATACAAAACCAATATTCCAAAATCTATTGCATATTATAAACTAATAATGAAGAAGCAGAAATAGAAATTAAGAAAACCCCATTTACGGGGTGCCTGGGTGGCTCAGTCAGTTAAGCGTCCGACTTCGGCTCAGTTCATGACCTCACGGTTTGTGGGTTCAAGCCCCGCATTGGGCTCTGTGCTGACAGCTCCGAGCCTGGACCCTGCTTCAGATTCTTTGTCTCCTTCTCTCTCTGCCCCTCCCCCGTTCATGATCTGTTTCTGTCTCAATAATAAATAAACATAAAAAATTAAAAAAAGAAAACCCCATTTACAATTGCACCCAAAATAATAAGATACCTAAGAATAAACCTAACTAAAAAGGTAAAATACTTGTACTCTGAAAATTTAAAAACACTGATGATATAATTGAAGAAGACACAAAGAAATGGAAAGGCATTCTATGCTAATGAATTGGATGAACAAATATTTTTAAAATGTCTCTACTACCCAAAGCAATATACATATTGAATGCAATCCTTATCAAAAAACCAACAGCATTTTTCACAGACTAGAACAAACCATCTTAAAATTTGTATGGAACTACAAAAGACCTTGAATAGTCAATGGAATCTTGAAAAAGAAAACAAAAGCTGGAGGCACCAAAATTCCAGACCTCAAGCTATATTGCAAAGCTGTAGTCATTAAGACAGTATGGTACTGGCACAAAAATAGACACATGCGTCAATGCAACAGAATAGAAAACCCAGAAATTAACCCACAACTATAAGGTCTATTAATCTTTGACAAGGGAAGAAAGAACATCCAATGGGAAAAAGTTAGGAAAAAACATCCAATGGGGAAAAGGAAGTCTTTGTGATGTTGGGAAAACTGGACAGCAACATGCAAAAGAATGAAACAGCACTACTTTCTTACACCATACACAATAATAAATTCAAATGTATTAAAGACCTAAGTGTGAAACCTGAAACCATAAACAAATATTAGAAGAGAGTACAGACATTGGCTGTAGCAACATTTTTTTCTACATATGTCTCCTGAGGTATGGAAAATTGAAGCAAAATAAACTATGGGGATTATGTCAAAACAAAAATCTTCTGCACAGTGAAGGGGATAATCGATAAAACTCAAAGGCAACTTACAAAATGGGAGAAGATATTTGCAAATGACATATCCAACAAAGAACTAATATCCAAAATATTTAAATAACTTATACAACTTAAGACTCAAAAACAAATATTCCAATTTTTAAAATTTGCAGAAGTCAACAGAAATTTTTCCAAAGAATTCCAGATGACCAACAGACATATAAAAGATGTTCAGCATCACTCATCATAGTGGAAATGCCAACATCCACACTTTGGTTACCTTCCTTGCTTGTGTCTTGATTCCTCCTACACTCATTTAGTGTCATTTCTTTTTTAGGATCATAGAAAATTACAACACCTTCTGGAGTTGTTAGTATTATATTGGAAGCTTTGCCACAAAGTACTACACAGATGTAAATGATTACTATTGCCATGTTGTCCAACCTCCACATTCGAATAATGAGCTAGCTGAAGTTCTTCAGGATAAAGTAACTCACCAAAAATTACACAGCTTATAAGTGACAGCAGCAGATCTCAAACCCAGGTTTTCTGAGCCGATTGACTACTGTGCACTTTACACTGTCTTTACTACATTTTCTCATGTCCTAGTTGACTTGGTGAAGGGCATATCACTGCCTCCTGGAAATTTATACTGATGTGCTGTAATAATGTTACTCCTTGACCTATTCCTCAGTGTAAATCAAGGGATTAAAAGTAATTTTTTTATTCTAGAGACTTATTTCCAACTTTTCAGTTTTCCAGTTCTCTGAGGAGGAGTTGTGTTCTTCAGCACAAAAAGATAAACATTGGGTTGGCCTAAAGATGACTTGGGTTTTTTATTCTCTTCCTAAGCAGAATTCAGTGGGGGAGAGAAAAGCTGGAGTTGTCATTTCTCCCCAGGGACCAGGATTCCACCATACTAAAACTAAAACTCCTCTCAGCCCACTGGTGGTAGAAGGGGACCCCGTCCTCCAGCAGCTGCCTGGCCACCACGAGCCACATCTTCACAGTGAACGGAGGCCCCGGGAGAGCAGGGACAGGAAGGCACAAACAAAGAGTCCATGTGAAGACATGAGAAGGTGACCATCTACAAACAGGAAGAGACATCTCACCAGAAGCCAACCCGGAAGGCACTTTGATCTTGGATTCTAGCTTCCCAAACTGGTATTGGTGTCTTCATAAAATTAGTTGGGAATTTTCCCCTTCGTAATTTTGGAAGAGGTGGTGTAAAATTGTATTATTCTTCTTTAAGTGTTTGCTATAATTCACCAGGGCTACCTGAAGAAACAAGCCAAAGTACACAGGGTGGAGAGTCCCAAAAATCACTGGCTAGGGAATTAAAATAATCAAAGGCACAGGAGAAACCGAGTGACACCATTAAAAGAACACTTCCTGAAATGACAGGCCCTGGACAGTCAACGAGCCTCCTTTAATAGAGCAATACTAACAGGTGCCCAGTACATATCGAGCTTTTAAAACTGACAAGAGACAGAAAGCTAGCCAAAATGACGAAGCAAAAGAACTCTCCTCTAAAGCAACTCCAGGAAGAAGTCACAGCCACAGAACTGCTCAAAACAGGCTTAAACAACATAACTGAACAAGAATTTAGAACAATTGTCATAAAATTCATTGCTGGACTTGAAAAAAACATCAAAGAAGCTATTGATACACAGACTAGGGACCATCAAAAAAGCTGTGACGAGTTAAAAAAAGGCTATAAATGAGGTGCATAACAAAATGGAGGCAGCCACTGCACGGATTGAAGAGGTAGAGAGGAGAATAAGTGAATTAGAAGACACAGTTATAGCAAAAGAGGCAGCTGAGAAAAACAGAGAGAAAATGATCCAGGAACACTAAAAGAGAATTTGAGACCTGAGAGATACAATGAAACGGAACAATATCCGTATCATAAGAATTCCCGAAGAAGAAGAAAGAGAAAAAGGTCCTGAGGGGGTGCTTGATCAAATTATACCTAAGAAATTCCCGCATATGGGGAAAGAAATAGACATTGAAATCCAAGAGGTGCAAAGAACCCCCTGAAGATGTAACATGAATTGACCTTCGACATGACATATCATAGTGAAACTGGCAAAATATAAAGATAAAAAGAGAATTCTGAAAGCAGCTAGAGAAAAAAGGGCCCTAACATACAAAGGGAAACCTATCAGAGTAGTTAACGACCTATCTAATGAAACTTGGCAGGCCAGAAAGGAATGGCAGGAATCTTCAATGTAATGAACAGGAAAAATATGCAGCCAAGAATCCTTTATGCAGCGAGCCTGTCATTCAAAATAGAAGGAGAGATAAAGGTGTTCTCAAATAAACAAAAATTGAGAGAAATCATCACCAGTAAACCAGCCTTACAAGAAATCCTAAGAGAGGCTTTATGAGCAAAATGTTGCAAGGAATACAATGTACCAGAGACACCACTACAAACATGAATTCTACAGAGAACACAATGAATCCAAACCCACATTTTTCAATGATAACACTGAATGTAAATGGACTGAATGCTCCAATCAAAAGACACAGGGTAACAGAAAGGATAAAAAAACAAAATCCATCTATCTGCTGTCTCCAAGAGAATATTTGAGACCTGAAGGCGCCTTCAGATTGAAAGTAATGGGATGGAGAAATATCTACCATGCAACCGGTAGTCAAAGGAAAGCCTGAATAGCCATACTTATATCAGACAAACTGGACTTTAAAGTAAAGGCAGGAACAAAAGATGAAGAAGGACATTATATAATAATTACAGAATCTCTCCATCAGGAGGAGCTAACAATTATAAACCTCTACGCACCGAATTTGGGAGCAGCCAAATACATGAAACAATTAATCACAAAGAGAAAAAAACCTTATTGATAAGAATGTGTTAATTACAGCGGACGTTAACACTCGACTTACAGCAATGAATACATCAACCATAAAGAAAATCACTAAAGAGACAATGAACCTGAACGACACATTGGAACAGATGGAATTGATAGATATATTTAGAATTCTTCATCCTGAAACTAGGAAATTCACCTTCTTCTCGAGTGCCCATGGCACATTCTCAAAGATAGATCACATACTGGGGCATAAAAGCAGCCCTCCATAAATATAAACGAATTGAGATTATGCCATGCACACTTTTGGATCACAGTGCTATAAAACTTGAAATCAATCCAGGAAAATGTCTGGAAAACATCCAAAAATGTGGAGGTTAAAAACCACCCTACTAAAGAATAATTGGGCCAATCAGGCAATTAGAGAAGAAATTAAAAAATATATGGAAACAAATTAAAATGAAAACACAACAATCCAAATTCTCTGGGATGCAGCAAAGGCAGTCCTAAGAGGAAAGTATATTGCAATCCAGGCCTATTTCAACAAACTAGAAAAAGAGCAAATGGAAAATCTAACAGAGCACCTAAAGGAACTAGAAGAGGAGTAGCAAGAGAACCCCAAACCCAGCAGAAGAAGAGAAATAATAAAGATCAGGGCAGAAATAAATTATATCGAATCCAAAAAACAGTTGAGCAGACTAATTAAACCAAGAGTTGGTTTTTTGAAAAAATAAACAAAATTGATAAAACTCTAGCCAGGTTCCTCAGAAAAAAAAGAGAGAACACCCAAAATGACAAAATCATGAATGAAAATGGATCGACTACAAAAAATCACTCAGAAGTACAAGCAATCATCAGAGATTGCTATGAAAAATTATATGCCAACAAACTGGACAATCTAGAAGAAATGGATACATTTGTAAACGCACATGCACTACCAAAATTCAAACGGGAAGAGATAGAAAATGTGAACAGACCCATGACCAGTGAAGAAATCGAATCAGTGATCAAAAATCTCCCAATGAATAAGAGCCCAGGGCCAGATGGCTTTCCAGGGGAATTCTACCAGACATTTAAAGCAGAGTTAATACCCATTCTTCTCAAGCTATTCCAAAAACTAGAAATAGAAGGAAAACTTCCCAACTCATTCTACGAAGCCAGCATCACTTTGATTCCCAAACCAGACAGACACCCAACAAAAAAAGAGAACTACAGGCCAATATCCTTAATGAATACAGATGCAAAAATCCTCAACAAGATACTGGCAAATCAAAGTCAACAGCATATGAAAAGAATTATCAACCATGATCAAGTGGGATTCATTCCTGGGTTACAGGGTTGTTTCAGTATGCACAAATCCATCAATGTCATACATCACGTTAACAAAAGAAAAGATAAAAACCATATGATCCTGTCGATAGATGCAGAAAAAGCATTTGACAGAATACAGCATCGTTTCTTAATAAAAACTCTCGAGAAAGTCTGGATAGAAGGAACTTAATTAAACATCATAAAAGCCATTTATGAGAAGCCCACAGCTAATATCATCCTCAATAGGGAAAAACTGAGAGATTTCCCCCTGAAATCAGGAAAACGATAGGGATGTCCACTCTCACCACTGTTGTTTAACATAGTGCTGGAAGTCAGAGAACCAGCATTCAGACGACAAAAGGAAATAAAAGGCATCAGAATTGGCAAAGATGAAGTCAAACTTTCACTTTTCGCAGATGACATGATACTCTCCATGGAAAACCCGATCGACTCCACCAGAAGCCTACTAGAACAGATCCATGAATTCAGCAAAGTCGCAGGGTACAAAATCAACATACAGAAATTGGTTGCATTTTTCTACACCAATAGTGAAGCAACAGAAAGAGAAATCAAGAATTTGATCCCATTCACAATTGCATGAAAAACCATTAAATACCTAGGAATTAACCAAACCAAAGACGTAAAAGCCCTGTACGATGAAAACTATAGAAAGCTTATGAAAGAAATTGAAGAAGACACAAAGAAATGGAAAAGCATTCCATGCTCATGGATCAGAAGAATAAACATTGTTAAAATGTCATTATTACCCAAAGCAATCTACACATTTAATGCAATACCAATTAAAATTGCACCAGCATTCTTCTCAAAGCTGGAACAAACTATCCTAAAATTCGTATGGAACCACAAAAAACCCTGAATAGCCAAAGTAATACTGAAGAAGAAAACCAAAACGGGAGGCATCACAATCCCAGACTTTAGACTCTACTACAAAGCTGTCATCACC
>CM053579.1:59903590-59916539 GCA_028646485.1 Cryptoprocta ferox
CCTCAAAAAACTATCAATAAAACTCCCCTATGACCCAGCCATAGCACTGCTGGGGATTTACCCAAGGGATACAGAAGTGCTGATGCATAGGGGCACATGTACCCCAATATTCGTAGTGGCACTTTCAACATTAGCCAAATCATGGAAAAAGCCTAAATATCCATCAACTGATGAATGGATTAGGAAGATGTGGTTCATCTATACAATGGAATACTACATGGCAATGGAAAGAATGAAATCTGACCATTTGTAGCAACATGGATGGACCTCGAGGGTGTCATGCTAAGCGAAATAAGTCAGGCGGAGAAGGACAGATACCATATGTTTGCACTCATAGGTCTAACAGGTCTAACAGGAGAAACTTAACAGAGGACCATGGGGAGGGGAAGGAGGAAAAAGAGTTAGGGAGAGGGAGGGAGACAGAACATGAGAGACTCTTGAATACTGAAAACAAACTGAGGGCGGAAGGGGAAGGGGGAATGGTAAAGGGGGGTGATGGTCATGGTTGAGGTCACTTGTGGGGAAGTGCACTGGGTGTTATATGGAAACCAACCTGACAATAAACTATAAAATTAAAAAAAAATATTTAAAAATTAAAAAAGACTAGAGGAACTCTGACCAGTACAGGTAAGATTAAGAAAGCCTTAATGGAATAGATGGTGCCTAGGACAAATTTTATAGGGTGAGTAGGAGTTAGGACGAGGAGCTGTTCAGGCAAATGGTTCAGCTTTAAGTTTCTCGAAAAATGTGCTTTAGTCTGATCAAATAATATATAGTACTCTTCTTAGTGCATTAAAAACAACTGATAGCTACTATTCCTATTGTATTATTTTATTCTTCCATGAGATCTGCTAGAAAAAAGGGTCATCCAGGAGACCCTAAGATTGAGAAATCAGCAATTTCAGCCATAAAGCTGAGTAGAAAACAGAGGGTATTCCACCATACTACACTATTATCCATACCTCCAGTTTAATCAGCACAAGGATTACCACAAAATCTCATATCTTAAAGGTCATTTGATTTCTGTAAGCAGATTTTGTATTCTGCAACTTTACTTAATTTCAGCGTAGTTTGCTGAGTTTTCTCTATAGATTATCATGTCCACTGCAAATAGTGAAAGTTTTACTTCTTCCTTGTCAACTTGGATGCATTTTATTTATTTTTGTTGTCTGACTGCTGTGGCTAAATAGTCCAGGAGAGGTAGGTGGGGGATTGTATTATTTTAATATAGTATGTTGTTAAGTTGGTTTCCATATAACACCCAGTGCTCATCCTAACATGTGCCCTCCTCAATTCCCATCACCCATTTCCCCCTCTCCCCATCCCCCATTAACCCTCAGTTTGTTCTCAGTATTTACGAATCTCTTATGGTTTGCCTCCCTCCCTCTCTGTAACTGTTTTCCCTTTCCCCTCACCCATAAGTTTCTCCTGTTCCACTTATGAGTGAAAACTTATGGTATCTGTCCTTCTCTGCCTGACTTATTTCACTTAGCATGAAACATTCGAGGTCCATCCACTTTGCTTCGAATGGCCAGATTTCATTCTTTCTCATTGCCATATAGTATTCGGTTGTATATATAAATCACATCTTCTTGATCCATTCATCAGTTGATGGACATTTAGGCTCTTTCCATGATTTGACTATTGTTGAAAGTGCCGCTATGAACATTGGGGTACATGTGCCCCTATGCATCAGCATTTCTGTATCCCTTGGGTAGATCCCTAGCAGTGCTATTGCTGGGTCATAAGGGAGTTATATTGTTAATTTTTTAAGGAACGTTCACACTATTTTCCAGAGCAGCTGCACCAGTTTACATTCCCATCAACAGTGTAGGAGGTTGCCCGTTTCTCCACATCCTCGACAGCATCTATTGTCTCCTGATTTGTTCATTTTAGCCACTCTGATCGGCGTGAGGTGGTATCTCAGTGTGGTTTTGATTTGTATTTCCCTGATGATGATTGATGCTGAGTATCGTTTCATGTGTTTGTTGGCCATCTTGATGTGCTCTTTGGAGAAGTGTCTATTCATTTCTTCTGCCCATTTATTCACTGGATTATTTGTTTTTCAGGTGTGGAGTATGGTGACTTCCTTGTAGATTGTTGAGACTACCCTTTATCCGATATGTCATTTGAAACTATCTTTTCCCATTCCGTCGGTTGCCTATTAGTTTTATTGATTGTTACCTTTGCAGTGCAGAAGCTTTTTATCTTGATGAGGTCCCAATAGTTCACTTTTGCTCTTGATTCCCTTGCCTTTGGGAATGTTTCAAATAAGAAATTGCAGCGGTTGAGGTTAAGGAGGCTGTTTCCTGCTTTCTCCTCTAGGGTTTTGATGGTTTCCTGTCTCACGTTCAAGTCCCTCATCCATCGGGGGTTTATTTTTGTGTATGGTGTAAGAAAGTGGTCTAGTTTCATTCTTTTGCGTGTCTTTGTCCAGTTCTCCCAGCACCATCTGTTAAAGAGGTTGTGTTTTTTTTCCATTGGATACTCTTTCCTGCTTTGTCAAAGATTAATTGACAATACATTTGTGAGTCCAATTCTGGGTTCTCTATTCTATTCCATTGGTCTATGTGTCTGTTTTTGTGCCAGTACCATACTGTCTGAATGATGACAGGTTTGTAGTAGAGGCTAAAGTCTGGGATGGTGATGACTCCCGTTTTGCTTTTCTTCTTCAACATTACTTTGGCTATTCGGGGTCTTTTGTGGTTCCATAAGAATTTTAGGATAGTTTGTTCTAGCTTTGAGAAGAATGCTGGTGCAATCTTGATTGGGATTGCATTGAATGTGTAGATTGCTTTGGGTAGTAATGGCATTTTAACAATGCTTATTCTTCTGATCCTTAAGCATGGAATGTTTTTCCATTTCTTTGTGTTTTCTTCAATTTCCTTCATAGGTTTTCTATACTTTTCAGCATACAGATCTTTCACATCTTTGATTAGTTTTATTTCTAGGTATTTAATGGCTTTTGGTGCAATTGTGAATGGGATCAGTTTCTTGATTTCTCTTTCTGTTGCTTCATTATTGGTGTAGAAAAATACAACCAATTTCTGTATGTTGATTTTGTACCCTGCGACTTTGCTGAATTCATGGATCCGTTCTAGTAGGCTTTTGGTGGAGTCGGTTGGGTTTTCCATGTAGAGTATCATGTCGTCTCTGAAACGTGAAAGTTTGACTTCATCTTTGCCAATTCTGATGCCTTTTATTTCCTTTTGTTGTCTGTTTGCTGATGCTAAGACTTCCAGCACTATGTTAAACAACAGTGGTGAGAGTGGACATCCCTGTCATTTTCCTGATTTCAGGGAGAAATCTCTCAGTTTTTCCCCATTGATGATGGTATTAGCTATGGGCTTCTCATAAATGGCTTTTATGATGTTTAAGTAATTTCCTTCTCTCCCGACTTTCTCGAGGATTTTTATTAAGAATGGATGCTGTATTTTTTCAAATGCATTTTCTGCATCTATCGACTGCTTATCGAGGGTCATATGTTTCTTATCTTTTCTTTTGTTACTGTGATGTATCACATTGATTTGCAAATATTGAACCAGCCCTGTTACCCAGGAATGAATCCTACTCGATCATGGTGGATAATTCATGCTGTTGAATTCGATTTGCTAGTATCTTGTGGAGGATTCTTGCATCCGTATTCATCAAGGATATTGGCCTGTAGTTCTCTTTTTTGGCTGGGTCTCTTTCCAGTTTGGGAATCAAAGTGATGCTCACTTTGTAGAAAGAGTCCGAAAGTTTTCCTTCTATTTCTATTTTTTTGGAATAGCTTGAGCAGAATGGGTATTAACTCTGCTTTAAATCTCTGGTAGAATTCCCCACGGAAGCCTTCTGCCCCAGGGCTCTAGTTCCTTGGGAGATTTTTGATACCTGATCCAATTACTTCACTGGTTATGGGCCTGTTCAGATTTTCTATCTCTTTCCATTTGAATTTGATAGTGCATGTGTGTTTTGGAATTTGTCCATTTCTTCTAGGTTGTCCAGTTTGTTGGCATATAATTTTTCATAGTATTTCCTGATGATTGCTTGTGTATCTTAGGGATTGGTTGTATTAGATCCATTTTCATTCGTGATTTTGTCTATTTGGGTGCTCTCTCTTTTCTTTCTGGGAAGACTTGCTAGATGTTTATCAATTTAGTTTATTATTTCAAAAAACCAACTCTTGGTTTCATTGATCTGTTCAACCTTTTTTTGGATTCTATATAGTTTATTTCTGCCCTGATCTTTATTATTTCTCTTCTTCTGCTGGGTTTGGGGTGCTCTTACTGCTCTCCTTCTAGTTCCTTTAGGTGTGCTGTTAGATTTTGTATTTGTACTTTTTCTAGTTTGTTGAAATAGGCCTGGATTGCAATATCCTTTCCTCTTAGGACTGCCTTTGCTGCATCCCAGAGAGTTTGGATTGTTGTATTTTCATTTTCATTTGTTTACATATATTTTTAAAATTTCTTCTCTCTTGCCTGACTGGCTCAATCGATCTTTAGTGGGGTGGTCCTTAATCTCCATATATTTGGAGGGTTTCCAGACCTTTTCCTGTGATTGATTTCATGTTTCATAGCACTGCGATCTGAAAGTGTGCATGGTATGATATCAATTCATTTATATTTATGGAGGGCTGCTTTATGACCCAGTATGTGATTTACCTTGGAGAATGTGCTATGCACACTCGAGAAGAAAGTGAATTACCTAGCCTCAGGATGTAGAGTTCTAAGTAAGTCTACCAATTCCATCGGTTTCAATGTGTCGTTCGGGTCCATTGTTTCTTAATGATTTCAGCCTGGTTGATCTATCCATTTCTCTAAGTGGAGTATTAAAATCTCCTGCAATTAGCACATTCTTATCAATAAGACTGTTTCTGTTTGTGATTAACTGTTTTATGTGTTTGGGTGCTCCGGAATTCGGTGCAGAGATGTTTATAATTGTTAGCTCTTCCTGATGGAGAGACCTTGTGATTATTATATAATGTCCTTCTTCATCTCTTGTTACTGCCTTTACTTTAAAGTCCAGTTTGTCTCATATAAGTATGGCTGCTCCAGCTTTCTTTTGACTTCCAGTCGCAGGATAGATATTTCTCCATCCCCTTACTTTCAATCTGAAGGCGTCTTCAGGTCTAAAATGAGTCTCTTGGAGACAGCAAATAGATGGATTTTGTTTTTTTATCCATTCTGCTACCCTGTGTCGTTTGATTGGAGCATTCAGTCCATTTACATTCAGTGTTATTATTGAAAAATATGGGTTTAGAGGCATTGTGTTCTCTATAGGGTTCATGCTTGTGGTGGTGTCTCTGGTACCTTGTATTTCTTGCAGCATTTGCCTCATAGAGTCCCTCTGAAGATTTCTTGTAGGGCTGGTTTGGTGGTGATGAATTCTCTCAATTTTTGTTTCTTTGGGAACACATTTATCTCTCCTTCTATTTTGAATGACAGGCTTGCTGGATTAAAGATTCTTTGCTGCATATTTTTTCTCATCACATTGAAGATTTTCTGCCATTCCTTTCTGGCCTGCCCTGTTTCAGTAGATAGTTCTGCAACTACTCTGATAGGTTTCCCTTTGCATGTTAGGGCCCTTTTATCCCTAGCTGCTTTCGGAATTCTCCATTTATCCTTATATTTTGCCAGTTTCACTATGATATGTCATGCCAACAGTTGATTTTCAATTTATGTCTGAGTGAAGTTCTCTGTGCCTCTTGGATTTCAATGTCTGTTTCCTTCCCCAGATTGGGGGAAGTGCTTGGTTATAATTTGTTCAAGTACCACTTCAGTGCCTTTCTCTCTTCTTCTTCAGGAATTCCTATGATACGTACATTGTTCTCTTTGATTGTATCACTCAATTCTCGAATTCTCCTTTCGTGCTCCTGGATCCATTTATCTCTCTTTTTTTCGGCTTCCTCTTTTTCTATAACTGTGTCTTCTAATTCACCTATTCTCCTTTCTGCCTCTTCAGTCCGTGCAGTGGCCGCCTCCATTTTATTATGTGCCTCATTTATAGCATTTTTTAATTCGTCACAGCTATTTTGAAGGTCCATAGTCTTTGTAGCAATAGTTTCTCTGATGTCTTCCATGCCTTTTTCAAGCCCAGCAATTAATTTTATGGCAATTGTTCTAAATTCTTGCTCCGTTATGTTGCTTATATCTGTTTTGAGCAATTCTGTAGCTATGACTTCTTCCTGGAATTTCTTTAGAGGAGAGTTTTTCCATCTCGTCATTTTGGCTAGCTTTCTGTCTCTTGTCAGTTTTAAAAGCTTGTTATGGACTCTGTACCTGTGAGTATTGCTATGTTAACAGAGGCTCATTGTCCAAGGCCTGTCTTTTCATGAGGTGTTCTTTTAATTTTGTCCCTTGGTCTCTCTTGTTGTGCCTTTGGTTATTTTATTTCCCTACTCGTATTGATATTTGGGACTCTCTACCATTTGTACTCTGGCTTTTTCTTCAGGTAGCCCTGAAAAGGTAAACAGACAGACAAACACACAGGGAACAAAAGCACACAAATGCAAAGACATGTCAAACTAACAAGTAAACCAGATGGGAATAGAAAAGGGGGGAGGACAAAAGCAACAAAAGACAAAGGACAGTCTAACACCATAAAACCAGAAATCCCAGGTACAAATAAAGAGCAGTGCTGTCGGAAGAGCATATACAAAGAGAGAAGTGACAGGGGTGGGGAGGAAGCAAAATTGAACATTGACCATGCAGAGAGACTAAAAGGCTTAACTGAGAGAGAGAAAGAGGAGAATATGGTAGGAGGCGAGGAGAAAAAAAAGAAAATAATGTTACCCAAAGAAACTATATAGTCTGATTATTCCAGAAAGAGAGAGAAAGGAAGGTAGCAACCATGGTGGAGAATGTGCATCAAGAGAATGGATTAAATGTGACTGTTTAAACAAATCTATGACCAGTGTGTCCAGTCCAGCAGAGGGCACAGATAAGAAAGAGATAAGGGAAAATATATCTGAATAGCAAGAATTGATCTAGAGTTAATCACAGTAATGCATCAATGTTGGTCTTGGCTGGGCTCCAGAAAAAAAAAAAAGGCAGCTCTCTCGCGTGGATGGAAGTGGTTTGGTGTAGGCAGGTCTCCCCTCCACTGTGGGTCCCCATGGTCGCTGCCTGAGGCCCCACCTTGGTGGTTTTGGGGAGAACAATGGCGGCGCCCCAGGCCCTTCTCTAACCAAGCCTTGCAACTCACTCTTTTGTGTCCAGTCTCCCTGTGCGGCGGGCATAGCCAAGGTGCGCAGAGTTGTATTTCCCAAGCCCCACCTCGTTTCTAGATCTTAATCCATGCACTTTTATGATACCGCTCTAAATATACTCTTACAAGCTGGGTGGCTTCCTATTTGGGGATCGAGTAGGGGGAGTAGGGGAGCAGTCTCTCCTGGTGCCACCTGTGATCAGGGCGCCTAGCCCAAGGAAAGCACCACAGGTAGAAAAAAATCTCTCTCCCAATGCCCTTAGGTTACGAATGGGATGATAGGATCCCTCTCTGCCCTGGACCGAGGTTTTCTCTTCTCCAGAGACAGTTTATAGCAGTTTCAGCTGCGCTTTCTCTTCCCCCTCGTCTTTCCTTGGCTCTCTGCAGAGGGGGCTCCCTCCCCTCCGCGCCTCCGGCTCCCGCCCGTTTTTACCTTCCCCAGTTCAAAATCACGCACCTATGAGGCTGTCTTCTTAGTGGACTCTGTCTCTTTTCCTCCCTGACTCTTGCAGTTCAGTGTCTTATGGCTTCAGTCCCTCCTGGTTTTAGAGATGTGGGTGGGCGAAATGTATGGAGTTCCTTACTTCTCTGCCATCTTGCTGGGATCTCCCCATGTGATTCTTTCTTATGGTGTCTATATCTCTGCTGAATTATCTCTCTACTCATACTTATAATCCTCCCTTTCCACTAGATTCCTTTAACATTTGTTATTTTCAAATTCCTTTCTGATTGTTCCAACATCTCGATCATTTCTGTGTCTGGTTCTGTTGGTTGCATTTCATCTTGATAATTTTCCTTTTTTTATGTATTTCAAAAGCTTTGATTGAATGCCATACATAATAAGTAGAATAGAAGACACTTATATAAGTACTATTTATGTCTGAAAATGGGCATGTATCTTCTACTATCATCATGTTAATGTAAAGCATTGTGTCAGTTTATTCAAGACTTGATCTGGGTTTAAGTTTTTTGTTTTTGTTTTTGTTTTGTTTAGCTGCTTCCAATACGGTCAGTGTAATAAGGGCTTCAAATTCTTCTAAAAGTGGGATGTTATTATTATCATGTACTTAAAGAGGGGCAGTGGTTCTGAATGATATTTATCACTTCCTGCTTCCATCATATATTTTAACCATCCCTGTATGCTTATGCCACAGGGCTTTCTCTCCTTGATCTTTTTTCTTAACTAGTAATACACTGCTATTTCTTGTCAATGGGTAATAGGCTTGTTGTAGAGACAGAGAATCTCTCTTTTGTCCTGGGATAATCTTAGTCTTAGGCAGCCCTCGTGTGCCTGGGTGTATGCAATGGGTCGTCATCAATATCCCTGTCCATCTTTCCTATGGGAAACACTGCTTAATATCCATTATTGATCTCAGGTGTTGGTTACTTGCCCCTTTCACAGTAGTAGCAGTCATCTGCTAGTTATTAGTTTAGTATCCTGAGCCCAACACATTTTTTTCTTCTCCCATCAGAGTATAGAGTTTTTCCTCCTAAATCTCTGCCAACATAAATAGATTTTTTCCTATGTACTTTGGGAAAGAGCAATTTCTACTCCTCCCAAGAGACATAAGTGTTTTGCTTGTTATATTCCTGATGAAGTAGTGGATCTTTTCAGTTCTCCTGGGGAGAGCAGAAATTTCTGTTTATCCTCTCAAGGTTTAAGGCTTTTGGATTGCAGAAGAGAAGGATATGAGGAAGAAAATACAGTTTTGTACTTGATATCTGTAGGCAGCTGATCACCTTCTCCTTGACTTTACCACTGTGTGGGATTTGCTTCATTGATACTCCCAGTCTTTCTCATGAACACATTGGAGAACCATGAAAAAGAGTTTATAAAAATTCCCCTTGTTCCATGGCATACCAGACTGGCATGCTGGCCCACATACGGCTTTTAAGGTTTATTAAAATTTTAGTTTATATTTTTGTTACCTGATTTTATCATGGCTACCTTCTGTGCTCTAGTGTCAAGGTTATGCTGGTTTAATTTGGGTTTAGACTATTTAATAACTAGTTCAGTGTTTGGGTAATTATAAGTTTAATCTGGTTTTCCATTTCTTCTTGTAAAAAATATACCACTTCTTGTCATTTTTGTAAGCTACTCCCTAGTAAATTGCGAAGTTTGACTAAGTTTTTAACTTTGTTGGTGTAAAGTTATTCATGATATTTTCTTATTTTAAAAAAGTCTTTGGGGCGCCTGGGTAGCTCAGTCGGTTGAGCGTCCGGCTTTGGCTCAGGTCATGATCTCATGGCTCATGAGTTTATGCGTCACGTCGGGCTTTGTGCTGACAGTTCAGAGTCTGGAGCCTGCTTCAGAGTCTATGTTTCTCTCACTTTCTGCCCCTCCCCTACTCGCTTTCTCTCTCTCTCTCTCTCTCTCTCTCTCTCTCTCTCAAAAATAAATAAACATTAAAAAATTGAAAAAGTCTTTAAGAAAAGCTGGCAACAACTACTGGAAGCTGTGCAGCCCAGTGGAGCTCCATCCAAGGGATGGGCAAGCAAAGTTGATTTCCCTCAGAGCAAAGCCAGTACCAGGCAGAGGGGGATTAATTTATAGTCAAGACTGAATGTAACTCCCAGCTTTTCATAACTAGAGAGCATGTTTGGTAAATTGAGCGTTGCCTTGAGAGGCCCTTCCTCCAGCCTTCCAAGCAAGGGGGGTGAGACATAGCCCCACCCATGATGAAGAGTGTCTTCCAATCCCATCTTATCAGAAGGGTTGGTGACAACTACTGGATGCTGTGTAGCCCTGTGGTGCTCAAGCCTAGAGAAGGCAGGCAGAGCCAACTGTTTGCAATCTGTTTGCAATGCAAAGCAAGTCGACCTATTTGGCCAGGGAACTTGGGGTGTGGGATTGTTTGAGTTAAAACCACATTTAAGAAACAAAACAAAAGAACAAAGGGAAAAAGGAGACAAATAGAGAAATAAAATCTGAACTATAGAGACAAAACAGATGGTTACTAGAGAGAAAGTAGGAGGGTGGGGGATGGATGAGATAGGTGAAGAGGATTAAAAGTACACTTATCTTGGGGCACCTGGGTGGCTTAGTCACTTAACCACCCGACTTGATTTTGGCTCAGGTCATGAGCTTGCAGTTTGTGGGTTTGAGCCCCACATCAGGCTCTGTGCTGACAGTGCGGAGCCTGCTTAGGATTCTTTCCCTTTCTCTCTGCCCACCCCCACTGGTGTGCTTTCTCTCTCTCTCTCTCTCTCTCTCAAAATAAATAGATAAACTTAAAAAGTACACTTACCTTAATGAGCACTGAATGGAATTGTTCAATCACTATATTATACATCTGAAATTAATATAACACTATTTGTTATATACACTGAAAATTAAAACACACACACACACACACACACACACACACACACACACGAAGAGCTTTGCCAGTATTAGAGCTGCTTTTCCCACTGTGCCCAAGCAGGAAACTTAATTCATAGCCCACTCACTGTTGAATATGCTCTTTAGCCCTACTGACTAGGCAACCTCACCATAGCATTCAAGAAACCACATAGTTAAACAGTTTTCTGTACAGTGTCACGCAGCACAAACCATGTTATCCCTGTCTGCATAGCAAAACTGGGAATTGAGTGCACACTTAGGCCAGATTTTTATCCCCAAACAATAAGCTCTGCAAACCCTGGGTCCCATTCTGCTGCCCTGCCATATCAGGGAAGCTACTTCATAGCACTATTACTACTTAATATAGTACCCATTTCCAACCACCTAGTAAGAATGACCAGAAAATCCAAGAAACCATATAGTCTATCCTACAGCTTCAGTTGGGTAGGGAATAAACTCAGCAGTTCTATCCAACTGTTCTCAGCCAGGGTTACATACCCATCCCTGTCCTCAAAGTCCAAACAGTTATCTTGCCCCAAAATAAACAAAAATAGAGTTCTCATCTGCTCAAAGACATTACAAGCAGACACAAAGAGCAACCCAAACTGAGTTGACTTGGGAAAAATGTTCTCTTGAAAAGCAAACCTATAAATCTGGACGAGGAAGCAATGTAAGACAGATACAAATGTAAGGATTCAAGTATCATACACACACACACACACACACACACACTCATACACACACACATGTAAGTATAATATAACTAAAATAAACTAATAAAGCTCAAATAACAGATTCTAAAGAAATGGAAATCAGTGAACTGAAAAATATTTCAAAATAATCCTCTTAAAGAAGTTTAGTGGACTAACAGAAAACACAGAAGGACTACTAAATAAAATTAGGAAAACAATGTATAACAAAGTAAGAATTTTGAAAAGGAAAAAACAACCATCAAAAAGACTTCCCAGAAATTTTAAAATTACTGAACTGAATAATTCAGTTGGGAGTTTCAAAAATAGGTTTGACCACACAGAAGAAAGAATCAATGGCTGGA
Source organism: Cryptoprocta ferox (assembly GCA_028646485.1). Lineage (NCBI taxonomy): Eukaryota > Metazoa > Chordata > Mammalia > Carnivora > Eupleridae > Cryptoprocta > Cryptoprocta ferox. The sequence continues at coordinate 59,915,176 of CM053579.1, forward strand.
GGATAAGACATTAAAAGTTACAGAGTCAAGGAGAAAAACAAAAGCAAAAATGAAAAAAAAGTGAAGAAAGCCTATAAGAATTCTGGAAAAACATGAAAAGCAATGATATTAAAATTATGGGAATACCAGAAGGAAAAGAAAAAAAAAGACAGAATATACATTTAAAGCATTAATGGCTGTTAATTCCCTTGCCTTTGTAGATGTGTTGAGTAAGAAATTGCTGTAGCTGAGGTCAAAGAGGTTGTTGCCTGCTTTCTCCTCTAGGGTTTTGATGGTTTCCTGTCTCACATTTAGGTCTTTCATCTATTTTGAGTTTGTTTTTGTGTGTGGTTTAAGAAAGAAGTCTAGCTTCATTCTTCTGCATGTTGCTGTCCAGTTCTCCCAGCACAATCTGCTAAAGTGACTGTCTTTTTTTTTTTTTTTTACATCGGATGCTCTTTCCTGCTTTGTCAAAGATTAGTTCGCCATATAATTGTGGGTCAAACTCTGGGTTCTCTATTCAATTACAATTGGTCTACGTGTCTGTTGGGACCTCCTCAAGATAAAAAGCTTCTGCACTGCAAAGGAAACAATCAACAAAACTAAAAGGCAACCGACGAAATGGGAAAATATATCTGCAAATGACATATCGGATAAAGGGATAGTGTCCAAAATCCATAAAGAACTCACCAAACTCCACACCTGAAAAACAAATAATCCAGTGAAGAGATGGGCAGAAAACATGAGTAGACACTTTTCCAAAGAAGATATCCAGATGGCCATCAGACACATGAAAAGATGCTCAATGTCACTCATCATCAAGGAAATACAAATCAAAGCCACACTGAGATAACACCTCATACTGGTACAAAGTGGCTAAAATGAACAAATCAGGGCACTACAGATGCTGGCGAGGATGTGGAGAAATGGGAACCCTCTTGCACTGTTGGTGGGAATGCAAACTGGTGCAGCTGCTCTGGAAAACAGTGTGGAGGTTCCTCAAAAAATTAAAAATAGAACTACCCAATGACCCAGCAATAGCACTACTAGGAATTTACCCAAGGGATACAAGAGTGCTGATGCATAGGGGCAATGTTTATAGCAGCACTTTCAACAATAGCCAAATTATGGAAAGAGGTTAAATGTCTATCATCTGATGAATAGATCAAGAAGATGAGGTTCATCCATACAATGGAATACTACATGGCAATGAGAAAGAATGAAATCTGGCCATTCGTAGCAAAGTGGATGGACCTCGAGGGTGTCATGCTAAGCGAAATAAGTCAGGCGGAGAAGGACAGATACCATATGTTTGCACTCATAGGTCTAACAGGAGAAACCCAACAGAGGACCATGGGGAGGGGAAGGAGGAAAAAGAGTTAGGG
>CM053579.1:59916639-59932634 GCA_028646485.1 Cryptoprocta ferox
GAAGGGGGGTGATGGTCTTGGTGGAGGTCACTTGTGGGGAAGAGCACTGGGTGTTATATGGAAACCAACCTGACAATAAACTATAAAGTTAAAAAAAATAAAAAAATAACAAAAAATAACAAAAAAAATAAAATAAATAAATATAAGCCTATAATATTTTAGAATAAAATATGAAAGAAAACCTTTGCACTCAGAATACTGGGTTTAAATTCTGGTCCTGCTTCCTTGCCAGCTGAGCGATCTACTGTCAATTACTTCATCAATAGCAATCCTTTTTTCTTAACCTGTCAAATGGACTGATTAATAACGTTTCTTATAAAGTCTCAAGTACTTGTTTACAATGTAACAAATATAAAAAGTATCTAGTACAGGGGTTGGCATATAATGAGCACTCAGTAAATGTTCCATACTTTCCCTTATATTTTGTGCTAAAATCTGCCTTTTTATGATTTCAACTCACTGGACCAATTTCTATCATTGAGGGCTGCTCTGGACTAAGACAATGCATGTAATAAAGAATACTGTTAATCTAAAAGCACTATCACATGGGGCAACCTAAAGTATGCCCATGGAATGAGGTGGGTGGTTTTGTTGGGTCTTTAAAATTTCAAGTCTCTAAAACCTTTAAGTAGTGAATATTGGGGAAGCAGGGAGGAAGAAAGCCATAGGCACCTTGTGGGATCTGCTTAGAGCATGACTTCTGTGGGCTACAAGGATGTCCTTCATAACAGGACCAAACATAGCTGCTGGTTCACTCCATTGCTGTTTGGATTAAGAAACTTCTCCATATAGTAAATTTCCCCTCTTAGTGCAATGAAGTCACCCTAATCTTAAGGCTGAGGTTAAGAGGTTTGCCATGGAGGCAAACTGTTTTCCAGAACACTTTTGACAAAATCAGGAGAAATCTTGGATCTGTTATGCTTGCAGAGGCACAGTCTATGCACCAAATTTGATTTTAAGAATTCTTAATGAGGTTTATAGTAGAATATGCTATCAGGCAACCCTGTGATGTGTGGTAGTCAGAGATGAGGAGCCTTATGTAGATCGCTCATCACTTAGGAGCCATAACTGGGACACTTGACATACTTTAATCCAAGCCTTCTCTCTCTCTAAAAGTCTAGGTGACTTATATAAATCCTTTCACCTATATTGAAAATGCTACATGTTCTTCTACTTCTAAGTCAATGGAATGCTGAATATTGTTCACAATGGGAGATCTTAGCGAAGAAATGCTCTCGACAATAGTATTCCCTGATTTTTCTCACATGACAAGCCCTACATTTCATTCCTGAGTTTCATGGAACTTTTTCCTGTTTTAGTCACATTCCTTATCATTAGCTAAGACTTTTAGAGCTCTAGGTACTTTCAATGTACCAAGTAAAGTGTCTGAGGCTCTTAGTAAGCTAAATGGCCTATTGGAATTCCAACATTTCTTTAGAAGATAACAATTTCTTGATTTTTAGATAGGGACAGAAGTTTAGAGAGCATTGAGCTCAGTGGTGTCCATTAGAATCACCTGGGAAGCTTATCAAAAATTAGGTCCCAGAGTTATACCCCAGGCCTAATAAATCAGAATCAATACGGCTGATGCTTAGGCATGTGTATTTTTAACATGTTACTCTAGTAATTCTGATATACCATGAAGTCTGAAAACCATTGATTTAATCCACCCTTTCATCTCTCATTTTATATAAATTATAACTGAGACCTAGAAAAAGCATGTAACTTCCTCAATTTCACAAATATAACTGAAGAAATGTTCAGAAAGAGAATTATGGATATAATTGTAATTTCTAGAAGTTATTTCTGTCTAAAAATTAATTTTTAACATACAAAAATTAGACTTGACTTAAAGTAGCCTGTTCAGTTAGGTCAGCCTTCAACACTAAAGGATAGGGGGCTTTGACTGAAGAGTCCCAAAAGCCCTTGAGCTTTTCTCTAGGGAAGCCCTGAAGCCATAGCCCAGTTAATGGCTCTGTAAGTTAATTGAGCTAAAAATAAAACACAAATTGGGCTTGAAGTGCTTTCTCCCCCTTTTTTTTACACAGAATTTATTAAATGATGTGTTTCTTGAAGGATGAGATTAGGTCTGCATGGGATTAGATGAAAATGGGAAAGAATTTTGCATTTTCCCTGTAGCTCTCCAGTTGTCTCTATAGATACCTTCCGTAGATGATACCTCACAGGGTTGGGCCCTGAGCTCATGTTCTTTTGAAATTTCGAGTGGGTTCACATATTTTTGAGATGGGTCCTTTCATCCATGTCAGAAGAACAGTTTGGTTCTTTGGTTCCTCTCCAAGTTAAGGACAGATTCTGTGAGGCCATTTTAATTTGCTTATCCTAAAACTTCAATCAGTGATTACGAAAGATATTTTTTAATCAGTAGCGAGACATACACAGAAGCCCTATAGTTAAGATAACATCTCTGGTAGTGTTGAACCCCAAACTTTAGTGATTTATTAGTGACTATCATTTGCTAACAAAGAAGGCATTAATGGATACATGTCTTGGAATCTGTAGACTAAGAGAGGGAAAGGAAAAAGAAGAGAAAAAGCAAGGGAGGAGGCAACAAAGATGATTCCTGGAACTTCAAGATTCAGCTACAAAGAACTACTCTCATTTTTCAAATTGACATTTATTTTTTATAAAATTTTTAAAAAAAGCTATCAAGATAAAATAAGGTCTTAAAAAAGGTGAAAATGTTCTTATCTGTCTTATTATAGTTGAAACCAACTATGTCCATTTGTCATAGTTTATTGAAGAACTCCCTAGTCCTTACTGAATCTGAGTTGTGTTGAAGATGGAATCAGGAAGTATCTTGATTGCATATTATTCTGAGGATTCACTGGAGAGGTGATCCTGACCCATAATCTCTCAATTCCTCCGAAGAAGGAAAAGTTAGGATATACTCATCAGGTGCTTTGAAGAGCCTTGGAAAAAAATTCTCCATTTGTCTTGGTTTGGTAAAAAATCATTGCTTACTGATATCAATGAAATAGGCAAGACTGTGGACCCTGTATTTTATTGGAATGAGTTCTGGCTGTGAAGAGGAAAGTCAAGATCAAGTCTTAGATCTCTTATGGACCCATGACAGAATATGTGGCTTGGGACAATTTGTATGACCATTTCATGTTATTCTTCACAGAGTAATTGAATACTAGGGTCTCACGGGAGTTAAATAACCTGTCATTCCAGGACTTCCAACATGTAGATTCACCCAAATGTCTGAATGTTTCTCTACCAAACCATCTTGCTCCATTACCATGGCTTGGGCATGTTTTTCCTCTGGTTCTCACATTATTCTTCCTGTTTGGAAGCCTTACCCCCTTTCTTTCATCCCATCCAAACCTTCCACAGGCCTAATAAAAATCCCACTTTTATTCAAAGGAATAATTCTTCTGTGTCCTTCCAGGGTTCTTTCCCTTTCCTCTACTCTCACTGTGTACAACTCATTTGTTACAATTCATCACTATGTTTATGTCTTGGTTCCCCAACTAGACTTTAAGTTTCTTGAGTGTAGAAAAAGCATTCTACTCAATGAATTCAGTCAAAAGATATAAAACCTCTTTATAAATTGTTGATTATGGCACTTATTGTATGTCAATTATTTTAAAAGGTAACTATGAAATAGTGAAAAGATTTGGAATAAGATATATTTGGGTGCTGGTTTTGGCCACTTCACATTAATAAGTGAAGGTAAATCACAGCCAATGTTTTTTTCATTTAGGAAAATCATCAAATCACTTCAAACTTAGTTTGCTCATCTGAAAAATGGGGGTAAGATCTTATATCTTGTGTGTGTGTGTGTGTGTGTGTGTGTGTATTCCTAACCATAACTCACACACAACAGACCACATAGAATGTTTATTGGTGACCATGATGACAATAATGATGATTAATGACACTATGTATTCCTTCCCAGACCAAGGAAGGAAACAACCATGACGGAAGCCTCCCAAACTGCCCGCTGATTTCTTTGTGGAAAACATCACCCTGTCTTATCCTATATATTTTCCCCACAGAATATCAAAGTGTAAGGGCCCTTTAGAGAATATCCAGGTGACTTTCTTCATGTCACTGGTATGGACAGTGATGTCCAGAAAGAAGAAAGGGCTTGCTCAAGGCTGCACAGCAGGTCAGATATAATTCCAGGAATGATGTGGATTCTGATACGGATATAGACACAAAATTACAGATTTCTCTTGACAGATCTATACATTTAGCAAAAAAAAATCCACTTTAACATTCCAGCCTAATTACTAAGGCTTAGCACAAAGCTTACACAGCCAGTAAGTAAAAGATCCAAGACATGAGTTCTGTCTGCCTCTTAAGCTCCAGTGGAAAGCACACTCTCAAATCATGACCTGTTCTGATATTCTCAACTTCTTCTTGGCCATTAGCCCCAGGAAAGTCAGACTCAAATCTTCCCCTCCTGGTGTGAGGATTTCTGAGATAGGGTTGGAATAAAGTACAAATTGGCCCATACCCGGACACTGTATTCCAGACAGGGGCATGAGACAAGCAAAAGTAACAAGGCTTAGGCCCAGCAACTTCTTTCCAAATACATGTATCTTTTATTGGAAAAATCACTTGATTGTTCTGTGTATAATTGAGAAAAATATTTACTATCTCAGTTCTCCAGCCTCAAGTTCTTTATCTGTAAAATGGGGATAATAGTACCTACCTCATGAGGTGGTTGTAGAGATATAATAAATAAAACAATACATGTAAAATATTTATAATAGTAGCTAACACATAGTTAATATTCAACAATTTAACTGTTTGTATTGTTTGTTACTACACAAGCTAGACAGTCATAAATATTATTTAAAAAATACAAATAAAATACTCTTGCTAGGAAGAGGTTGTCAGGCAGGATGTTTATTTTAAAGCAAACCCAAATGTATGCAGTCTATAAGAAACTCTCATGGCTGGTTTAGTGGCAATGAACTCTTTTTTAAATATAAATAAAGATATGTTGAATTAAAAGATACGTAAAAATGTATGACTTGCAAACACTAATCAAAAATACGATTACAGTTTATAGAAGAAAAAAATCCTCTAGAAGTAATGGAGAGGGGGAGAATTTAGGATGGACTTTATAAGAGAGATATCGTTTTAGCTGTTACTTGAAGGATAGATATAAAATTTAGACAGTAAGAGACAGAGAAGGGGGAAAAGTGATCAATAGGACTTGCTTGACTGGGGCAGTGTTACCATGCAAAGAAGTAGGGGGAGATGCAGCTGGGCAGGTAGGTCACTACCAGATTTTGGAGGACTTCTGAACATGGGAGTAATATGCTTAGAACTTTTGAATATTGGAGTAATATGATTAGAATTATATTTTAAGATTATTTTTCTGATGGCTATGACTGGGAGTTAGGAAAAGTCAGTTGCAATGACCCAAGGGAGAGGTAAAGAACATCAGAATTAAAGCAAGGTCAATGTGGATGGAGTGAGAGATTCAAGAGATAATATGATAATGTAAAGGTAGAATCTATAGAATTTAGTAACTGAAAAAACTGGGATGAGGTGATAGATGGATATATTGATTCTATGTTTTTTAGCTTGGGATGGTGATAAGGGTGACAGTGCCATTAACAGAGACAGAGACAGCTAGAATAGGAAAAGGCTCAGGAGGAGAATATGTTTCAGTCCTATTCCATTCCATCTTGTTTTAATGAATACATTCTAGAGGAACTTTAAAGGCTATTCAGTCTAACCCTGCCATATGATGCTTTAAATCTTCTCTGTAATGTTTTCTCCAAGTAGATGCTCTGCTTCTGCCCTCATGCTTCCAGTCACAGGAAATGAGTTTCTGAGTACTCAGGTACTTCTCAGAGTAGCCTATTTCCCTTTCACAATCTTAGTAGCTCTTATTTCCCTTAAACTTAAATATATTTCCCTATAGTTTCTATACATGGATTTTGTAATCATAGAGACTAGTACAATCTTGTTCATTCCTCAGAAGGAAGCTCTTTAAATATTTGAAGACCACCATGATATCTTTAATCCAATAATGTCTTTGAGAGTGAATGGGTATCTTCCTCCCAGTCCTTGGGGAAGAGTATACAAGGGCTCAGATATTAGAAACACTCTCCACTTTGGAAAATATATAAACATTCAATTCAACAAATACTGTGCCTTGCCCTGGAGACCCATAGAAGAACAACCCAGTGCCATAAAAAGCTCTTTGTCTAATAGGAAAGGCAAGCATTAATTAAATAAATCACAATACAGAATGATAACCACAAAGACAAGCACAGGTATACCATTCATAACTACATCTATGGTGAGAGAAGAGGGCATTAGGTAAGGAAAATATTTTCAAAGGAAATGAGATGTACACTAAAGTCTGAAAAATTAAACAAAGTCTAGGGTTTGGCAGGCATACAATGGGGCTAAAAAACATTTTTAAAAGAGTGCAGTGTTTACTAAGCTTCAGTAAAATAAAATAGTCAAGGATAACTTTAGTATTTCTAGCTAGAGTTGCTACATAAATGGTGATGTCATTAACCAAGATAAGAAGACAGGAAGAGCAGGTCTGATTGGTGGGGACTGGAAGTAAATGTCTAATGAGTTCCATTTCAAACATTATTAAGTCTGAAGGGCATACAAAAATAAGGATCACTGTATATGAAAGACACGTAAAATGTGTGTGTGTGTGTGTGTGTGTGTGTGTGTGTGTGTGTTTGAGTAACTGCTGTCCAACACCACATGATCCCCTTCTATAATGTGCGCTCAAAAAACCTCAGGATCCAGGCCTTGAAGCCACACTTCCTAAAATGTAATCAGTGGATCATCTTAGTCAGAATCACTAAGTCACTTGTTATAATAGAGCTCTGGGCACCAACATTATGAAATATTTTGAGAAATACTGCTTTAAATGGTAAGCTTTATAATCATCTTTGGCAAGCCACTCCCATCCTCAGACATTTTTGACACCTCATTGTTACCAACAGAATAAACTCAGAAAGCATCAGAACTGGAATAAACCTTTTGGATTAGAGTAGCATAATCCTACAAGTTTCAATTTCTCTCTCTACATATAAGCATAAATAAATTCTACATATATAAATATAAAGAATATACATATGTTTTACTCCATTTCAATATTAGAAATATGCCTTGAATCTCAGTGTGTGTGTGTGTGTGTGTGTGTGTGTGCACGCGTGTTTACATTAGGCAATTACCATTGCTGCCACTCAGTTTAAAAACACATACTACCTTGCATTGCACACACATTGTGAATCCAGGCTTCTTTAAATAACCAAATTTGCACTGCAAATTGGACACCTGCTCAAGTCAGAGATGGACTTTTCTTTATTTGACTGTTGCAACAACTGAATACTGAAACAGTTGATTAGAGTATTTCCAAAGTATATTTAAACTATGCTGATATGAATTTTAATAAGGAAACCTGAAAATTCTCAAGTCCAGACACCTAACCTTGCTCAATTTCTCTCCTTACCCAGGAAAAGATTATGGTGAGTCTAGTACTATTTGAATAATTACCCAATTTCAAAACAATCCACAAGGATACATAACAATCCTAAATATGTATGTAAAAACAATGGAGCTGCAAAGTTTGTGAAGCAAAATTTAATAGAACTGAAAGGAGAAATAAACAAATAAACATTATGGTTGGAGACTTCAATACTTTTCTTATCAATTCACAAAACAACTAAACAGAAAATAAACAGATATAGAATTCAACCTTATCAACAAGTTAATCTAATCAACATTTATAGAAACTCCAACTGATTAACAACAGAATACACATTCTTTACAAAACTCCAGAGAACGTATATCAAGATAGACCATATCTTGGGTCTAAAACAAACCTAAATAAGGTAAAAGTAACTTAAATCATACTAATTGTATTCTCTGATCACAATGGAATCAAACTAAAATCAGTAAGAGAAAGATCACAGAAAAATCTCCAAACATTCAGCTACTAAATAACAAACTACCAAATAATAAATTAATGAAAATTAAAATATTATAGACTAAAACTTATGGGACACACCCAAAGTAGTGCTGAGAAAAAAATTATTGTGCTAAATGTACTTATTGGAAAAGAGGAAAAGTCTCAAATCCATAACCAAAGCTCCCATCTCAATAATTTGTTAACAAAAGAGAAAAAATATAAACCTCAAGTAAACAGAAGGTAGGAAATAATGAATATAAGAGTAAAATTCTTAAGATTGTAAGCATAAAAACAATAGAAAAAAATAAATGAAACAAAGAGCTAGTTCTTTAAAAGGGTGAATAAATAATGACAAATGCCTACAAGACAAATGAAGACACAAGTTACCAATATCAGGAATTTAAAATAGTATATAACTACGGATCCTGCAGACATCAAAAGGATAATAAAGACATATTACAAACAACTTTACACACATAAATTTGGAAACTTTGGTGATAGACTAGTTTAAAATTAGAAAAATTAATCAATGTAATTCACTATATTAATAGAAAAAGAAGAAAAGTCACTCCTGATCATATTAAATTACACAGAGAAAGCATTTGACAAAATTCAAAACTCATTCATGATAAAAATTCTCAGAAAAGTAAGAACAGAATAGAACTTACTTAGGTTAATATTAAGCATCTACAGAAAATCAATATCTAACATCTTAATAGTGAAAGATGCTTTCCATTTAAGATAGGGAATGAAGCAAGGATGTATGCTCTTCTAACTCTTATTCAACATATTGATGGAAATTCTAACAAATCAAAAAAAAACAGGAAAAGAAAATAAATGGTATGCAGATTGGAAAGGAAGATATAAAACTGTCCTTATTTGCAGATGACATGATAGGCTACATAGAAAATTCCAAGAAATCTATAAAAAGAATTAAAAATTGAGTTCAGCAGGGTCTCAGGATGTGAGAAAAACGTAAAAAATCTGTTGCATCCCTATATCCTAGCAACGAGCACATGAATACTGAAATTAAAAATATGATACCATTTACAGTCACTCAAAACATAAAACACTTAGGTATAAAACTAATAAAGCATATTTAAAACTACAAGAATCTGATGACAGAAATTAAAGATTATGTAAATGAATGAAGAGACATGCCATGTTCATGTATTGTAAGAGGTAACATAGTGAAGAAGTAAATTCTCACCAAATTAATCTATAAGTTTATTGCAATTCCTATCAAAATTCCAGCAAGTGTTTTATAGATATAAAGATAATTCTGAAACTTATATAGAAAGCTAAAGGAACTAGAATCACTAAAATAATTTGAAAGAAAATAAAATGAGAGGTATCAGTGTACCCAATTCCAAACATATTAAAATATGTGTTCTTTGGAAAAAATGTCTATTCATGCCTTCTGCACATTTCTAAATGGGATTATTTGCTTTTTTGTGTGTGATTATTCAGCCATCAAAAAAGAAGAAATCTTGGGGCACCTGGGTGGCTCAGTCGGTTAAGTATCTGACTCTTGGTTTCAGCTCAGGTCATGATCTCCTGGTTCGTGAGTTTGAGCCCGATGTTGGGCTCTCTGCTGGCAGTGCAGAGCCTGCTTGAGATTCTCTCTTTCCCTCTCTCTACCCCTCCACTACTTACACTCTCTTTCTCTCTCAAGAATAAATAATAAGAGTAAAAGAGCAAAATCTTTCATTTGCATTGACGTGGATAAGCTACAGTATTTTCCTTAGTATTATGCTAAGCAAAATAAGTCAGTCAGAGAAAAGACGAATACCATATGATTTCACTCATATGTGGAATTTCAGAAACAAAAGAGATGAACATAGGAGAAGGGGAAATATAGAGGGAGGCAAACCATAAGAGACTATTAACTATAGAAATCAAACTGAAGGTTGCCGGAGGAGAGGCAAACAGGGGATGGCTTAAATGGGTGATAAGTATTAAGGAGGGCACTCGTTATAATAAACACGGTGTGTTATATGTAATTGATGAATCACTAAATTCTACCCCTGAAACCAACATTACAATATATGTTAACTAACTAGAATTTAAATAAAAAATTGAAATAAAAAAACATTAAAATATGATGTATTTCTGAACAAAAATGAAAATATAAAGGCCTTAAAATAAATTGTGTTCTTGCTAAATAATCACTACTGATGCCTTATATGATATGATTGCAAGAAAATTGAATAAATACTTATTTAACTTCAAAGAACTTATATATAGCTACTGAAATCAAGACTGTGGTATTGGCAGGGGAATAGATAGATCATTGGAAGAGAGCAGAGAATGTATAAATATAGCCAATTGATTTTTCACACAGATACAAAAGCAATTCAATGAAAAAAAGATAACATTTTCAGTTCATGATGTTGAAAAAATTGGACATTAATAGCCCTAAGAAGAGCCTTGACCAAAACCTCACATCTTATACAAAGACTTCTAAAAGACCACACACTTAAATGTAAAATCTAAAACTCTTGGAAGATGACACAGAAAAAAAATCTTTGAGACTTAAGGCTTGTTGAAGTCATAGACATGACACAAAAGCATATTCCATCAAAAAATTAAGAAATTAGGTGTCATCAAAATTTTAAAAATAACACTTTTTTTCTGTCTTAAAGACTCCTATTAAGAGTATGAAGTCAAGCTACAGACTAAGAGAAAATATTTGTAAGCCACTAGTTTGACAAAAGTCTCATATCTGAAATATATAAAGAATTTTCAAAACTCTAACATAGCAAAACAAACACTCCAAATAGAAGATAGGCATAAGACATGAACAGACATTTCACCAAAGATATCAAATCCATGAAAATTTTTTCAACATCAACAGTCATTAGGGAAATGAAAATTAATATCACCATTAGATATCAATACAGACCTGTCAGAATGACTAAAAAAATAGTGGCAACATTAAATACTAGTGAGGATGCAGAAAAACTGGATGACTCACATTGCTGGTGACAAGTTAAAATGGTAGAAACACAACTACCATATGGCCCAGCAATTGTGCTCTTGGGCATTAATCTTAGAGAAATGGAAATTTATGCTCACAGAAAATTTGTACACAAATGTTTATAGTAGCATTACTCAAAACAGTAAAAATGTAAACAATCCAAATGCCCAAATCCAAATGTCTTGTAAATCGATAAACACATCCTGGTGCATCCATACCATAAAATACTACACATCAATACAAATTAATGAACTATTGATACATGCAACAACCTGGGTGAATATTTAGAAAATTATGCTGAGTTAAGCCATTCTCTAAGGGTTACATAACGTATAATTTCATATGTAACATTCTTGAAATCACAAAATTATAGAAATGAAGAACAGATTAGTGGTAACCAGGTGTTAAGGAGGAAGTGGGAACTAGAGGGAAGTGCATGTGTTTATAAAAGGGTAATATGAGTGATCCTTGTGGTAATGTTCTGTATCTTGACTATATCAGGTCATTATCATATTTGCGACATATTAGTTTTGCAAGGTGCTATTATTGACGAAGCAGGATAGAGAGTACACAGGATCTTTATGTATTATTTATTATAATTCCATGTGAATCCAAAATTATCTCGAAGTAAAACATACAATTATAAAGAAAAGATAGAAGCATGTTATTTCCATTATCAAAACCCTTTGATAGTTGTCTAGTAGCTTTGTATATTACAAAGTTCTTCAAGATCTAACTCTTGCTCAATTATCTCTCTAGCCCCACTTCCCACCACTGCCTCTCCATCTCCTCTTTCCTCCCTCCTCAAAACCATTAAATGTTCAGAGAAGCCAACCTATATAGGGTTTTTGTCAAACTTTTTAAAAGGCATAACTTAACACCGGTGTGAAAATTAGATTAAAGATGTTCCTAATTCATTTAATTAGACGCAGGCATATGTTGGGGATCACAGCTAGATAGACAGAGAAAAAACTATATTTTCATCAGTAATTAGGCATTAATTGATTCTTACCTGGACCATGGCAATATTTTCCTTACTGTTCTCAAATGCTGGAAATTTTATCTTCTGAATTTTCGTTCTCATCACCATTCTTGACTGAGTGCCTATCCCTTCAACTTCTATTATGATTGTCTTACTTTATGACAGTCTATCCTACTAGATTAGAAGCTGCTGGTAGACATAAATCTGTCTATTTTATCAGTCTGACCATGACACAACACAAGGCCTGACACAGAGTAGGTGCTCAGGGAGTGTTTAGTGAACTGAACAAAATTTGCTAAGCCCCTCAACTAAATCCTTCCCCTCCCCCCAGCTTCCTTTGACTCTCAGAAGTAAAGGGCTTAAAGGTCACTCTATGGATCTAGGTGAGTGTAAAACAACCTGTTCAACCCATAAAAGTGCTTAGATAATTATACTGTAGCCAAGCCAGTTGCTTATTAAGGTGCTCTGGATTTAAGACACGGTAAGCAGACATAGCTATCACTCAGAGCTCTTGACATGAGGAAGACTGAGATAAAGCTATGGGTGTAGTAGCCCCCCTCCCTTTTGGTAACCACAAGGAGCTGTGTCATATTCTGCTTTGGGTTTGAATTTCTATTCCTTCATTTGAGGAGCACTTTAATGCTTGGCCCCTTATTTATTATTTGCTTCTTCCTTAATTTTTAGAAACATGCCTTCTGTCTTAAGAGCTTGAGGGCAGAAGTCCAAAAATGTATCATTAAAGATATTTAAAATAAAAATAAAACAATAATAAATAAGAAAAAGAAGAAATGCAAAACTAGCCACTTCATCTGTTGCACCTTTTTGCCAACAAATTTGAAACTGGTTTTGGGATTCTTTGGCATACAGGCATAGAGATCCTCCTATTTACAGTCTATGAGGGGCTTTTGATGTAGTTGACAAAAGTGACTACAGGAACACAGAAAGAATAATTCAATAAGCAGTTGTATATTGTGGTCTTTAATGAACTTCCTAGCCTTCCTACAGAAATGAATTAGTAATTTATATTCCCAATGCTTGTAGTGACAGTGGAATATGATTCTTAGCTATCATTTCCATCAGGAGTTCCCTCATTTGAAAAGAGATGCCTTGCCCAAGGTCATGGCCTCTTTCCAGAGCAAAGGCAGAGTGATATGCCTCCAGTGAGTGATAAATATGGGGGTATGAAGGCCTGGATAATTTGAGGCAACTCTGAAGGATCATTACAATTTCAGAATTCCCTGTAGGGTGACCTGAGGCCTCTTGATACTGCATTATGGGTCAATGCCCAATTCTACTTACTTCCTTTCATTTCCATAGGTATTGATCTCAAGGGCACTCACAATATTTCTCCTGCATGCTAATCTCTGTCTCTGATTTCCAGAGACCAAAACTCTGACAATTTTCTTCAGGGTTCCCAGAGTGTATCTTGAACATATTGGGCTCATCTCCTAGGCTGTGAGTTTCCCATGGGCAATGACTTTGGGGTCTTAGCCGCATATAGCCCATTGTCTGGCAAGTACATAACATATGTTCAGGAAATGTTGGTAGAATTTAACTTAATAGACCTAATAAAGAAATAAATGACAGGGGAAAAGAGTTCTCAGAAATGTTGTAGTTCAGAAAATGGTAAACTCTCTCTTCCTCTCTCTCTCTCTCTCTCTCTCTCTCTCTCTGTCTCATATCTGTATCTATCATAACTTTTAGTTCAGCAATCTTAAAAGGTACTGTTATCCCGATTTTGCAAATGTGAAAACTAAGGTTCAGTGTACCTTAGTGTACTAAGATTAGGTACATTTGCCCAAGTTCCCCTAGCTAGTAAGTGGCAGGGTCCAGATTTAAACTGAGGTGTGCATGACATGTAAACTGACTCCAAATTCTGTCTTTTACAGAGACCCAAAAGGAATGGCTTTACAAGAAAAATGTGTTTGAAGTTCATGTCTTTTCCCTTTCAACTACTTGCATGTATCTCTTTTCATTCCTTGCCAAATTTTAAATGAGAATATTCTTGTGGGCCCATGTGAAAGGGAGGAGTAAGCTGTAAGATTTTTTACATGTACTAAAGAATAGTTTAAGAGACATTATTTTTTGTATCTTTGTATTGCTAGGTCATTTTACTTTCCAATCAATTTGGATTAAGTCTACACTCAACATGATGAGTACTGAGTAATGTACAAAATTGGCTACTCATTATATTGTACACTTGAAACTAATATAACACTGTATGCTAATTATACTTGAATAAAAATAAACTAATTAAAACACAGAGCACAGAAAAGGGTATAAAACATATGTGTAAAACGTAACCTGTTTGTACAGTGAGTAACTGTATAATAACCACTGACGTCAAGAAATGAAACAGTACTGTATTCTTAGACTTACCCAGTGTATTCCCAGGAAATCCCCTACTTTGTTGCAGATTTTTATCAAGAATGGATGTTTCACTTTGTCAAGTGATTTTTCTGCATCTATTAAAATGATCATGTTTCTTATCCTTTCTCTTATTGATGTGATGCATCATGTTGATTGATTTGTGAATATTGTACTACAATAATCACAAGTGCAATAAATCCCACTTGATCTTGATGAATGACTTTTTTCAACGTATTGTTTCAATGTATAGTTTGCTAGTACAGTATTTCATTAAGAATTTTTGCATCTATTTTAATCAGGAATATTATCCTGTGGTTCTCCTTTTTAGTGGGGTGGTTATCTGGTTTTGATATCAGAGTAATGCTGATCTCATAGAATGAATTTGGAAGCTTTCCTTCCTTTTGTATATTATGGAATAGATTGAGGACAGGTATTAACTCTTATTTAAATGCTTGCTAATATTTGTCTCTGAAGCTATCTGGTCCTGGACTTTTGTTTGTTGAGAGATTTTTTGCTTACTGATTCAATATACCTGTTAGTTTTAGTCTGTTTCATTTTTATATTGCCTCCTGTTTCAGTTTTACTTCCTAATACGTTTCTAGGAATTTATTCGTTTCATTTAGGTGGTCCAATATGCCAATATTATTGGCATATAGTTTTTCATAATTTGGCTTATAATTGTTTGTATTTCTATGGCTTCGGTTGCTATTTATCCTGTCTAATTTGTGATTTTATGTATTTGTTTTCTTTTTTTTAACTTTATACTTTATTGTCAGGTTGATTTCTATATAACACCCAGTACTCTT
The DNA here is from genome assembly GCA_028646485.1 of Cryptoprocta ferox. Classification (NCBI taxonomy): domain Eukaryota; kingdom Metazoa; phylum Chordata; class Mammalia; order Carnivora; family Eupleridae; genus Cryptoprocta; species Cryptoprocta ferox. The sequence goes on from CM053579.1 coordinate 59,931,708, forward strand.
CCTCACAAGTGACCGCCACCAAGACCATCACCCCTATTTATCTTTCCCCCTTCCCCTTCCTCCCTCAGTTTGTTTTCAGTACTCAAGAGTCTCTCGTGTTTTGTCTCCCTCCCTCTCCCTAACTCTTTTCCTCCTTCCCCTCCCCATGGTCCTCTGTTGGGTTTCTCCAGTTAGACCTATGAGTGAAAACATATGGTATCTGTCCTCCGCCTAACATATTTCGCTTAGCATGACACCCTCGAGGTCCATCCATTCGAATGGCCAGATTTCATTCTTTCTCATTGCCATGTAGTATTCCAATGTACAGATGAACCACATCTTCCTAATCCATTCATCAGTTGATGGATATTTAGGCTCTTTCCATGCTTTGGCTATTGTGGAAAGTGCCGCTACGAACATTGGGGTACATGTGCCCCTATGCAACATCACCTCTGTATCCCTTAGGTAAATCCCCAGCAGTGCTATAGCTGGGTCATAGGGGACATTTATTGATAGTTTTTTGAGGAACCTCCATGCTGCTTTCCAGAGCGGCTGTACCAGTTTACATTCCCACCAATAGTGTAGGAGGGTACCCGTTTCTCCACATCCTCGCCAGCATCTATAGTCTCTTGAGTTGTTCATTTTAGCCACTCTAACTGGCCTGAGGTGGTATCTCAGTGTGGTTTTGATTTGTATTTCCCTGATGATGAGTGATGCTGAACATCGTTTCAAGTGTTTGTTGGCCATCTGGATGTCCTCTTTGGAGAAGTGTCTCTTCATGTCTTCTGCCCATTTCTTCACTGGATTCTTTGTTTTTCGTGTGTGGAGTTTGGTGAGAACTTTGTAGATTTTGGATACTAGCCCTTTATCCGATATGTCATTTGCAACTATCTTTTCCCACTCTGTCGGTTGCCCATTAGTTTTTTCGATTGTTTCCTTTGCAGTGCA
>CM053579.1:59933134-59994849 GCA_028646485.1 Cryptoprocta ferox
TCCTGTTCATCACATTGAAGATTTCCTGCCATTCCTTTCTGGCCTGCCAAGTTTCATTAGATAGGTCTGTATCCACTCTGATAGGTTTACTTTTGTATGTTAGGGCCCTTTATTCCCTAGTTGCTTTCAGAATTCTCTCTTTGTCTTTATATTTTGCCCGTTTCACAATGATATGTCGTGCTTAAGGTCGATTCAAGTTACGTCTTAAGGGGCTTCTTTGCGCCTCTTGGATTTCAATGTCCATTTCTTTCCCCATATTCGGGATGTTTTCAGCTATAATTTGATCGAGTACCCCTTCACGACCTTTTTCTCTTTCCTCATCTTCGGGAATTCCTATGATACGGATTTTGTTCCGTTTGATTGTATCACTCATCTCTCGAATTCTCTTTTCGTGTTCCTGTATCAGTTTCTCTCTCTTTTTCTCGGCTTCCTCTTTTGCTATAACTCTGTCTTCTAATTCACTTATTCTCCTCTCTGCCTCTTCAATCCGTGCAGTGTATGCCTCCATTATGTTATGCACCTCATTTAGAGCCTTTTTTTAACTTGTCACAGCTATTTTGAAGTTCCCTAGTCTGTGTATCAATAGCTTCTTTGATGTTTTGTTCAAGTCCAGCAATTAATTTGATGACAATTGTTCTACATTCTTGTTCAGTTATGTTGTTAAGTTTGTTTTTAGCAGTTCTGTGGCGTTGACTTCTTCCTGAAGTTGCTTTATAGGAGAATTCTTTCGTTCCGTCATTTTGGCTTCCATTCTGTCTCTTGTCAGTTTTAAAAGCTCGTTATGCACTGTGCACCTGTTAGTTTTGATGTATTAAAGGAGGCTCATTGATTGTCCAGGGCCTGTCGTTTCAGAAAGTGTTCTTTTAATGGTGTCCCTCGGTTTCTGTTGTTGTGCCTTTGATTATTTTACTTCCATGGTCAGTGATATTTGGGACTCTCCACCACGTGTACTTTGGCTTGTTTCTTGAGGTATCACTGAAAAGGAAACAGACTAGAATTCAGGGAACAAAAGCATGCACATGCACAGAGAAACCAAACAAGCAAGCAAGCCAAAAGGGGAAAGGGAGAAAAGGAAAGGAATGGAAAGCAAGGAAAGAAGAGATGAAAAGCCAGATGAAAAAGAATGAAAAACAAAAACAAAAAGAAAACAAGGTGGGGACAGAGACAGCAAAAGACTATGGATAGTCTAAAAGCATATAACCAGCCAAGAGGAGAGATATGAATATGCTAAGGGAAATATATCTGAATGGCAGCAGAAGAAAAAAGGAGAATAAAAGGAAAAAGAAAAAAAAAGACACCTCCCCTGTGCGAATTGGCATGGTTTGGCGTCAGGTCAGATATGAGGCGCTGTTCTCTGAGGCCCCACCTTGGTGGTTGCGGGGAGAAGAATGGCATCACTTCAAAGCTTTGCTGGAACTAAGCGTTGCAAGCCGCTCTTCTGAGTCCTATCTCCCTGTGCCGCAGGTGAGCCAAACTGTATTTTCCAAGCTCCGCCTCACTTCCAAATCCTAGTCCATGCAGTTCAACACTGTCACCAGAGATGACATGCGTTCCCGCTGGCGGCCGGCCTCCCCCCCCCCCGGCTTGCGCTGCTCTTTTCGCGCTGCGCCGCCGCCACCGCTGCTGCCGCTTTTCAAGGCACCTTTCTCAGCGCCACCGCCACCGCTTTTCGCACCACCGCCACCTTTATCTGTGCCGCCGCCTTTCACGGTGCTGCCTGGAATGGATGCCGCTGCCACTGCGCCAAGGAAGGATTCACTGGCCAGATGGGACAGATTTCTCTCCCGGCGCCCGGCAGTTATATATGGGGAGACGGGGGAGTTTTCCTCCCTTAGAGATGGTTCTATGTGCATTTTCCGTCTCTCTTTCTCTTCCCCTTGTCTCTCAAGGGCACGGCGCACTCTCCTTGTATTGGGTTGGGGCTCCTTCCCCCTGCACCACCAGGACCTGCCCGTCCTCCAATTTCCCAGATCACAATCACTCACTCAGGCATCTTGAGTTTGTCTTCTTTCTGGTGTCTGTTTCTTCTTTCCCCCACTTGCAAATCCGAGTTTTATCACTTCAGTCCTTCTTAGTTCAATCCATGTGGGCGTGTGCAGATTACAGAGCTCCCTACTTCTCCGTCATCTTGCCCTTCCCTGTCTATTTTTGTTCCAATACCATACTCTTCTGATTGCTATAGCTTTGTAGTGTAGTTTGAAATGAGGAAGTATGATACATCCAGCCTTATTCTTTCTTTCTTTCTTTCTTTCTTTCTTTCTTTCTTTCTTTCTTTCTTTCTTTCTTTCTCTCTTTCTTTCTTTCTTTCTTTTTAAAAGATTTTTTTAGATTTTATTTTAATTCCAGTGTACTTAACTTACCATGTTACATTAGTTTCCATATGTGCAATATAGTGATTCAACAATTCCATATATTACTCAGTGCTCATCAGGATAAGTACTCTTCTTTCTCAAGGTTGTTTTGGATAGTTGGGATTTTTTGTGGTTCCACACAAATTTTAAGATCATTTGTTCTCTCTATTGGGGGTGGGTTAGATTGGTGATGGGCATTAAGGATCGCACTTTTCAGGATGAGCACTGGGTGTCATATGTAAGAGATGAATAGCTGAGTTCTACTCCTGATGCGAAAACTAACATGAGAATGAAAAAATAATAATAAATAATAAATAAATACATAAAATTTTTAAAAAGATCATTTGCTCTAGTTCTGTGGAAAATGCCATTAGTATTTTGGTAGGGTTTGCAATGAATCTATAGTTTGTTTTGGGTAATATGGAATTTTAACAATATTGGTTCCTCCAATTCATGAACTTAGTATAACTTTCCATTTGTTTGTGCCATCTTCAGTTTCTTTTATCAGTGTCTTATAGTTTCCAGAGTACAGGTATTTCACCAACTTGGCGAAATTTATTCATAGATATTTTATTATTTTGATGCAATTTTAATTTATAATTTGTTGGGATTGTAATTTGATGGAATTGTTTTCTTAATTTGTCTTTCTGATAGTTTGTTATTAGTGTATAGAAAGGCAACAGATTCTTACATATTAATTTTGTATCCTTTAAATTTACTAAATTGATTTATTAATTCTAACCAATAGGTTTTTTACTCTTGTTCCAAAATCACATACCATATAAACAACATCTGATTTGTTGGCTATTGGTGAAGTCCAATTACTCTGTCACAAAAATAACCTACTCAAGGTTTCTTCAAATTAATGTGTGATAGAAGCTGTAATGATGATGGAAGTACTGTTTATATGCAGCTGTTAATATCTTTTCAATCATCTCTCCATGACTTGTGTTAAGGGTAGTGATCAACTTTATGCAAATCCAGACCGAGGAGAACCTGAACTTCTTGTTTGAGTGAATATGGTCAAATACTTGGGGGTTTAAAAACTAATGGTGAAATGTGGCTCTCTCTTTTCTCCAAAACATGTATTTTAGTTGAATTCATAAAAATAGTGTTGATGATATGAGGAAAAACGGTAGTTTTTAATTTCACTTTCCTTGTCCTTTTTGGAGTTTTCTGACTAATTCTGAGGCGTGTGGACTATTAGAGGCATATTCAAAGATAAGCCAAAATGAAAAAGTTCCCAAATCCATATCCTAACCCCCCCATAAACAATGAAAGAACTGTGGCTAGTTATAATAGCATAAATACAAGTGGAAGAGAAGAAATGTTGTTTTTCAGCAGCTGGAACTTTCTCCTTTGGAAGAGAAAGTTGACTTAGTCCTGAAGTCCTAGAGAGAACAGGTGTTGATGATAGAAATCTAAGGGAAGGTAGGTTGCAGCTCCCTGGAAGAACAACCTAACTTGAGTCCTTTGATGACAGAATGATGGGAGATGCACTACTCATTAGATAATGACTTCCCCATCACTGGAGGAATTCAAGCAAAAAAATTGCTTGAGATTTTTTTCACGCAAATATACCAAGGAAACCATATATAATTCATATATCAGATGCAAGTGTTCTCAACCTGGTATCTTTTGATAGAATTCAGTGTATCAATGAATTTTTATGTAAGGAATACATCTTTATTTGTACTAACCTCTGACCATAATTTACCATTTCGTGAAACTATTAATGTAGACAACAAATTACAATAGTACTTGCAACTTTTTCTTTAATATAAACCACAGATAACTTTAAACCATATTACATTTCTTTTAGACATCTTGAAATATCATGAACGCTCATCTCTATTTTGAAATTATACTAGTTATTGGACCTTACAGCAGACCTCATGTTTTATTTTGTTAATTAAAAAAACTCATATTACTATGTCACATTTTTTCCTAATTCAATAAAATTGATTCCCTTTATAATCCTACATGCTTTATTTTATACATTTTAAAATGTTATTCTGAAAAAAGGCCAGAGGAGTCTGAAGCACAAGACATGTTAGGATTCCTAAGATTAGAAGGTTGGCTTAAATCACTTCTAAGTTCCCTCCAAACCTGAATTTCTAGGATTCTAGGAAGTTAGAATAGATGACAAGGAGGCATTAGTTTGAGAAGTAGGAAGTATTATTTCTGGATATTCGAATTGCTGCTATGTAAAGGCAAAGGACTGGAGGAAGGCTTTGAGAAAACAAAGGCATTTCATGGAATTTGAAGACAGGGCAAATGAAGTCTCCAGTCCTTCCTGTTGTGAAGAAAATGGCAAAGGCTTCAAACTTAAAGGGTATTCAAATGGCAGCTCCTTCTAAATTAACATTTTATGAGAGTTAAATATTTGGAACAAGTCTATGACAGAAAATAAAATAATGTGTTTGAATCATGGAAGGAGGAAAACGCTAATAAAACAAAGATACCACAGCCAAATATGCCCAGGTAGACTTTAGAATGGAGCTGGGATGATTGTTAGCTGAAGGATTGTCCAGGTGGACAATGGGAACAGTAACACTAAGAGCTACAGTACTTCATGTTAGTTCATTTAACATTCACAGCAAACCTGAAAGGGGAAGGAAAGTTATTTTTTAATTTTAAGCCATTTTGTAGTTTTAAGAAACTGATGTTTTGATGTTTAGGTTCAATAACTTGTCCAAGGTCAAAGAAGTGGTAAGTAACTAAACTAAGATTTAAACCCAGGTCTGGTTAATTGTATAACCAATGTTATTGAACCATAAGAATATGTACTTCTTAAGGTTTAAGATTCAAATGCAAGCAGTTTTTACTACCTGTGCATCCTTTGTCAAGTTAGAATCTCATGTTTAAAATGGAAACAATAGTACCAACTCTGAAAAGTTGTTATGAGGAATTGAGGTGGCAAATGTAAAGTGTTGAACATAAAAAGCCCCTAGTAACTGTTAGCTTTTCTTAAAGTGTGTGCATAGGGGGTGGGTATTGGTAATAATTAAACAACATGATGCATGAAGCGTCTCGGTGGCTCAGTTGGTTAAGCTTCTGACTTCAGCTCAGGTCATGATCTCATGGTCTGTGGGTTGGAGTTCCACATCAGGCTCTCTGCTGACAGCTTGCAGCCTGGAGCTTGCTTCAGATTCTGTGTTTCCCTCCCTCTCTGAACCTCCCTCACTCGCATTTTTTTCTCTCTCTCTCACGCACAAATAATAAACATAAAAAAAATTTAAAAAACATGATGTGTAAAGTGTTTAGCCCTAGGCCTGACCAAGTAGTGAGCTACATGAGGTCAGAAACCATGACTGTTTTCTTCACTGAATCCTAAGCACCTAAGCACCTTAGAACTAGAACTAATGCACACCATGAGTGAATTAAAGAATCCATATATTATTCTATTTAATAATGATTTTTAATTACCATTATATTATGGCATGAATAAGAGGGTATTTAAGATAAAAAGTTTATTTATGCAATAAAACTAAGAGAAAGGAAAAGGAAAACCAAACTCAGACAATTAAAAGTTGCAATTACAAAAACACTTACTTAAGCAAGCTAACCAACTAATCCCTCCCTCTCCACATCCAGTCTATCAAGCAAGACCTGTCAGCTTTACCCTTAAAATATATCCTGAGGGGTGCTTGGATGGCTCTGTCAGTTGAACTCTGACTCTTGATTTTGGCTCAGGTCATGATCCCATGTTTAGTGGGATGGAGCCCCATGTAGGGCTCCACACTGTCCTGTCAACACAGAGTTTGGGATTCTCTTTCTCCATATCTCTCTCTGCCTGTCCCCCACTCATGCGCTTTCTTGCTCTCTCTCTCTCTCTCTCTCTCTCCCTCCCTCCCTCCCTCCATCTATATTTCTCTGTCAAAATAAATTTTAAAAAAGCAAGAATATCCAGAATCTGACCACTTCTCACTGCCTCCATTATCATAGGCCAAACTGTCATTTCTTGTCTGGACAACTGCATTAGTAGTCTTCTTCCTGGTATCTCTACTCTCAGTTACCCTCCTACAGTCTGTTCTCCTCACAGAAGCCAGAGTGATCTTTTATACAACACAAACTGGATCATATCTTTCATCCATTTAAAATCAATAATGCAAGTACACTTAGAATAAAGCTCAAATATTTACCATATTTGACAAGGCCTCTCATAATGTGGTCAGTGCTTACCTCTTGGATACTGTCTCCTTATGATCCACCTCCTGTTTATCACATCCCGCTCACACAGACCTTCCTAATAATCCTAGAATCCTCTCTGCTCATTCCTATTTTGGGACCTTTGTTCATTCTGTTCTTTCTACCTAAAATACATAACAAGCTCCCTCACCTCATTCGGGTTTCTGCTGAAATGTCATTCTTCAGAGAGGCCTTTCCCTAGCATCCTTTAGAAATAAAACACACCTCTGTCACTCTTTTCCACCTTATCCTACTTTATTTTGTACACACTTAAACACTGCCACAAAAGTTATGTTGATTTATTTATGTCCTTACTGTGTCTCCACAAATAAAGAATAAGCTCCATGGGGACAGGATATAACAGTTAAGAGTGCATATTCTGATACTGTGCCTTTTGGATTTGAATTCTGACTGACTTCTTGGCTTCATTACTTACAGGTATAAGACCTTTAAAAAGTTATTTAACCTTTCTGGTTTTTATTTTCCTCATCTGTAAAATGGGATGAATATGAGAACTGTCTTATAATGGTTTAAAAATAAAAAGAAGTGAGATAACACCATACAGCCAAAAATAATGTCCAGCACAAAAATAAATGATATATGTTAGTTATTGTTATTATTATTTTCTCAATCTTAGCACTTGGATCATCTCTTGGTACATAGCAGATGTTTAATAAAAATTCATAGGATGATGATACATGTGCATTGTAAACCTGATTTTCAGAATTTTGGGATTCTGTTAAGTGTTTGAAGAGCACAGAAAAGTCGGTTACTGACTGTTATCTCCAAGCATGTCAGAGCTTTGGAAACTGACATGGTGGATGAAAAAGTCACTCAGAGGGGGATGAGAAAGGGATAGAGATAAAGACAAAAAGAAAAGAAGGAAAGAGAAAGATTTTGTTAGGAAGAGGTGATATACACACAGTGGTAAAATATTTTTCAGTTAAGCCTACTCACCCCCTAAATATGAAGCCCTCCTCTATTCTAAGTAAACAGAATATCAAGGAAAGCAAAGGGCTGCTCAGTTGGGAAATGCAGTTAAAAGAATATTAATCCTTTTCTATCTCCAAGAGTCTGAGATTCAGTAAAGGCACACCAGTATTCCCAGTGAAAGCCAAGACACATGCCTAAATACCTGGGCAATCACAATTGTGTATACAAAGTTTTCAAATAAGAAATAGGTTGGGTGGGATGAAGAAATTCTGAATTATGAATAAGTAAAAGCCTAAATTCCCTCCTTTATAAGAAGAAGGCAGCCCCCATCTTTCCTCTCTCTAAAATTTCCAATCACAGGCTGGCTAGTGGCAATGGTGGTAGGAGAGTGCTGTTACCATTTGGTGAAAAAGTGAAGAAAAGTATAGGACATGACCTAACTATATGTCCCTTGCCTTTGTCCACAGAAAAGTGAGGCAAATAAGAGGATGAGCCATCCAGAGACTGTATTATTTATTGTTATGTCACACTACCTTTTTGTCACAATCTGGGGCAATAAGAAGCAAACTGACCATTTAAGTGTGGGTCTCTTTTTGGGCTCTCTATTCTGTTCCATTGATCTATGTGTTTATTTTTGTGCCAGTAACATGCTGTTTTGATTATTATAGATTTGTAGTGATCTCAAAATATGGGATTGTAGTACATCGAGCTTTGTTCTTCTTTCTCAAGGTTGCTCTGGCTATTCAATTCCTGTGTTGTTCCATACACATTTTTGAATTATTTGTTCTAGTTCTGTAAAAGGTACTAGTGACATTTTCATAAGGATTGCATTGAATATGTAGATTTATTTGGGGAATATGGATATTTTAACAATATTTGTACTTATAATCCATGAGCATGAAATAACTTTCCATTTGTTTGCGTCATCTTCCGTTTATTTCATCAATATTTTATAATTTTTGCAATACAGGTCTTCACTGTCTTGTTCAAGTTTATAACAAGGTATTTTATTATTTTTGGTACAATTGTAAATGAGATAATTTTCTTAATTTTTTGCTACTTAATTATTAGTGTATAGAAAAATGAAAGATTTCTATATATTGATTTTCTATCCTGGGGTGTCTGGGTGACTCAATCGGTTAAACCTCCAACTTTGGCTCAGGTCATAGTCTCATGGTTCATGAGTTTAAGCCACGTGTCAGGCTCTGTGCTGACAGCTCAAAGCCTGGAGCCTACTCAGATTCTTTGTCTCCTTCTCTATCTGACCCTCTTCTGCTCTCTCTCTCTCTCTCTTTCTCAAATAAATAAACATTAAATTTTTTCTATCCTGTGATTTTTCTGAATTAATTTATCAGCTCTAGATTTTGGTGGGGTCCTTAGAATTTTCTATGTGTAGTATCATATCATCTGCAAAGAATGAAAGTTTTACTTCTTCCTTAGCAACGTGAATGACTTTTTTTTTTCTGAAGCTAGGACTTCCAGTACTATGTTGAATAAAAGTGGTAAGAGTGGACATCCTTGATCCTGATCTTAGAGAAGTACAATGTTACCTGTGGGTTTTTTATATACGGCCTTAGTTAGGTTGAGGTTTGTTCCTTTTAACCTATTTTGTTGAAAACTTTTATCATAAATAAATGCTGTACTTTGTCAAATACTTTTTATGCACCTAAAGAGATAATAATATGTTTCATTTTCCTTTCTTTAGTTAATATTATGTATCATGTAGGTTGATTTCTGAATATTGAACTATGCTTGTATCTCTGAAATAAATCCCACTTGATCTTGGTGAATGTTTCTTTTTTTTTTTTTAAATGTACTATTGGATTTGGTTTGTGAATATTTTGTTGAGGATTTTTGCATTTGTGTTCATCAGAGATATTGGCCTATAGCTTTCTTTTTTTGTGATGTCTTTGTCTGATTTTGATATCAAGGAAAGAGGGAAAAACTGTGTTTTCCACAAATGTTGCTGAGAAAATTGTACAGCAGCCTGTAAAAAAATGAAACTTGATCACTTTATCACATCATACACAAAAATAAACTCAAAATAGATTAAAGGCCTAAAACTTCAACCTCCTTATAAGAAAACTTAAGCTGGGCGGGGGGGGGGGGAGGGGCGGGGTGCTCTGTGGTTCAGTTGGTTGAGCATCTGATTCTTGATTTCAGCTCAGGTCATGATCCCAGGATCGTGGGATCGAGCCCTACATCAAGGTTTGCACTAAGTGTGGAGCCTGCTTGGAATTCTGTCTCTCTCTCCCTCTGCTCTACCTCTCAAATATTTTTTTTTTTTAATTTTTAAAAAGGCGCCTGAGGGGTTCAGTCAGTTAGGAGTCCAACTTCAGCTCAGATCATAATCTCACAATTTGTGATTTTAAATCCTGCATCGGGCTCTGTGCTGACAACTTGGATCCTGAAGTTTGCTTCAGATTCTGTGTCTCCCTCTCTCTTTCTGCCTTTCTCCTGCTCACACTCTGTCTGTCTATCTCTGTCTCTCCCTCAAAAATAAACAATAACTTTAAAAAATTTTTAAATTAAAAAAAAAAAAGAAGATGCAGGCAGTAATTTCTTTGACATTGGCCATGGCAACATATTTCTAGATAGGTCACCAATGACAAGAAAAAAATTAAATTAAATTCTTGAGACTACATCAAAATAAAGATCTTTTACACAGTAAAGGAAACTGCCAACAAAGCAAAAAAATCAGCCTACGAAATGGAACATGATATTTGTAAATGAGGTATCCAATAAGGAGTTAATATCCAAAATATATAAAGAACTTATAGAACTCAAATCTAAAAAAAAACAAATAATATGATTAAAAATGGGCCCCGAATAGTAATTTTTTCCATAAGAGGCATACACATACATGGTCAACAGACACATGAAAAGATGTGCAACATCACTAATCATCAGGGAAATCAAATTAAAACAACAATGAGATGTCACCTTATACCTTGTCAAAATGGCTAAGATAAAAAATACAAAAAAGAACAAGATGTGGAAAAAAAAGAAACCTTGTGCACTGTGCATGGGAATGCAAATTGGTGTAGGTATTGTGGAAAACAGTATGGTGGTTCCTTAGAAAAGTAAAATTAGAATTATCATATGACCCAGTAATTCCACTACTGGGAATTTACTCAAAGCAAATGAAAACACTAATTTGAAAAGATATATGCACCTCTATGTTTGTTGTAGAATTAGTTATAATGGCCAAAATATGGCAGCATCTCAAATGTCCATCTATAAATAAATGGAAAAAGAAGATGTGGTGTGGGAAAGAGGAAAATGGCAGTGGAGTAAAAGAAACCTATGCTCACCCTGCTCCCCATGAAAACAACTAGATACTTATCAAATTCCTAAATACCCCTAAAATATACCTGAAGAATGACAGAAAAAAACTTCACAAATAAAGGGAGAGAAGAGGCTACGTTGATGAAAGTATGAAATGTGGAGTCATGGTTTAGAGGAGAAATAGTTCTCAAGTGCTGCTGATGGAAGGTGCTGCTAATTCTATGGTTCTGGAAAAGGACAAGAGAGAGAGAAGGGAGCAGACAGGGAGAATGTTTCTGCAAAACCATCTGCTTGGAAAACAAGAGGGGTTGAATTTAATGAGTTTTGGCAACCAACAGGGCTTAAAGCTTAGAGTTTTAAAGGTCAGCTAGCTTGGCTGAGATAGAGACCAGAGGACGCTGAACTGCTTCTAGAGAGAAGGCAAGCTAACAACCTGGGGACAGACAGCATAGAAACAGTGATCTGAAGAGCACTTTGGGCACACATTAGGGAGGTGGTTTGCTCTTCTCAGAGCATGTCCCTGAAAGGCAGTGTTCACGGAGAAACTTGTCCAGGAACAAAGGAGTTGGCCGGAGCCATTTCCCTCCCCTGCCCCTCAGCATAAACACAGAGCAACCTGTCGGAAGCTGCACAAAGCATACACTGGCTGCTTAACTTGCTTAAACCAAACCCCACCAATCTGCACTCTATTGGAACTGTCCTTCTCAGTCAAGCTTGCCTTAGTCCCAACTAGGCAGGCTTCTCCTCCAGAATACCAGCAAAAACACTTGCCCACACTGTGACTCCTGATGAGAGAGTTCTGCAGGACCTCAGTTCTGGTGGATTTGGAATCAGGTCTCATCTCACAAGCAGACCAGAGCACACCTAGTTAAAACTCACTGCATTCAGGACAGGGACCAAATACTGCCTGCAACAGACAGGGAGAGCCTCTGCAGATGACTGGCCTGAAAGATAAAGCAGCCAAATCTCAGCAGCAGAGCCACACAGCATACAAAGGAAACTCCCTAAAGTGCCAGATGCGGGACACTACATGACCTCTTTTTCATAAGGCCATTACTTTCAGAAGCAAGAGACATAACTGGATTTTCTAACACAGAGAAGAAGGTAGAAAATTAGATAAAATGTAAACATGGAGGAAATTATCTTAAAAGAAGAATAAGATAAATCCAGGACCAGAGATCTATGAGAAACAGATGTAAGTAGCATGCCCAATAGAGAATTCAAAGTATTAATCATAAAGATACTTACTGGGCTTGAGAAAAGAATAGAAGAGATCAGTGAGAAAATAACCACAGAGGTAAATAATTTAAAAAGAATCAATAAAGAATTCAGTAAGTGACATTGAAAACAAGCTTGATGCAAAAACAACAGGCTAGAAAAAAGCAGAGGAATAAATTAGTCACCTAGAAGACAAAATAATGGAAAATAAAGAAATTAAACAAAAGAGAGAAAGAAGAATTACACGACAGAAAAACAGACTTAGAGAACTCAGTGACTCCATCAAACATAATAACATTCAAATTATAGGGATCCGAAAACAAGAAAAGGGGGCAGAAAATTTAGTTGAATAAATAATAGCTGGAAACTTCCCTAATCTGAGGAAGGAAACAGACATCCAGATCCAAGAAGGACAGAAAGCACAATAAAAATCAGCAAAGCAGGCCAACAGCAAGACATATTGAAATTAAATTTGCAAAACATAGTGTTAAAGAATGTATCTTATAGGCAGCAAGACAAAATAAATGCTTACCTTACATGGGAAAACCCATAAGGCTAGCTGGAGTTTTCTCAACAGAAACTTGGCAAGCCAGAAGGGAATGGCATGATATATTCAAAGTGCTGAAGGGGACAAATCTGAAGCCAAGAAATATTCTTTCCAGCAAGGCTATCGTTCAGAATAGAAGAAGAAATAGAGTTTGTACACAAACAAAATCTAAAGGAGTTCATGACCACTCAACCAGTCCTACAAGAAATATTAAAAGGGACTCTTCAAGTGGCGCCTGGGTACCTCAGTCAGTTAGGTGTCTAACTCTTGGATCCAGATCAGGTCATAATCTCATGGTTGGTGAGTTCAAGCCCCGCATTAGGCTCTGTGCTAACATTGTGGAGCCTGCTTAGCATTGTTTCCCTCTCCCTGTGCCTTTACCCTGCTCATGCTCTCTCTTTTTCTTTCTCAAAATAAATAAATAAACTTTAAATAAATTTTTAAAAAATAATAAAAGGAACTCTGTGAATGCAAAGGACAGAACAAAAGTAAGAAGTACAAGAAAGGATCAGATAATCTACAGAAACAAAATTAATAATAATAATAATAATAAATTAATAAATATATATCTATCAATAATTATTTTGAATGCACATGGACTAAATGCTCCAATTAAAAGACACAGGGTGTTAAAACAGATGAAATATCAAGACCCACGTATATGCTGTCTATAAAAGACTCATTTTAAATCTTAAGACACCTGCAGATTGAAAGTGAGGGGATGAAGAGATATCACACAAATGGCTGTCAAAAGAGAGCTGGAGTAGCAACACTTATATCAGACACTTTAGAATTTTAAAAAAGATTGTAGTGAGAGACAAAGAAAAGCACTATATCATAAGAAAGGGTAAAATCCAACAAGAAGAACTAATGGGTATAAATAGTTATGCACCCCTCATAAGAAGACTCAAATATATAAAACAATTAACAAACATAAAATAAGTAATTTATAATAATTAAATAATAGTAGGGGACATTAACACCCAACTTACATCAAGGGAAGATTATCTAAAAAGAAGATAAACAAGAAAACAATGGCTTTGAATGATACACTGAGCCAGATGGACTTAACAGATATATTCAGAATATTCCATCCAAAAACAGCAGAACACACATTCTTTTCAAGTGCACAATGAACATTCTCCAGAAAAGATCACATATTAGGTAACAAAACAGGCCTCAAAAAATACAGAAAGATTAAGAACAAACCAGGCATCTTCTCTGACCACAACACTTATGAAACCAGAAGTCAACTACAAAGGAAAATCTGGAAAGAACACATATACACGGAAGTTAAACAACATGCTATTAAACAATGAATGTGTTACCGAGGAAATCAAACAAGAAATTTAAAAAAATACATGAAAACAAATGAAAATGAAAATATGGACATCCAAAACCTTTGGTATGCAGCAAAAGTGGTCAAATAAAATCACAAACGAGAGAGAAGAAATAACAACCAACTCCACAGAAATACAGCCATAGGAGAATATTATGGAAAAATATATGCCAACAAAGCTGTCTGGTAGAAATGGATAAATTCCTAAAAACATATAAACTACCAAAACAGGAAGAAATAGAAAACTTAAACGGGCAAATAACCTGCAAAGCAATTGAATCAGTAACCAAAAAAACTGGCAGCAAAGAAAGTCCAGTCCCAGATGGATTTACAGGTGAATTCAAACAAGCAATTAAAGAAGACTTAATACCTATTCTTCCCAAACTATTCCAAAAAAGAGGAAGTGAAACTTCAAAATAAAAGGAAAGTAAGGGAAGTGAAACTTCAAAACTCATTCTATGAGGTTAGCATTACCCTCAAAACAAAAGCAGATTAAGACACCATTAAAAAGGAGAACTATAGGCCACTATCCCTGATAAACAAAGATGCAAACATTTTCTCTTTTTTTTTTGCAAACATTTTCAATAGAATATTCTCCAAACAAATCCAAGAATATATTTAAAAATTGTTCACCACAATGAAGTGAGATTTACTCCTGGGTTGCATGAGAGATACAATATTTGCAAATCAACATGATACACAGCATTAATTAAAAAAGAAAAAGATAAGATCCACATAATCATTCCAAAGGTGCAGAGAAAGCATTTGATACAGTACAACAAACATTCATGATAAAAACCCTCAATAAAGTAAGATTAGAGGGAATATACCTCAGTGTAATAAAGGTTATATATGAAAAACCCACAGCTAATATCACCTTTGGTGGGGAAAATTTTATAACTTTTCCTTCACAGTTAGGAACAATAAAGGCATGTCCACTCTCATCACTGTTATTTAACACAGCACTGGAAGTGCTAGCCACAGGAACAAGACGAGAGAAAAAATAAAAGACATCCACATCGTTGAGGAGGAAGTCAAACTTCCACTATTTGCAGATTACATGATTCTCTTTATAGAAAGCCCAAACAACATCATACAAAATAATGCTAGAATTGATACATGAATTCAGTAAATTCACAGGATACAAAATCAACATACAGAAATCCATTGCATTTCTATACACCAAAAATGAAGCAGTAGGATGAGAGATTAAGGAGGAAATTCCATTTTTTTTGCATCAAAAACCATAAGATACCTAGGAATAAGCCTAACCAATGAGGACAAACACCTGTACCCTGAAAACTATAAAACACTGATGAAAGAAATTGAAGATGACACAAACAAATGGAAAGACATTCCATGCTCATGGATTGAAGAATAAATATACTATCCAAAGAAATCTACACATTTAAAGCAATTCCTATCAAAATATCAATAGCAATATTCACAGAGCTAGAACAAGCAATCCTAAAATTTTATGGAACCATAAAAAAACCCTAAATAGCTAAAGCAATCTTGGAAGAGAAAAAGCAAAGCTGGAGGCATCACAATTATGGACTTCATGTTATATTACAAAATTGTAGTTATGAAAACACTATGGTACTGACACAGAAACAGATACATAGATCAATGTAACATAATAGAAAACCCAGATGTGAACCTACACCTATATGGTTATTTAATATTTGCCATGAACAAAGGAATATCCAGTGGAAAAACAAATGGTGTTGGGAAAACTGGAGAGCAACTTGCAAAAGAGTGACATTGGACCACTTTCTTACACCATACACAAAATTAATTCAAAATGGATCAGAGACTTAAATGTGAGATCTGGAAGCATAAAAATCCTAGAAGAGAGCACAGGCAGTAACTTCTTTGGCATCAGCCAAAGCAGCCTCTTTCTAGCTCTGTTTCATGAGGCAAGAACAACACAAGCAAAAATAAACTATCAAGACGTCATCAAAATAAAAAACTTATACATAAGTGAAAGAAACACCAACAAAACTGAAACCCAACTACAGAATAGGAGGATATCTGCAAATGATATCATATAAAGGGTTATAATTAAAAATATATTAAAAACTTATGAAACTCAATACTGAAAAAATGAATAATCCAATTAAAAAATGGGCAGAAGACATGAATAGACATTTTTCCAAAGAGGAAATATACATTGCCAAGAAACACATGTAACTATGTCCAACATTAGTCATCATCATGGAAATACAAATCAAAACTACAATAGACATCACCTCACACCTGTCAGTATGGCTATTTTCAACAACCCAAGAAACAGCTGGTGTTAATGTGGATGTGGAGAACAGGGAACTTTCTTGGACTGTTGGTGAAAGTGCAAACTGGTTCAGCTACTCTGGAAAACATTATGGAGGTTCCTCAAAAAGTTGAAAATAAGGACGCGTGGGTGGCTCAGTTGGTTAAGCCTCTGACTTTGGCTCAGGTCATGATCTCCCATTGGTGGTTTCAAGCCCCATGTTGAGCTCTATGCTGACAGCTCAGAGCCTGGAGCCTGCTTTGGATTCTGTGTCTCCTTCTCTCTTTCTGCCCCTGCCCTGCTGCTGTTCTGTCTGTCTCTCTCAAAAATAAATAAGCACTTAAATTTTTCTTAATTTTTTATTTTTTTATAGTTTATTGTCAAGTTGGTTTCCATATAACACCCAGTGCTCTTCCCCACAAGTGCCCTCCTCCATGACCATCACCTCCCTTCCCCTTTCCCCCTCCCCCATCAGCCCTCAGTTTGTTTTCAGTATTCAAGAGTCTCTCATGGTTTGCCTCCCTCCCTCTCCCTAACTCTTTATCCCCCCCTTCCCCTCCCCATGGTCCTCTGTTAGGTTTCTCCTGTTAGACCTATGAGTTAAAACATATGGTATCTGTCCTTCTCCGCCTTATTTCGCTTAGCATGATACCCTCGAGGTGCATCCACATTGTTACAAATGGCCAGATTTCATTCTTTCTCATTGCCATGTAGTATTCCATTGTACAGATAAACCATATCTTCTTAATCCATTCATCAGTTGATGGACATTTAGGCTCTTTCCATGATTTGGCTATCGTTGAAAGTGCCGCTTTGAACGTTGAGGTACATATGCCCCAGTGCATCAGCATTTCTGTATCACTTGGGTAAATCCCCAACAGTGTTATTGCTGGGTCATAGGGGAGTTCTATTGTTAATTTTTTGAGGAACCTCCACACTGATTTCCAGAGTGGCTGTACCACTTTACATTCCCACCAACAGTGTAGGAGGGTGCCCGTTTCTCCACATCCTCGTCAGCATCTAGAATCTCTTGATTTGTTCATTTTACTCACTCTACTGGTGTGAGGAGGTATCTCAGTGTGGTTTTGATTTGTATTTCCCTGATGATGAGTGATGCTGAGCACCGTTTCATGTGTCTGTTGGCCATCTTGATGTGCTCTTTGGAGAAGTGTCTATTCATGTCTTCTGCCCATTTCTTCACTGGATTGTTTGTTTTTCGGGTGTGGAGGTTGGTGAGTTCCTTGTAGATTTTGGATACTAGTCCCTTATCCGATATGTCATTTGCAAATATCTTTTCCCATTCTGTCAGTTGCCTATTAGTTATTTTGATTGTTTCCTTTGCAGTGCAGAAGCTTTTTATCTTGGCGAGGTCCCAGTAGTTCATGTTGCTATTGATTCTATTGCATTTGGGGATGTGTCGAGAAGGAAATTGCTGCGGTTGAGGTCAAGGAGGCTGTTTCCTGCTTTCTCCTCTACGGTTTTGATGGTTTCCTGTCTCACGTTCAGGTCCTTCATCCATTTTGTTTATTTTTGTGCATGGTGTAAGAGAGTGGACTAATTCATTCTTATGGATTTTGGTGTCCAGTTCTCTGAGCACCACCTGTTAAAGAGGCTGTCTTTTTTCCATTGGATACTCTTTCCTGCTTTGTCAAAGATTAATTGGTCATACATTTGTGGGTCCAGTTCTGGGCTCTCTAATCTATTCCATTGGTCTATGTGTCTGTTTCTGTTCCAGTACCATACTGTGTTGATGATGTCAGCTTTGTAGTAGAGGCTAAAATCTGGAATTGTGATGCCCCCCCGTTTTGGTTTTCTTCTTCAATTTTACTTTAGCTATTCGGGGATTTTATGTGGTTCCATACGAATGTTAGGATAGTTCTAACTTTGAGAAGAATGCTGGTGCAGTTTTGATTGGGATTACATTGAATGTGTACATTGCTTTGGGTCATAATGACATTTTAACGATGTTTATTCTTCCGATCCATGAGCATGGAATGTTTTTCCATTTCTTTGTGTCTTCTTCAATTTCTTTCATAAGCTTTCTATAATTATCATTGTACAGGTCTTTTACGTCTTTGGTTAGGTTTATTCCTAGGTATTTTATGTTTTTTCGTGCAATTGTGAATGGGATCCGTTTCTTGATTTCTCTTTCTGTTGTTTCATTATTGGTGTATAAAAATGCAACCGATTTCTGTACGTTGATTTTGTACCCTGCGAATTTGCTGAATTTATGGATCAGTTCTAGTAGGCCTCTGGTGGAGTAGGTCGGATTTTCCACGTAGAGTATCATGTCATCTGCGAAAAGTGAATGTTTGACTTCATCTTTGCCAATTCTGATGACTTTTATCCTTTTGTTGTCTGATTTCTGATGCTAGGACTTCCAGCACTATGTTAAACAACAGTGGTGAGAGTGGACATCCTTGTCGTGTTCCTGATCTCAGGGGGAAAGCTCTCAGGATGATATTAACTGTGGGCTTTTCATAAATGGCTTTGATTATGTTTATGTAAGTTCCTTCTATCCCAACTTTCTTGAGGGTTTTTATTAAGAAAGGATGCTGTCTTTTGTCAAATGTTTTTTTCTTCATCTATCGATAGGATCATGTGATTTTTATCTTTTCTTCAGGTAACATGATGTATCGCATTGATGGATTTGTGAATATTGAACCAGCCCTGTAACCGAGGAATGAATCCCACTTGATCATGGTGGATAATTCTTTTTATATGCTGTTGAATTCGATTAGCTAGTATCTTGTTGAGGATTTTTGCATCTGTATTCATTAAGGATATTGGCCTGTAGTTTTCTTTTCTTTTTTTTTTTTTTGGGTCTCTGTCTGGTTTGGGAATCAAAGTGAGGCTGACTTCATAGAATGAGTCTCGAAGTTTTCCTTCTATTTCTATATTTTTGGAATAGCTTGAGAAGAATGGGTATTAACTCTGCTTTAAATGTCTGGTGGAATTCCCCTGCGAAGCCATCTGGCCCTGGGCTCTTATTCATTGGGAGATTTTTGATCACTGATTTGATTTCTTCACTGGTTATGGGTCTGTTCAGATTTTCTGTCTCTTCCGGTTTGAATTTTGGTAGTGCATGTGTATTTAGGAATTTGTCCATTTCTTCTAGATTGTCCAGGTTGTTAGCATATAATTTTTCATAGCAATCTCTGATGATTTTTTGTATTTCTGAGGGGTTGGTTGTGATAGATCCATTTTCATTCATGATTTTGTCGATATGGCTGTTCTCTCTTTTTTTCTGAGGAGCCTGGCTAGAGGTTTATCACTTTTGTTTATTTTTTCAAAAAACCAACTCTTGCTTTCATTGATCTGTTCAACTGTTTTTTTAGATTCTATGTTGTTTATTTCTGGGCCTGACCTTTAGTATTTCTCTTCTTCTGCTGGGTTTGGGGTGCTCTTGCTGCTCCCCTTCTAGTTCCTTTAGGTGCTCTGTTACATTTTGAATTTGCGCTTTTTCTAGTTTGTTGAAATAGGCCTGGATTGCAATATACTTTCCTCTTAGGACTGCCTTTGCTGCATCCCAGAGAGTTTGTATTGTTGTATTTTCGTTTTCATTTGTTTCCATATATATTTTTAATTTCTTCTCTAATTGCCTGATTGGCCCAATCATTCTTTAGTAGGGTGGTTTTTAACCTCCACATTTTTGGAGGTTTTCCAGCATTTTTCCTGTGAATGATTTCAAGTTTTATAGCATTGTGATCTGAAAGTGTGCATAGTATAATCTCAATTTGTTTATATTTATGGTGGGCTGCTTTATGCCCAGTATGTGATCTATCTTGGAGAATGTGGCATGGGCACTCGAGAAGAAGGTGAATTTCCTAGCTTCAGGATGCAGAATTCTAAATGTATCTATCAATTCCATCTATTCCAATATGTCGTTCATGTCCATTGTTTCTTTAGTGTTTTTCTGTCTGGTCGATCTATCCATTGCTCTAAGTGGAATATTAAAATCCCCTTATCAATAAGATTATTTCTGTTTGTGATTAGCTGTTTTATATATTTGGGTGCTCCCGAATTCGGCACATAGATGATTATAATTGTTAGTTCTTCAAGATGGAGAGACCCTATAATTATTATATAGTGTCCTTCTTCATCTCTTGTTACTGCCTTTACTTTAAAGTCCAGTTTTTCCACTTTAAGTATGGGTATTCGGGCTTTCTTTTGGATTCCAATCCCATGATAGTTATTTTTCCATTTCCTTACTTTCAGTTTGAAGGTGTTTTTAGGTCTAAAATGAGTCTCTTGTAGACAGCAAATAGATGGATTTTGGTTTTTGCTCCATTATGCTACCCTGTGTCGTTTGATTGGAGCATTCAGTCCATTTACATTCAATGTTATTATTGAAAAATATGGGTTTAGTGTCATTGTGTTCTCTGTTGTTTACATTCTTGTAGTGGTATCTCTGGTACCTTGTATTCCTTGAAACATTTCCCTCATAGAGTCCCTCTTAGGATTTCTTCTAGGGCTGCTTTGGTGGTGATGAATTCTCTCAATTTTTGTTTATTTGGGAACACCTTTATCTCTCCTTCTATTTTGAACGACAGGCTTGCAAGATAAAGGATTCTTGGTTGCATATTTTTCCTGTTCATCACATTGAAGATTTCATGCCATTCCTTTCTGGCCTGCCAAGTTTCAGTAGATAGGTCTGTAACCACTCTGATAGGTTTCCCTTTGTATGTTAGGGCCCTTTTATCCCTATCTGCTTTCATAATTTTCTCTTTATCTTTGTATTTTGCCAATTTCACTATGATATGTTGTGCCGACGTGTGATTCATGTTTTGTCTGCGGGGAGTTCTCTGTGCCTCTTGGATTTCAATGTCTATTTCCTTCCCCAAATTGGAGAAGTTCTAGGCTATAATTTGATCAAGCACCCTTTCAGGACCTTTTACTCTTTCTTCTTCTTCAGAAATTCCTATGATACGGATATTGTTCCGTATCATTGTATCACTCCAGTCTCGAAATCTCCTTTCGTGCTCCTGGATCAATTTGACTTTCTCTTTTTCGTCTTTTGCTATAACTGTGTCTTCCTTTTCACCTATTTTCCTCTCTGACTATTCAATCAGTGCAGTGGCCACCCTATTTTATTATGTACCTCATTTATAGCATTTTTTATCTCATCACAGCTATTTTGAAGGTCCCTAGTCTTTGTATCAATAGCTTCTCTGACCACTTCTATGCTTTTTTCAAGTCCAGAGATTAGTTTTATGACAATTGTTCTAAATTCTGTCTCAGTTATGTTGCTTATATCTCTTTTGAGCAGTTCTGTGGCTGTGACTTCTTCCTGGAATTTCTTTAGAGGAGAGTTCTTTCGTTTCATCATTTTAGCTCGCTTTCTATCTCTTTTCAGTTTTAAAAGCTCGTTATGCAGTGTGCACCTGTTAGTATTACTCTATTAAAGGAGGCTCATTGACTGTCTAGGGCCTGTCCTTTCTGGAAGTGTTCTTGTAATGGTGTCTCTCGGTTTCTTCTGTTGTGTCTTTGGTTATTTTATTTCCCTACTCAGTTATATTTGGAAGTCCCCACCATGTGTACTTTGGCTTGTTTCTTGAGGTAGCCCTGAAAAGGAAAACAGACAGACAAACACACAGGGAAGAAAAGCATGGAAACACACAGACAAATCAACAAACAAGCAAACCAAAAGTGGAAAAGAAAGAAGAAAAGAAAAGAAAAGAAAAAAGTAAAGAAAAGGGGGAGGGACAGAAACAATAAAAGACAAAAGACAGTCTAAAAGTGCAAAACCAGAGGAGGGGAGGGATAAGAATGAGATAAGGGAAAAATATATCTGAATGGCAAGAATTGATCTAATCACATCAGTGTTGGTTCTTCCCAGTCTCCAGTGGGGAAAAGGAGATAAAGAAAAGAAAAAGACAGCTCTCCAGCGCAGATGGGCATGGTTTGGTGTAGGTAGGTCTCAGAGGCTGCTCTCCAAGGCCCCTCCTTGGTCGTTGTGGGGAGAAGAATGGTGTCGCCCCAAGCCCTTCTAGAACTGTGTTGCAAGCCACTCTTTTGAGTCCGATCTCCCTGTGCCGCAGACAGGCCAAGTTTTATTTTCCAAGCCCCGCCTTGTTTCCAAATCCTAATCCATGCACTTTAATACTTCCGCCCGAGATGAGATGTATTCCAGCAGGCGGCCGGCTTCCTAGCTGGGATTGAGTAGGGGGAGTCAGGGAGCAGTTTTCTCCTGGCTCCGCCTGGAATTGGTGCTCTGCTGCCACGCCCAAGGAAAAATGCGCCAGCTAAATGGGACGGATTTCTCTCCCCGTGCACAGCGGTTACATATGGGATGATAGTATCCCTCTCCATCCCGAGCCAAGGTTTTTCTCTTCTCTGGAGACAGTTCTATGAACGGTTTCAGTCTCTCTTTCTCTTCCCCTTGTCTCTCCAGGACTCCGCGTGCTCTTCCCGGCTCTGCGCTGAGGAGCGGCTCCGTCCCCTCCACACCTCCGGGCCCAGCCCTTTTTTATTTCCCCAGTTCGCATTCACTCAGGCACCTATGAGGCTGTCTTCTATGTGGACTCTGTATGTTTTCCTCCCACTCTTGCATCTCAGAGTATTGTGGCTTCAGTCCTCAGTTTGATATATGCAGGTGGGTGAAAATTACAGAGTGCCCTACTTCTCCGCCATCTTGCCACCTCAATCTATTCTGTTTTTTTTTTTAATCTTCACTTAGAAGATGACCATCTTCAGAGCCTTTCATACCCAGTACTTCCATAGAGTCTTCTCCATCTTCTTTCTCTTTTGCCAGTTCAGAGGAAGTCAATCTTCTCTTTTCTCTAAACCTACTGTCTAACCATAAAATCACCAATGCCTTGGTCACTCATTTACTTAAACTTACTCACTTTTGGGTTGGGCTGAGGCTAGGACCTGAGCCAAATAGGAAGTCAGAGGAGTTTCTGAGAACCCAACATAGCTGATTTTTACTAAAGACGTAAAGAACTAGTGTCAGGTGGGCTCCTTTCTGAGAACAGTTGGGTCTGAGTCCAAAGCTTTTCATGGGAAGAGCAAGTGGAAACTAAGAAAAATTTTCTGGAGAAAATCCACTTCTTAGAAAGATTCTCAGCTTTCTGTGCCCTGAATTTGTGGCATGTTTTTTAGTTTCCAAAAAACATTCTCACCATTTATCTCATCTGGAAAGAGTATACATTATTTTTTATTGCCTCAATTTTGCAGATACAGCTACTGAAAGTCACACAGCAAGTAAGTGTGATCTTATTAGGTGGCAAAGCCTGCAGAAGAGATGGAAGCATAGTAACTCCCTGGAATAAGCCACTAGTGAAAAGGGAAATAAAGAAATTCTTTGTTCTAGTCCCACCATACAAATAGTATAAGCTCCAGCCGGGAGTTTAGATTAAAATACAAATAAATGCAACAACCTGGGTGGACCTAGAGGGTATAATGTTAAGTGAAATAAGTCAATCAGAGACAGATACCATATAATTTCCCTCATATGTGGAATTTAAGAAATTAAACATGAACATAGGGGAAGAGAAGTAAAAATAATATAAAAAGAGACAGGTAAAAAAAAAAAAAAAAAAAACACCAGAAGAGATTCTTAAATGTAGAGAACAAACGGAAGGTTGCTGGAGCAGAAGTGGGTCGGGTAATGGGCTACATGGGTGATGGGCATTAAAAAAGGCACTTATTGGGATGAGCACTGGGTGTTATATGTAAGTGAAGAATCACCAAATTCTATTCCTGAAATCAAACTACACTATATGTTAACCAACATGAATTTAAACATAAAAAAGAAAGAAAACGAATGAAGAAAGAAAAAAAGTGGCAAATAAAAAAAAACAGACTCTTTTTTTAAAGTTTTTTTTTTTTTAATTCCAGTTGCTTAACATACAGTGTAATATTAGTTTCAGGTGTTCAATTTAGTGACTCAACACTTCCACACAATACCCAGTGCTCATCAGAAGTTCACTGGGGGTTAAATAGTTCCCCAACACCTATTTAAACCATCGTCCCATTCACATCCTCTCTGGTAACCATCAGTTTGTTCTCTACAGTTATGAGTCTGTTTCTTGTTTTGCTTCTCTTTTTTTCCACATATGATAATTTATTTTGTTTCTTAAACTCCACATATGAATGAAATCACATCTTTCTCTGACAGACTATTTAACTATAAAGCACAAACTATTGGTTGCCAGAAAGTAGGTGGGTGAGGGAATGAGTGAAATAGGTGATGGTGATTAATCATGAGCACTGAGAATGTACAGATTGTTGAATCATTACACTGTACACCCAAAACTAATATAATACTGTATGTTAATTACACCTGAATAAAAATAAAAGATATGAACAGAATGCACACTTTAAAGCATCAAATAATACCTCATATCTGAGCCCCATAGTTTATTAACTATGTCTTAAAGTCTTAGAGAAGAATACTAAATCTGACAGCTTGAAGTTCTGGCATTGTTATAAATAATCTCTCCTATGGCTTTAAACTAGGACAGCAACAACTAGAAACATCTTAAATAAATGGAATAGTAATCTCTATTATTTAAAACCTTGAACCAAGAACACATATAGGTAGAAAAATGTCAGTTTAAAACAAACAGCTAACTAGGCCCTTATGTCTTTGTATTTTTCTTAGCCAAGCCCAATGAAAAATATTCTAAAACATGTACTGTCCTCTGACGAGTTTAGGGTGGAGAGACAAGGCCAGGATTTGAGTGCTACCGTTAACAGAGTATCTTAGTTGAATCACTTCCCTTCTCTGGGTCTGTTTAACTTACTTGGAAAATATTTTCCTTACCCCCCACTGATAAAAGCAGAAGAGTTTTTGGAAATCCATTCAAACGGTATTGGAGACATTCAAGGTAACTCCATCAAAGTCCACCTAAAAGAAGAAATATTTTATACAACTGGGAGACATCCTGTTTGGGCATAGAAGAGGCAGGCTGAGAAATTCTATTCCAGATCATAGTAAGACTGGTGCCCCAGAGATTGAGCAAGAGAAAAGTTTTTCAAGTGAGAGTAGGGTAAAATCAAAACAGCTTTTGGTGCTGGATCACCAAATAGGTAGACAATAGTCAGACTAGGACACTAGCAAACAGATACTCAAAAGAAAAGAAAAGAAAAGAAAAGAAAAGAAAAGAAAAGAAGAAGAAGAAGAAGAATTTTTTTAATGTTTATTTATTTTTGAGAGACAGAGAGAGACGGAGCATGAGCAAGGGAGGAGTAGAGAGAGGGAGACACAGTATCAGAAGTAGGCTGCAGGCTCTGAGCTGTCCAAGCAGAGCTCAAGGCATGGCTTGAACTCAGGAACTGTGAGATCATGACCTGAGCTGAAGTCGGATGCTCAACTGACTGAGCCATCCAGGCACCTCCCAAAAAATAATTTTTAAAAACAACCTGATACTTTATGTTAAAAAAAAACAGAACAGAATAAAACCCTCCAAAATAGTCATCATGAGGAAAATTGCAGAATTGCACTTATTTTATGCCTCAGTATGCTTATTTCTTTGTTTTTGATTTTTTTTTACTGTTTTTTTTTAAGTTTTTATCTGAATTCCAGGTAGTTACAATACAGGTGTATAATATACTAATTCAACACTTCCATAAAACACCCAGTGCTCATCACAACCAGTGCACTCCTTAATCCTTGTCATCTATTTAACCCATCCTTCCCACACTGTCCCTCTGGATAACCATCAATTTGTTCTCTATAGTTAAGTGTCTATTTCTTGGTTTGCCTCTCTTTTTCTTTCCCTTTGCTCATTTGTTTTGTTTCTCAAATTCCACATATGTGACACATATGCGAAGGAAAGACTCTTGAAATCTTATCAGTGCTGAGGTATCTAAATAGCCAATTACTATAAATTATGTCTTCTTTGCTTGTTGTTTTGGCCTCCCCAGCTCTCATTGCATGTGGCTTAATCCAAACAACGCAAGAAATTCAGGTGTCTCATCATCTTCCTTCTAAGCCCATCTCAAGGTTAGCTTTGTCACTTCTTTTTTTCCCCTCCAGAGTCAATTTCAGAAAGCTTTGTCACTTTCATTAACCTAAAACTTGGCCCATGTGCTTGCTGCAAACAAACACTAATTGTGGGGAAAGTTACTTCAAAATACTTTGTCCTTCCTCCTGACTCCTTGAAAATCAAGTGAAAAGTGCACCAAGTGACTAATATGGTTCATACTGGGGTTTGAGAAGACTATTAAATGGAGGTAGGGACTTTATATAGTTTATTCATTTGTTGAAGGAAGAGATAGTACAAGGCTCTTGTCAGATGGTTACAGTGTCCAAGAGCCCTAACTCTCAGGAAGTTCTTATTTAAGTCAATCTTAATTTCTTTCACTGAAATTTAAGCTCATTTACATTTAGTCTTTCTTAATTTAAAAAGTTCATAAAGCTTAAGAATTCCCCAGGCTTACACCAATAGGTTAACAAGGCATAAAGTACTACAAAGCCATAAGATGCTCACTCCCGAATTTGGGTAAACAAGATTAGGTGTATAAGGACAGAGAAGGGGGGCTAAGGCTTCCAGGATAAAGTAGGGAGGCGCAAAGGTCCCAATATTTAACATAGGTATATGAAATTAAAAATATTAGGCATTCAGAGTGAGAGTGCCCCCAAATTTAGTACTAAAGCAGAAAGCTGCTTTCACAGGAAGGAAGGACCAAATTAGGAAACAGGTAAATAGGGCTATAGACCACTGTCCTGCAGGTGATGCTGCCCAGAGCAGAGCTGATTAACAAAAGAAAAGGTGCCTTGTTAACCCTGAGGTTATTTGCCCTGTCTGTCTTATCCCTTAGGCTAGCTAAGATAAACAGACACGGAGCCTCCTGTATGACATTAACAACCATCTGCCCATCTGCCTGGTGCCAGGATGTTGCTTTATATTGACCTAAACCCCAAACGCTCTATATCTTCAAAACCCCCTTTCCATCATGCTCATGAGTTAATGTTCACCGATTCACTGTCTCTTTATACACGTCCATCACGTTTGTGAGCCTTCTGATCTTAATAAATACAGAGCAAGACCCCTTATTCGGGGCTCTTGTTTTTTCCCAGACATTAGCCATCTCTCACTTTTAATCCTGCATCCCACTTTCTTGCTAGACAAGAAATAACTTTAAACTTAGAGTCTAGGACAAATTTCCTCATTTGTAAGTTGAAGAAAACAATATTTTACTAAAAGTGTTGTTGTATATTTATGAAGCATCTATGGAAAGGGTAGGCACCAGTTTCTGACATATAGTAGGTGTACTCAATACAGTTTTCTCAATTCCATACCCTGTGATGATAGCACCTGTATCAGAACATCACAATCCAGATTTTTTGATTTCCAATGTAGTGTAGGAACAGTGATTATGATCATACTTTTATGAATATCTGATCTACAAAAGACTAGGAAATATGAGTCCATGAGAAAAGGAGAGTTATTAACCTTGAAAGCTGAGTAATGGAGACTGGACAGATGCATAAATCAATAAGTCATGAGAAGCCTCTGGAATTCCTGAGTTGTTGAATGACAGGATGAATATAATGATGAATCACATGTCTGAATCTCCCCTCAGAGATTCTGAGAGGTGGTACAGAGCCATGAATAAAAAGTTGCTCTCCCCCTCCAGCCAGGAGGTGATGTTAAATGTCTATAGAAAAGAGACCTCCTTCCAGACTCCTGAGCCCAGTAATCTTTACTAGCTTCCCCTTTTCTCATTGTCTCTGTTATCCTAAGAGTGTTTTCCTTCTCTCCCTTCCATGACCTCCCTTTACTTCTGTGGGGCTAAGTACTCTCACTGAAATTTTATGTGGCATTTTTAGTTACTGGAAAGTCCATACACCATTTTATGTATTCTTCTCTCTGCTATTGGCCAAGGTTTGGCCGTTCTCATTTACAAGGCTGGGATGTGCCAGGCCAAAGACAGTGGGAGAGCCAGAACTGCTCTTATAATTCTGGAATCTTCAAAGACCAAAACTAGGAGTGCCCTTAATAAATGATCTATGTCAATACTCTCATTCCAAAGATGAATAAATGAAGCATGGAGAAAATATTGTAGTGGGAAATAGTAAGAAAAACTCACCTAAAGTCACACAGAGCCTATATCAGAGCCCAGGTCTCCTAACTTCCAGCCCAGTACTATTTTCACTACACCAAGTTTAACTCTTGAGGTGTTTCTCAGTCCATTCTTTTCACTTATACCTCTGTTTCCCTCTATCAGTTTCCCTTCAGGGAAACATTTTAGTTCACACTACTCTCTCCCTCCCACCTGACTAAACAACACAATGAATTCATCCCTTCATTCGATTTTCTCCTTCTCTAGGCATTCAGACTTAAGTGATTTTCTCAACTAGTCATCCTACCACAATTGGGAGCCAAGAGCAGATAAGCATATCTCTAACTTGAGTCCCGGGTTGCATCTGCCAGAACTAACTGTAAATACAATACCAGCCAATGAAGCAGCAAACAAGAAACTGTCAATCTAAAATGCCCTAGCACAAGGCTCAACTAAAATATTTTCATCTACTCTGGGTCGGGAAACTGGCTGCCTCTTTACAGTACTGGCCTAAGAAAAAAGAAAATGAGAACAGTTGTGAAGCTAAAAAGAAGTCAAAGACCCATCTCTTTTGGGTATCTCAAAACCCAGGCTTAAGATTTTGGTCAGTGTGGTGCATGGCTTCAAATTTCAAACCTGGCCATTGTGACTCTACCAAAAAGACATACTCAATGAGAAAGCGGGATAGAAGGATAGCTAACCTTGGTGGAGTGAAGCAGCCTTCAAAGTTGGTGCTCTTGACCCCTATGCCCTGCTGTTAAAGAAACTACTCAACACCTTGGAAGACTTCTGCATTGGACAGCCCATCAGATCACTTCATTATAGAGTATATGCTTAAACATTTCCTTAGCCAGTGTTCCAGGAATTATAAAACTAAGCACTTAAGTGCACCTGTAGACTGTCTTCAAAGGCTGGAACTGATAACTATAATCAGCTCCATGTAAGGAGGCAAAAGGGTGGAATTAAGGGGTGAGAAGATTTTATTTGGTAAGTAAATCCAACATTAAAGGATCTGGGCATCTTAAAGATGTGGATGGGTGAGGAAAATCAGGCTTAACTACAAGGGACTGTATTGAATATGGCCTTGAGTTGGGGCAGAGTGGCTATAGAATGCTAAGCCAACATGTAGTTATTTAACTGCCTTGCAGATCATTAACAGTCTAGCTCGAAGACGTAGGTTTACTCTATAGAATCTGAGGATGAGCCTCAAGGTCCCAGATCTCACACTGACTGACTGGGAGAACATAGACTATGTCCTATCTCTCTGCCTGTCTCAGTGTCTTCATCTGTATAATGGTAGAGAGTCTAATTAGGATCATAATCCTTCCACCTCTAAATTGTCATTCATTATTTTCTGTGGGAAACCTAGTCCTGTTTTTGACCCACAGTAAAGAATGTGTGTGATGGCAGGAATTAAGCTACTGTGACACTCCAGTTTAGGTAATTTCTGGCTGTGCCAGAAACTGCTTTTAACTCCTATTCTGTAAAGCTCTGTTTCCAGAGACTTGTTGGAAATTCCTTAAGCCCTGGATGTCCATGCCAGGGTCAGCAAAGCTCTCTTTTGTTCTCATATTGTTCCCAGTTTATTTTTTAATGGATCTTGGAAGCAGAATTTCAATAATTCTTAACAATATGCAAAAATTGTTTAGCTTCTTTTTGTCTACATTTCCCATTTTCCATTTTATTAATCCACATTAATGAATTTACATTTGGTTTAGCTTTCTATACAAGAAAATTATCTTAAGACATGACTATCCAAAGTCTTAGCTGCCTGGTGATAGGCAGACTGCATCCAACAGAAGGAAGATGTCTTTACCAACCCTCTTTTCCCCAGGGAAAAGAAAAAAAGAAAAAGGATTCAAAATGAGTTGACACTTGAAAAAAAATAAGAAAGGCATTTTCTGCACAAGCAAAAGATTGTAATGTGGTAGCAATTGCTTAGGGGATTCAGAAACCAATGAGCAGTAGAGTTGGGTTAGGGTCAACAATGGCACATGGCCTCCAGCCAACTCAGTGATACCAGCTATGTCACTATGTGTGCTAAGCCCAGAACAAAGAAAGCCAACAATGCTGCCTTACTCTGCTTCGATTAGACTCTACATAATGACATATAATAAGTTATGGGATCCATATACTTAGTATTTTTCTGAACGTAAACATATATTCATGGTAAGTAATTTGTAATATACATAAAAAGGTAAAGAAAAAATAAACTTATAATTGCCAAATACCACTATTAAAGTGCTGGTGAATTTCCTTTTCTCTATATGTCATTCATACGGTATAACATATAATTTATGTGTATATTTTGCTTTTTACAAAGGAGATTATAAAGTACATTTAATTTCTTATAATGGCTTTACAACAAGTTTTTCATTGAACATGTTTTAAACATTTTCCCATGTTGATAGCTTTCAAAATTATAGTTTTAATAGCTTAATAGTACCACCATATTTAACTGTTTCTTTACTATTGAGTATTTAGATTACTTATAATTTTTCACAATTATAAATAGTACAATGAGAAATCTTGTGCATAAATTTGTTTTCACTTATGATTATTTCCTTTGGACGTTTTCATAATTTTTAATGTTTATTTTTGAGAGAGAGAGAGAGAGAGAATGTATAGGGAAGGAGCAGAGAAAGAGGGAGACACAGAATCTGAAGCAGGCTCCAGTCTCTGAGCTGTCAACACAGAGCCTGATGCAGGGCTTGAACTCATGAACCATGAGATCATGACCTGAGCTGAAGTTGGATGTTTAACTGACTGTGCCACCAGGCGCCCCTGAATGTTTTTATAAAAGTAGAATTACTGGGTCAAAAAAAGCATGAATATTTATAAGCTAGAGCAAGTAACAGAATCTGTTACTATGGTAGCTAGAATTTAGTTCTATCTGTTATTTACCAAGCCCTGTGCTAGGTACTTGGAAAACAAAATAAATCAAATCTTATCTTTGCCTTCAAGAAACTCTCAGTCTAAAGGGGAATCACATGAGTAAACAGACAATTTTAATACAGTATATTATTGTTATAAGGCAAATATGCACTGGACAAAGGGAAACCTGAAATATCGAAAGGCCAAAACAAAGTAAAATAGAGGCGACTCCTAAAATAGGTTTGGAAAGTTAAATGCAGACTAGGATGAGCCTTCTTAGGGCCTTGTCGATGAGCTTTCTTAGGGTCCAGATTAGCTGAGACTTTTCCGGGAAAGAAAGGCAACAATGAACTTAACCCACCCAGGAGACCTTCCATAGGTCCATAGGAATAATAAAACAAAAGGGCAGGAAAGACATCAACAGCTTGGAATGGATCCATATCCAAAGTAGAAGTGGTATGGGAATAGAGATGTTAAATAACTTCCATATTAGTTGTGCTCAAGTTGTGAGAATTTGGGGCTAGATAAGGTCCCTTTTGGGTTTGAGGTATTGGTTTTGAGCCTTAAGAAGAACAGAGAGTGGAGAGTGCACCTCTATAAAACATCAGGCAGAGTAAATAGGCCCTTCTGAGTACCTGTAAAAGTAGGATATGGCCTGAACAAGCTGGAAGACCTTATGACCATTAACAAAGGAAGAGGGAAAGTGTGAGGAAGCCTGTATGTGATGAAGGCTATAAATCATGAATGATTGTCAAAGTTCTATCTTCTGTTCCCAGATTTTCACAATTACCACCACTTCTTCCACCATCATCATGTTTTCTACAAATTCGCTATTCATTTCTTTTGAAACATTTATGCAATTTGTAATTGTGTATATGTCTGCAGATCTACTTGTTCAATGCTTATCTCTCACACTGGATTGGAAACTCTATAGGTAAGGAATGGTGTTCAACTCTCTATTTATACTACTACTTGGCACAACTATAGGCACAAAGTAAGCTTTTTCTGAGTGTTTATGGAATAAATTCATCATACCCATGGTCCCATAAGCCCCCCAAAAGCTAGAGTGCCAGTGTCTTAGAAAGAAGTTGCCTGAGTTTATAAATTATGGAACACAACTTTTTGACAAAGGTTTTTTCTCAGTTATTTTTGATTAGTATTTTCACATGTATCCTAAAACACACAAACAAAAACCATTAAATATGAACTTTTCCCTAAAACATAAACATCAGATTGCCTCAACTTATCCTTGATCTCTTTTCCATCTTTGGGCCTCCTCACCCCTGTGGGTAGGATGAAGAAAGGAGTCAAGGTGAGGGGTTAAATGGTAAACAAAAATAGGGTTTCTGTGAAGGAAGGGTGGGAAGTGGGATAAAGTAAGAATAAGAAGTGGAATAAAGGTGAAGGATGTCTTTTATATGCACTAACAATAGTGTTTTTACATGCTGAAACATGGGTCTAAATGCTCTGTTTCATTGCCATGCTAGCTTAGAGGGGGATGCCTGGTCACTTTTAATGTGCCAGAAGACATATTCTGAGACCTGAGGTAGTGCTTGAGGGAAAGTCCTGAAGGACAATAGAAGTATAGGCTTTCCTAAGGTGGTTTTTCATGGGATAAGACACCTTACATAGAGTCTGCTCTTTCCTGATTCTCCATAAACATTACCAGTTCCTGACTAATTATCTAAGATCAATCAGAACGGCATCCCTTTAAATGAAAGTTTATTCCCTGTAATAATAATACCCCCACCATGAAATCAAGTTAATAAGATTCACATAAACAATTTAAAGTCCAATCTCATCTTTAAGATAAAAGGTAGTTTAATGGGAAAAGTGTCACACTATACTCCAAATCCTAACTCTATCACTTCAATTCACCTTTATGAGCCATGGTTCCTCATCTGCAAACAAGCTAATAGTATCTTCCTCTCATTTTTGTAAGGATTAATTTAAATGAAACAATGTCTAAAATAACTGTAGAACAACTCTAGTACCAAAATTAGTATTTATGATTATTTTAATCCCTCTGATATCATTAATAAATTGGTTTAACCCCAGAATGAGGTGATAGTTTTATAAGTAAAATTTCACTTTCAAGGAGGAGGCTAAATAAGTGTACGTGAGTACGTGATGGGCCCAGGAAGTAAGATGGCATAGAAGACCTATGTAAAGGGGGTAGTTGGTCCCGAAGTAAGCAAAAAGGCAGTTCAGAATCCCCATCAACCTCCTATCTTGGCTTTTTTTGTCACAGCTTCTTACATGGTCTCTTAACAGATAAAAGCAACATATTTCAATATCTTGGACCATACAGAGTGGAGCTGCACTGCTATCTCTAAGATTGGGGTGTGGAAATGAGATGCTCTAGGTTTTCTATAAGAATTATGTTTGGATGCTGCCACAAAAAAGCTTAAGAGTAAATAATTAAGACAGGGCTTAAGTTTATGTGTCCAGTTATATCTTCCCAACACTGAAAATTCAGTTTGAAGAGTAAGAAATATGCTTTTGTATATATGACACAAAAAATCTGTTTAAATTTTATTTTTATCTGAAAGATATTTAGAAGCTGTAAGCCCAAATCTTGATTTAAGTTAAAAAAATTAAAAACACTGAAGTAAGACCCAAGATATATCGTTATAATCCTGTCTTTTTCAGTGACCTTGAATTACTTCTCCTTAACATCATCTGTAAAATGGGCATAAGAAGAAACCATCTAAAATAATTAGTGTATATACAAAAAAAAAAAAAAGCATCAATGAACCGTGGGACCACTTCAAGCAGGCATAAATGCATGTAATTAGATTCCCTGAAGAATATAAGGGTTGGAGGATACAGAAAAATATTTAAAGAAACACTGGCCAAAACTTTTCAAAAAAAATAACGAAAACTATAATATTCCATTTCCAAGAAGTTTAACGAACCCAAAGTGCAAGAAATGAGAAGAAACCACACCAAAGCATATCATAATCAAATTGCTTAAAACCAGTGATAATAAAAATCTTAAAAGCAGCCAGAGAATAAAGACAGATTACATGTAGATTAAGAAAGATAAGTTTGACAGGAAAAAAAAAGCTTGACATGAGATATTTTATCAGAAACAATGGAAGTGAGAAGACAAAGGAAAACTTTTAAAGTACTCAAAGAAAAATACTTTCATCTAGAGTTCTTCACACAGCAAAAATACATATTAAAAACAAAGGTAAATTAGACACTTTCAGACATATAAAAGCTGAAAGAATTCAGAGTAAGCAGACCTGCGTCTAAGAAATGCTAAAGTATATCCTTTCAACTGAGTATTTACAGTACCAGATGGAAACCTGTATTGACATAAAAGAACACATATATAAAAATATTTTAATCTAATTATCTAAACCAATTTTTAATGACTATAACAGCAAAAATCATCTCAAACAGTTTGGATAAACACATGTGTGATCTCACTAGCAATCATAAAATTAAAAACAACTTCTTTGAGTATTATATTACATATACATTAAATTAGGCCAAACATTAAAATACATAATGATAATGGCTTGAAACCATTAGAGTAATTAATTGAAACTTGGCCTTTGAATTGATATTACTTAAGAAAAACAATACAATAATTATGTATAAACATATAAATGTTCTTACTCTTTAACCCAATAGCCATTGTCTTATAAATTTAGACAAAGAATATAAGCCAATGAAAAGAATATATATAAATGCACGAATTTGCTCCTTTTAGTACTAATTAAAACGATGCTCTATAATCCATATAGTAGATTATGATATGCATCATGGATAAAATATCAGTTTTCTATTAAATCTATAACTAGCAAGAGTGTTTAGTGACCATGGAAAATTCTTATAAGTTTCAGTGATTGAAACATATACAAATTAAATTTGTCTTATAATCACAACTATATTAAAATGATATTTGTGGATAAGGATGTAAGAAAGCAGGAAAAAATGGAAGTTTGAATTGTCAGAATAACAGTGGGTATGAGGTGGTTTTTTTCTCTCGCTTTCTTATTAATGTTGTTTGATTTATGTATATTCAAAATAAAAGTAGTAAAACTGACCTTATCTATGTCCCCAGGTTTTCATAAGAAATAATGAGATAATGATTATTCATGAAAGTCCTTGTATAATTGCTAAAGGTATATTCTGCAGTTTCAAACTGATTTGCTTGATTTATTTAAAATTATTTAAACATATCCCCACATAATTAAATTAATAAAAAGGTATTATCTGGAGAATTGTATTACTCATATGCTCATATACAGCATATACTATATGCTGCTTATAAGACACAGTTCAGATTCAAAGGCACATATAGTTGAAAGTAAAAGGTTGGGAAAAGTTATACCATGCAAACAGTAACAAAAAGAAAGCTGGAGTGGCTATACTAATATAAAATAAGCTTTAATAAAAAAATGTTTAAAAATGTTTATTTATGTATTTTGAGAGAGAGAGAGAAATTGAACATGAGCAGGGAAGGGGCATAGAGGGAGACAGGAGACAGAGAACCCCAAGAAAGTTCTGCACTCCCAGTGCAGAGTCCAGCACGGGACTCAAACTCAGGAACCACATGATCATGACCTGAGACAAAACCAAGAGTCAGATGCTTAATTGACTGAGTCACCTAGGCACCCCAAAAAATTTATATATAGTAAAAGACATGCTGTAATGATAAGGGAAATGATTTCCTCAGAAAGATATAACAATTGTAAGCATAGGTGTGACTAACACCATAGTCTCAAAACACATGAAGGAAAAACTGACATACTGAAGAAAGAAATAGGAAATTCACCAACAAGAGTTAGAAACATATATCTCACTTTCAATAATGTGATACAATAACTAATCAGAGATTTATAAGGAAATTGAAGATTTGATTAGCACTATATGCCAGCTAGACTTAATGTATAGAATATTTAAAACAAATAAATATACAAAATATTTCCAAACACACATGAAACATTATTAATGATAAACTATATAAGGGACCGTACAAATATCTTCAATAAAATTAAATTATTGAAATTATAAAAGCACAGTGTCCAATCACACTGAAATGATATTAGAAATCATTAATAAAAGATAATTTGAACAACCGTACAAATATGAGGATATTAAACAACACAGTCCGAATAACAAATGGGTCCAAGAAGAAATCACAAGGGAAATAAGAAAATATCTTGAGAAAAGAAAACAAAACTATACAACAATCTTTTGGAATAAAGCTAAAGCAATAGTCAGAGGCAAGTTTATAGCTAAAAATGCCTATATTTAAAAATATTGACAACAAATCAAAAACCTATCATCCCCCATAAAGAAACTATTCAAAGAAGGACAAACTAAATGCAGAGCAAGCAAGATAAAAATAGTAACAAATATTATAATGGATATAATAAATAAAATAAAAAAAGGATGCCTGGGTGGCTCAGTTGGTTAAGTGTCCAACTCTTGATTTTGGTTCAAGTCATGATCTCATGGTTCATTAGTTCAAGCCCTGCATCAGGCTCCAAGCTGACATTATGGAGCCTGCTTGGAATTCTCTCCTTCTCTTTCTACCCCTCTCCCTTCCCGTCCTAGCACACATGTTCTCTCTCTCTCAAAATAAATAAACTTAAAAAATAAAATAAAAATAAAATAAAAAATAGAGAAATAATGGAAAAAATCAGAAAAACTATAAGTTGCCTTTAAAAATATCAACAAAATTGACAGATCTTGAGCTAGACTGACGATAAAGAAAAACAGATGAGATTCAACTTATTAACATCAGGAATGAAAGAGAGGACATTATCACCAACCTTAAAAAAATAAGAAATAAGAAAATACTATGGACAACGATATGCCAAAAATTTAGATAAATTAAATGAATGAACAAATACCTAGATACATAAAAAGTACTGAGCTAACAAATGAAGATATAGAAAATTTGAATAAATATTTAACACGTTAAGATGTTCATTAAGTAAATCAAAATAGTTCACAAACAAAAGCCTGACCCAGATGGCTTCACTGGTGAATACTACCAAAAATTCAATTAATACAAATCTACTACAAATATTTACATAAAACTGAAACATTTTCTAACTTACTCTGTGAGGTCAATATTATCCTGATACCAAAACCAGAAAAAAAAAAGTAAAAAAGACAACAAACCCAACTATCTTATGAAAATAGATGCAAAACTCTTCAACAAAATACTAAGAACCACTTAATATCCTTACTCACTTATGCCACTAGGAATGAAAGGTTGATTATATGAAAATGAAACAATATTATCCACCATATTAAGATAATAAGGGGGTAATTATCTCAATAGAGAAAATAAATTTTACAGGATAAAAAATATTTGGTCTCAGTAAAATAAGAATGGAAGGGAAGTTTCTCATTTTGGTAAAGTATTGGAAGTCTCAGGAGGAAAGTAGTAAAAAGGAGGATATAGAAACCTTCCCAAATTTATTGATCTACACATCTGAGAAGTTTAAAAAAAAGTCCAGTAGGATAAAATCAAAGAAATTTACAACTAGACACATAATAGTCAAACTACCAAAATACAAGAATTCTTGAAAGCAGTTAAACAGAAGTGATCACATACAAAAGATCTTCAGAATGAATAGCAGTTGATTTATCACCAGAAATCATAAAGACCAGAAGACATTGGAATGACATATGTCAAAAAAATGCCAATAAGGAATTCTATGGGCATCTGGGTGACTCGGTTGAGCGTCTGATTCTTGATTTCGGCTCAGGTCATGATTCCACAGTCATTGGATTAAGCTCTGTGTTGGACTTCAGGCTGTGCATGGAAGCTGGCTTGTTTCTCTCTCTTCCTCTGTTCCTCTCCCCTACTCACACTTTCTCTAAAATAAAAAAAATAAAAAATGAAAAAAAAAGGAAATCTATACCCCAAAACTATCTTTTGAAAATGAAAAATAAAAAGTAAACTGGGCACCTGGGTGTCTCAGTTGGTTAAGCATCAAACTTTTGATTTCAGCTCAGGTCATGATTTCATAGTTCATTAGATTGAGCCCTGCATTGGGCTCCACACTGAAAGCACAGAGCCTGCCTGAGATTCTCTCTCTTCCTGTCTTTCTCTCTATGCCCCTCCCCTACTCTCTCTCTCTCTCTCCCTCTCTCTCTCTCTCTCTTTCTCTCTCTCAAATAACCTTCAAAACAAAGAAGTCAACCAAGATGGCAAAATAAGAGGCACCTGAGCCCTCCTTCCACAAATGCACCAAATTTACCACTACATACTGAAAAGAGATCCAAAATTAGCTCAGTGACTCATACACACTGAGAAAATGCCCACAGTAAAACAGGGAAATGGCTAAGATACACACTAGCCATGAACCTTAGCCAGAGTACAACACTATACCCCCAGGAGGGAATCTTCAACTCCAAAGTTCTCTCTGTGGAGTGAAGGATTTGGACCTTACTTTTAGCCTTTAACTTTTAAGACTAACAACCAAGGTCTCATCCACTGAACCTAGCTCTGAAATACAACTGGGCTTATGCTCACAAGACAATATCAAACAGTTTTTAATGAATGTGCAAGCATTTGCCGTAGTGATTGTTTCAGAACTTAGCATGGAGGGAGTAAGCAAAAATGCCCATGTCCCAGTTTTTCCCTGAAAGAAGTTTATCTACATACTTTAGAAATAGCTGGCTGAGGGTCAAGTTCCTAATTTAGCATACATCTAGGGGCTGGTTGTGATCCTCCCTGGAGAATGGAGAATATGGTAGATACCTTTCTTGTCTTCTCTCTCCAGCCTGCTCCAACAATAAAACCAAGTTACCAGTATCTCACTGAACAGAGCTTACATATGTGTCTGAAACCCCAGCTTTTATGTATGCTGCTCATGGAATGAGCCTCTGGGTAGCTTGATTCTGGTAGCCAATAGAGTTTGCATTTACAAGTCCAATAGGACTGTAGAAAAAAACCAGGTACAGAAGTACCCCCTACTTTACAGATATACAATTGAGCCCAGTACAGAGGAAGGAGCCAAAGAAGCTCATTTCAAAGTTTCTCCCTGGAAAAGGCTTAACAACATATTTTCCCAGCTATTGTCTGAGGCTCCAGCTTTTAATCAGCTTGCACCTAAATGCTAACTTCAATCATCCACTTCGGGAAAATCATGGGTCTTTACACACCCTCAAATACTGGGCGCCACTAAGAACAAAGAAGGTGGCCTGGACAATCACAAATGTTCAAGAGACAACTAGGAGCTCAGATTCAGCTGATTTGACAAAGTTCATTACCTACAGGAGACCACTCTGTGAATACTGGGAGAAGTGGACATATTATTTTATTTTATTTTTTACATTTATTTAGTTTTGAGAGACAGAGACAGACAGAGCGTCAACAGGGGAGGGACAAAGAGAGAGGGAGACACAGAATCTGAAGAAAGCTCCAGGTTCTGAGCTAGCGGTCAGCACAGAGCCCGACGTGGGGCTCGAACCCATGAACCGTGAGATCATGATCTGAGCCAAAGACAGAAGCTCAACCGACTGAGCCACCCAGGTGCCCTAGAAGTGGGCATTTTATGTTAGTGCACAAACCAACAGAAAGTGAAGGAAAATAAGAAAAGAAGGAATTTGTTCCAAACCAAAGAACAAAATAAACCTCCAGAAACAGATCTTAATGAAATG
Source organism: Cryptoprocta ferox (assembly GCA_028646485.1). Lineage (NCBI taxonomy): Eukaryota > Metazoa > Chordata > Mammalia > Carnivora > Eupleridae > Cryptoprocta > Cryptoprocta ferox. The sequence continues at coordinate 59,972,806 of CM053579.1, forward strand.
AATATAAGTGATTTTCCTGGAAGAGTTAAAAATAATAATCATAAAAATGTTCACTGAGGGCAGGAGAGCAATGCATAAGCAAAGTCAGGATTTCAACAAAATGAAAATATTAAAAAAAGTATCAAATAGAAATCATAGAGCTGAAGAATACAATAATTAAACTGGAAAATTCAATAGAGGAGTTCAACAACAACTAGCTTACAAAAAGATCCATTAACTCAAAAACAGGAAAGTTAAACTCATTCAAACAAAAATGCAAAAATTAAATAAAAGAAAATAATGAAAATAGTTTAAGGTACTTACGGGACAACAATGAGTAAACCAATATATGCACTATTAGGTTCAAAGAGGAAAGAGAAAGGGATAGAAAGCTTATTCAAAGCAAAACAAAACAAAAACAAACTAGTACCTGAAAACACCCTTAACTTGAGGAAAAAGAGACATCTGGATCAAAGAAACAAAAAGAAAACACAAAAAACAAAAAAGCAAAGAAGACAATTCCAGATAACCACAATGAGATATATTAACTGAATTGACAAAAGTTAAAGACAAGGAGAGAATTTTAAAAGCAGCAATAGAAAAGCAACTTGTTACATACAAGAAAATCTCCATAAAGCTATCACTAGATTTTTCACCACAAATATTTCATGCCAAAAGGGAGTGGGATGATATATTAAAAGTGTTGAATAAAAAAAAAAAATCAACCAGATGAGTTTTGGTATATTCACAAAGTTGTGCAAAAAAATGACACAAATAAATTCCTGTACATTCTACCACCTTAAAAAGAAAATTTGTATCTATCAGTAGACACTCCTAATTTCCTCAGCCTTCACTAATGTAATTTGTGTCCCTATGGATTTGCATATTATGGACATTTTTTATATAATTGCATGAAATCATGTAATATGTGCCCTTTCATATCTGCCTCTTTTCACTTACCATAATATCTTCAAATTTGATCAATGTTGTAGCCTGTATTGATAATTCATTCATGCTATTGATGAATAACATTCTGTTTTATTCATTCGTTAGTTGATTGATAGTTAAATAGTTTCCATTTTTGGAGGAGCTAAGATGGCAGACTACTAGGAGGATCCTAGGCTTGCCCCTCACAGCTAGATAAATATCGAATCATTCTGAATACCCAAGAAACCGATCTGAGGACTGACATAACAAACTGTAAAACTAGAGGGACAGAAGTGTCCACATTGTGGAAGGCAGGAGGTGGGGAGATGTGATTTGACGGAGAAAAACAGTGCTGGTGTTGTGGAGGGGAGGAAGCCTTGGTCACAGAAAAAAGTGGGAGAGAGATAGGAGTGCACAGGTGATCTCACAAGGAAAACACTTCCTCAAAGCCATTGACTGGGAAAACAAGATGGGCTGATTTTTGTGAGTTTTTTAAATGTTCAGTGCTCAAAGGCTGGAGTTTAGAGGTCCATAGTGTGGCCAGTGTGGAGTCCAGCTGGTACTACAGTTATCCCGTGGAGTAGTTCAGGAGAAGATGGCACAACCTGAGGATCCTGTGGGATGTACTGGGAGAGATGATTCTCCTTTCTTGGAGCATATCTGGAGAGGTGGCATTGACAGCAGGCAACATTACCCGCCATTGTCACTCAAGATAGTCACAGAGACACCTCTGAGGGTGGCAAACCTGGAAACTGGCTCTTTGCTGTACTTCACTCCAAAATCCTCACCCCTGCACTTTGGTGTAACTGCTCTTCTGGAACAAAACTGCATGAGGCCCAGGGTGGCAAAATACCCCCCCCAGAGGACCACCATGGGTCTGCACCATGCCAGGTCCCTAAATTTGGAGTTCTAAGACTCAGCCACCTTGCATGAGATAAAAGACAGTTGCAATGAACTTCTGGGAAGGCAGACAACCTGGACACAGACAGGGTGAAAGCATGGATCTGAGAAAAGCTTACAATACAGGACGTGAGATTGTTCACTCTTCTGGGAAAGCTTCCTGGACAGCATTGGGTGCAAAGTTTCCTCTCTGGGATGACAAGGCTGACACCATTTCTATCTTCTGTTCCTTAGCATAAACTAAGTTAAGTAAACTGCACATTGTCAACAGTGGTGGCTTAACTAGTTACACCATGCCCCACTCTCTGGACTCTGCAGGTGCTGCTTTTCTTCAGTAAGTGAGCCTGAGAACCAGAGCAGTAGGCCCTTCCACAGAAGACCAGCGCAAACCAGCATGCGCCACACCTACTGAAAGTAGAGCTCTGCAGAGCTCCAGCTCTTGTGGAACTAGCATCAGGTTTCTTTTAACAAGCAGACTGGAGCATACCTAGTTAAAACTTGCCTCACTCTGGCCAAGGCCAAAACAATCCCCAATGCAGGCAAGGAGAAACTCTACAGAAGAGTTACTGGAGGGATAGAACAGCTATAAGACAGCAACAGAGTGCACACAGCATACACCAGAGAAACATCCTGAAGTGTCAGGCCATGGACATTGTATAAACTCTTCTTCATAAAGCCATTATTCTTAGGAGCAGGGACTATAACAGGCTTTTCTAATACACAGAGGAAGACAGAGATCTAGACAAAATGCCAAGACTTAGAAATTCCTCTCAAAAGAAAGAACAAGAAAAGGCCATTTCCAGGTATCTAATCAAAACACATATGAGTATTAAGCCTCATCCAGAACTTAGGGCAAAAATCATAAGGATACTAGCTGGGCTTAAGTAAAGCAAAGACACCAGGGAGTTGATTACTCCCTAGTTAAAAGAGCTTAAAACCAATTAGGCCAAAATGAAAAATGCAATAACTGAGATTCAAAACAAATTGAATGGAATGGCCACAGGGATTGAAGAAACAAATAAATGAATTAGTGATATAGAAAATAGAATTATGGAAAATAACGAAGCTGACCAAAAGAGGAAAAAAAATCATGGATCACAAAAGTAGACACAAGGAACTCAATGAATGCATGAAATGTAATAACATTCCTATCATAGGAAACCCAGAAGAAGAAGAGATTTAAAAAAAAGGGCAGAAGGTTTATATGAGGAAATTATAGCTGAAAACTTCTCAAATCTGGGAAGAAAACAGACACCAAGATCTAGGGGGCGTAGAGAACACTCCTCAAAATCAACAAAAACAGACTAGCACCAAGACATACTGCAGTTAAATTTAGAAAATATAGAGATAAAGAAAAAGTCCTATAAGCTGCAAGACAAAAAAAAAAAAAAAAAAAAGTCCGTAACTTATAAGGGAAGACAAGTAAGGTGAACAGCAGATGTCTTCACACAAACATGGCAGGCAAGAAGGGAGTGGCACGATATATTCAATTTGATGAATGGGGAATATATGCAGCCAAGAAAACTGTCCAGAAAAAATATCATTCAGAATAGGAGAGATAAAGAGTTTTTCAGACAAACAAAAACTAAAGGACATTATGATCACTAAACCAGCCCTGTGAGAAATACTAAAGGAGACTTTTGATTGTGCAAATGACTAGAAAAGAACAGAGAAAATTTCAAGAAACAACAATAAAACAAGCAATAAAATGTTACTAAATTTATATCTACCAATAATCACTCTGAATGTAAATGTAAATGCTCTAATCAAAAGACATAGGATGTCAGAATGGATTAAAAAACAAGACCCATCTATATGCTGCCAACAAGAGACTAACTTCACACCTAGAGACACCTGCAGATTGAAAGTGAGGGGCTATATGGGGCACCTGGGTGGCTAGTCGGTTATGCATCTGACTTAATCTCAGGTCTTGATCTCGAGGTTCGTGAGTTCAAGCCCTGTGTCTGGCTCTGTGCTGACAGCTCAGAGTCTGGAGCCCATTTTGGAGTCTGTGTCTCTCTCTCTGCTTCTCCCACCTTCATGGTCTGTCTCTCTCTCTTCCCAAAATAAATAAAAACGTTAAAAATTTTTTTAAAAAGAAAATGATAGGATATAGAACTATTTCTCATGCCAGTGGACATCAAAAGAAAACAAGACTAGCAATACTTATATCATACAAATTAGATTTTGAACTGAAGACTGTAACAAGAAATGAAGAGTATTATATCATAATTAAGGTGTCTATCCAACAAGAAGTCCTAATAATTGTAAATATGTATTCCCCCAACATGAAACACTCAAATATGTAAAACAATAACAAGCAGAAAGAAACTCATTCATTATAATATTCCAATATTAGAAAACTTTAACACCCCACATAGATCGTGGACTGAGCATCTAAACAGAATTTCAACAAAGAAACAATGGCTTTGAATGACACGCTGGACCAGATGGACTTAACAGGTATATTCAGAATATTTCACCCTAAATCAGCAGAATACACATTCTTTTTGAGTGCAAATGGGACGTCCTCCAGAATAGATACATACTAGGTCACAAATAAGTCCTCAACAAATACAAAAAGACTGAGATCATACCATGCATATTTTCTGATGACAGTGTTATGAAACTTGAAGTCAACGACAAGAAAAAAAATGGAAAGACATGGGAGTTAACATTCTACTAAGGAATGAATGGGTCAAACAGGAAACTAAGGAAAAAATAAAAAATACATAGAAACATAATAATGAAAATATGACAGTCCAAAATTTTTGGGATGCAGCAAAAGCAGTCCTAAGATGGTAGTATATAGCAATAGACACTTATCTCACGAAGCAAGAAAAATCTCAAATAAACAACTTAACCTTACACCTAAAAGAGCTAGAAAAATAACAACCGAAGCCTAAAGCAAGCAGAAGAAGGGAAATGATATAGAGAAGAAATAAATGATATATAAATGAACAGACAATAAAAGAGATCAATGAAACCATTAGCTGGTTCTTTGACAAAATAAATAAAATTGATAAACCCTTAGCCAGGCTTATCAAAAAGAAAAGAGAAAGGACCAAATAAATAAAATCACAAATAAGAGAGGAGAGATCCCAAGCAAAAGCCAAAGAAATACAAACAATTGTAACAGAATATTATGAACATTTTTATGCCAACCAATTTGGCAATCTGGGTAAAATGTATAGATTCTTAGCAACATATAAATTACCAAAACTGAAAAAGGCAGAAATAGAAAATTTGGACACACCTATAGCCAGTAAAGAAATTAAATCAGTCATCAAAAATCTCCCCAAAAACAAAAGTCCAGGGCCGTATAAGTTTCCAGGGGAATTATACCAAACTTTTAATAAGAGCTAATATCAACTTTTCTCAAACTGTTCCAAAAAATAGAAATGGAGGAAAATCTTTCAAAACTCATTCTAGGAGACTAGCATCACCTTGATTCCAAAACCAGACAAATAATCCACGAAAAAGGAGAATTACAGGTCAATATTCTTAATGAATATGGATGCAAAAATTCTCAATGAAATACTACCAAATGAAATTCAACAGTACATTGAAAGAAGTATTCAACAAGATCAAGTGGGATTTATCCCTGGCCTTCAAGGGTGGTTTGAAATTAAAAAATCAATCAACGTGATATACCACGTTAATAAAAGAAATGATAAGAACAATATAATCCTTTGAATAAATGCAGAAAAGCATTTAATGAATTATAGAATCAATTCTTGGTTTATTTATTTATTTATTTTCTTTTATAGTTTATTGTCAAATTAGTCCCATATAACACCCAGTGCTCATCCCGACAAGTGCCCTCCCCAATTCCCATCACTCCCCCTCCCCTCTTCCCGTCCCCCAACAGCCTTCAGTTTGTTCTCAGTATTCAAGAGTCTCTCATGGTTTGCCTCCCTCCCTTTCCCCAACTATTTGCCCCCTTCCCCTCCCCCATATTCCTTTGCTAAGTTTCTCCTGTTACACTTATAAGTGAAAACATATGGTACATGTCCTTCTAGGCCTGACTTATTTCACTTAGCATGACATCCTTGAGGTCCATCCACGTTGCTACAAATGGCCAGATTTCATTCTTTCTCATTGCCATGTAGTATTCCATTGTTTAGATAAACCACATCTTCTTGATCCATTCATCGGTTGATTGACATTGAGGCTCTTTCCATGATTTGGCTATTGTTGAAAGTGCTGCTATGAACATTAGGGTACATGTGCCCCTATGCATTAGCACTTCTGGATCCCTTCGGTATATCCCTAGCAGTGCTATTGCTGGGTCCTAGGGGAGTCCTATTGATAATTTTTTGAGGAACCTCCACACTGTTTTCCAGAGGGGCTGCACCAGATTACATTCCCATCAAAAGTGTAGGAGGGTGCCCGTTTCTCAACATCCATTCCAGCATCTATAGTCTCCTGAATTGTTCATTTTAGCCCCTCTGACAAGCGTGAGGTGGTATCTCAATGTGGTTTTGATATGTATTTCCCAGATGATGAGTGATGCTGGGCATCATTTCACGTGTCTGTTGGCCATCTGGATGTCTTCTTTGGAGAAGTGTCGGTTCATGTCTTCTGCCCATTTCTTTACTGTATTATTTGTTTTTTGCGTGTAGAGTTTGGTGAGTTCCTTATAGATTTTGGATACTAGCCCTTTATCTGATATGTAATGTGCAACTATCTTGTTCCCATTGCGTCGGTTGCCTTTTAGTTTTGTTGCTTGTTTCCTTTGCAGTACAGAAGCTTTTTATCTTGATGAGGTCCCAATAGTTCATTTTTGCTCTTGATTCCCTTGCCTTTGGGGATGTGTCGAGTAAGAAATTGCTGCAGTTGAGATCAAGGAGGCTGTTTCTTTCTTTCTCCTCTAGGATTTTGATGGTTTCCTGTCTCACATTGAGGTCCTTCATCCATTTTGAGTTTATTTTTGTGTATGGTGTAAGAAAGTGTTCTAGTTTCATTCTTTTGCATGTTGCTGTCCAGTTCTCCCAGCACCACCTGTTAGAGAGTCTGTCTTTTTTCCACTGGATACTCTTTCCTGCTTTGTCAAAAATTAATTGGCTATATATTTGTGGGTCAAATTCTGGGTTCTCTATTCTATTCCACTGGTCTATGTTCTCTTTTTGTGCCTGATGATTACAGCTTTGTATTAAAGGTTAAACTCTGGGATAGTGATGCCTCCCGTTTTGATTTCTTAATTTAATATTTCTTTGGCTATTCGGGGTCTTTTGTGGTTACATATGAATTTTAGGTTAGTTTGTTCTAGCTTTGAGAAGAATGCTGGTGCAATTTTGATTGGGATTGCATTGAATGTGTAGATTGCTTTGGGAAGTAATGACATTTTAACAATGTTTACTCCTCTGAGCCATGAGCATGGAATGTTTTTCCATTTCTTTGTGTCTTCATCAATTTCCTTCATAAGATTTCTATAATTTTCATCATACAGGTCTTTACATCTTTGGTTAGGTTTATCCCTTTGTATTTTATGGTTTTTTGTGCAATTGTGAATGGAATCAGTTTCTTGATTTCTCTTTCTGTTGCTTCATTATTGGCGTATAAAAATGCAACCGATTTCTGTACGTTGATTTTGTACCCTGCGACTTTGCTGAATTCCTGGATCAGTTCTAGTAGGCTTCTGGTGGAGTCGGTCGGGTTTTCCATGGAGAGTATCATGTCATCTGCGAAAAGTGAAAGTTTGACTTCCTCTTTGCCAGTTCTGATGCCTTTTATTTCCTTTTGTTGTCTGATTGCTGATGGTAGGACTTCCAGCACTATGTTAAACAACAGTGGTGAGAGTGGACATCCTTGTTGTGTTCCTGATCTCAGGAGGGAAAGCTCTCAGTTTCCCCATTGAGGATGATATTAGCTGTGGGCTTTTCATAAATGGCCTTGATGATGTTTAAGTAAGTTCCCTCTGTCCTGACTTTCTTGAGGGTTTTTATTAAGAAAGGATGCTGTATTGTGTAAAATGCTTTTTCTGCATCTATTGACAGGATCATATGTTTCTTATATTTTCTTTTGTTAATGTGATGTATCGCATTGTTGGATTTGCAAATATTGAACCAGCCCTGTAACTCAGGAATGAATCCCACTTGATGATGGTGGATAATACTTTTTATACGCTGTTGAATTTGATTTGCTAGTATCTTGTTGAGAATATTTGAATCTGTATTTACCAAGGATATTGCCTGTAGTTCTCTTTTATTGCTGAGTTTCTTTCCGGTTTGGGGATCAAAGTGATGCTACCTTCCCAAAATGAGTCGGGAAGTTTTCTTTCCATTTCTATGTTTTGGAATAGCTTGAGAAGAATGGGTATTAACTCTTCTTGAAATGTCTGGTAGAATTCCCCCAGGGAAGCCATCTGGTCTAGGACTTTTATTTGTTGGGAGATTCTTGATAACTGATTCGATTTCTTCATTTGTTTTGTGTGTGTCCACATTTTCTATCTCTTCCTGTTTGAGTTTTGGTAGTGTGTGTCTAGGAATTTGTCCATTTCTTCTAGATTGTCCAGTTTGTTGGCATATAATTTTTCATAGTATTCCCTAATAATTGCTTGTATTTCTGAGGGATTGGTTGGAATCGCTCCATTTTCATTCGTGATTTTGTTGATTTGGGTGTTCTCTCTTTTCTTTTTGAGAAGCCTGGCTAGAGGGTTATCAATTTTGTTTATTCTTTCAAAAAACCACCTCTTGGTTTCATTGATCTGCTCAACTCTTTTCTTGTATTTTATATTGTTCATTTCTGACCTGACCTTTATTATTTCTCTTCATCTGCTGGGTTTGGGGTGTTATTACTGCTCTCCTTCTGGTTCCTTTAGGTGTGCTGTAAGATTTTGTATCTGCGCTTTTCCTAGTTTCTTGAAATAGGCCTGGATTGCAATATACTTTCGTCTTTGGACTGCCTTTGCTGCATCCCAGAGAGTTTGGATTGTTTTATTTTCATTCTCATTTGTTTCCATATATTTTTAAATTTATTCTCTAATGCTTGATTGTCCCAATCAATCTTTAGTAGAGTGGTCTTTAACCTCTATGTTTTTGGAGGTTTTCCAGACTTTTTCCTATGACTGATTTCAAATTTCATAGCATTGTGGTCTGAATGTGTGCATGGTATGATCTCAATTCTTTTATATTTATTTAGTGCTCCTTTATGACCCAGTATGTGGTCTTTCATGGAGAATATACCATGTGCACTCGAGAAAAAAGTAAATTCCCTAGCCTCACGATGTAGAGTTTTAAATATATCTGTCAAATCCATCTGTTCCAATGTGTTCTTCAGATCCATTGTTTCCTTAGTGATTTTCTGTCTGGTTGATCTATCCATTGCTCTAAGTGAAGTATTAAAATCCCCTGCAATTAGCACATTCTTATTAATAAGATTGTTTCTATTTGTGATTAACTGTTTTATGTATTTGGGTGCTCCCGAATTTGGTGCATAGATGTTTATAATTATTAGCTCTTCCTGATGGAGAGACCCAGTAATTATTATATAATGTCCTTCTTCATCTATTGTTACTGCCTTTACTTTAAAGTCCAGTTGGTCCCTTATAAGTATGGCTATTCAGGCTTTCCTTTGACTTCCAGTGGCATAATAGATATTTCTCCATCCCCTTACTTTCAATCTGAAGGTATCTTCAGGTTTAAAATGAGTCTCTTGGAGACAGCATGGATTTTGTTTTTTTTATCCATTCTGTTACCCTATGTCTTTTGATTGGAGCATTTAGTCCATTTACATTCAGTGTTATTATTGAAAATTATGGGTTTAGAGTCATTGTGTTCTCTGTAGGGTTCATGCTTGTAGTGATGTCTGTGGTACATTGTATTCCTTGCAACTTTTCCCTCATAGAGTCCCTCTTAGGATTTCTTGTAGGGCTGGTTTGGTGGTGATGAATTCTTTCAATTTTTGTTTATTTGGGAACACTTTTATCTCTCCTTCTATTTTGAACGACAGGCTTGCTGGATAAAGGATTCTTGGCTGCCTATTTTTTCTCTTTGTCACATTGAAGATTTCCTGACATTCCTTTCTGGCCTGCCAAATTTCAGTATATAGGTCTGTAACTACTCTGATAGGTTTCCCTTTGTATGTTAGGGCCTTTTTATCCCTGGCTGCTTTAAGGATTCTCTCTTTATCCTTATATTTTTCCAGTTTCACTATGATATGTCGTGCCAAAAGTCGATTCAAGTTACGTCTGAGGGGAGTTCTCTGTGCCTCTTGGATTTCAATATCTGTTTCCTTCCCCAGATTGGGGACTTTCTCGGTTATAATTTGTTCATGTACCCCTTCAGCACCTCTCTCTCTTTCTTCTTCTTCAGGATTTCCTATGATACGTATATTGTTCTATTTGATTGTATCACTCAGTTCTCGAATTATCTTTTGTGCTCCTGGACCAGTTTATCTCTCTTTTTTTGTAATTGTGTCTTCATATTCACCTATTCTCCTCTCTGACTCTTCAATCGATGCAGTAGCTGCCTCCATTTTATTATCAACCTCATTTGTAGCATTTTTTAATTCATCACAACTATTTTTAAGGTCCATAGTCTTTGTAGAAATAGTTTCTCTGATGTCTTCCATGCCTTTTTCAAGCCCAGCGATTAATTTTATGAAAATTGTTCTAAATTCTGGCTCAGGTATGTTGCTTATATCTGTTTTGATCAATTTTGTAGCTGTGATTTCTTCCTCGAATTTCTTTATAGGAGAGTTTTTCCGTTTTATCATTTTGACTAGCTTTCTGTCTCTTGTCAGTTTTAAAACCTTGTTATGCACTCTGCACCTGTGAGTATTACTATATTAAAGGAGGCTCATTGACTGTCCATGGCCTGGCTGTTCAGAAAGTGTTCTTTTGATGGTGTCCCTTGGTCTCTCTTGTTGTGCCTTTGGTTATTTTATTTCCCTACTCGTATTGATATTTGGGACTTTCCACCATGTGTACTTTGGCTTGTTTCTTGAGGTAGTCCTGAAAAGGAAAACAGACAGACAAACACACAGGAAACACAAGCACGCAAACGCACAGATAAGTCAAACAAACAAGCAAGCCAGAAGGGAAAAGAAAAAAGAAGAAGCAAGGTGGGGGAGACAAAAACAACAAAAGACAAAGAACAGTCTAAAAGCATAAAACCAGAAATCCCAATTACAAATAAAGCGCAGAGTGGAGGCAGTGCTGATGGAGTAGCATATACAAGAGGGAAGTGACAGTGGTCGGGAGGAAGCAAAGTTGAACATTGACCAGGAGAGAGACTAAAAGGCTTACTTCAGAGAGAGAAAGAGGCGAATATGGTATGAGGCGAGGAAAAAAAATGAAGATAATATTACCCAGAGAACCTATATAGTCTGATTATTCCATAGAGAGAGATAAAGGAAGGTAGAGATGGAGGTGTAGAATATGCATCAAGAGAATAGATTAAATATGACTGTTTAAGCAAACCAGTGACCAGAGTGTCCAGTCGAGTGGAGCAGAGAGATAAGAATGAGATAAGGGAAAATATAGCTGAATAGCAAGAATTCATCTAGAGTTAATCATGGCAATGCATCAATGTTGGTCTTGTCCCAGGCTCAGGTAAAAAAAAAAAAAAAAAAAAGCAGCTCTCCAGCATGGATGGGTGTGGTTTGGTGTAGGCAGGTCTCACCTCCACTGTGGTTCCCACAGCCCACAGGCCTTTCCATGAGGTCCCGTCTTGGAGGTTGTGGGGACAAAAATGGTGGCGCCCCAGTTCCTTCTCAATCCAAGCATTGCAATTCACTCTTTAGGGACCGATCTCCCTGTGCTGCGGGCTTAGCCAAGGTGGGCTGAGTGGTATTTCTCAAGTCCCACATCGTTTCCAGATTTTAGTCCTTGCACTTTAAAGATACAGCCGGAAATGTACTCTTGTAGGCCTGGCGGCTTCTTAGCCGGGAATCGAGTTGGGGGAGTAGGTGAGCAGTTTCTCCTGGCACCACCTGGGATCGGGTCACCTAGCTCAAGGAAAGCGCTCCAGCTAGAGAAAAAAATCTCTCGCTGAACTCCCCGTGGTTACAGATGGGATGATAGGATCCCTCCCCGTCCCGGGCTGAGGTGTTTCTCTTCTCCAGAGACAGTTTATAGCAGTTTCAGCCGCTCTTTCCCTTCCTCTTGTTTCTCCATGGCTCTCCATGGAGGGGGGCTCCCTTCCCTCCGTGCATCCAGTTCCCAGCTCATTTTTATCTTCCCCAGTTCGCAATCACGCACCTATGACGCTGTCTTCTTAGTGAACTCTGTCTCTTTTCCTCCCAAACTCTTGGGGTTCAGTGTCTTATGGCTTCAGTCCTTCCTGGTTTTAGAGATGCGGGCTGGTGAAAAAGTACTGAGCTCCCTACTTCTCTGCCATCTTGCCCCCTAAGCTTTGAAAGCCCTTGGGTGTAACCTCGAGTGAGACTAGGAGCCTTCTCTCTGGCCGACCTGACCCGGATCGTTCCTCCCTGGTGTGACTCCATCTGACCCCATTCTCAATTTTTAAAAATGCTCACCAAAGTGGGGATAGAGGGAACACACCTCAACATCATAAAGGCCATATAAAAAACACCCATAGGTCATATCATCCTCAATGAGTTGAGAGCTTTTCCTCTACGATTAGGAACAAGACAGTGATGTCCACTTTCACCATTTTTATTTAACACAGTACTGAAAGTTCTGGCCTCAGCAATAAGACAACAAAGAGCAATAGAATGCATCCAAGTTGTCAAGGGATCAAACTCTCACTATTCACATGATCCTTTATGTGGAAAACCTGAAAGACTCCACCACAATATTGCTGGAACTCATATATGATTTCACTAAAGTGGAAGAATATAAACAAGATACAGAAATCCGGTCCATCTCTCTATACCAATAATGAAGTAGCAGAAAGAGAAATCAAGAAATTGATCCCATTTATATTTGCACCAAAACCCACAATATACCTAAGAATAAACCTAACCAAAGAGGTGAAAGTCCTGTACTTTGAAAACTATAGAGCCCATATGAAAGAAATTGAAAAGAACACAAACACAGGGAAAGACATTCCATGCTTATGAATTGCAAGAAAAATACTGTTAAAATGTTTATGCTACCCAAAGCAACCTACGCATTTAACACAACCCCTCTCAAAATACCACCATCATGTTTCACAGAACTAGAAAAAATAATCCTAAAATTTGTATGGAATCAGAAACTATCCCAAATAGACAAAGAAATCTTGACAAGGAAAAGCAAAGCAAGAGGCATCACAACTCTTGACTTCCTACATTACAAAACTATATTCATCAAGACAGTATTGTAGTGGCACAAAAACAGACACATAGATCAATGGAACAGAAGAGAAAACATATAAATGGACCGATAATGATATGGACAAGTAATGTTCAACAAAACAAGAAGGAATATCCATTGGAAAAAAAGACAATCTCTTCAAAACTGGTGTAGTGAACACTGGAAAGCAACATGCAGAAGAATGAATCTCAACCACTCTCTTACACTATACAAAAATAAATCAAAATGGAAGAGAATCCTAAATGTAAGACAGAAAACCATCAAAATCCTCAAGGAGAACACAGACAGCAGCCTCTTTGACCTAGGCCACAGCAACTTCTTACTAGACACATCAATGAAGGCAAGGGAAACAAAATCAAGCATGAACTATTGGGACTTCATGAAGATAAAAATCTTCTGTACAGTGAAGGAAACGATCAATGAACCTAAAAGAAAAAAGCCTACGGAATGGGAGAAGATATTTGAAAGTGACATATCTGAAAAAAGTTTAGTATCCATAATCTATAGAGAACTTATCAATGTCAACACTCAAAAAACAAATAACCCAGTTAAATAATGGGCAGAAGACATGAATGACACTTTGCCACATAAAACATCCAGATGGCTAACAGACACATGAAAAGATGCTCAACATTACTCATCATTAGGGAAATACAAATCAAAACCATGATGAGATATCACCTCACACCTGTCAGAATGGCTAAAATTAACAACACAAAAAATAACAGGTGTTGGCAAGGATGTAGAGAAAGGGAACTTTCTTACTGTTGGTGGTAATGCAAACTGGTGCAACCACTCTGGAAAACAGTATGGAGGTTCCTCAAAAAACTAAAATAGAACTACCCTTCAATCCATCAATTGCACTATTACGTATTTACCTAAAGGATACAAAAATAGATATTTGAAGGGTATACATACTTCAATGTTTATAGTAGCATTATCAACAATAGCCAATCTACAGAGATACCCCAAAGGTTCATCAACTGATGAACGAATATATATATATATATACCACATATATATCATGTATATTATATAATCAAAATAAAAATCTTCTGCACAATGAAGTAAACAGTAAAATAAACCTGAAAGTCAACCATTGGAATGAGAGAAGATATTTGCAAATGTCATATCTGATAAAAGGTTAGTATACAAAACCTATAAATAACTCTTCAAAATGAACACCCAGAAAACAAATAATCCAGTGAAGAAATAGTCAAGAAGCATAAATAAATTTTCCAAAGAAGACATACACATGGCTAACAGACACATGAGAATTTGCTCAACACCACTTATCATCAGAGAATCACAAATCCAAAACTACAATGAAATATCCCCTTAAACCAGTCTGAAAGGCTAAAATTGACAACACAGGAAACCACAGATGTTGGCAAGGATGTGGAGAAAAGGGAATCCTCTTGCACTGTTGGTATAAATGCAAACTGGTGCAGTCACTCTGGAAAACAGTATGGAGGTTCCTCAAAACGGTAAAAATATAACTACCCAATGATGCACCAATTGCACTACCCAATGATGCACCAATTGCACTAAGTAGCCAAAGGATACAAATTACAGATGCAAAGGGACACACGCACCCCAATTTTTATAGCAACATTGTCAATAATAGCCAAATCATGCAAAGAGCTCAAATGTTCATAGACTGATGAATGGATAATAAAGATGTGGGAGATGTGGGATATATATTACTATATATACATAGCTATACACACACACACAATGGAATATTACTCAGCCATAAAAAGGAATGAAATATTGCCACTTTCAATGACATGAATGGAGATAGAGAGTATTATGCTATGCAAATTAAGTCAGTCAGAGAAAGACAAACATATGATTTCACTCATATGTAGAATTTAGAAAATGAAACAGGTGAACATAAGCGAAAAAAAAGAGAGGCAAATTATAAAACAGACTCTTATCTATAGAAAACAAACTGAGGGTTACTGGAGGGTAGGTAGGTGGGTATATGGGAGAAAGGTATTGAGGAGGGCTCTTGTGATGAGCACTGAGTGTTATATGTAAGCGATGAATCACTAAATTCTACTTCTGAAACTAATATTACACTATATGTTAATTAACTGCAATTTAAATAAAAACTTGAAACAAAGCAAAAAAAGAAGAAAACGTATTTTCCACTTTGTTCTTGTTTTATTTTAATTTAAGTATAATTAACTGAAATTAGTTTCAGGTGGACAATATAGTGATTCAACATTACTCTGTGCTCACCATGATAAATATAGTATTAATCCCCTTCACACAGTTCACTCATTTCCCCCACACACATTTCCTCTAGCAACCATCAGTTTGTTCTTTATATTTAAGATATTATTTTTTTATTTATCTCTTGTGTCTTTGTTTAGTTGTTTTGTTTCTTAAACTCCAAATATGAATGAAATCATATGATATTTGTCTTTCTCTGGGTGACATATTTTGCTTAGCATAATACATTCTAGCTTCATCCAGGTCATTGAAAATGGCAATATTTTATTCTTTATTTATTGCTTAGAAATATTCCATTGTGTATATATATACCACTTGTCTGTGTGTGTATACATAACTTTTTCTTCATTCATCTATGTAAAGACACATGGCTTGCTTCCATAATTTACCTATTATAAGTAATGCTGCAATAAGCATAGAAGTGCATATATCTTTTAGAATTATTGTTATTGCATTCTTTGGATTAATATTCAGTAGTGTAATTACTTGATCATATGGTAATTTTATTTTTAATTTTTTGAGGATTAAAAATAAATTGTTATTTATTTTCCACAGTGGCTGCATCAGTTTTAATTGGCTCCATATTGTTTTCCACAGTGGCTGCATCAGTTTTAATTCCCACCAACAGTGTATGAGGGTTCCTTTTTCTCCATATCCTCACCAACACTTGTTTCTTGTGTTTTTAACCTTAGCCATTTTGACAGGTGTGAGGTCATATCTCATTGTAGGTTTGATTTGCATTTCCCTGATGATTAGTGATTTTCAACATCTTTTCATGTGTCTGTTGGCCATCTGGATGTTTTCTTTGGAGAAATGTCTGCTCATATCTTCTGCCCATATTTTAATTGGATCATTCATTTAGGGGGTGTTAAGTTGCATAAAAGTTCTTTATATATTTTGGATACTAACGCTTTTTTGGACATGTCACTTTCAAATATATTCTCCCATTCAGTAGGTTGTCTTTTAGTTTATGTTGATTGTTTCCTTCGCTGTGCAGAAGCTTTTTATTTTGATGTAGTCCCAATAGTTTATTTTTGCTTTTATTTCCGTTGCCTTAGGAGACATATCTAGACAAATATTGCTATGACCAATGTCGAGAAATTACTGCCTGTTCTTTCTTCTAAACTTTTAATGGTTTCAGGTCTCGCATATAGGTCCTTTATCTATTTTGAGTTTGTTCTTATGTATCATGTAAGAAAGTGGTCCAGCTACATCTTTTTTGCACGTAGATGTCTAGTTTTCCCAACACCTTTTTCGAAGAGACTTTTTTCCTATTTCATATTCTTACCCCCTTTGTCAAAAGCTCCATTGAGCTGTGGCAGAGACTGGCAATAATAGAGGATTAGATATAGATGTGTTCATTATCTTGAATGCAATGGTTTTGTAAGTGTTTACATGATAATTCATCAAAGTGCACACTTTATGTATGTATATTTTATTGTAAAAAAATCATACCTTAACAAAGCTTTCAGAGGGCTGGCAGGGATATATCTAACAGTTGCTCCCAATGCAACTTCTGTCAACATTCTCCTAATATACCTATAAATGCTGAAAAGAAAGATGAAACCTCTCATTCACAATAAAAATCCGGTATCTATCTAATTTCAGAATCTGGCAGCAAATTCTCCTAAGCACATGATTAATTTAAGGATAATTTACTTACAGAGCACCTGGGTGGCTTAGTCCATTAAGCATCCGACTTCAGCTCAGGTCATGATCTCGTGGTTTGTGAGTTTGAGCCTTGCATCAGGATGTCAGCACAGAGCCCACTTCAGATCCTCTGTCTCTCTCTCCCTGTCCCTCCCCTGCTCATGATCTCTCTCTCCAAATACATACATACATACATAAACATTTAAAATCACGAGAATGATCTACTTAGGAATTGCCTTATGAACATGCCTCAGTTTTCACCTACTTCCATTTTGTGACTCAGATACTTATTTTTTTATAACGACTATTACGTTGAACCATGGGAAATAATCAGTTTAATTGTTTTTAACCTTTTAAAGAGGAATTTTAAATGTTTCCACATAATAGAAAGTTAAACACTTCTTTTAACAAAAACGTGCAGAAATCAAAGAATGCTAATTATCCTTCATACATCACTTTTTCTATAGTAAATCAAAGACAGTGCATTCCAGAGAATAAATGCACAATTAATGAGGTGGTGATGAGGATGACTAGTTTATTGTATTCTGAGCACTTTGTTTCCCAGAAACAAAACTCTAAACAGTGAAATAGTAAAAACACTGGTGTGATGTAATTCTTGGAATTGTGGTTCTTATTATACTCCATCAGACAATCAGAGAGTGGAAATAGGAAAATATTCTGCCTCATAGTGAATGTAAACTAGGAACTGGTAACTGTAATAAGAATTTTTCAAGTGTATTAGCCTACGTTCTCACTTTAGAATTAAAAAAAAAAAAAAAACAAGCAGCGCAGAGTAGCATGAAAGAAAAACTGCACCAGTAGATTTTTGTTTTGTGTTCTTTTCTTTTTAAAAAATGTATGGAGTCTAAAGTCCTCTTACCCTGTTTAAAGAAATTTGTTTGAACAGGGGTGCCTGGGTGTCTCAATAGGTTAAGTGTCTGGCTTTTGATTTTGGCTCAGGTCATGGTCTCATGGTTCGTGGGATGGAGCTGCATGTTAGGCTCTATGCTGACAGTGTAGAGTCTGCTTGGGACTCTTTCTCTCTCCCTCTCTTTCTTCTCCTCCCCTGCTCCATCTCTCTCTCTCTCTCTCTCTCTCTGTGTGTGTGTGTGTGTCAAAATAAATAAACTTTAAAAAGTAATTTGTTTAATATGAGTAAACAGAGAAAAGAAATATGAAGCCTGTAAAAGAACAGTATTCAGATGATTCAAAGAAAAAACTTATCTCTGAAAATAACCCACTGAAAATTCAAGAAGAAAAAGTTAATAAATGCTGGCATCCACAATAAACATGCAAAAAGTAAGTCAGCAAGAATAAACAATAACATACCAATGAAGAGAATGAAAATGAAGATGAAAGGTACCAGGTTGTGACAAAATAGATAAGTAAAAGGAATGATATTTCATGAAGCTGTAATAGACATGATTGTCTATTTACCTAATGACATTGTTTTGAAATCAACAAACCAAGCTCTTAAAGATGCAAGGAACAATAAGCTTATGCAAAGACATAGGGAAGGTCATGATATCAATTTCTCAGAAATATAAAGAACTACAATACAATGAAATGAGGAATTGATATCTAAGGAATTCACACACATAATTGGAAAAGAAATATTAATTATGCAATTATGTTTCAGTTTCTTAAGTTAAAAGTTAAGTTTATACATTGTACATTTTCTTTTTTTCTAATAAATTTAAGGCAGAAAATTTTTGTCAGAGTGTTCCTTTGTCTATATCATGCATATTTTGACATGTAAAGCATTTGGTGCAATTTCAAATAGATTAAAGAGATGAAGAGAATATAAATGAAAAGAGAGTTACCAAAATATTAATAATAGTTTATTTGATAGAGTTTTAGTTATTTATTTTTTTCCATTTTGTTTTTTTCTCCCTCATTCTTCAAAAGAGATATTATTACTTTTAAAGTAATAAACTCAAGGGTTTTTAGAGGTTAGGGGGAAGATGGAGGCAGAGTAGAGGACCCTAGGCCTCCTTGCCCCATGAACACAACTAGATAATTGTCAACATCCTAAATACCCTAAAAACTGAAGACTGCAGGAAAAACTCCACAACTAACGTATACAAGAGGCCATATCAAAGAAGGGAGAATGTGTGGAGATATCGTTTGAGAGTCAAACAGACGATGGCCTCAGCAGTGGCAAGGGAGCCACGTAGTGGAAAAGGAGAGACGGACTAACACACATTTTTCCCATTTTCATTCATGGGAAAAATTAATCTCGATAGCAATTGGCTTGAAAAGTGAGAAGCTAAATTTCTTGACTTCTAACAACTGTGAGGCTTAAAGTCTGGAGTTTTAAAGGACAGCAGGCTTGGCTGGGATAGAGTCTAGAGGGCATTGCACTGCTCTTGAAGAGGAGGTAGGCAAACAACCCAAGGGCATACAACATGGAAACAGAAATCTGAAGAGCACCAGGGGAACATAGTTGGGAGGCTATTTGTCCATTTTGGAATGCATCCCAGAGGAGCAGCATTCACAGAAAGACCCCTTCAGGAGCAAAGAAACTTCCCAGTGCCACTTCGTCCCCAGCACCTCAGCATAAGCACAGGGTCACCTGCTGGAACCAGCTCAGCACTGACACTTACTACCTAACTTGCTTACAGCAAACCTTGTCCCTGCTGCACTCTGGTGGAACCACTGTTCCCAGTCTCCTTTGCCTTAGTTCCAGCAAGGTGGACCTCCTCTCAAAGACCACCCCAAACGCCTACTTACACTGTGTCTTCCCTCTCAGGAATTTTGAAGAGCCTTGGTTCTGGTGGCAGTGGTGACTGGTCTCATTTCACAACGATATAAGAGCAGACCTAGTTAAAATACTCCACACATAGGCCATGGACAAACACTGCTTCCAACAGGCAAAAAGAAACACTTGACATGAATGACTTGATGGATAAGTCAAGTGAGACTTATGAGACAAATGAGAATAGGCATAAGGCACTCAGTGACTCCATTAAATATAATCACATTCATATTAGGAGAGTCCCAGAAGAAGAAGACAGACAAAATATTCATTTGAAAAAATAATTAAAATAGTAATAAAAATATTTATTTGAAGAAATAATAGCCCGAAAATTCCCTAATCTGGGGAAAGAAACAGATATCTTGATCCAGGAGGCACAGAGAACCCCCAACAAAATCAAGAGAAGCAGATCTACACCAAGAAATAGTGTAATGAGGAACCATCTCTAAGGGAGGAAAAACTCGGCCATCTCCCCATATATAAGTGCCTGGCGCAGGGAGAGAAATCCGTCCCATATGGCCAGCGAATTCTTCCTTGGGTGCAGTGGCAGCGGCATGCATTCAAAGCAGCACCACGAAAGGCGGTGGCACAGATAAAAGCTGCGGCTATGCAAAAAGCGGTGGCGGCGGCATCCAGAAAGGCGCCTTGAAAAGAGGCGGTGGCGGTGGCGGTGTCCAGAAAGGCGCCTTGAAAAGCGGCGGCGGCGGTGGCGGTGGCGGCTCGGCGAAAAGGGCAGCACAAGCTGGGCCGGGAGGCCAGCAGCCAGCAGGAATGCATCTCATCCACGGTGACAGTGTTGAACTGCATGGACTAGGATTTGGAAGTGAGGCGGAGCATGGAGAATACAGTTTGGCTCACCCGCGGCACAGGGAGATTGGACTCAGACGAGCGGCTTGCAATGCTTGGATCCAGCAAAGCTTTTAAGCAACGCCATTCTTCTCCGCGCAACCACCAATGCGGGGCCTCGGAGAGAGCAGCCCCCGAGACCTGACCTGACACCAAACCACGCCCATCCACACAAGGGAACTGTCTTTTTTTTTCCTTTTTTCTTTGCTTCTCCTTCTTTTCTGCTGCCATCCAGATATATTTCCCTAAGCATATTCTTATCTCTCCTAATGGCTGGTTATATGCTTTTGGACTGTCCACAGACTTTTGCTGTCTCTGTCCCCACCTTGTATTTCTTTTTGTTTTTGTTTTTGATTCTTTTCTTCACTCTTTTCTTCTCTTCTTTCTTTCTTTCCTTTCCTTTCCTTTTCTTTACTTCCTTTCCCCTTTTGGCTTGCTTGTTTCTTTGATTTGTCTGTGCGTTTGTATGCTTTTGTTCCCTGTAACCTAGACTGTATTCCATTTCAGGGCTACTTCAAGAAACAAGCCAAAGTGCACATGGTGGAGAGTCCCAAATATCACTGACCAGTGAAGTAAAATAATCAAAGGCACAACAAGAGAAACCGAGAGACACCATTAAAAGAACACTTTCAGAAAGACAGGCCCTGGACAGTCAATGAGCGTCCTTTAAAAGAGCAATACTAATAGGTGCACAGTGCATAACGAGCTTTTAAAACTGACAAGAGACACAAAGCTAGCCAAAATGATGAAGCGAAAGAACTCTCCTCTAAAGCAACTCCAGGAAGAAGTCACAGCCACAGAATTGCTCAAAACAGACTTAAACAACATAACTGAACAAGAATTTAGAACAATTGTCATAAAATTAATTGCTGGACTTGAAAAAAACATCAAAGAAACTATTGATAAACAGACTAGGGACCTTCAAAATAGCTGAGACGAGTTAAAAAAGTCTATAAATGAGGTGCATACCAAAAAGGAGGCAGCCACGGCACAGATTGAAGAGGCAGAGAGGAGAATAAGTGAACTAGAAGACAGAGTTATAGCAAAAGAGGAAGCCGAGAAAAAGACAGAGAAATTGATACAGGACCATGAAAAGAGAATTCGAGAACTGAGTGATACAATCAAATGGAACAATATCCATATCATAGGAATTCCCAAAGGTGAGGAAAGAGAAAAAGGTCCTGAAGGGGTACTTGATCAAATTATAGCTGAAAACTTCCCAAATATGGGGAAAGAATATAGACATTGAAATTCAAGAGGCACAAAGAATCCCCTTAAGATGTAATTTGAATTGCCATTCAGCACGACATATCATAGTGAAACGGGCAAAATATAAAGACAAAGAGAGAATTCTGAAAGCAGCTAGGGAAAAAAGGGCCCTAACATACAAAGGGAAACCTATCAGAGTGGTTACAGACCTATCTAATGAAACTTGTCAGGACAGAAAGGAATGGCAGGAAATCTTCAATGTGATGAACAG